>CM067221.1:55582955-56782955 GCA_034190945.1 Octodonta nipae | reverse complement strand
GTTAAAATTGATGTATGTATTATTTTGAGCATGGCAAAGGTGATGGCGTTTAAAAAGTCATTTAGATTATCCTGTAAATAAAGGTAATTTTCCATCAATTTTTCACATATATCAAAAGTTTAGTTTGAATAAAAAATAAAATCCTAGATGTCGGTCTTACATCTCGCGTCTTCAAATTTAACGAAATCTATCAAATACATAAAGAAGTGTTCGAGAGGACATTCAATTGTGGGAAGCGCAACTGATGAAGGTTCCCTGACCAGAAACAATATATGTTATATATAATGTATATTGTCTTGCGTACAAAAGGATGACACCTCGAAGAGTGTATTCAATATCTCTAACAAGTGAAATAACCTGAAAATTTTATCGTGACATTCTGTCCTAGGAGTTAAGGGAGAACAGCAATTACACGGAACGGCTCCAGATTCGGAACCTCTGTGTGCTAATTCTCTCGAAAATCCTAGATGTCGGTCTTACATCTCGCGTCTTCAAATTGAATATATTCTGTTTTGTCTACAAGGTGAATGATTGTTCTTCGAATCCGGTTAATGTCTTCGTTGAAGGTCTTTTCATCTATTTGTAATTTTGCCATGGTCTCATTGAAATTTTTAATAACTGAAGTTGTGATGCTCATTTGATTTTTCATTATGTTTTTAATTTGCAATAGTTTTTGATTCAAACTATTAATGCTAATTGTGTAAAACCCGCCGTATGAGGCAAAATATCGTCAAATATTTTATTGTGAAAATCTTGGAGGTTCGATTGTTGTGGAAATACGATTATGTTTTTATTTTCTTTGTCGATGAGTTGACCGTTAGAAAATTCGGTTTTACTGTAGTCAATCAGGGAAATAGTTTGATATCTTTAGAAAGGTTTTGAATTCGCGAGAAATAAATTCGGGATTGATTTCATTTTCTTCGTCTTCGGAAACGTCACTGTCTGAATTTTCGTTAAGTGGTAGTACTTGATGAGTAACGAGTTCGTGTTTGGATTGAAATTTAGTGCATTTGTTGATGTTATTGATTTTAATACGGGATAAGGCGTCTGCGTTATTGTTGATTTTACCCGGTTTATATATTATCTCATAGTCATACTCTTCAAGCTTTAGTCGCCATCTTGCGAGTCGGCTACATGGGTCTTTGATGGAGAAAAGCCAGGTTAACGGGCGGTGATCGGTGATTAGTTGAAACTGACGGCCAAAAATTAGCGGTCTGTATGTTTTGACAGGCCCATACAATAGCTAAGAGTTCTCGTTCAATCGTTGAGTATCTAGTCTCAGTTTGACATAAAGTTCTGGAAGCGTATGCAATAGGTAGGTCTTTACCTATCGGTCCCTGTGACAATACGGCACCGATTGCAAAAGCGCTTGCGTCTGTAGTTAAGACGAATGGTTCATTGAAGTTTGGATATATTAATATTTATTTATTTATTTATTCTCTCTTTACAAACACCAAATAGGTACTTACATGTGAAGGGTTAAACAGTACACAAGTATTTGACACTGTCACAGACATGCCAATATCATGAAGGGATTGCATCCTGATGCAGCAATAATATGCGCCTAAGCTCACCAAATTTGATGTTAAATAGGTCAGGAACTATGTTATTGGACAGCATATCATTGCAGACACTGAGTAGATAAGTGAAGGGCGAAGGGCTTCCGTTGTTAATGTAGAAGAGATTAGATGAGAGTAGTCTTAAGCTAATTTTGGGGACCCTAAACTTAACGCTATTGATCAAGCCACAATCGGAATATTTTCTGTTATTTAGAATGTTATATATAAAGATAACAGCATGGGTCTTTCTCCTCGTACTCAAAGAACAGAGATCGAAGGTTGCCAACATTGATCTATAAGATACCATCAAGGGATTATATGCCATTCTCTTTGATATAGAGATAGCGCAGAAAACGTTTTTGAACTTTTTCAATTTCGTTACTTTGGTGTAACAATTTGGTGACCAAATGTTAGAGGCATACTCAAGGTGAGGCCTCACCATAGATGTATAAAGTCGTATGGTTGTTTTTACACTCAAATTTTGGCTATTACGTATGACAAATCCAAGAAATTTGTATGCCTTGTTTATCAGATAGCTGAAATGGGTATTGAGGTTTTGAAGTTATCTTGAAAGACAATTATCCCCAGATCTTTAACCTCTTTACACCTCTTAACCTTACAATTTCCAATGTAATAGTCTTCCATAGATATATTGACTTTTCGGGAGAAGGAAACAACACAACATTTTTGGGTATTAACAAACATTTTGTTTTCTCTAAACCAATTAAGCGCCAAATTTAAGTCGTTTTGAAGTGCAACAACATCATTTATGCCATTAATGGGTTTAAATAGTTTGAAATCATCAGCAAACAACAACCCAACGCAGGTCTTCAGGCTATCGGGTAAGTCATTGATAAAAATCAAAAACAAGAGAGGACCCAAGATGCTACCCTGGGTACTCCTGAGGTGGCAATATAATGACGGGAGAAGACAGTACCTATCTTTACCCTTTGGGTTCGTGCGAGTAAGTATGAAGTTATGAATGACAATACTTCACTTGAAAAACCAAGAACCGACAGTTTTTTTATCAAGACACTGAAATCCACCTTATCATATGCATTCGCACAATCTGTGTATATGACATCCAGCTGTTGTTTGTTTAGAATTGCCTCCGATACATATTCAGAGAAGATACAGAGATTTGTAACTGTTGACTTGTTAGGAAGAAAACCATGTTCGTATTTTGAAATTTTGTCAGCTATGTGGGAAGTATGAAGTTATATATAATTTTTTCAAATATTTTAGCTAAGCTGTTTAATAAGCTGATAGGTCGATAGTCATGAATATTTTCCCTCCGCCCCTTTTTGAAGATTGGGGTTACAATTGCTTCTTTAAAGTTATCAGGAAACCATCGCTGCTTTAGAGCTAGATTAAAGATATATTTTAGAGGAGTAACCAACAGATCGGCACACCCCTTATAGATATATGGTGGTATATCATCAGGGCCAGTTGTTTTTTGGGCTTCAAACTTTTTATGCTGGAAAGAATGTCATTATCAGTTATTTCAGGAAAACTAAAACCCCCTCTATAATAAAGATCTTGCTGATCGATCGTACTTGGTTCAAACACAGAATGAAAATATTGTGCAAAGGCATCTGCAATGCTTTGTTCATCGGTTAAGTTAACGTTATTCGAAGTCATCCTCCGTGGCACACAACCATCATGTGATTTGCCTCGAAAGAATGACCAGAAGGTACTGGGATCTCTATTGATATTATTGTCAATTGTCTTTTTATAATTTTCAAAATCTGTCCTGGTCTGTTTTTTAATATCACACCTCAATAACCTGTACTCATTGACATTTGATAAGCTTGCCTTACCTCTCGTTTTAAGAGCATGTAGGTGGTTTTTCTTTCTGATCATTTGCACTAAATTGAATGTGAACCAGGGAGGATACTTTCTAAAATTCGACGCGTTTCTCACTATGTACTTAGGAATAGATGCGTCCAAACATCTGTACAAGTTTGAGTAAAAGCTATTTACACTTTTATTAACATCATCACATGCTAGTACGTCTGACCAGTCACAATCGCTTAAAAGATTGAATAATAAGAGAAAATTGCCTTTAGCGAAATTGTATTTGTACTTTTTCGGGAAGGGACTCACTTTTTGCTCTCTCTGCAATGATAACGAGATATTTAGTGCTGGATGATAAGCATCCTCCTTGAGAAGAGGACTGTCTGACCGTTTTACTCCAACTTCGAGGTTAGAGATAACCAAATCCAAGTTCCTGTTCATAAAATTTTTAACTGAGTTCAGCTGTTGCAATTCATATAGGCTCAAGAATTGCTGCATCAGAAGACTTTTATCATCTGAACCTAACTGAAAGTTAGGCAGATTAAAATCACCTAATATTAAAGTCTTATGATCTAGAGTGGATAGAATATTCTCAAATATATCTAAAAATTTTTCTAGGTAATCAGTACTACTATTAGGTCTAATATAAACAATACATACATATATAAAAGATTTTTTTAGTTTGATTTTAATTAATATAGCTTCATTATCACAGTTAATGTTTATTACCTCATAAGAGATGTCTTTTTTAATTGCAAAAAGGACACCACCCCCTCTGGTAAGTTCTTGACTTTTCCTGTCTCTCCTTATGACTGCATACCTTTCATCAAATAGCTCGGGATTATAGATACCATCACATAGCCGGGTCTCTGTGAGAGCTATTACATCATACTCTTCAGATAGGACACTACTATACAGACTCTCAGTTTTGGTTCTTAGACCTCGAACATTCTGATAGTACACAGTAAGTTTACGCGCACCAGCAGGACTGGCAGTATTTACAGTTGGGGTGTATATAGCACATTTGTTTGTAGTCATTATTGAGGACCCAATTCCTGATTTGGCATCCTCTTCTTGGCAAAAAAATGTGAAATGACTGCACCACTAGGCCATATCTCTTTTTCCAGGCAGTAGCTAGATTTTCTTTCCATATATTTACCTTTACTGATGCATAGATATCCGGATGCTTAGACTGATGCGGCTCACAGGTAACTTCTGGGAAGTTCGGGCTAAGAACTTTTGTAAATCCTCTGGCTTGGTATTTGGTTTAATCGAGACACATGTAAAGACAATGATTGAGGCACCCCCTGTACACTTTTGTTAGTTTCGTGTTTCCCAACCAAGAATTTTCGTGATCTTTTGCTTCGATTTCTGGGCTTAACAAAACCATCACTACCGGTTAAGTCCTGCATAGGACTTTCAAGATTTTGAATTTCTTCATGACCTGCAGCTGGGTGGCTTGTAAGACGGCCGTATTTACGCTACTGTTTGTCACGAGAGCCTTGGGGTTCCCATTTTTTGTTTTTTTATGATTGGTGGTGTCGGAATTTCTGTTGACGTATGGCGTTTTTGCGGTTGATGGCCCAGGATTGGCGGCAACTGTTGTTGCATACGTCTTTGCAGTACTGTTTCCCTGTTGTATGGGCACCATCTGCTTACAGCTTTCACTTTTTTGCCCGTGACCATCTTTGATATTGTTACACGTGCAAGTAGCAATTTTTTCCTCAAAAGTTGCTAATAAGCCCTTTTTGCAAATCGCTAGAGTAATTTTTCTCAGCTAAGAGTTGGTCTTTCAGTAAGATTTCTTTTTTTAAATAATCAATTTCTTTCGCCAACAAGGTTTCAGCGGTAGGTTTTGGTTTGATGCCTTCTTCTACAAACTCCGTGCACTTCAATTTACACCGTCACAAAACCAGAAGATGTTGGTATTTTCCACTATGAGCTTTTGCCATGATTCCTTAATGGCTACACATCCAAAGTGAAACTTAAGTTTGCAAAGCTTACATGCTACAAACTTCGTTTTCACTATAAAATTGTCAAGGCACGATTCACATGAGTCTGTATCACTCGCCATTATGATAAAACTTAATTAACACACAATGAATTTTCGTATGGCATTTCTTAGTTTGTTCACAATTTTAGGCCCAAGCAGACAATTGTTCTCAATACAGTTGTTTCACAGATGTTGTACACTTCGAGCACAAATATACCGTTGTACGTACCCGCAGCCCTTTTGGGCCCGTAAGATTATTGCGTTCGTCCCTTCAACCGATTGAATGTTTTAAAAGAGTAGACCTTGTAAGGCATATATAATGAACAGATTGATTTTATTAATAAATCATTGATGGATTTCACTAAGGTGATTTTTTTTTAAACACACACTTACAATTTATACGTTACTTTATTTAGTATTTAGTTTTCCGGGACGATTAGAATAAACCGAAAGTTTTAGAGATTTTTAGGAGCGCTGTAAGAGCGTGACCATCTTGCCCGACGACCGACCGAATATTGGTGTTGAAGTCAATGCCTGCTATAATTCGTCAAAGGATTTAGTACACTCTGAATCAAATGGGAATGGTGTATCTTTTTGAAGTAGTCTCGTGAGGGCTTTAGAGATTTTTGCAAGGTTTGGGATAAAGCGTCTGTAATAACCGGCTAATCCCAAAAATGACTTAATTTCTTTTTGATGTTGGGGTTGAGGGAACTTTATTATACATTTAGACTTTGTTAGGATTTGGTTTTACGCCATCGGGAATGATGAGGTGTCCTAAATGTGCCACTTCTTTGCGAAGGAACTCGTATTTATCGGGCTGGATTTTTAAGTTAGATTTTCTAAGGCGTTTGAAAACTTCTGTGAGTCGAAGGGTGTGCTCATGAATTGTGGGCGAGAAGACAATGATGTCGTCCATGTAGACAAGACATCTTTCGTTTTGTATACCTAGAAGTATATTGTCCATGACGCGTTGGAAAGTGGACGGGGCATTTTTTAATTCAAAAGGCATTCGGACGAATTCGAAATGTCCATTTTCTAGGGTAAATGCAGTTTTCTGGATATCTTTGAGTTCGATTTCGATTTGATGGAATCCCGATGCAAGATCGAGAGTTGTGAAGTATTGGCAACGTCCAAGTTGATCTAATAGATCGGAAATATTTGGAAGAGGGTATTTGTCGCCTATGGTTTGGTTAGGTTAGTGCAATAGTTGATATCGATGGAATGTTTCACTTCGTTAGTAAATGTCAACTGGTCACCATCTAAGTAAAAGATGTCCGAGAATTCGAGACAGTGTTGAGTTCGCATTCTTCGTCATTTAAATGTTCGAGGCGAAGTTGGTTGATTATTTCGTATTTTGGTATTTGTTAAAACTGTAAACGTTGTCCGTTTGTAAAGGTTCTAATATTATTTTTTCGAAAAATGTTTTTGGAATGGCGTTCGCGTTTAGAACGGATGTTAAAAATTGGCCGTTATTGTCAATTTTTACAATGGCGTTTGGGATGTGAACTTTGCCCTGTTCGGTTCCTCTCAGTACAGCGTCAGTATTCCTCAAGTTGCTTTTGAATTTGCAGATTTTTTCGGTTCGTGGTTCAATAGTTACCATATTAATTTGAGTTATTGAGGAATTCGTTAAATTTTAGTTTAGTGTAGTAGCGAGTGTCGAGTTAGGGTGTATAGTTTCGTTAGTTACTTTGTATAGGGGTAGTGACTTTAAGTTGTTTATTTTTTAAATCGATTACGATATCTAAATTGCAAATATAAACTTTGTGGGGATCATTTATATTGAAGGCTACTAGAGTTGATTCATTGATTAAAATTTTTTCGTTTGTAATTCCTTGAATTACGACATTTTCTGGGAATCTGTTGGATAATCGTTGACAGGTTTCGGGTTTGAAAATAGAAAGTCCTGAACCTGTGTCGATCAAAAGTTTATAAGAATTGGAAGCATCAATAATATAAAATAAGTTTTTCGAATTAACAGAGAGAAGAAGTCTTACAGAAACTGGTGTTCTGTCTTGAATGAGTTGGGGTGTTCTTCTTGTAAGTTCAGGGATTTCATTTGAAGTATTGGTACTTCGAATTCGGGTGGTTTCGAATTCTGGAGGGGTTCGCGAAAATTTCGGCTTTTTGGTTCGTCTAGGGTTTGTTCGTATGAGACATAGTTTGAAGACTCGTCTGTCGTTGTTTCTGGTTGTTCGAATGAGTATGTGTAATCTTCAGAACAGTCCTATTGATATTGGTCATCCGTCAATTGATCATATTGGTAGTCGTATGTGGTATTATAGTGATTATATGATTCATCGTATTCGAGATTATTTACGTGATGAGTTCTTTGCTGTCTGAAAAAATTGGGGTTTGGTCGGTATTGACCAGAATTGTGTGGGGTTTGGTTCGAGTTTGATGGAAGTTGATTCATTGGTCGCGGTTGTGTATTTGTCGAAGGAATGGGTTGTTAGTGGTTTCTAAAATTTTGAAATTGTGGACGAAAATTCTGTCCAGGAGAAGGGTTCTGTTGTCTCATTTTTGCCTGGAATTCAATATACGCATGCCCTGAACGTTTGCAAAAGGAGCATTGTTTTGTAGTTGGAGGAATCATGGGTTTACGGTATGGAGTTGGTGGTTATCTGACACCTTGTAAACTTTTAGTTTTCTAAATGGTGTAACTATAATTCGCGCTTAATTCTCGATAATATATCTCGATGGTCACTAGCTCGTACGATTTGTCCTATCTTGGGTTCTAAACCGGATCATAGACTATTAACAGCCATATTTTCGATAAGGTCTCTTTGCGCTTGTTTCTCTTTTGTCATTAGCATTTGTTTGTTTACGGAGGCTAAAATTTTAGCTAAATGTGTTTGTAACCTAGCTGCGAAAGTCAGAGGTGACTCATTTGTTTGTCTCATCCTCTGAAGGTCTTGCATTAATGCCGATAGATCTCTCGAGTCGCCAAAATTATTTTCTAGCAATGTTGTAATGTCAAAAACGTCCGGTAATGCCTCTATGTAATGGCTAACCTACCACCTTATTACGGCTCACGTGGTAAACGTTGACACACCAGGGTGCACGGCAGCTTCAGTTGGAGACGGGAGTGGGTTAACAAATAAGGGCCAAGCCAACTGTAAGTTAACTTTCCAATATAAAGATGTTCTGGGCGCCAGGTAGATTCTCTGCCTCTTTACCCCAGCTGACCGCCTAAGATAACCTACCAATCCTCCGCGGCTACAAGAAACTTATAGATAAGGGCTCAATGGCTAATAAAATCTCAGTATATTGTCAGTTACGTCACAACAAACCTACTTCAATAAAACTCTTCATAAAACAGTAAATAATTTAATGAACATTTAAATTATTTCAATACAATCCTACAAAAATATCAAACACAAGTCGACCTGTAGCCAACTTCCTGTACCTACATACACGTATCTATAGTTCAACCAAGAATCAACATTACATACCTGATACACTAAGTTCAAAGTATTACCAAAATCAACAAATGTAATAATCAATTACCAAAATCAACAAATGTAATAATCAATTAATGATCAAGTGAACCTAGATAAAATAAACAGATGCTATCAAAAGCATTAATCAAAATACTCAAATGTTGTTGTGATCCGTAAACATGCACAATATATCTAAAATCAGAAATGAGATACTTGAATGCACAATAATCAAAAGAATATCAAAGTCAATAATGACATCTAAACTGTGAATAATTCAAAAATTAAATTCAATAACTGTACTGTTATTCTGAAATCTGAAGTCAAAAATTCAGTTACTGACAAAAGTGTTCAAAAAAACTTCAAGAAAAATCAATAATGATTTCATAAATCTAGAAACAAATATTATCTTTAAAACATCCAAAATAATTCAATTAACAAGTCGACGTTTCGAGCTCTCACGGCGCTTTCACAAAATACCAAATAATATCAAGATCTAATAAATCAGTAATCATGAAATGATATTCAAAATTTAACACTACAGCAAATTAACAGTCAAAGTTTGACTAAATAATCAGGTTCTTTATTAAATTCAATAAGTTCAAAATGTTATTCAGATAAATCAATTCCCTTTAATGTGAAAAGCAAATTATAAGCAAAACAAATACACTGAATCAAATTACAAAGGTACCTTGTTCAAATGCGATGACACAACACTCAGCTGTCCTCTGTAGAATCGAAGCAAACATACGCCGTCGTTGCTATACGGCAACCAACGAAGGTTTCCTGTTCCCAATAAACCAAAATGGAACTCGATTACAAGACTTGCCAAAACTTCGGCAAACTAAGTGAAGTTGATAGCCCCATACACTGAAGAAAACAAGGTCTTGGATGGGCTAAAGTTCTTACGTACGATGTTCAGATGGTGGTTGACCAGTTAGTCGTCCAGGAAGGTCAACGGGAGTATATGCAAATATTCAGCAATCAAATCCTCACAAATGAGAAGGTGTTTCCACTAATTTCCAAAAATATCACCAAACTGCCAATGGGAACATCAATTAAACGTTGCTAAAACTGCAGATCCACGAGAAAGTGGGTGATGAACTCCTCACACGAGTATGGTTTCCGTTCAAATTCAAAAATATCACAAATCCAATAACGGAACCAACAATAAAAGTGTATCGAACTAAATCCCAAACATGGATGGCACAAAATTGCCATTATAAATTCAGATAACACTTGTAGACATCTATCACACTTCACCATAACCTCTCTTCCCAAGTACTACACGCATCCTTACACTAGGACGGTCAACAGGCAACAAACTTTCACGAGGACGGTCAACGGCCGACTCCCCTTCCGACAACTGACATCTCAAAAAACCTACCAACCTATCCAAATCTACTAACATCGTCTTAAATGCCCTACAATTCCCTACATACAACGCTCTTCTTCTACGACATTCCACAACATCAATGCTCGAAATGTCCCGTGCTCGACTCTACTTTTCTACCTCTTCTTCCCATAAATGCCATTAACCTATTTAGAACGTGTGATTCCACCCTTAGCAAAATCGCCTCGAACGTCAAGAAAATCTAACCAAATATTTTAACCTAGATAAATCAACGTCAAAACAAATCTATACCAAATACAAAGCGAGAATATTTCCAATACGAAAAACCCAATAAGCCTATCGCGATAACAAAAATGCTACAGAATAATAAGAAAAGGTACGTGTTTACGTTTGAAGATAATTTTATACTATCCGTTGGTGTTAATATTCGAAGTCAATACTCGTGTTTTAGTTATAAGAAAACAGTTATTGTAGATAAATGTCACATCCAACGTCCAGTTTAGGCTATTTAAAATACGTTTTGCATAATTCAAACCTCAGATATTTCGTCGTTTACTTGTTTTATTACGGGTTTATGGAATACACTGCTAGTTATACTCTGCGACAAAAATGTAATGTTACAATGTCCGAATATCTAGCCAATTATCTGCGTTAGGTGAATTTACTAATTCAGGGGCTCTACCGCAAAGTTTGTTTTTAATGTGTAGCACTACTAAGGTGAGTTGATTGCCTACAGCCATGCTGCAAGCAGTATTGCAGCTTGTTATAAAAGTGTTCAAGAAAATTTGATTTCCATCATACTCTGGTATGATAGCGAAAATTTCGGATAATATGTAGGGCTCAACGGAGCCTTGCTCTCTTGTTTCCGGCATAATTTATTAAAATATATTTTTGAGATTGCAAAATACAGAATTATAGATGGAATTATAATTCGTTCAGATGTTATTGATGGTGTTGGTATGGGTTGTAGGAGATCAGTAACGTGTAATTTAGAAAAATAATGTAGATAAAACGTAGCATTGTGTGAATATTTGTGGATAATGAGTATATGAAAGTTTCAAATGATAAAATGTATCACGATAGAACATCAACATCAATGATATAAAAATATATGTAGTACAATATTAGTCAAACTATGCAAATCATCAAAATAATAAAAAATCAATGTTTATTAAAATAATCAAAATAATATTTCGTGATGATTCGTTTCAGTACTTACATGTACCTTCCAAGCATTTGACTTGTTCTGCGGCTAGTGCACCGGTGAGCGTCCTCTAGGGTGCGTGTTCCTTGATGCATTTGGCCTCAGTTGGTGTCGCCTCCTTTTGACCTTAAATCTAGGGTCCTTAATTCTACGTCTGGCAATCGACGTGTGTTGGCTGGTACACTGGTGAGCGGTATGTGCGTGTTCCTGGTGTCCTTGGCCTTCAGCTGTTATCGATACCACGGGTTCGTTACTTTAACAAAGAATTGGAATTCACTACAATTTTTAGGAATTGTCTAAACAGTGTGTTTAAACAATCCTACTGACTGCGCCAATTTTTGGATTAACTCTTTTAAATTTAACTTAAAAAAAATTATTTTTACTTAATACAAATTCAAAATTTAAACTGGTAGAGTTACGCCTTACACAAGTTACTATTATCATCTCCGACGAGACTGTTAATTATTTATTAGTATTTATACAATTCAAGACGTGATAAAATCTGCATTTTAGCGTCTACAGGATTATACTGAGAATTGTCATATCATTAACGTAATATGATATTGCGAAATAGTAAATAATACTCTTCTCACGGATACTTGCTGAGTAAGCAACACGTGTGTGTATGAATTATGATATAACATATATGCTGTCTCTATGTATTTTCTTTTGTACTAGTGCTCTTCCTTGTGAATTGCTCTAGCCTGGTCCCAGTTGATATTATGGTGTTCGGTCCATGCGTGATTATCTAGCCCAGACTTCGTTGACTCTGCCCTTTGAGTAGCTGTGCGGTGTTCCTTAATCCTGGTGTCCAGCGGTCGCTTTGTCTCTCCAATGTAAAGATAGCCACATTCACACGGTATGCTGTATATACAGTTATTTGGTATTGCTGGTGCGTCGGGCCTCGTTCTTGTTATCATGCTCCTTGCTTTTGCAGATCATTCTGATTCCATAGTTGTGTGCAATTCTGCTAAGTTTCTCCGACAAGCCTTTAGTATACGGTAATAGTAGAGTTATTACCGTGGTATCCTCTTCCTGCCTAGGTGGTTTGTCCAGCTCTTCAAACGCCTTGGTAATGATCGTTTCCGGATATCCATTCGCCAAAAGGTCTTCTCTAAGTTTCACTTGTTCTTCTTTGAGGGCTTCTGGTGTGCTGCAGATATTTTTGGCTCTATGGATTAGTATTTTGATGATGTCAGTTTTCGTTACTGATGGGTGAACTTGTCATCCAGAGTTCGCACAGCAGCCGAGGAAACATTGCTTTTTAAGGGGCTAAACTACGCTGTAGCTCAAAAAAAAGATGCCAATACTAGATATCATCAGTTCCGTGGAGTCAGCAATAGGCAGTAAAGAGA
Source organism: Octodonta nipae (assembly GCA_034190945.1). Classification (NCBI taxonomy): domain Eukaryota; kingdom Metazoa; phylum Arthropoda; class Insecta; order Coleoptera; family Chrysomelidae; genus Octodonta; species Octodonta nipae. The sequence continues at coordinate 56,770,253 of CM067221.1, read as the reverse complement.
CACCGCAACTGGAGGAATTCCGATGAAAAGTCAGAACCGCAATTGAGAAAACAAAACACATCAAACAAAACATCAACGAATCAGAAAGGAGAATCATAAAAACACTTAAGGACGACAAATTCATCATCATTCTACCTGCTGACAAAGGAAATGCCATCATCCTGATGGACAGAACGGAATACAACAAGAAAATCGACGAAGAACTGTCGAAGGGAAAATACCCGAGACAAGGAGAAAATTGACGCAACATCACAGCAAACCACCACGTCTTTACGGACTACCCAAGATACACAAGGCTGGAATACTTCTCAGACCGATTACAAGTTCGCGCAACTCACCAACAGCAGCACTATCGAAATTCCTTCTACCAATCATCCAACCTTTGGAGGGCAAAACATCATCGCACGTCAAGGACTCAAAGCACTTTGTCGAAATCATCGGATCCATGGAACTGGGGCCAGAACATCGCTTACTAAGTTTCGACGTTGAAAATCTTTTCACGAACCTACCACTAGACGAATCTCTCTCTGAGAAAGAAACTTACTGAAGATGAAACCCTGATGGAGAGGACGGAGCTGCCAAAAGACTCAATCATGGACTTGCTTGAATGCTGCCTTAAGAACTGCTACTTTCAGGAGAAGGACCGGTTCTTCATGCAAGAAGATGCATTGTCTATGGGTTCCCCGTTATCACCAACCATTGCCAACATCTACATGGAATGGTTTGAAGAACATGCACTGGGGAGTTTCGAGAAGCAGCCTAAGCTATGGTTGAGGTATGTCGATGACACCTTTATTATTTGGCAACATGGAGAGACAGAACTACAAGCATTGTTGCAGCACCTGAATCAATCCCAACCATCCATTAAATTCACCATGGAGATGGAAGAGAGTGGGTGCCGACCATTCCTCGATGTAAAGTGTCCAAGGACTAGGACCGGAATCCAAACAACAGTCTACTGGAAGGCTACGCAAACAGAATTATACCTTCACTAGAGCCAAAAATATCTGCAGCACACCAGAAGCCCTCAAAGAAGAAAAAGTGAAACTTAGAGAAGACCTTTTGGCGAATGGATATCCGGAAACGATCATTACCAAGGCGTTTGAAGAGCTGGACAAACCACCTAGGCAAGAAGAGGATACGGTAGCAACTCTACTATTACCGTATACTAAAGGCTTGTCGGAGAAACTTACAAGAATTGCACACAACTATGGAATCAGAATGATCTTCAAAAACAAGGAGCATGATAACAAGAACGAGGCCCGACGCACCAGCAATACCAAATAACTGTATACACAGCATACCGTGTGAATGTGGCAATCTTTACATTGGAGAGACAAAGCGACCGCTGGACACCAGGATTAAGGAACACCGCACAGCTACTCAAAGGACAGAGGTAACGAAGTCTGGGCTAGCTAATCACGCATGAACCGAACACCATAATATCTACTGCGACCAGGCTAGAACAATTCACAAGGAAGAGCACTAGTACAAAAGAAAATTCATAGAGACAGCATATATAATCTCGAACGAAAATATAATTAGCGAGCCCAGCGTCCAAATGAAAAATATTTGGAGAGCTCTTCTTCGGCCTCTGCCACTACGCATCACCGGCAACCAACCTCCAGGTACGACGATGCTGATTAGATCAGATAAGACCCAATGACCATGACCGGCGACGCATGACCGGTTAAGGGTATAATATAAAACGACTGATACTCTGAATTTCCTATCATTCACCTGATGACGATAGCAGATACACAGCTATTGGAACGTTGTGAGATCAACCACTTCAAGACGATGGAAGTCCAAAGAAACTTCGAGGAATCTTTGGTCCAGTCAACGTATCAAGTCTACTCTTGGGAAAGGATGTGTTTACTATTTTCCGGCAAACACCTTTCAACCCATTTTAATGTAAACAGACAGGTCCATTTATATTAGTAGTCATTGGTTCAGATTCAGTACTCTTACTGGCACAATCTCCTTGGCACGAAACAGGGTCTTTCCCCGTGTGATCCATCGGAGTAAATTTCCATCGTTAAGTTCGGGATCAAACATCATCACTGTTCCAGCTTTAGCTTTCCCATCTTTTTTTTGAAGGTGGAAATCCATTATGGACAATTTGAGCTTAGAGTCTATCACTCACATCCACTAAAACCACCTTGTTGTTTCTGTTTATGAAGGTGGTGGTACTGTTATTTCTAACTTGGGTCGCCACCTCCCTGCCTTTCTTTGCCTTCATCACACCATTCTGTTTAAATCTTCTTTCTCATTTTCCTCTATAATTTCCCTTATCCATTTGTATATAATTTCCTTGTTCTCTTTACTTTCTATCATTAGTTTTATCACGTTAGATAGTGTTATCCTTTCACCAATCGTTGTTTCTGTTCTTGTTTTATTCCTTGCATATCTTTCGCAGTCAAAAACCACGTACTCCATTGTCTCCTCAATTTGGCACATATCAGAGTTACTCTCCCTCATTTTCCCTATCCTTTTCAGATATGCTTTGACACTACCATGCCCAGACAAAAATTGTGTCATAAAGTAATCTGTACTCCTATATTTGCTGCTCGCCCATTTTGTTAGGTCTGGTATTAGTTTCTTTGTCCATTCCGCTTTTCCCGTTAGCGCATCCCATTCTTTTTGCCATTCTTTTAGCGTATTATTCCTGTTTTCGCTGTATTTTTTATTTTCGTAATTTACTCTAAGTTCTTCTACCGTCAGATGGATCGAAGAAATACCGGCTATAGCTGCCGTTGCCTCATACGAGATCGTTCTATATCCGCTTATTACCCGCAGCAGCGCCTGTCTTTGTATTTTTAACATCGTGTTCTTATATCTTTTTGTCTTCATACCTCTGTGCCATGTTGTTGCCCCGTACAAAAGTGTTGATTGTACCACTCCATAAAGCAGTCGTCTCTTTGCATGTTATGGTCCCTTTATGTTTTTCATAATTTTTCCAAATTTTGCTAACTTATCACCCGCTTTGCTTACTGCATTTACAATATGTGTCCCGTATGTATCTTGGTGATCGATAAATATACCGAGATACTTTACGCTCTTTTGTGGTGTTATATTTAGATCCCCTAATCCCCTATTTTTATTTTTTCTCTTATTTTCTGCATTTTTGTACCATTGAGTAGCACCGCCGTCGCTCTTTTCCGATGCCCATTTTAACTTTGCCTCTTTCATCCAGTCTCCTATTATTCTTATTCCCTCATTTCCACATATAGTGCCAGTCGTCTGCGAATGCTATCGTATTTGCACCAGTTGGCAGCTTCTGATTTAGAAGATCATCGTACAATATATTCCATAATGTCGGTCCTAGTACTGATCCTTGTGGTACGCCTGTGCTCATTTTTAACGTTTTTTATTTCCCGAGTATAATACTTCTTTTGGAGAAATAACTCTCTATTATTCTTATTAGATATTCACTAATCCCTTTCTTCTCCATTTCCTTAACAATACGTTTCCATGATGCCGAATTGAATGCATTTCTAACGTCAAAAGTGATGAGTATCACCCAGCCCGCTCTAGTGCTCCTTGCTTTGTCACGAATCCAGTTTGCTGCTTTTACTGTTGACTTCCCTTTCCGAAACCCAAATTGTCTTTCTGAAATTTTTTCATCTCCTAATTCTTTGTCTATTCTGTTTCTAATTAGTGTTTCTAATACCTTACCCATAACGTCCAACAGGTCTATATGATGTTGGGTCATTCATAGGTTTAGCGCCCTTCCTCAGAAATACTACTTTAGCCTTCTTCCAGATTGTAGGGAATTCCTGTTTCTTTATTAATTCGTTATACATATCCCTTATTGTGGCTTGGTTCTTTTCAAATGTTATTTTTATGACTTCTGGCGGTAGATTATCTGGTCCAGATGCTTTTTTCATTTTGATATGCTTAATTGCTATTTTAAATTCTTTTTCTGTACTAAATCGGGTACTAAATCTCTTGATATTTTTATTCGATCTTTCCATTCACCTCTGGTCTTTATAAAAAGGGTATTTGCTATTTCTGTTTTCTTCTCTGTACTAAGTGTCAACAATGGTGTCAGTTGTATCTTTTGGATAGCTATCCCATATGCCCTTCCCCATACATCTGTTTCCAGCTGTCTACATAATTCTTCCCAGCATTTCCTCTTGCTTCCGTTTATGAGTTTTTTTAATTCTTTCCTTTTCCTATTCATTTCCTCCATCATATCCGGTAGTTCTGTTCTCTTTTTCTTTGCTTCTTTTGTGATTTTCCGCCGTATCTCTACGCACTTCCTTTTAGCTTCCGAGATTTCAGCTGTCCACCAGTATGGGATTTCTCTGTTTTCGTTTCTGTTTATCGGCCTTCTGTTGGCCTTCAGGCATTTTTTGATTTCTGTCGTTATTAAGGTTCCGTATATACAATATACGGATACCCTTATAATATCACTCAGGATTTCTGCCTCTGTCACATCACAGCCATTTTCTCCTAAACTACTGAACGGAAGAGGTTGAAATTTGGTATCAATGTATATTTTGGTGACCCGATCAGGAGTTCATATCGTAAAAAAAAAATTGATTTTAGGGGTACTTCTGGGGGAAAAACTAAAAAGATCGACCGTCCCCCCCCTGATCTCCGAAACTACTGAGCCTAAAATTTTGAAAAAAAAAGGAAATATAGAGCGTTGCCCGAACTTTACAGGAGAAACCATTAATGTTAATTTTGGGGGGCAAATTATAGAATTAAATGAAAATTTAAAAATAAAAAAAATTTCAAACGCATCATGTAATATATCAAATGAAAGGTCTCATTCTGAGGAACACAAATATATTTTTTTCATATTTAAAAAAAATTATTTAAAAAGATATTAACGAAAATATACCAATATTTACCCATTCCCCCCCCCCTTATCTCCTAAACTATAAAACGTAAAGTTTAAAAAAATAGATTTATAGGTTCTGACCTGAAGTTTACTGGAAAAATAAGGAGAAACCTCTACTTTTAATTTTGGGGGGCCAATTACAGAATTAAATGGAAAATATAAAATTAAAATTGTTTCTAACCCATCATGTTATATATCAAATGAAAGGGCTCAGTACGACGAATACAAATATATATTTTTCATATTTTTAAAATAAATTAATTAAAAGATATTAACAAAAATATTAAAAAATTTACCCATTCCCCCCCCCTTATCTCCGAAACCATAAGCTGGCAAATTTTTTTAAAAAATGGAGGTATAGCCCCTCACCTGAACTTTACTGGAAAATTAAGGAGAAACCCCTAATATTTATTTTGGGGGGCAAATTATAGAATTAAATGGAAAATTAAAATTAAAATTGTTTCTAACCCATCATGTTATATATCAAATGAAAGGGCTCATTATGACGAAAACAAATATATTTTTTTAATATTTTTAAAATAAATAAATTAAAAGATATTAACAAAAATATAACAAATTTTACCCATCCTCCCCCCCCCCCTATCTCCAAAACCATAAGCTGGAAAATTTTGAAAAAGCAATGCAGGTATATCCCCTCACCTGAACTTTACTAGAAAAATAAGGAAACACCCCTAATATTCATTTTGGGGGGCAAATTATGGAATTAAATGGAAAATAAAAAATTATAATTGTTTCTAACGGCTCATGTAATATTTCAAGTCCCAGGGCTCATTATGACGAATAGCTACAAATATATTTTTTTAATTTTTAATATATTTTAAAATATATTAAAAAAATATTTTAAAAAAATTACCTAATTCTATTATTTGGCCTCCAAATAATAGAATTAAACGGAAAATAATTTACTAGAAAACCCCCATAGTAATTTTAGGGACTAATTATACAATTAAATGGAAAATAAAGATTCAATTTTCAAACGCATCATGTAATATATCAGATAAAAGGCTCATTATGTGAATTACAAATATCTCATATTTTTAAATCATTTGTATAAAAGATATTAAAAATATTAAACATCGACTTAATTCCCACTTTAGAAACTACACTATTTAAAATTTGAAAAATATATTTTATTTACATTTTTAAATAATTTGAATAGCAGATTTAATAATTTATAATTTAAACTTTGACCTATTTTGCCGTTTTTCTTCCAATCTACAGAGCCTCAAAACTCAGACAGTAGATTATAAAAGACTTCTCTGAAAGTTTATTAATAAAATAAAACTCTAATGTTAATTTTTGGGGGTCAAATTAGAAAATTAAATACATATGTATTCTTATAAAAATCAAGCTAATCCCGAAGCAGATAAAATAAAAAGTCTATGTGTGGAAAATCAAAGTGTATATTTTAAAAAAACTTAAAACGCTTCCTTTAAAAGATATAAGGGTAAATATAAGAAAATGCACTCATTCCCTGCTTGTCTGAAACTGGAATATTAGAATCTTGAAGGTGGTACGGAACCCTAAGTATGCGAGTCCAACTCGCACTTGACCAAATTATTTTTTTCTTGTGTCAATTCTTTGTTTATTTCCCCGGTTATTGTGTTAAACATTTTTTCATATTCTTCGATGTTATATTGTGTTCTTGTTTTAGGGATTTCTCTCGCCTTTCCCCCCTCTTGTAAATGGACCAGGATATATCTGTGGTCTGTAAATATGTTTTCGTCTATGGTTTCCCATTTCTTAATGTGCCGTACCATGTTGCTCGAACACATGGTGACGTCTATCTGTGTTTGTGTACTACCTCTAACGAAAGTTGGCTTGCCGTTATTTAATATCTCTAAATTGTATGTAGCAGCCAATTCGGCTATTGTTCCTCCCCTAGCATCCGTCTTAGGAGCGCCCCATAGCGGGGATTTTGCGTTGAGGTCTCCCAATACCATGATTTTGTTCCGTGGTAATTTCCTTAATGATTGTGCTATATCATCTATCCTACTTCTGTATTCTTCTATTGTTATATTCGGAGAAATATAGCAACATGTTATATTGACATCTCTATGTTTAATAACTATGAAACCTTTATATGTCTCGTATTTCTCAATACCCGTCTCTCTATTCCTAATTTCGACAGCTATGCTTTCCTGCTTGTCTACGATCCATTTTCTGTTTTTTTTTTCTAATTATTCTTATCTTTGGCTCGCTAGCTACTATTACGTCTATTCTATTTTTGAGGGCTATTTCGTTAGCCTCATCATGGGCTTTCGCCGATCTTCCTAGATTACTTTGCAGTATCTGCATCTTTTCTTTCTTCTGTATTTCTGTTTAGTTGCTGTTTTTTCTTGTTTCTACATTTTCCATCATTATATCCATAGCATCCAACCACCTGATGACGAGATAGCATTTGAACAGTTCATGGCACTGTACTCGGATAGGCAGAACGTGCAGCACGACGTAACTAGAGAGGAACCCCGAGACCTGTTTAAAATGCCCATAGAATATGCCTTGGCTCATTGTGTCGTTCGAGATCTCCGGATGTCCAGAGGAATAGCCAAGGTGTTTGCCAAGAAGTATAGCCAGTTCCAGAAGCTACGGGCCCAAGATCCGGTGGTGGGCAAGGACCTCCATCTCGAAGATAAACAACCAGTGGGTACCAGAGATATCTTCTATTTGGTAACGAAAACATTCTCGAATTGAGGATTGTGATGATGGAGAAGAACCTGATGAAATTGGCAGTCCCAAAAATAGCCTGTGGGTTGGATGGACTGAATTGGAGGGTGGTGAGAAGTATGATGGAAACTATCTTTCGATTCAGTGGCATAGGCATCCTTGTATGCTGTCTCAGTATTCGCAGCCTAGCTTCTAAGACCGTTGACTATTACTTCCACCAAACTACCTGTTGTCGAAATGGAGAGTCCTGCAAATATCGCCACACCAGGAAGTATTCTGGGACATTCCGGGACGAAATGGTCTTAAAGAAGGGGCAATGTGACGAGAATTCCTCCGATAATTCGTGTAAGCGGCATTCCTCTGATATTCGAGGTCGGCGGGTTGCTTTGATGTATTTCTCGAAGAATCTATTCTGGTCTCGACGGCTCTTTGACCTGGAGAATTCCGAGAAGAAATATATAAATACGAAGAGCGGACAGAAGCATTTATTCCGTATTCGAAGGCCATATAGTAAAGATCAGGTGTTTAACATAAATTGAAAATAGTTCTGTGAATATAAATAGAAATAGTGGAAATAAATTATAGTGAGTTGGACTGTGTTTTTAAATAAATCAAAGAACTGAACTGAACCCGAGTGTGTAAATATAAACATTACATTGTTTTGATGCTTATTTGAATCATATAATTCATTTAGTCAACATAGCAGAGGCAACAAAATCCTAGCAAAAGGCTACTAAGGCTAAGTTTTGGGTCATGCAGGGTAATAGTATGTTATAAAAATTCACACAGTTTGCATAAAAGACTAGTTACGGTACTGTATGTGCGAACATCACGAATTTCTCCAAATCGTCTCCTACCAGAAGCTGGTCTTTTTCTCTTCTCTGTCGAAAGCCTCGCTTTAATTATGCAACAGCTATAATAAGAAGAATGAGGTTTAATGGGCTTTAAGTAACACCAATACATTTCCTATGATTCCTTATGATTCTGCTAATTTGACGGCGGTTGAATTTCCTCTGGTTTAGGCAGGTTCTAAAACACTCGGGTGAGTTATGAAGAGACATTTACTGTACTAAACTTTTTCTTATGTGTTTTTACCGTCATAGCACCAATAAAAAAGTATGAGAACCTAATACATACCCACAGTTTCTCAGCGAAACGATAAGTTTTATTTTTCAATATGACTGTTACAAATGTTAAACTTGTCTCGGGGTTCCACTCTGGTCACGTGGTGCTGCACTGTCATCCGATTACAGTTTCATAAACTGTTCGAAGGTCATCTTGTCATCGGGTGGTTGCATGGCTTCATCATCATGACTACCAGAATAAAGAGCTAATATGCTAAAATGTACCACCTTTGGTTTTCCTCGAGTTAGCTTCCTTATTCTGTAGACAACATCATTAATCCTCTATACAACCAAAAAAGATTATCAACTTGCTCTTCCCCGCCCTCGACTTTGATGCCATTTGCTTCCTTCATTCGGGCAATGCCATTCTCGATATTGAACTCGTTGGTGGATGTCATTCATATTTTGACGTAACTAGCTGACATAGTCTTCTCCTGGGAGGCATCCAAACTTCAAATCGCATGGTAGTCGTAATTCTCGTCCCATAATATCACTGCCATTAGAAACAAGTGAAGATACTGGTCCCAATTTCTTTGGTGATCAGAGACTACTTTTGACAAATGGCGGTTTATGGTCCTATTTATCCGTTCTACCATTCCATCGGATTGGTGGTATAATGCTGTAGTTCGTGTTTTATTGATTTTCAACAGTTTGCAGACTGCTTCGAAAAGAGTAGTCCCGAAATTTCTACCTTGATCTTAGTGCAAGTCCAAGGGAACACCAAAACGGATGTTCCATTCCTTGACAAGGACATCAGCAATGGTCACGACCTCTTGATTCTCGCTATTTACTGAAATAATCCATCATCACCACAATGTACTTATTTCCGGAGTCTGATTCAGGGAATAGACCGTCAACATCAATTGCTACTCTTTCAAATGGACTGGCCACGTTTTATTGGTTCATGGGACCATTACTTGCTGCACAATCCGTACATTCTGGCACCAATCCTTGACATTTGCTTGGCAGGTTAACCAATAGAAGCGTTCTTTCAACTTCCGCAGGGTTTTCGTCACGCCCAGATAATCTCCAGTTGTACCATCATGCAGTCTCGCAAAACCTCCGGTCTCCTATTTCTTGGGATTACAATCTGCTTTCTGTCCTTGCTCTGGAGTTTCCAGCACGCGCTTCAGAAGTCCTTTCGCCAGGATGACAGAGTTCCACTGAGCCGAGTATCACTTTATGGTGGGTGAGTATCGGGAAATCTCCTGCCACATAGGTTTCGGGTCTTACTGAATCTCCTCAGATTGCTAATGGCCATCGACAGCATTAGTTCTAGAGAGAATAGCCTCTTTTTCATCAACTCGCTGACAGTCATCAGGGAATGATCTCTTCGATAAGGCATCAGCATTCTTATGGCTTTTTCCAGCCGGTCTTCTCGGCCTTCCTTAGCTAGTTCTACCTGAAGATATCCTGGTAGTTTCTAACAATGTCCCTTAATTTAACTTTCTGGATTGGTTTTAAATTTCTGGAAGAATCTGTTTTGAGTTTCTCCAGGTCTTCAGATAATTTACCTGGTGGTATTGCTGTAGGTTGTCTGCTTCTGACTACAGAGGAAACTGTTGAAACAAAGTTTTTCGCAGTGTGATTCCTCTGCCAACATTTCCGTCGAGAAGTTTGGGATCAATCATCATTACTATTCCAGCTTTGGCTTTCCCATTTAGGCAAGTATCTAAAATAATTTTAGCTCTTTCTGGAACGTTGACATCCTCTGCTAAGATTGCTTGAATCATTATGTCATCTTTTCCATGAAGCACCATCATTTACTCGCAGAAGTCCATCTTCAAAGTTTCACTCGAATCCTTTGGACCTCATGACATCAATTCGCCGTCCGGCACCAAAGCCCGATGTTGGAATGTTGTATTTCCCAAGACCGTTCCAACCTCTATTTCACCATGGACCTTAGCTATTTCTCCTGTCGCTATTCGTAGTTGCCATTTTGTTGGTTTTATTATTGTCTGTTCTAAAACGATGTTGGGCCTTATAACTGTTTTTGTCGCATCCGTATCCAACAGCCTTGCACATTGCTTCTTATTAATAAGGTCAACTACAAAGACACTGTTGAGCTGTGGCGCACTATGGGTCAAATGGCATTTTTTTAACGGAAAACGGAAACCTAATATCTTGAGCAAAAATAGAGATATCGGAACAATTTTTTATAATTGAACCTTAGATTATGTAGATTAAGGGAAAATTATTTAGAATGTCATCATCCACTATTATCGGGGTGGAAATGAGGGTTGAAATGGTGCACATTTCAAAATTAGATCTTTTTTTCTTTTGTTTATGGTATATCTCAAAGACAAATAGGGATATTTATATATGTATGTAAATTGTAAGGTTATTAATAAAGATTCGAAAAATATTTATTGCAAAGCTATCCTCCTAAAAGTATAGGTGAAAATAGAGGTGAGAGGGTGAAAACGTGAAAAATCTCCCAAAAAATACTGTTTGGTGATTCATTGGACGCTGACCCCGGCTCTAAAAACCATTTCGTTATCATTTTCTTCTGTGGAGATCATTTATCGTTATCATCTTTCACTATAGGAATGAAAACGGGGACATGGCACTGAAAAAACAACACAATAATCGTTGATGAATCCCGTAATTGAGTTTTCAGTCAATTATTTTAAATATTTTTTGACAATATTTAGTTAGATCAATATTTTTTACTTTTGCCATTTTAAGGCTGCAGTCAGAGTGGCTCCGGCATCGGCAGAATTTTTTCTCTGGCGTATACAGCCGAATACGCCTGTTGGAATGGTGTGGTCAGATTCATTCAGTTTTCTGGTGAAATCGCATAAACCATGTCATTAGACAACATGGATTTTGATTCGCAAATTTACTTATTGAAATTGAGTCCTTTGCTGAAAATATTATTAATCGCAAACGAACAACATTTTTAGATAAAGCCTAATACAAAAAAGAACCCAACCTAGATCTCTGTTATTTTAGGTCGTATCTCTTGTATCCTCCAAAGGCCTTCCTTTCAAAAACTATAGTAATTAATTTTGCAGAATCAACCATTCTGATTGTTTTGAAATTTAGTACTATTTTAAAATATAAATATGAAAGAAATTGAAACTATCTGTCACTAGACTGGCGTGCACTGCCGAATAAAACAGATTTATTTGTTTTCGTCCTATTGTCGGCAGATATGGCAGTGTATTACGGTGCTACTGTGACCACTGCTATCCAACATCATCATTTTGATTTTTGACCGACTTCGGCAGTGTACGGCAGAGTTAAAAATTCTGCCGATACCGGTGCTACTCTGAACGTACCCTAAAGGGTTATTGTTTTTGAAGTATGTGCTAAATGACCAGAGGCAATGCGACACATTCATACTTTTTATCTTTCATCTTTTTTTATGATCAACATTCTTTGGGTACCTATTTTGTTTTAGTGAAAGAAAATTTTTTTATTGCATTTTGAGAGATTAGAATGAATCAGACAACCATTTTTGATGCCTTTAGAGAAAAATGATAACGATAAACGATCTCCACAGTGATGTGTTCAGCTCCAATGAATCACTAATAGTACTCACTCCCTATTTTCACCTATACTTTTGGGAGGATAGCTTCACAATAAATATTTTTCTAATTTATATTAATAACCTTACAATTTAAAAATCATCCGTATAAATATATGTGTGTTATATCATAATTCATACACACACGTGTTGCTTACTCAGCAAGTATCCGTGAGAAGCGTATCATTTACTATTTCACAATATCATATTACGTTAACGATATGACAATTCTCAGTATAATCCTGTAGACGCTAAATTGCAGATTTTATCACGTCTTGAATTGTATAAATATTAAATAATTAACGGTCTCGTTGGAGGTCATTATAGTAACTTGTGTAAGGCGTAACTCTGCCTGTTTAAAATTGTAATTTGTATTTAAGTGAAAATAATTTTTTTAAAGTTAAATTTAAAAGAGGGAACCTAAAAATTGGCGCAGTCAGTAGGATTGTTTAGACACACTGTTTAGGCAATTCCTAAAAATTGTGATGAATTCTAATTCTTCGTTAAACAAACGAACCCACTGTAAGCGACAGCAACTGAAGGCCCAGGACACCAGGAACACGCACATACCGCTCACCAGTGTACCAGCCAACAGACGTCGATTGCCAGATGTAGTATTAAGAATCCCAGATTTAAGGACAAAAGCAGGCGGCACCAACTGAGGCCAAAGGCATCAAGGAACACACACCCTAGAGGACGCTCACCGGTGTACTAGCCCCAGAACAAGTCAAATGCTTGGAAGGTACATGTAAGTACTGAAACGAATCATCACGAAACACTATTTTGATGATTTCAATAAACATTGATTTTTATTATTTTAATACATTGATTTTTATTATTTTATTACATTGAATGATATTGAACTACATACATTTTTATTTCATTGATGCTGATGTTCTATCGTGATAATTTTTAACATTTGAAACTTTCACATACTAAACATCCACAAATATTCACACACTGCTTTACACGTTACTGATCTCCCACAACCCATACCAACACCATCAACAACATCTGAACGAATTATAATTCCATCTATAATTCTGTATTTTGCAACATCTCAAACAAAAACATATTTTAATACATTTGGTGCGTTCCCGCAATTTGTTTAGTGTATCGTTTTCAGTTTGATTGAATTACTTCATTGATTTTTAAACTTCTGCACCTTTTCTAAAACATTCCGTCGCGCTAATGCTAATTGTAAGTGTTTTTTTGCGTGTAAAATATAGACAGTATTGACATTCGTGTTGCGGATCTCTAGCTATTAGGACGCTTGGGAGATTCGTGTATTGTGCTCCGAATTATTCGGACACATTTTTTGATTCCGTCTGAAGAGACGCCGCTTTTGGTTGTTATAGTGTTACGAGTCCGCGAGTTCTTAGCTCCATTCGTAACGACCGCTAAACCGCTTTCATTTTGTTTCTTTTGTGTTTACAAAAGCGCATCATTTGTTGTTAAACCCGCATTTTTTTGTATGCTCAATCAATGAACATTACGTCGCTATTTTTTGTGTAACGTGTTGTCCAGACGAAGCTCTAAGAAACTGTTCCTGCTATTACGAGGCTAGCCTCAGAAGAAAGAAGAACCAAGAAAACACCAGAGCTTCGACTTAAAGGTTAGTGATAACTTTTATTTGGTGATTCGTTTATGTGACGGCACGTGTTTATTGAATATTCCGCTAAAGGTCCTTCGTCAATTATATACTTGCATTGAACCAGCATTGAACTAAAACCGCAACATCTAATTCATACATTTTTTTGAATATTCTTTATGGAATGTGCATCGAATAAATTACATAATTTGGTCCAACTTCGAGCCGGATGCAATTTGAGTTAATTTAGTGCAAAGATTATCGAACATAATCCATAATTTGGTCCAACTCCGGGCCGGATACATTTGAGTTAATTTCGTGCAAAGTTTAACGATAAAAAAAACCATTGATTTTTCGTTGCAATTATTGTTGAAAACCGCATTGAATTTTCGTTTCTTTATTTGTTAGAAGAGAAAGCAAGTCCGGGATATTCACTCATTCCGTTGGAAATAAAACGCAATTTTTTTGCCGCCTTAAGAACCTTACAAGAGCTTGTTTTGTTTGTTTGGTTATTTTGCTAAATTGTTTTGAATTTATTTGACATTTGGTCAGATATTTACGACTTCAACAGTAAAAAATTGTACATTTTTGGAATATTATTTTGTTTTGGTTCTATCGTGTTAGATTTGTTCAGTGGCGTTACAGTGATTTTGATTTATTGTTAAGATGTCAAAAACCGCTGAAAATTTACGAAAATTTAAAAATCATCGACAATCGGAGTTTAAAAGATTAGAAGATATTTATTTTGCTGTCGAGAAAGCCTTAAGAGGTGACGACGTTGAATTGTTTTTTAGCATGATTGATATGATTGATTCAATCCATTCCGAATTTTTTAAACATCACAATTCCATTGTTGGATTAATTTCAGATGCAACCGATGATTTTGACTTTGAGGATGACATTCGCAATAAATTTGAAAAATTGTTTTATTCAATTAGGTCTATTTTTGCTAAACTGAAATCTGTTCAGAATTCTACGCCACAAAATATAGCTCGGGTACAGGAAAGTGTTGCTTTGCCGCGAATTGATTCGCCTTCATTTAGTGGAGACATATTGGAATTTGGTACTTTTATTGATTTGTTTGATTCATTAATTCACAATAATGAAAAACTCAGTGCTATGCAGAAGTTCAAATATTTGCAGTTAGCTTTAAAAGGGCCTGCTTTTGAGGTTATTAGGAATTTTAAACTAACAAAAAACAATTACGTGAGTGCTTATGAAACACTTTTGAAAAAATTCAAGCGAACTCGTTTAATAGCGGAGTCTCATTGGTCAGCTTTAGAACAATTCCCCCAACTAACTTCAGATAGCCCTTCAGAGGTTCGGAAGTTATTGGATGACTTCAGTGATAATTTGGAAGCACTGAAGAATTTGGGTTTACCAGTAAATCAGTGGGATTTTTGTATCGTTCAGATGATGTTGAAACGAGTTCCAAAGAATTTAGCCGCCAAATTTTAACTTTACCATGGTACGGTGACCGCTCAAGATGACTTTCCGATCCGCTCGGAAGTTGTTGATTTTTTGTCGAAGCATTGCGATGCCTTTGAACATGTTGAATTATCCCGCAAGGCAAAGCGAAGTGTTGACAAAAAGTTACCATTGAATTCAAAGCAACATTCTTCCCGTTTCACTACATCTTTGTTTGTCACTAAGAATAGACATTGTTTAGTTTGAAAATCCGATCATGCGATTTACAAATGTTCTGAATTCTTGAACAAATCAGTATCCGCGCGGTTTAAGTTTGTTAAAGATTTTAGACTTTGTTTTAATTGCTTAGGCGATTCTCATCGGTTGAATCGCTGTAAATCTTTATCCACTTGCCGCAACTGCAAACAACGCCATCACACATTGCTTCATTTTGTAAATCGTGGTGATTCAGGCATTCGGTCTGAATCTAGAGCTCTCCCCGCAAACCTGGCTTCCACATCTGGTGGATCCAGTACCATTAATACTGTTGAAAGTCCCGAAACTTCTCTACCGCAGACTTCTTGTCATAGTTCACTTTTGTCATACAATTCAAATGTGTTGTTATCTACCGCTTTAGTTGAGGTATTAGATAAGCACGGTTCTTATCAAACTTTGCGATGTCTGCTAGATTCTGGTAGCATGACATCATTCATTGCGAGCAAGGCTGTGAAACGCCTTGGCTTCCGACCTACGCCCGCTTCGATGCAACTCAACGGGCTAGGTTCTATGCAGAGTCCCTCTGCTGAGGGCTCTCTTACGCTTTCTCTTCGCTCTATAGTAAAGCGTGTGTGCAATTTTATTGTTGATACTATTGTTTTACCCCGCATTTGCAATGATATGCCTGTTGCGCCCATTAACATGGCTAATATGGCATATCTAACCAATTTGAAACTTGCTGATCCTGGTGTCAATAGCCCTGGCGCTATTGACCTTTTGTTAGGTGCCGATATATTTTCTCAAATTTTGTTGGATGGACGCCTTCTGGGAAAGGAAGGTGTTCCTGATGCTATTAACACTGTGTTTGGTTACATCCTTATGGGTAGAGTGTCTTCGAGTTCTGTTAACTCTCACTCTCAGTCAGTCATAAACCCAACTTCGCTTTTTTGTCAAATTGAAGATGTAGTATCATTAGATGATTCACTCCAAAGGTTCTGGATAATTGAAGATGTTCCTACCGCACTGGTTCAGTCCCCTGATGATCTTATCTGCGAAAAAATATTTTCCGAGGGATGCAGGAGCTTGGATTCAGGTAGATTCGTTGTGCCCCTTCCTTTTCGAAATACACTTCCTGCTTTTGATGGAATGTATAATCCCGCCGTACAACATTTCTACTCCTTAGAAAGACGTCTTCTACAGCAACCAGATCTCTACAAACAATATTGTGATTTTCTCAAAGAGTATTTGGCACTGGATCATATGGAGTTGGTTCCTGATCCATCTACTGCTTCTGATTGTTACTACATACCGCATCATTGTGTTTTGAAACCTGATAGTAGAACCACCAAACTTCGTATAGTGTTTAATGCATCCGCTAAGATACCTCATCGGTTATCTTTAAATGATTGTTTGTTTATCGGTCCCGAACTGCAGCCATACATTATCGCTATTTTGTTGACCTTGCACAATTTAGTTTTGCCTCGCCTGCTTGCTATAGAAAACTTTTCTAGTTGTGAACTTCATGCATTTGGTGATGCTTCTGAGAAAGGTTATGCCGCTGTTGTTTATTTTGTGTTCGAAACCGCATCTGGATTTCGTCAAAGTTTTTTTGTGTTGTCTAAATCGAAAGTTGCCCCTTTGAAAACTTTGTCACTTCCCAGGTTGGAACTGTGTGCTTCAGTTCTTACCGCTAAGTTGGTTCATTATTCATCAGAGTTATTAGGCAATACACTTTGGTGGAAAGGCCCACAATTGTTGATTACCGCTTGTTTGCCACATGCTTGCTCAGACTCAAGCATGTCACCGCTAGTTATGACTAAAACCCGTATAGTGGCGCTTCAAGTCACCGCTTTACCAAATTTATTTGGTAGTTTGTTAGAAGAACATTCTTCTATTAATCGCATTACCCGCATTATAGCTCATATTTGTCGCTTTGTTGATAACGCCCGCAATCCAGACCGTAGGGGCTCTGGATCATTTTTGGCTGCTGAGTTATATCAGGCTCAGCTTCGCATTGTTCGCTATGTTCAAGATCAATATTTTTCTAATTAGATTTCCCTTCTTCGAGAACGAAAACTATTGCCCAAATCACTTCGTAAACTTTCGCCGTTTCTTGATGAACAGGGAACTCTTAGAGTTGGTAGTAGATTGGCTAATGCTCCATTGCCGTTTGACACTAAATTCCCCGCACTGCTACCAAGTAAAAGTCGTTTCACGCAGGAATCCAAACCGTTCAATTTCTTTTGCAGCAACGATTTTGGATTCTATCTGCAAAGAAAGTAATTCGTAGTGTCATTTCTAAATGTGTTTCTTGTTGGAAGCCTAATCCTTCTGCTTACCAACCCTTCATGGGAAATTTGCCCATTTCCCGCGTTTCACAATTGAAACCCTTTTCTCATGTTGGAGTAGACTTTGCTGGTCCCTTCACTATAACCATGGCTAAAACTAGAGGGTCGAAAACTTTAAAGGCCTATCTGTGCCTGTTTAAGTGCTTTGCAACGAAAGCTGTTCATCTAGAACTCGTAACAGATTTGTCTGCTGATGCATTCTTGGCAGCTTTGCGACGATTCATTGCACGTCGTGGTCGATGTAGCCATATATATAGTGATTGTGGTACTAATTTTGTGTGTGCTCACAAGCAGATCTTGAAAGCTTTTAGAGCTACTGCTGCACGAGAAACCATTTCTTGGCATTTCAATCCCCCTTCGACTCCTCACTTTGGAGGACTATGGGAGAGCGGAATTAAATCCGTTAAAGCTCACTTAAGACGTGTCGTTGGAGATCAAATCCTAACCTACGAAGAACTTTCTACTGTATTTGCACAGGTCGAAGCAGTTTTAAACTCGCGACCTATAACCCCTGGTAGCAACGATCCATCGGATCTTACCGCCTTGAGTCCTGGAATGTTTCTTACCATGGAACCTTTAACAGCACCTCCTGAATCTGATTTCTTATCTGTTCCATCTAATCGTCTCAACAGATGGCAGTTACTGAGTCGTTTGCATCAGGCATTCTGGAAACGTTGGTCGCAAGAATATTTACATACTCTTCATCAACGGAGTAAATGGACTGATCCCTCGAAGGTTGTTAAGCCAGGTACTCTTGTTATTTTGAAGCAAGACACTTCCCCTCCTTTGAATTGGCCATTAGGGCGCATTATTGACGTACATCCTGGAGGTGATGGTGTTGTACGCGTTGCTACGGTTAGAACTGCAAGTGGTACTTTGAGGCGACCTCTTGTAAAGCTTTGTCCACTGCCAGTGGACCCTTAGTTTTGAAATAAGTAATTCAAGGCTGGCGGAATGGTGCGTTCCCGCAATTTGTTTAGTGAATCGTTTTCAATTTGATTGAATTACTTCATTGATTTTTAAACTTCTGCACCTTTTCTAAAACTTTCCGTCGCGCTAATGCTAATTGTAAGTGTTTTTTTGCGTGTAAAATATAGACAGTATTGACATTCGTGTTGCGGATCTCTAGCTATTAGGACGCTTGGGAGATTCGTGTATTGTGCTCCGAATTATTCGGACACATTTTTTGATTCCGTCTGAAGAGACGCCCCTTTTGGTTGTTATAGTGTTACGAGTCCGCGAGTTCTTAGCTCCATTCGTAACGACCGCTAAACCGCTTTCATTTTGTTTCTTTTGTGTTTACAAAAGCGCATCATTTGTTGTTAAACCCGCATTTTTTTGTATGCTCAATCAATGAACATTACGTCGCTATTTTTTGTGTAACGTGTTGTCCAGAAGAAGCTCTAAGAAACTGTTCCTGCTGTTACGGGGCTAGCCTCCGAAAAAAGAAGACCCAAGAAAACACCAGAGCTTCGACATAAAAGGTTAGTGATAACTTTTATTTGGTGGTTCGTTTATGTGACGGCACGTGTTTATTGATTGTTTCGCTAAAGGTCCTTCGTCAATTATATACTTGCATTGAACCAGCATTGAACTAAAACCGCAACATCTAATTCATACATTTTTTTGAATATTCTCTATGGAATGTGCATCGAATAAATTACAACATTATCCGAAATTTTTGCTATCATACCGGAGTATGATGGAAATCAAATTTTCTTGAACACTTTTATAACAAGCTGCAATACTGCTTGCAGCATGGCTGTAGACAATCAACTTACCTTAGTAGTGCTACACATTAAAAATAAACTTCGCGGTAGAGCCGCCGAATTAGTAAATTCACGTAACGCAGACAATTGGATAGATATTCGGACAATGTTAGAAAATCATTTTGGCGACTCAAGAGATTTGTCGGCACTAATACAAGACCTCCAGGGAATGAGACAAACAAATGAGTAACCTCTGACTTTCGCAGCTAAATTACAAACGCATTTAGCTAAAATGTTAGCCTATATAAACAAACAAGTGCTAACGACAAAAGAGAAACAGGCGCAAAGTGACCTTATCGAAAATATGGGTCTTAATAGCTTATTGTCTGGTTTAGAACCCAAGATAGACAAATCGTACGAGCTAGTGACCCTCGCGATATTTTAACCGCTGTATGGAGAATTAAGCGCGAATTACAATTACACCATTTAGAAAACCAAAAGTTTCAAGGCGTCAAACAACCACCAACTCCAAACCGTAAACCCATTATTCCTCCAACAATAAAACAATGCTCATTTTGGAAACGCTCAGGGCATACGTATATCGAATGCCAGGCAAGAATGAGACAACAAAACCCTCCTGGACAGAATTTTCGTCCACAAATTCCAAATTTTAGAAATACTCAACAATCTATGCCTTCAACAAGTACACAACCGCAACCGATAAACCAACTTCCCCCAAATTGAAATCAAACCCCACAAGCTTTAGGTCAATATCGACCAAACCATAATTATTTCAGACAGCAAAGAACTCATCAGGTAAACAATCTCGATTACTATGCACTGTACGACAATTACGATACCACATATGAACAACAATATGACCGGTATGATTATCAATTGACTGACGACCCTCATCAATACAACTTTTCAGAAAACTACTCATCCATACCCGATGAACAATACGAAACAGTGAGTGACGAATATGCAAACTATCCCTCCTATGAACCAACATTAGACGAACCAAGACACCGAAATTTTCGCGAACCCCTCCAGAATTCGAAACCATCGGAATTCGAAGTACCAATACTTCAAATGAAATCCCTGAACTTACATGAAGTTCAACCCAACTCTTTCAAGAGAGAACAACAGTTTCTGTAAGACCCCTCCTATCCGTTAATTCGAAAAACTTATTTTATTTTACTGATGCTTCCAAATCTTACAAACTTTTAATCGACACAGGTGCAGGACTTTCTATTTTCAAACGCGAAACCTGTCAACGATTCTCTAACAGATTCCCAGAAAATGTCGTAATTCAAGGAATTACAAACGAAAAAATTTTAATTAATGAATCAACTCTCGTACCCTTCAATATCAACGATCCCCACAAAGTTTATATTTGTAATTTAGATATAGAATTTGATGAACTCGTAGGATCATACTTTCTAGAGCATTACGATTGCGTAATCCATTTTAAAAATAAACAACTTGTAACCAACTTCAAGTCACTACCCCTATACAAAGTAACTAACGAAACTATCAACCCTAACTCGACACTTTCTACTCCACCAAACTAAAATTTAACGAACTCTTCAATAACTCAAATTAATATGGTAACTATTGAACCACGAACCGAAAAAATCTGTAAATTCAAAAGCAACCTGAAAAATACTGATGCTGTACTAATAGGAACCGAACGAGACAAAGTTCACATCCCAAATGCCATAATAAAAATTGACAGCAACGGCGAATTTTTAACATCCGTTCTAAACGCGAACGCCATTCCAAAAACCTTCGTTTTCGAAAAAATAATATTAGAACCTTTGCAAACGGATAACGTTTACAGTTTTAACAAATACCAAAATACAAATATACAAATGGACAGACGAAACGAAGTAATCAACCAACTTCGCCTCGAACATTTAAATGACGAGGAATGCGAACTTATTACCCAACTCTGTCTCGAATTCTCAGACATCTTTTACTTAGAAGGTGACCAGTTGACATTTACTAATGAAGTGAAACACTCCATCGATATCAACAATTGCAAACTAGTCTTTACTAAGTCCTATCGTTATCCCCATATCCATAAAGAAGAAGTTAAGTCACAAATTTCTAAAATGCTTGACCAAGGCATAATCCGCCCTTCTAACTCCCCCGGGTCTTCCCCAATCTGGGTCGTACCCAAAAAATTAGACGCTTCAGGTAAGCAATAATGGCGTGTAGTCGTAGATTACCGCAAACTCAATGACAAAACCATGGGCAACAAATACCCTCTTCCAAATATTTCCGATCTATTAGATCAACTTGGACGTTGCCAATATTTCACAACTCTCGATCTTGCATCGGGATTCCATCAATTCGAAATCGAACCCAAAGATATCCAGAAAACTGCATTTACCGTAGAAAATGGACATTTCGAATTCGTCCGAATGACTTTTGGATTAAAAAATGCCCCGTCCACTTTCCAACGCGTCATGAATAATATACTTCTAGGTATACAAAACGAAAGATGTCGACATCATTATCTTCTCGCCCACAATTCATGAGCACACCCTTCGACTCACACAAGTTTTCAAACGCCTTAGAAAATCTAACTTAAAAATCCAGCCCGATAAATGCGAGTTCCTTCGCAAAGAAATGGCATATTTAGGACACCTCATCACTCCCGATGGCGTAAAGCCAATTCCTAATAAAGTCGAATGTATAATAAAGTTCCCTCAACCCCAAAATCAAAAAGAAATTAAGTCAATTTGCCACGTTACTCGTTGATGCTAAATTGGTACACCAAAACGTTTGTGACGCGAAATTTCTACCCTACCTAGTTATGCTAAGGGCAGAAGAAGGTATGTCCAGTAGTCTCAGTGAAGACGGGGGGGGTTCGTTTTATTTGAACATATATGCCAGATTTTGCTTGGCGGATATAAATAAAGAGAGAAAATAAAGGGCGCCAGGTTGATTCCCCTATACCTTCTAAATACACATAATCAGGACACCTACCCGTCCTACAATATTTGCTATAGTAATTTTTGCTAATTTGGGGCGCTAAATTTCTAAATATAAATAAATAAATGTTGTAAAAAAAGGAATAATAAGCATACCACAGTTCCAAAATATAAGTTTAATTTGCGCGAACAGACTAGTACAAGGCGCTAAAAATCTGCCATAGGGCACTCTATTAATGCAAAACAGTCTTAGATTGTGTAAGCTAAATATATCTACAGAAAAAATGAAATGAAACAAATATACACTTAAGGACAGAGATTCAAACTGTACATATAAACGTGTGAGATCCTGAATAACCTGGATACAAATATTTAAATATTCCTCTAATACAATAATTCTAATCATTAGAATATTTAACTAAATCGTCAATATCAAACACTACATTAATGGGAACCGATAATAATTAAATGATATTTAATAATAAATAATAAACCTGATAGTAGGCTAATGGTCTTTACTTTCGGTCAACAAATTCTATTTTATCAATTTCAAATCAAATACTAAGGTTTATATTATTGTAAAAATAACTGATAATGAAACAGTAACCAGATACACAAATTCTCATCTGAAACCACAGCTGAAGCTGAAGTTAAAATCCCTTGCGCTCGCTCCACCACTGGAACTCTGATGATAGAAATACCAGAAATACAGTGTTCGTGTATGCACCATCAACTAGTTCAACAAAAACAAAAGGAAAAAATACGACAGAAGAAAAAAAAGTAGAACAAGAACCCTAAAAAAAAGAAAATATCTATCAATAGTCTGACAATACGAGAAATCGGCTAGTGAACAAACAAAAATCACTTACCCTATCAACCAAAGGGGTTCTTATACCAAAGGTTTCATTGTGAGGGTGGCCCCAAATACCATGACCATACTGAAGAATGACGCAACAACAGAAGTTTTCAAATCCTCAATGAGAGAAGTATCCCAGCAACTAACAACAGTACTACAATATGCTGGAACACAATGTAGGGATTTCCATATAACTCCCGAACTCGGATGGCTTATCAAAGCCAGTATACTAGTGGAAAATCCTTTAAAAACAACCTCACGACTTCTCCAGTTAACCTCACACAATTTTCTACACGCACATCCTTCCCGCCTTGTCGACGACAATGACAACTGTCAAGAAACACACAATGCCAACCAAAAATATTCGATAAATCGATTCGTCTCAACAGGTCAAATTCAAACATCCTTCAAAAATAAATCAGAACCAAACATAATAATAAAGCAAAATTAGCGCGCAAACGGTAGGTTATCGATCGCTAACGGGACGGACGAATAAAAGCAATATTTTGACCGGTGTTAAACGCGTTCATTTATACTGAGTAGCTAGGGCAAAAATATAACGTAACAATTTTTGGGATAAGCCGGTTATTACAGGCGCTTTATCCCAAACTTTGCAAAAATCTCTAAACCCCTCATGAGACTACTTCAAAAAGATACACCATTCCTATTTGATTCAGAGTGTACTAAATCCTTTAACGAATTAAAACAGGCATTGACTTCAACACCAATATTAATATACCCAAACTTCAATGAACCATTCGTCTTAACTACAGACGCAAGCGCTTTTGCAATCGGTGCTATATTGTCACAGGGACCGATAGGTAAAGACCTGCCTATTGCATACGCTTCCAGAACTTTATGTCAAGCGGAGACTAGATACTCAACGATTGAACGAGAACTCTTAGCTATTGTATGGGCTGTCAAAACATACAGGCCGCTAATTTTTGGCAGTAAGTTTCAACTAATCACCGATCACCCCCCGTTAACCTGGCTACAAACCCTGTAAAATCAACAAAAATGCAGACTTATCCCATATAAAAATCAATAACTTTAACAAATGTACTAAATTTCAATCAAAACATGAACTAGTAACATTCCCAATACTACCACTTAACGAATACTCAGATAGTGACGTTCCCGAAGACGAGAACAACGAAATCAATCCGGAACACTTATCTCGCGAATTCAAAAGTTTCCTTGAAAAATTTCCCTGATCGACTACATTAAAACCCAATTTTCTAACGGTCAACTTCTCGACAAAGAAAATAAAAACATAATCGTATTTCCACAACAATCGAACTTCCAAGATTTTCACAATAAAATATTTGACGCTATTTTTGAAGAAAATGCAGACTTTCAAACTTTTAGCTTCAACGTTTATTCAAGTAAAACTGTACGAAAAATAAAATACTTTATCATACCGATTCCATCCGACCCGGAAATTATTAACGATGTATTATTTGCCTCTCACTACAAAAACAAAAACCTCTAAACACCTCAAGTAACCTATTGCGTAGAGAACAACATTGACCTACCCATATTAGAGATGCTCTCCTTTATTTTCGCAGACACTGATATAAAATGGAAAATTTGTCAAAATGTTACACAAACTGTCGAAAAAGACCAAGTTCCCGTGACACTTGACCGGTTCCACAACGGAATAAACGAAACAATTCGTAGAATCAAACAAAAATTTAATTGGCCCGGTTTAACTAAAGATGTAGAAAACTTTATCAGAAATTGCGATATTTGTCAAAAGAAAAAGGCGTATCGTAAAAACTTAGATAATCCACTTGTAATTACTGAAACTGCTAGGACACCTTTCGAGAGAATCAACATCGATATCCTCGAAGTATCAACTAAAAACTATGCACTTACTATCCGTGATGAACTTACCAAATTTTCACAAGCTTACCCTATCGGCGATAAATCAGCCAAAACAGTCGTCAACACTTTATTACTTTACTTCCAGCATTACGGAACACCCCTTCTCTTTCACTGTGACTACGGCAGATAATTTGATAATGCCCTACTCAAAGACCTCTGCAAACTTTTTGATATTAAATTGTCATTTTCAGTGTAGGACATCCACAGTCCAATGGCTCACTTGAGCGTTTTCATTCGACACTTCTAGATATGATAAGGATTCACAAAATCAGAAAACCCTGATGAACACCCGTTTAAAATTTTACCTTACGCTGTGATAGCATTCAACAATTCAACCAGTAAAACCCATGACTTCACACCATATTTGGCCACACATCCAGCCGACCTCCCGAAACACTTTATAACCAACAAGAGTTAATTTCGAAATATGTTCGTGACCTCAATAATCGCAGAACTATTACAGAATTGCACGCGAACGAACAGAAGTTCAAAAGCAAAGAGCAAAAGAAAGATTCGATAAACACGTTTCTGAAAACCTTCCAAATTACCAAATCGGCGACAAAGTCTATGTCAAAGAATCGCAGCTTAAAATTAAACTCGAAAATAAATTCAATGGACCCTTTCAAATTTTGGAACTCCATAAGAATTCCGGAACTCTCCTAAACTTACCAACTAATCAAAGGACTAAAGTTAACTTCGATAGACTGAAGCCTTATTCAGAAAGTTAATTTTTGTTCCAGATTTTTCTTGCTGTTCGGATCAGCAATATCACCCTTCGAACTAAAACCAATAAACAACACACTTGGGATATATTATCATGATGAAACAATGATCGTCGTATCCAACCACAAATGGACTCTTCTAGCCCACCGCAACTTATCAGCAGTAGAACACGATTTTACAACCGATTACTTGACACTTTAACTAAAACAGTAAGTCTCGATGTACATTCTATGAATAATTTCAGGTCTGAAATACACACAAATCTGTAACTCTCTTAAAGAGAAATTTTCAGAAATATACTCCGACACAAAACGATTTAAACGCGGATTATTAAACGGTGCCGGAACGTTATTTAAAGCTATAACAGGTAATTTAGATGCCTCGGACGGCGAGTTTTACACAAACAGCATTAATAGTTTGAATCAAAAACAATTGCAAATTGAAAACATAATGAAAAATCAAATGAGCATCACAACTTCAGTTATTAAAAATTTTAATGAGACCATTGCGAAATTACAACTTACCTTTATTTACAGGATAACCTAAATGACCTTTTAAACGCTATCACTTTTGCCAGGCTCAAAATAATACATTCATCAATTTTAATGCCAGAACATTTGATTACCGCCTTACAGGAAATCTCTGAAAATATAGTTAAAAACAATTTACCACTTCCAGTAAGATATTCAAATGTTGCCAAATATTTGGAAATTATAGACCTCGAAGCGTTCCAAACACGTTCAGATCTTGTTTTTGTTCTCAAAATACCTCTGGTTAAACAACAACCCTACACCGCCTTCCATCTTTATCCTATTCCTATATATGACGATAGAACAGGCCTACATCATATACTTCAATTTACTCAAAAATATATTGCGAGGAATGATGATTCTTTGATGTACATCTCCGTAAAAGACCTTAGTGCATGTAAACCGCTAAACTTTCGCGAAAAACTATGTTCCGAATTATACGCTTACCCCATAGACACAAACGCCCTATGTGAAGCCCAATTACTGAAAAACTTTAAAAATGTGCCTTACAACTGTAAAGGCTCTATTATCTTCAGCCAAGGCTGTAATGTGCAAAAAATCGAATCTAATACGTGGTTCATAATAATTTCAGAACCCCTACGAGTCACAGTTAATTGTGCGGAAACGGACGTTAAAACAATAAAAATTAATAAAAATTCTATTCTTAGACTCTACTCGGAGTGCAGTGCTTTTATCGGTATAACAAAAGTGCAAGCAGAAAATCGAAAAATGTTAAACATTACCGATAATTCTCATCCGGTGTACATCCCGTACAATTGCTGCCAAACAATTCCAGACAAAATCACTGTCCCAGAACTTAAACCTTTAAAACTGGACCACCTAAATATTGAGGAATTAGATATAGCCAGTCATAAACTCGGCCAATACTCTAGAGACTTAGATGACTTAATCAATCAACCATTTATAACGAGAAATAGTTCATGGTTCACATATGTAACTATTGCAGTTATAACAATCATAGCTCCCTACATCATATACCGCACCATGCATAAGAAATTACAGCTCCGAAGAAGAAACCCTTCTGCACAACATACGCCACAACCGACCAAAAGAAGTTTTAGGCACTTAATTCCAAAACTTCACCCGACTTTGGACATTCCCGAAAAAGACATTGAATTGAAAGAAACTGCTTAATAAAGTATGTACTTTTTTTCATTCACGATTTTAACATTATATTTGGACTATTTTATTTGTAATATTATTATTTTATTATTATTTACCTTTATATCGTTTTCTCATTATATTCGTAACCTATTTTATATTATTATCCAATTTATCGTATTTTGCTTATTATCATGTTCATGCTTTATTTTGACATTATTATTTTTATGAATTATTATAAGTTATTTCAGACAATTGCTAAGATTTTACGTTTCACTTCATTTAAATATCATATTACATTTTAATGTTATTTCAAAATGTTGATGCTATACCATCAACTTTTCATTTGTGATGGGAGTTGTTATATCATAATTCATACACACACGTGTTGCTTACTCAGCAAGTATCCGAGAGAAGCGTATCATTTACTATTTCGCAATATCATATTACGTTAACGATATGACAATTCTCAGTATAATCCTGTAGACGCTAAATTGCAGATTTTATCACGTGTTGAATTGTATAAATACTAAATAATTAACGGTCTCATTGGAGATCATTATAGTAACTTGTGTAAGACGTAACTCTGCCTGTTTAAAATTTGAAATTTGTATTTAAGTGAAAATATATTTTTTTAAAAGTTAAATTTAAAAGAGTTAATCTAAAATGTATTTGTCTTCGAGATATACCATAAACAAAAGAAAAATAAGACCGAATTTTGAAATATGCACCATTTCAACTCTCATTTCCACCCCTATAATAGTGGATGATGACATTCTAAATAATTTTCCCTTAATCTACATAACCCAACGTTCAATTTTAAAAAAAGTTTCGATATCTCTATTTTTGCTCAAGATATTAGGTTTCCGTTAAAAAAATGCGATTTGATACACAGCGTGGCGTAGCGAAGCGACAAATGTGTTAATAGTTGGGTCTTGTTGGCTACAGGTCGACGACGACATCTTTACATCGTCTTTCTTTAGTTTTCCGACAAGGAAGTCGGTACTCCGTTGCTCTCCTTGCAACGACTACCTTTATCATTTCCGCCATTCGCCGATTCTCCTTCAATGATTTGACGTCTACAGGTATTTTTCGTAGCTTCGAATTTTGGAACTCTAGCCAGTACATCGACTAATTGAGTCGGTCGAGCAGCAGTCAATGCTTGTCTGGCTTCGAGGTACTGAAGTTTATCCAAAACCGCCGGTGCGACTGGATAGGCAGTGTGAACCAGATGGGCAATATCAGCTTCAAACTCGTTTAAAGATTCATTCAATTTTTGGTGGCGATTTTTCAGTTGGGAACGGTAAACTGCCCCTCTGTTCTTGGTTCGAGGTTTTCAACGTTTGCAAAATATCTGTATCTACTCTTAAGACGAGGGTTAATGCTATTGCCTTCTTCTCTGCTTACCATCCCGTTAGTTTTGCTGCAGCCTCGAATTGGCGTCGATAATTAGTCTATGACGATGCTTATACCTCCCGCACCTTATGTGCCGCCGAAAGTAGATATTCCGCTATTCAAAGGGAATTGCTTACCATTGTGTGTGTCAGGCGGTGACTGAAGCTGGAATAAACTTGCATCTTGCATAAACATGGCAAGATAAACAAAAAAGCCACTGCTCGCTCACAAAATAAAGTAAACCACTTAACAATAAATCGCAAATTTTCGAAAATCCATGCCTTCAATGACACTGAGTCTGAAGGCGAACCCGAATCAGAATTCGGACTTATTGACGAACATCTAAGTAACGAATTGGTTGACCTAACCTAAATATTAGGGGCAAGTTAATGAAATTTACACAGGCGTATCCTATAAAGAATAAAATAGAAAATACCGTTCTTAACACGCTCATCCTTTATTTCCAACATTAAGGTATCCCGTTGAGAATTCACTACGACTAAGGCGGTGAGTTCGATAATCTCCCTTATAATGTATCTCTCTTACGTTAAACAACATGCATGTTGCCGCTATTTCCTGTTAAGTTCATTGATAAATCTGTAGTAATGAATGAAAATAACAGGAAATAGCCGTAACATGCATGTTGTTTAACATAAGAGAGATACATCATATGGGGGAATGTATTAGTAAAAGACATCTGTGAACTCTACGAAATAAAACTAACTAACTAAAACCCACGAATCATAAATTTGGTGGGTTCAAATTAATTAATGTTTAAAAACTAATATTCACTGCACTTTCTAGAAATTTTATTTACATCAAATATTTTTAACAGCTGATTCTATACAATTACATCGAAATTGATGGTTTCATGGTTTCATTCCTTTATGAGGTGATTTTTGGTTACACGTCAAGTAGACCACCGGAAACGCTTTATAACTAAAAGAACCTCATTTCCAAATATATTAGGGATGGGATAATAGGCGAATCCGAAATGTTCGTCTGGCGCATCGAGGTCGGCGGCTTGCTTTGATGTATTTCTCCAAGTAATATATAAATACGGAGAGCCGACAGAAGCATTCATTCAGTATTCGATGGCCGTATAGTAAAGATCGGGTGTTTAACTTAAATTGTAAATAGTTCTGTGAATGTAAATTAAAGTAGTGGGAATAAATTTTAGTGAGTTGGAATATGCTTTTAAATAAATCCAAGAACTGAACTGAACCCGAGTGTGAAACAGAAAACATTACAGTGTTGTCAGGTGTGGGGTGTATGTGTAGAACTTTTCCAGTGGTAAATAAGTAGACTAACAATGTTTAAAGCGGTGAGTTCGGACTAAATAAAAGTGGCGGATTAAAAAAAGAACTTGAGGAAAGGCATTTCGAAATTAGTGGGAAGAAAAGTGAATTAATACAAGGCCTACGATATGCCCTAATAAATGAAGGCAACGATCCCGATACATATTTGTCTGAAATTTCTGGTAATGGGGACATGAGTCTGCTATTAAAAAAATATGAGATAGATTAGTAGAAATTGCTAAAACTTTACAGGACAAATTACAAGAAAACGATAAAACTTTAGAAGACCAATTGCTAGAAAGTTCTAAAAACGTGAAAGATGCTTTAGAAGATAAATTACTAGAAAATTCTCTAATCGTAGAAGCCCAGTTACTGGAAAATTCTAAATCCCTAGAAGAAAATTTGAAAAGCATGGTACAAAAATGCTGGAAAAGAGAATAATCGAGATTGAAGCTCGGATCTAAAGCAGACAATGGTCGATGAGCTGAAACAGACGACAGTCAAAAATGAAAAGTGAATATAAGAGCTAAAGCAGACAATGGTCGAAGGGCTGAAGCAGACGACAGACAAAACGAAACGCGGATGGTAGAGCTAAATCAGATAATGGAGGGGGAGATTAGCAAAATAAAAGAACAGGTAGTCAGAATACAATGGGAAGAAATGCAATCAAAATCTGAAGGCAGAAACAGTCCAGTAGAAGTGGATTCGAAAATTAGCCCCGAGGGGACAAGACACAAAATGAAACCTCTCCAATTTGATGGAAAATCGTCTTGGACTAATTATCGGCGCCAACTCGAGGCTGCAGCAAAGCTAAACGGATAATCGGCAGAGGACAAAACAATAATATTAACCCTGGCCTTAAGAGGGGATGCCACAGATATCTTGCAAACCTTGAATGCCTCTGAGCAAGAAGACTACGAACAACTAGTCAAACATCTAGAACGGAGGTATGGACAAACCCATTTGGAGCATGTTTATCACTCCCAATTGAAAAATCGCCACCAGAAATCGAATGAATACCTACAAGAGTTTGAAGCTGATATTGCCCGTTTGGTTCGCCTTGCCTATCCAGTCACATCGGAAAATGTAATTGAAAGGTTAGCAGTGCAAGCGTTTTTGGATGGAGTTCGGGACCACGAAGCCAGACAAGCATTGAGACTAGCTCGACCCACTCAATTAGTGGATGTACTGGCTCCAGCTTTGGAATTCGAGGTTGCGAAAAATACCTGCAAAGCTCATGCCAAAGTCCAAATCATTGACGGAGTATCAGAAGATGGCGGAAATGAGTCCCAACAACCACCGCATATGTCGCTGCGCTACGCAACCACGTTAACAGTGTCTTTGTAGATGGCCTTATTGAAAGGAAGCAATTTGCAATGCTGCTAGATACTGGCAACTGCGAACAGCGACAGGAGAAGCAGCGGAAGTCCCTGGTGAAATAGAGGTTGAAATGGTCCTGGGATATACAACAGTCCGACATCAGGCATTAGTGGCATACATCGAAGACGAAGCCATCATTCGAATGGATATTATGAGCTCCAAGGAATTCCAAAAGTTTATATATGGAGTTCTCCGGGTGAATGACGAAGAAATGGTGCTTCATAGCAAAGATGGCATAAGCTTCGAGCAATCTTAGCAGAGGATGTCAATGTTCCAGAAAGAGCTGAAATCATTGTAGATGCTTGCCTAGATGGGAAAGCTAACCCACCTCTAGGAGTCACAAGACCTTGTCGTTGGTGAGGGGGCTTAAGTCATACACCTAATGATCCCGAGAGCAATGCCGGCGGGAACTTCGGTTCCTGGTAGGGTCTCCCATGCCGGTAAGGTCGGAGGGAAGGGTGTACGACGACTAAGAAGTGACTCACAGAAGAAAACCTGTCGAAAAAATCCGAAATCCAAGGTGTCAAGCGACCTCAAAGAATAACGCAGCCTTAGTGGGGTAGGGGCGCTCTGCACCACCGGACAAGCAAAACGACCCAACTTGTGGGAATAGTATGGATATAAAAGAATACAATAAAAAATCTGATGACAACAAGAGCAAAGAGCAAATGACAGACGCAAACAAGGTTACGAATAGAAAAATAGATAAGATAACGAGTATCCAAAGAAGGAACTCACTAGATAGTCAAACGGCGTACACGAAAAAGGAAATAACAGAAGGTAATACGAGCTCGAGTAACGCAGGCGGTATGGCAAACAGAATGGTGATGGATCTATTGTGGGACGATGAAGAGGCAAAGTCCACAAAGAGAAGGCGTAGTCTTGCAGACGAAGACATGGCGGGAGTAAAATTGGCGAAACTCGCTTCTGACAAATTAATGTTCAATAAAGTAAGAGGATACATAAATGCAATTGATACAGAAACCAGGGCACTAGGAGCGTTAATTATGGCTAACACCAACACCAAGGTTGAGATTAAAGATAAAGCAAGAAGGTTAAGAAGTATCAGCAGCGCGCTTATGACAGCCGATATGACAGCACTAATGGGAAAAGTAGAAGATTTATTTGGATCGAGGGACAGAAAGGAAGATGTATCGAAAAAAGATATGGGTACCCAAACTTCGGAGACAGTAGAAGAACAACTACAAATGGAAATCGAGAGTTATATCGACGATAATATGAACAAAGAAGACCTAGAAGAAGTACTACAAATGAGATGACCAAAAGATATGTTTAAAGTTCAAACAGTGAAGGAAGAAATAACGAAAAGTGAGGAGGACAGGGCGTTAATAGCAGATTACATGCAAAAAGATAACAAATTAATATCAAGAATGATAGGGGTAAAGTGAGAAATTATATCAGACTAAATAAACTAAAGGAATCGGAAATAATATTCAAAAAGACATTTGGGACAATAGGGATTGAGGAGCAAGAAGAAACAGAAGAGCAATATACTTTTTACGCGAACTATGCAGACGACGACGACAGATATACCGGGTGCTTCAAAAAAATGTATACATAATTTGAACTTCCATAGAAAATTTATTTACCGTTCTACAAAGTTAAATTTCAGGAAAATAGAAAGCTGAAAGTTCAATGTAAATGAAACATAAATAACAAATGTTAATACTGTTCAAATTGGTGACCTGCAGCATCAATACAATTCTGAGTACGAGTCACCACAGATTCTGTACATCGTATCAAAACGTCCAATGAGATTTCTCTACACACTGCTTGAATCTCATTCCAAAGAATGTCTAGGTTACGTGGTTTACGTTTGTACACCTCATCTTTTACTGTGCCCCACAAGAAGAAATCCAGTGGTGTAAGGTAACTCGATTGGCCCCCTGCGTCCTATCCACTGGCCCGACAAATTTTGATCCAGGTAAGCTCGTACGTCCCTGTGATAGTGCGGCGGAGCACCATCTTGTTGAAAATAAAAATCTTCATTACCGTATAATGCACGAATGGCAGGAAATATGGAATCAGCAAGCATTGTTAGGTAATTAATACCAGTTACAGTGCCTTCAAATCGAAAAGGTCCAATGAGTCCCCTTGAAGACAAACCGCACCACACATTTACACCAGGCAAATTTACAGCTTTTTCAATTGTAATGTGAGGATTTTCTTTACACCAGTAAACACAATTGTGCCTATTGACAGTTCCATTAAGTTTGAATTGGGCTTCATCCGACCAAATGATGCTACCCATAAATCCCGGTTCACGTATCACCATCTCCTGAATCCATTCACAAAATTGCAACCTTCGATCTGGATCGTCGTCATTTAGCTGTTGCACCAGCCTTGGAATGTAAACACGATACTTGCCTCTCTTCAGAATGCGTAGCACGCTACTAGCACTTACATCACTTTCACGTGTCCCTTGCCTTGAAGATTTGTTAGGAGAGCGTTGAAACAGTTCCAAGACTGCCGTTGATGACTCATCACTTGTAGCTGTTCGAGGCCGACCTGAATGACCTTTATGCACATCACACACTGTTCCATGAACTTCGAATTTGTCTCTTATGCGTGTAATTGTTAATCTTGAAGGTGGTTCTGTATCATACTCCCTTCTCCACTGTCTTTGAACTTCATTTACATTCTCAAACTTCCAGTACCACTTAATAACCTGCTTACGTTCTTCAAAACTCAAACGTACGTCCCCCAAGTTGATATTACAAATTCCAACTGATAATATAACATAGAGGGACGATTATGCTGGCACCTGGCGAAGAAATATAACATTAGCCTTGTAGAGCGGGAAAACTACAATAGTTTAAAGTGTGTATACATTTTTTTGAAGCACCCGGTATTAGAAATGGAAACAAATTTAGAACGTTAGTGAACCTCAAAAAGATGTGTATCAAAAAAGAAATTACGGAGATACATATAGCTATTATTGGAACGGAAGAAAGAACTGGAAGAAATAGAAAGCTGGTACACTGTGCCTTCAATGACTATGAAGGGAAAGTAGTGCTCCATGAAAAAATAGAACAAAAAAATAAAGAGAGGAATCCGGAGTACGAAGCTCTTATAATTGATGCAGGGGAACAGATATATGCAGACCTGGTGAAGCAAGTCAAAAACACATTAATCAATAAAGGGGCAGGAGATAAAATTAGAACCATTAGGCAAACTAGAAACGGTAACATACTAATAGCGACACAAAAAGGAAAAGGAAATGCGGCTCCTATAGCAGAAGTGCTAAAAGGAGCACCTGGAAAGATGCGGGTAAGAAACCTGGCCGAGGAGAAAAACAAGAAGAAGGCGGTCAACATTGTCAATCTGGACATCACAACGGATAGAGAAGACCTTGAATTGGAACTTAAGACGGAACTGGAATGCAAGGATTTAGAAGTCAAAGCTCTTAGACCGCAAAATAGTGGTATGCAGATGGCAACTATCATAGTGGACAAAAAGACAATTGAAAAACTGTTGGAAATGAAAGAGATTAGGATAGGGCTGACAACAGGCTTAATTAAAAGGAAAAGAGAAATGTAGACATGCTTTAAATGCTGGGAAAGTGGGTACGTGGCCAGGGAATGCAAAGGGGAGGATAGAATGGGCTGGTGTAGGAACTGCTGCAAGACGGGCCACAAAGCAGCTGATTGCGGAAACGAAGAATACTGCTTTAAGTGCGAATCGAAAGGACATAGATATAATGATGGAAAATGTAGAAACCGGAAAAAACAGAAATACAGAAAAAAGAAAAGATGCAGATTCGGATACTGCAAAGTAATCTAGGAAGATCGGCGAAAGCCCATGATGAGGCTAACGAAATAGCCCTCAAAAATAGAATAGACGCAATAGTAGCTAGCGAGCCATAAGAATAATTAAAAAAACAGAAAATGGATCGTAGACAAGCAGGAAAGCATAGCTGTCGAAATTAGGAATAGAAAGACGGGTATTGAGGAATACGAGACATATAAAGATTTCATAGTTATTAAACATAGAGATGTCAATATAACATGTTGCTATATTTCTCCGAATATAACAATA
The DNA here is from genome assembly GCA_034190945.1 of Octodonta nipae. Taxonomy (NCBI): domain Eukaryota; kingdom Metazoa; phylum Arthropoda; class Insecta; order Coleoptera; family Chrysomelidae; genus Octodonta; species Octodonta nipae. Next base: position 56,734,594 of record CM067221.1, on the reverse strand, counting down.
GAAGAATACAGAAGTAGGATAGATAATATAGCACAATCACTAAGGAAATTACCACGGAACAAAATCATGGTATTGGGAGACTTCAACGCAAAACCCCCGCTATGGGGCGCTCCTAAGACGAATGCTAGGGGAGGAACAATAGCCGAATTGGCTGCTACATACAATTTAGAGATATTAAATAACGGCAACCCAACTTTCGTTAGAGGTAGTACACAAACACACATAGACGTCACCATGTGTTCGAGCATCATGGTACGGCACATTAAGAAATGGTCTGGTCCATTTAGAAGAGGGGGGAAAGGCGAGAGAAATCCTTAGTCATAAAAATAACATTTGAAAAGAACCAAGCCACAATAAGGGATATGTATAACGAATTAATAAAGAAACAGGAATTCCCTACAATCTGGAAGAAGGCTAAAGTAGTATTTCTGAGGAAGGGCGCTAAACCTATGAATGACCCAACATCATATAGACCCATTTGCCTGTTGGACGTTATGGGTAAGGTATTAGAAACACTAATTAGAAACAGAATAGACAAAGAATTAGGAGATGAAAAAAATTCAGAAAGACAATTTGGGTTTCGGAAAGGGAAATCAACAGTAAAAGCAGCAAACTGGATTCGTGACAAAGCAAGGAGCACTAGAGCGGGCTGGGTGATACTCATCACTTTTGATGTTAGAAATGCATGCAATTCGGCATCATGGAAACGTATTGTTAAGGAAATGGAGAAGAAAGGGATTAGTTAGAGTTATTTCTCCAAAAGAAGTATTATACTCGAGACGACCTGGCACTATATGTGGAAGGGCCAAACGTTGACAGACTGGTTGAAAAAGCAAATGAGGCAATAAGAATAATAGGAGACTGGATGAAAGAGGCAAAGTTGAAATGGGCACCGGAAAAGAGCGAGGCGGTGCTACTCAATGGTACAAAAATGCAGAAAATAAGAGAAAAAATAAAAATAGAAATAGGGGATCTAAATATAACACCACAAAAGAGCGTAAAGTATCTCGGTATATTTATCGATCACCAAGGTACATACGGGACACATATTGTAAATGCAGTAAGCAAAGCGGGTGATAAATTAGCAAAACTTGGAAAAATTATGAAAAACATCACATGCAAAGAGACAACTGCTTTATAGAGTGGTACAATCAACACTTTTGTACGGGGCACCAACATGGCACAGAGGTATGAAGATAAAAAGATATAAGAACATGATGTTAAAAATACAAAGACAGGCGCTGCTGCGGATAATAAGCGGATATAGAACGATCTCGTATGAGGCAACGGCAGCTATAGCCGGTATTTCTCCGATCCATCTGACGGTAGAAGAACTTAGAGTAAATTACGAAAATAAAAAATACAGCGAAAACAGGAATAATACGCTAAAAGAATGGCAAAAAGAATGGGATGCGCTAACGGGAAAAGCGGAATGGACAAAGAAACTAATACCAGACCTATCAAAATGGGCGAGCAGCAAATATAGAAAAACAGATTACTTTATGACCCAATTTTTGTCTGGGCATGGTAGTGTCAAAGCATACCTGAAAAGGATAGGGAAAATGAGGGAGAGTAACTGTGATATGTGCCAAATTGAGGAGACAATGGAACACGTGGTTTTTGACTGCGAAAGATATGAAAGGAATAAAACAAGAACAGAAACAACGATTGGTGAAAGGATAACACCATCTAACGTGATAAAATTAATGATAGAAAGTAAAGAGAACAAGGAAATTATATACAAATGGATAAGGGAAATTATAGTGGAAAAGGAGAAAGAAGATTTAAACAGAATGGTGTGATGAAGGCAAAGAAAGGCAGGAAAGTGGCGACGCAAGTTAGAAATAACAGTACCACCACCTTCATAAACTGCAGAAACAACAAGGTGGTTTTAGTGGGTGTGAGTCCCACACTAATTTAAGTGATAGACTCTAAGCTCAAATTGTCCATAATGGATTTCCACCTTCAAAAAAAAAACGTGGTTGGATGCTGCGGACTTGGGCTTTGTCAACTTCTCCGTCATGACTTCCGGCATACGGGGCTAACCTGTTGAAATGTACCCCCTTTAGTTTTACTCGAGGTAGCTTCCTTATTCTGTAAACAACTTCGTTGATCTTCTTTACAATTTGGTAAGGCTCCTCCAAAGATCTCTGTAGCTTGGGCGAATATCCACGACGACGTTGCGGGTTATATAAGCAAACAAGATCATCAACTTGGAATTCCCCGCCCTCGGGGGACATCCAAACTTCAAATCGCATGGTAGTCGTAATTCTCGTCCCATAATAACAGTGGCCGGGGTCTGACTCGTGGACTCGTGCATACACCAACAATATGCCATTAGAAACAAGTGCAGATACTGGTCCTAGTTCCTTTGGTGGTCAGAGACTACCTTTGAAAAATGGCGGTTAATGGTTCTATTCATTCATTCTACCATTCCATCGGATTGCGGGTGTAATGCTGTCGTTCGTGTTGTATTGATCTTCAGGAGCTTGCAGACGTGTTAGAAAAGAGTAGACTCGAAATTTCTACCTAGGTCTGAGTGCAAGTCGAAGGGAACACCAAAACTGATGTTCCATTCCTTGACAAGGAGATCAGCAATGGTCACGACCTCTTGATTCTGCCTATTTACTGAAATAATCCGTCATCACCACAATGTACTTATTTCCGGAGTCAGATTCAGGGGACAAAGATATTAGCAACGGTCAAGGCTTCTTGATTCGGCAAAGCATAAGCTTCTGCACATGTACTGAAATAGTCCATCACCACTACAATGTACTTATTTCCGGTGCCAGATTCTGGAAATGGACCGGCAACATCAATGGCTACTCTTTCAAATGGACTGCCCACATTATATTGCTTCATGGGGCTTTTGCTCGCATCTGAGGCCCATTACTTGCTGCACAAATCTTACATTTCCGGCACCAATCTATGACATCTGCTTGGCAGTTTACCCAATAGAAGCGTTCTCTCAACTTCCCCAGGGTTTTCGTTACTCCCAGATGTCCTCCAGTTGTACCATCATGTAGCTCCCGCAAAACCTCTGGTCTCCTATTTCTAGGGACAACAATTTGTTTTCTGTCCTTGCCCTCCTCTGGAGTTTCCAGGAGGCGCTTCAGAATTGGATAATCCAGGATGAGGGAGTTCCACTGAGCCCACTATGACTTTATGGTTGGTCAGTATCGGGAAATCTCCTGCCATGTAGGTTTGAAGTCTTCTTCCTTCCACCAGATGGCCTCTTTTAGCTCTGGATCCAATTTCTGGTCTTTCTGGATCTCCTCAGATTGCCAATGGTCATCGGCGGCAGTAGTTATACAGAGAACAGTCTCTTTTTCTTCAGCTCGCTGACAAAGTTTGCAATCATCAGGGGATCGTCTCCTCGATAAGGCATTAGCATTCTTATAACTTGTTCTAGCTCTATGTTCAGTCTCGAAGTCGAATTCTTGCAACCGCTCAATCCACCTGGCCACTTGTTCTTAGGAGTTTTTAAACTACAAGAACCACTTCAGCGTTGCCTGATCAGTCCTCAAAAGGAATCTTTTACCATAAAGGTACTTGTAGAAATGTTCTACCCTCTTTACCGCAACCAAGAGTTCCCTGCGAGTAACGCAGTAATTCCATTCAGGCTTGCTCAAGGTCTTGCTGAAATATCCGATGACTTTCTCCTGGCCTTCTTGGATCTGCGAACGCACAGCACCAGTTTCGACATTGCTTGCATCTGTATCCAAGATGAAGTTCCCATCTAATAACGAATAACTTAAAATAGGGGCACTGGTCAATGCTCTTTTCAGTGTCTCGAATGATCGCTGGCATTCCTCGTCTCACTGGTACCGCACCGTCCTCTCTGTGAGTCTAGTGAGTGGCTGGGCGATATTGGCAAATCCTGCAGGCACGTTTTCCATGAAAGCCCTTTTACCACTGTTTCCATCAATCTTTCAAACGCCGTTAGAGCATTACACAACCCAAACGGTATCACCGTGAATTGGTAAAGTCCTGAGCCGATGGTAAAATACCGCTCTTTCTTCGTGGCGTGATTTAGTTGCCGATAGTCCACGCAAAATCGTGTCGAACCGTCTTTCTTTTAAACCAAGACAACTGGAGAAGCCCAAGGGCTATTGAATGGTTCAATAACACCTTCTTCCTCCATTTAGTGGACTATCCTATCGGCTTCTTCTCTTTTGTCTAGGGGTAGTCTTCTTGCCGACTGTCGAATAGGCTGAGTGTCCCCAGTATTAATTTTATGTTTCACTATATTAGTTCGCCCTCTTTTTCCTTTCCTGATTTTTTTTCCAGGTCTTCCGATAGTTTGCCTGCTGGTATTGCTGTATGTTGCGTACTTCTGTAATCAGAGCAACATTTTCCTCTGTAATCAGAGGAAAATGTTCCAGTTTTAGCTTTCCCATCTAGGCCAGCATCTACAATGATTTCAGCTTTTTCTGGGACTTTTACATCCTCTGCTAAGATTGCTCGTAGCATTATGTCGTCTTTCCCATTGAGCACCACTTTTTCGTAAATTCACTCGCAGAATTCCATCCTTAAAGTTTAACTCTAATCCCTTGGAGCTCATGACATCCATTCCGATGATGACTTGGTCTTCGATGTCTGCCACTAATGCCCGATGTTGGAATGTTATATTTCCCAAGACCATTTTAACCTCTATTTCACCATGGACTTTCGCTGCTTCTCCTGTTGCTGTTCGCAGTTGCCATTTTGTTGGTTTTATCATTGTCTCGTCTAAAACTGTGTCTTATGACTGTTTTTGTCGCAAGTATGGCCAGCAGCATTGCACATTGCTTCTTATTAATAAGGCCATCTACAAAGACATTGTTAACGTGGTTGTGTAGCGAAGCGACATATGCGTTGGAGTTGGCGCTTATTGGTTACAGGTCGACAATGGTCCCTTTACTCGACGTTCTTCAATTTCCCCAACGAGGAAGCCAGTACTCCGTTGCTCTCCTTGCAAAGACTCTGGAGATGCCCTAACTTACGACACTTCCGACGTCTCACTAGTCTCTTTTTGGTAACGACTTTTTCTACTACTGGCCAACCTCAACTCTAAATGTTTGACCAGTTGATCGTAGTCTTCTTGCTCAGAGTGCTATTGCCTTCTCCTCTGACGGCCATCCGTTAAACTTTGCTGCAGCCTCGAATTGGCGTCTATAATTAGCCCATAACGACTTTCCATCAAATTGGGGAGGTTTCATTTTATGTCTTGTCCCCTCGAGATCAATTTTCGAATCCACTACTTCTAGACAGTTTCTGCTTTCGGTTTTTGATTGTATTTCTCCCCTTTGTATTGTGACTACCTGGTCTTTTATTTTGCAGATCTCACTCTCCATTATCTGTTTTAGCTCTTCTATCCGCGTTTCATTTTTAACTGACTTTTCGACTATATTCTCTTCCAACATTTCTGAATTTTCCTGGATCATGCTTTTCAAATTTTCTTCTAAGGATTTAGAATTTTCGTGTGATTTCTGTAGCTTATCTTCCAAGGACTTCGAATTTTCTAGCAGTTTGTCTTCTAGTACTTTAGAATTTTTTGTAATTTTTTTATTAAATTATCTTTTAGGGTTTCCGAATTTTCATGTAATTTCTGTAGCTTATTTTCTAAAGACTTTTCTAGTAATTTATCTTGTAATTTGTTTTCTAGGGATATAGACTTTTCTTGTAATTTGTGCTCTGGGGTTTTAGCATTTTCTACTAATTTATCTTCTAATGCCCCTTTCAAGTTTTTAGAATTTTCCTCCATTTGTTTTAATAGCATGCTCATATCCCCAGTACCACAAACTTCAAACAAATAAGTGTCGGGATTGTTACCTTCATTCAGTAGTTCTCAAAAAATTGGCATAAGGTTTGCAAATAATCAAGATTAACGAATGGCAAATATTCTGGAAACGAATCCTGTCTTTATATAAATATATGAGAATTTTATTATTGTATATTTTAGAATAATTACAAATAAATGAAAAATTTATTATTTCGTTATATAAATAAAAGTGAAAGATTACTTTATTAATTTATTATTATTAATATAACTAAAATTTTCGCCCAGCGTCCCTTTCTTTCATTTTTTTCTGTTATATTTTTAACAGCTGTATATTTAATTCAGTGAGAAACTATTTGCTATTATACTTTGTGTAATCAGACTTCAGATATGTCATAAATCAATAACAAGTTGATATTGGAAGTTAATATGACATTTTCAGGTACGTCAAAAACGATTTCAAACTGTATTCAAGAAAACAAACAAAATCTTTATGTGAATTATTAGCAACAGATTTTTAATAAATAATGGAAAATATTCAATACAAATTTACTATTCATTTTTTTTTCCTTTTATATGGCCATAATTGGAAAAATAAGGAAAAACATAGTTCATAGCACAATCTCCGCGACGTATTTAAAATAAAAATTTATATCTATATCAAGCAATCCTGGTTTACATTATCCTTGGTCACACGTGACATGGGGACATTTGTTAAGTTGACATTGACATAATTACAAACGTCAGCAATGTAAATATATAATATGAAAGTTATTTAAAATATTTATATCTTTTTAATTTATAAAGGTTTTGAAAAGATTTAAATATGACTGATGTGACTTTAAATTTTAACGAACCAATTGACGTGCCGACCACACCGATCAAAGGACAATTTCCAAAGTAATTTTCAAAAATATCTAATTTTAAGTTGAAACATTATCTATTTTAGTTTCCTACAACTTCCTAAAGACATTCTTGATCCCAAAGAATGGATAAGCAAGCAAAGACAACAAATTAGGCCATGGTTGACATTTGTTCAAACTTCAAACTTTAGGACACCACAATCTATCCCCAGATTAGGAAAACGTATTGTGAAGAATATTGAATACTTTCAAGCAAACTATTTATTTGTGTTTTTAGGATTAGTAGTATATTGTTTGTAAGAAAATTATCTGATTCATATTAGTAATTAATATCATTTCACTTTATTTATGTTTTAGGATAACTTCTCCATTAATCTTAATAGCACTTGCTGGGACATTTTATATAGGCTATAAACTAAATAAAAGAAATTCAGAAAGAAAACTTATCCTACTTGGAAAAGAATTGAGTATTGTCCAACAATATGGCTTATTAGCAATATGTTCACTACCTGTGTATTATTGGGTTGGAGCACATGGGGCCATGTTTTGGGTTATTGGAGCTTCTATGGTCCTTATAACTTTACATGCTGCATTTTACAATATTGATGCCCTTGTAAATAATGAAGATGATTTGCAAAAATTACTTGAAGAGGTATAAATATAAATTATTCATGTGATATTTTTCATAATATTAAAAGTTAATTTTCAAATTCAATTTACATACATGTTTCTATTTTATATTTTTAATATTACATATATTTTACTTTATGGTTGAGTTTGTAAACAAAATAGTTGAATAAAAATGTATTACTTCATTTTATTCTCAAATATTATATTTCTTTAACCTCTAACTAATAAGTATAGAAATTTAACTACCCCTATTAAAATAACATATATCCAAGTCAATATATTTAAGTAATAAAAAAAACTGAATTGAGAATTATGTATACCTTTTCTGTAGAAGAATAATCTGTTGCATAATATTTTCATTCAAATTGAGGCAATTTTAACAAGTAATAACTTACCAATGTTTGTGTACATACATTAATTCTAAGAAAAGTTCATTTATTCTCAGATAAAATTCCAATCATTTCTTACCTCCATGTGTTTTTGAAGCAAAAGCTTCTTAATGGAGGCCCACACTTACACAATGAAATGCATAACTTGAAACTTCATTTGTTTCAATCTGATGGACCAGCACTACACACTGCCTCGATCTTGACATTCCCATCCAATTCAGTGCTCTGTGTAAGAAACAGGGACCCGGTCATATATTAAGAGATTCTTTCGTAGAAAATAATAAATAGGAAATAAACCAATATAAGCATCCAAGTAATATAGAATACCTGCACAAAATTTGCTTTTCGTTCTAATACACACTCCAATTCTCTCTAAGTGATTTATTAAATTGGAGATATGACATGTCAGAAATTAAAAAGAATACCACGCAAAAAGGCAACTTGGCATTAAATTTTCATATTATCAACGAATACAGACTCATAGAAGGATACAAATTAAGCAAAACATGTCCTTTGTTACACGGTTTTGTTATCATAATAAACAAACTACGTTTACCACTCAATAGAGGGACTGATGTATTACATACTTCCGGAACTTTTATATTAAATGAAAGACCAGAGTCTAAAGCGCTTGGCAAATCCAAAGTTTTCGGATTCGAAACCGAGAACAATTAGGTATACTTTTTTCAATATTATGTCATTATTAATTAATTTTATTTACTATTTTCAATTCAAATAAAATTAATAAAACTCATTTTAATATAATATAGAATAAGAACTTAAAATTTTTAAATTGTTGCTACCTTTGTATATAATTTGTTTTGTATATGTTGTTTGTAATGATGTTAGCTAAGTGCAAAAAACCGTTTTGCACCCTAACAGCAAACTGAACTGAGTTGAGTTTGGTTTACTCCTTGCAAGGAATAAACCGAACTCAACTCAGTTTGGTTTGGTGTTAGGATTGACAACTTAGAGTTGTTGAAACGGTTTGAGTGTTTAAAATAAAGATGTCGTGTTAGGGTGCAAAACTGTGTTTTTACATTTGTGACACACCAAAATTTCCACAGCATGTCGATGTTAGTTAAGAACAAAACGAACTTTTCTTTGACATCTTGTCTTCAAATACTTATTCAGATGAACAAAACTATTTACAAACACTTACTCAATATCTAAACTTATATTTCTTTGCAGATATACTTAAATTAAGAATTAAATTAGTATAAATACTTAAATAGTAACAAAATAGTGTCAGATGTTTTAATTCACCTTATATTTATATCCATTAGTAGGTAACACAAAGAAAGTAAAACAGGGGCAGTGAGATAACGAGAGAAGGGAAGAATATTTCGCTTCCATCGTTCAGTCTCAAATGACTGCCGCTCTTTTTTTTCAATAGTTTATAGTTTGAGAGCCAGCAGGTGGTAGACATGGTATTTCAACAAACCCTATATTCTACATTTCTCTATTGAAAAAATCCCATACAGTCTCTTACATACCCACAGAATCTACATTAATTTGTATGTAGTGTAATAAAATACAAAATAAATCATGTTTTTCCATAATCAGTAACTTTAATGTTTTCTATTTGCAACAACTTTATTAAACTATATAGAAAGTAGTACGAGATTCCATATAAATTCGAAACATATAATCTAACTACAAACACCAATAGCATACATTTTTGTTTATATGTTTTTATAGGAAGATAACAATGAAATAGTTTATCTAGGGGAATACTTTTGGAACTGCAGCGACAAAACCACATGAAAAATTCATAAAATCCCTTACAATTATCAGCCAAACCATACATCAAAGTTACCATAATCTTTATAGAATACTTTTGGAAATGCAGCGACAAACACACATTAAAAATTCTTACAATCCAATATAAGTATCAAGCCTTAGGGATCTAACAGCCAAACCATACGAACAATTTGCCATGATATTCTATAGGTTTCTATGGGAATAGTTTGATACAAATAAAATTAATTTATAGGATTATAATTAAAATTATGTCATACCTAATATGTACGTCCTTATAAACTGGACCTATAAAATCATGAAAAAGAGTATGGTTCTAGAAGACAATTTGAGCAAACAATTACAATTAAATGTATATGTCTTTATCTGTAAAAACATATGAAATATACACTAAAATTGTATGAAATTTAACGGAATATTCATATAAATCGAGATTCTAAGCTAAACGTTTAGATTACGACAAATCATTAAGAATTTAGCGGTAAACTCCGATTAAATAAATGGTGTAAGTTTTTATGAGAAAATGTGCAAGTCAAATTCATGTTTTCAACGGTCTTATATGCGAGAATCCAAGGAAAAACTATCTCTACGTAATACTAATATGGCCAGATTAAATAGCTGCCAGTTTTGAATTCCTTTGTCACATCAGCCGTTTGTTGGCCTTTTTTGTACCTGTAAATATTTCAATATATTTTTTTCGCATATGAGATTCTGTTTGATGATTATTACTCTCTCATATCATATCTGGTGAACATGAAATGAAGGCTCATTAAATTTGTCTGCAGTCCTTACAGATTTTCTGAGGGATAAAAGTGTGGAAATTTGATTAAGCTAAATCTATAGTTAAAAGGTTTTTTACATTATTCTTAAGCATAACAAAATTAAGAGTGGAAATTGAAATTTTTTAAATTTTATTTGTCAATTACCATTGGTAAAAACATAATTTAATAACTAAAATGTAGTTTCAAATATGAGTACAAAATTATCAGAAAAAACGTCACTATTACAGTTGTTGCCTGGTAAAGGTTAAAAGGTTCTTAGAAATAAATGCAAATACTAGCTAGAAAGAGGCAAATTGAACCATGATGGGAGTGAGTGTGGCAAGTGGTATTATTTGTATGTAGGTATGCCACCTCAAAGAATTGTCTGTGATGGTATACCTACTTATATGTGCTCAAATTTTAAACATTATTTGTTTTTACCAGAATAAGATTAAATTTTGACCCATGATGAACAATGGAATATCTATTTCAACTTAAACATACTAGGTACTGTTCACCTAACATACAATATTTAATCAATTGTAAAGAGAAAAAAGTAAAACAATAAATATTTGTACACAATGATTGTAACAGACATTGGCGGATCCAGGGGGTGGGTTAAGGCACTGAAGCCCCCAAAATCATCTGAGTGGTATGGGTTTTTAGTATTTATTGTGCTAAAGTCAAGCTTCAGTAACGTCAAGCCCCCCACCAAACGAGATCTAGCCGAGGTTTCGACTCCTGCTTTGAAGCCATTATCAAGAGACAAAAAAGAAAAACTAGAAAGACAATATGGTGTAGTTCGAACTGGGGGGCTCAATCTGCCTACTCCGCAAGCCTTACTAGAATTCTATTAAACGAGTTTCAGATTGTAGATCGAACTGGGAGTCTCAACCTGCCTACTCCCCAAGTGCCACTAGATAACTGAACTGAGTTTCAATCTGCTCTGCTTCTTTTATAGTTGTCGGTCGATTAGAAGTGGATGTCACGTGATGAAGGGGCTGTGTGCCTCATATAATGTGGTCAATTTCAGATAAGCAGGTAATGAGTGTATTTTCTGATATTCCTTAATATCTTTTAAACTATGCGTTTAAAAAATATAAAATTATGCTTAATATTTTTTAACAAATTAATTAACCGATGAATAAAAATGCGCCCTTTCATTAAATACATTACATAAAATGTATAATTTTTTTATTATTTATTTAAATCTATAATTTGCCCTCCAAATTTAATATTAGGGTATTATCCCTGTAACGTTCAAATGAGGCCTTATATTTCTTTTTAAAATTTTTGTATATTGTTTTTTAAATATTTAAAAAATATATTTGTATTCTTCAGAATGAGCCCTTACTTCAAATGTACATGTACCTACATTTAAATTTTTTATCGTTGATTTAATCCTATAATTTGCCACTAAAATTAATATTAAGGGTTTCTTTTTATTTTTCTTGTAAACTTTGGGCAACATCCTATATTCCCTGTTTTTAGGGTTCCGTATATACAATATGCAGATACCCTTATAATATCACTCCGGATTTCTCCCTCTTTCACATCACAGCAATTTTCTCCTAAACTAGTGGGCAGAAAAGTTTGAAATTTGGTATGAGTGTAAACTGGAGACCCGATCAGGAGTTCATATCGTAAATGAAGAAATTTTGAGTTTAGGGGTACTTCTGGGGGGTAAAACTGAAAAAATAAATCCCTAATATTAATTCTGGGAATTAAACAGAAAATAAAAAAATATTTTTTAAACGCATCATGCAATACATCAAATGAAAGAGGTTATTATGAGGAATACAAATGTATTTTTTTCGTATTTTTAAAATAAATTGTTAAATGTTTTATTTCCGCTCTATTAGAAAATGGCTTATATGGCCTTACTTCAACTTTAGAGGAAAAATAAGGAGATACCCCTAATATTAATTTTGGGGGAAAAATTATAGAATTAAACGAAAAATAATAACTTTTTAAACGCATCATGTAATACATTAAATGGAGGAATACAAATATATATTTTTCATATTTTTAAAATTAATTGTTTACAATATATTAACAATATATATATATATATATATATATATATATATATATATATATATAAATCTCATTTCCTGCTTTATTTCCGAAACCATACTACCTAAAATTTTGAAAATAATTAAAGGTACTGGGTCTCACTTGAAATGTATAAGAAAAATTAGTAGAATACCCCAATATTAAATTTGGGGACAAATTATAGAATTGAATGGAAAATAAAAATAAAATTATAAACGCATCATGTAATATATGAAATAAAAGGCTCATTACGAGAATTACAAATATTTTTTTTCATATTTTTGAATCATTTGTGTAAAAGATATTATCAAAAATATTAAAAATAGACTACCTTTAAAAACTACATTATCTAAAATTTTGAAAAATATATTTTATTTATATTTTTAAATAATTTTTCTGAAAGATTTAATAATTTATTATTTAAAACTTAATATATTTTCCCCTTTATCTTCCAATTTAAAGAGCCTAAAATTCAGACAGTAGGTTACAAAAGGATTCAATAAAAGTTTATTATTAAAATAAAACTCTAATGTTAATTTTGGGGACCAAATTAGAAAACTAAATAAATATTTTTATAAAAATCCAGAGATTCATGTAGCAGATAACATAAAAAGTCTATGTGTGAAAAATAAAACTGTATATTTTTTATAAATTTAAAACGCTTCCAAAATATTCAATCCCTGCTTGTCTGAAACTGGAATATTAGAAAAATATATACTTTGATTCACCTACATTGTATCAAATCTTGAAGGTAGTATGCGAGGCCAACTCGCACTTGACCAAATATATTTTTTTTAATTTTAGGCACAACAGTTTCGGAGTTTCAGAATTTCCTCATTGACAACATGTACTCCTAAAAAAGAATATATCTATTATTTTATCTTTGATATTATGTTTTAATATATCATTCTCAATTATTGAAAAGTTAAGTTTGGCATTTTTTTACTGCAAAATCAATAGATTTTATGTCAGTTAACTCCAGCAGGTCAGACTTTATATTATCAATGTAATTCAATTTTGATTGCCCTACAATACTACAACTAACGAGAAATAAAACCCCTAATTTTACTGCCCTCCCCCCTCATTACGCCCATGAAGTTGATGTTCCTTATTTGAAACATGGGCAATTCGTTCAGCGAAAATCGACTGTCAGACTCGTATACCATATTAGTTTTTCTTTAAAATTAATAGATTCCTTTGTTTTATTATATTTACATTTTCAGTATACAAAGCTTAATTGCATCGTTTATTAAATTTTATATATATTATATTATATATATATATATATATATATATATATATATATATATATATATATATATATATATATATATATATATATCATACATGTATGAATCTTGCAGACGTTTCGCTAAGGTCTCACTTGGCATTATCAATGCGTGAAAATGATGATATATATATATATATATATATATATATATATATATATACATGGTGGGCCAACAGTGTGCGGTCGGAAGATATTGTGGCTATATATTTTAAAAATCTGTCTCCAGGGGAGGGTGAGAGCTAGTGAGAGATACAAACCAAAAATACTTTCACCGGAATTCCCAGACATACTGGGTGTTTCATATTGAAGTTACAATTTTTTAAATGGAACACCCTGTATAGTATTACTTAATGGGATTCATTTGCCAATTTTGATAAGACTTTATTCACCATACATGTTACCCAAAATGCACCGTTTGGAGGTTACTCGATATTTTGTCAAAATATTGACGTCTACAAACAGTTAAATATTAGAGCTCTCTGGGATCCTAGAAGGCTTTAATTCGGGGGCAGAATGACAATGATGAACTCTTTTTATTGTGACAGATAACTTGATTGTTTAAAATGAAACCTTCAATTTTTTTCATGTTATCTGATAAACTCATTTAATTTCCTTTCGTCCGATATAAGCTTATGTGTATCTGTTTCTAACAGTTTCTTCAGAAACCAAAAAATCAAAATGATTCATGCGTTTTGTGTGATTTTCTATTATTCATACATTATTTTTGATCTTGAAAGGCCGTGGAGTTTAATTTCCTTGCCATCAAATGTGAAATTTCAATACCTTTCCACTATTATAGATTTTCTATATCTATTTCTAATACTTCCTCAATTCCATATTACTATGGAGTTTTTTTCATCACTCTGAAGTAAAGTTGGTCATGGAAAACAAACAGTAAAGTTCGGTCACCTCAATTTCACATTGAGAATAATTTTAATTGTTCTCTACGATATTTTTGTTTTTCATTGTTAAATTACGTTACTGAAAATGGCGAATTTTACTCAAAATGAAATGATTTATATAGTTTACCATTGGTAAGTCGAACATACAAAGCAAGACATCCTGATCGTGAGCGTCATCCAACGGAAAGATTCGGTACTACAGAAAGTACTTACTACTCTCAAGAACAAGAAAGGGCAAAATCAGAGATAACCGAAAATAACGAATTCAGTATTCTCACTGCCTTAATAGAAAATCACCATGTGAGTACCCGGCAACGTGAGAGGAATTTTGGTATAAGTAAAACTTCTATTAGGAGAATCATATCAAAATATAAATTCCACCCTTATCTTGTCCAATTATATCAAGAGTTTCCAGATCTAGACTTTCAAAACACGATCAATTTTTGCATTTGGATAGAGCAACAATTGAATGGGAAACTCAATTTTTGAATGAAATCTTATTTACAGACGAGTGTACGTTTATCGCAACGGATTCGTGAACAAACACAACTTTCATTACTACAAAACCCACACCTTTTCTATAAGGAGCGATGGGCACCTGCTCACCAGGGCCGGATTTAACTTAATGCCGTCCCAGGACACCGAAAAAAATGCCGCCCCAATGCTGTAATTTAAATCAAAGTTATAGTTTATATACTTACTTATTTTTTTTAAATTCAAATAACTAATTTATTTCAAAAAAAAGTTTTTTTTTTCTAAGAATTATAAATTTTACACTAAGAGTAAGGGATTGATCAAATAAAATTTGTTTTGAAAAATGCAAATATAACTCCAACATATTTTCAATATTTCGAAAAAAACTGCTAATTTAATTTCTTTAATTTCAGAAAATAAAAAAATTATTCCAAATCTTCAAAGAAATAAATAAATAAAATCAGTTTGATTATAAACTTTTACTTGAAGTGCCAAAATTATAATGCACAAGTAATGCATCAATTGATTTCTTGAATTATCAATTACATTAAAAATGATTAATTAATCTTGATAAGACCGGGAAAAAAAATTCACTATCGTAATTTTTCCGCCCTGGGCACTACCCCGACTGCCCCTACTGTAAATCCACCGCTACCCCTCACCGTGCCCGTGGTGTGACTTCATGGCTCAATACTGCATTCCTGCCCTGGGACTCCGATCAATAGAAAACTTTTATAGAATCGAAATGACGTCACTTTAGAAATGTTCGCACTCATAACTCGTATCATCGTTATACGGTGGTTATGCTTTATGACGACAAAATGACGTCACTTTTCGATTCTACAATACTTTTCTATTCATCAGAGCTGACAATAACCGAATAACCCCCAAACGGTGCATTTTAGGTAACGTGTATGGTGAAAAAGTAAGTAGTAAGTTAGTATACTCGTATAGCCACAATCTTCCGTCCACACACTACTGGCCCACCGTATATGTATATATATATATATATTTGTTTTTAAGTTTTCGCGGGCACTAAATGTATTAGATGGTTTCCGGGAATTCTTCCGCGTAGTTGATAACTGATCCCTGCCGGGATCGATGGTAAAATGACGATGTTTCGGCAGATTCACATCTGCCCTCTTCAGGTCGGTTCGCATAATTCTCGTAGCCTTCTGCTTTGGCTTCTAGTTACTCGAATACTGATATTTTCAGGAGCGCGCACGGTGTTATATAGTGGCGGCTCGGCGCCTATTGGTTAGCATCGTGAGCGGCTGCGTGTGATTGGCCCTGGGCGCTCAGTGGGCACGCCTCCCGCCTGCTGATTTATTTCCGGTTGAGATGTTATTGGACAGGTTTTGGCCGGTACGGTGTTTAATAGAATTATATGGTTTCCGGGAATTCATCCGCGTAGTTGATAACTGATCCCTGCCGGGATCGATGGTAAAATGACGACGTTTCGGCAGTCACATCTGCCCTCTTCAGGTCGGTTCGCATAATACTAGTATTCTAGTAACTAAAAGCGAAAGCAGAGGGCTACAAGAATTATGCGAACCGACCTGAAGAGGGCAGATGTGACTCTGCCGAAACGTCGCCATTTTACCATCGATCCCGGCAGGGATCAATTATCAACTACATATATATTATTCATTATTCAGGATTTATATCACATTTAAAATTTTACCTTAATTTGTAGATGGTATAAACAAAATAGCGATTATCCAAAACAATAAAACACATCTGTATAGAAAATATTTTTATATTTTTGTTGAAGGCATTGGATATATGTCAAACATCACAACATGTGGTAGTTTGACATAAATTTTGAACTAGAAAAGGATTATTTTTACAATAAAATTATGAGATACTTTATAAAAGAAATGGAAAACAAAATGGCCACTTCATATATAAAAAAATTGCAATATTTGACATAACATTATTATACTGTGCAATCAATCAGGTAAAGCCAATAGAAAGATAGGAATCTAAAAATAATCAATCATAAATAAATTCAAAAATCATGGAAATATTTAACAAGAAAATTAATAAATTAACAACGTCATCATAACAAATTGACATTTTCTTTACTTCAACTATTTTCAGAAAACAATTTGCTAAATATAAAATATATACAAGTTTATAAAAGCTTTTAAATGAAAATGAAAACTAATTATACAAATTGTATGCCCTGCAATGAATTGTTTATTAACATTTGTATCGACAGTTTATAACATTTACTGAAATTCTAAGGTAGAAAATGTTTAAGTGAGATAAAAATTTACAAAACATCTGAAAAATATCTATCTCAATTTTATTTGGTGACATACAACTATACATTTTTATGTAAATGACAAAGGCACCTTCAAATATTTAAATGAATGTAAATTTAACAAAAAAAAGTTGTTCATATATAAGTTTTTCCTTAAAACATAAATTGATACTTTATTTACACATTAACCATGCAATGATAATTCACTTTCCCTAAATATTGAAAAACACAGTTTTTTCAAATGTTTTATAAAAAAAAATCTAGAAACCGGAGAGGGAAACAACTCATAAATTAAGTGTCAGTAAAAACTAAAGGATTAATATATATGACCAATTTTCTCCATAAAATAATTTGTATTTTTGGCCAGCATATTCAAAAAATCTATTATGCTTATATAAAAAATTATCTATTTAATAAAATTTCTTCTTAAAAATTAAAACAGTTAACAAGTGGCAATAGAAATCTGACAGCTATGTTAATGAACTGAAAACAGGCAATTGTATTATTAAAAAAAGCATCAAATCATACAACCTGCATATGTTTAAAACAAATAACTTTCTATGCTCCCTGTCTCTCTCTATGTCTACAGTTACAATAATTTTCCTGAAATGGAATTTATATAATTGATGTTTTAGTTATCATATAAAATGTTCATCATTTAAGTTAAGACCAGAATGTGTAATAATGTTAAATTCTGCTCACTCAGTCAAAAATTATTTTTTGGAGTTTACTGGTTGTGCCAATCAATATGAAACATGATCGATGTTTCATATATCTCTATCTTTGATTTTTACAAAAAATCCTGGGACCCATCATTTCATATCCCAATTTGCACATATCATCGGACTTGTCAGTTCAACCCCAGCAGGGGTCAGCTAAAACCCCAAAATGTGAAATGGAAATAGTCAAGTGGTACTTTAGTTTAAAGGTAATCTAAATTTCTCTTCAAAGCACTGTAATTTTGCAAATTTGATGCACCAATTTTTGAAAAAATAGGGGAGAACTATGTGAAAAACAATTTCTCTAGTATTGCTCAATGAAAATATCTTAAAACCAGTTGATTTTTACCTCGAAAAAGTATTTTGTTTATGATTTTTAACTCTGTCATTTCAACCTCCTGCAGGGATGAGCTTCAAGCCTTAAAGTCAAATGGGATGAAACTTTATGATATTTCATTTTAATGGTAATCAAATTATATTCTCTGTTAAGACTTTAAGTAAATTTTTTTCTATTAAAGTTAGTTTGTGTAAATAATTTATATATAATGTAGTTTTTTATCTTCCTTAGAAATAATGGCAGAGTATTTACAGTGAATTTATTTCAATTTAGCATCTTTCATGTTTTTGTCTGTTAATAAACTACACTTTGATGTAAAATGATTCATTATACTGCAGAAAGAGTATTCCAGATCATTGAACTGTACTAAAAATGCTAATATTGCAGTACAGGTATTCAATGAAATGCATCTAAATAAACATGTTCATCAAAAACACATATTTGATCTGGTACCAAAATGAAAACCTACCACTCCAAATCAAAGGATTGTGGAAAATGAAACAAAGTTACTGTTTTGGACCACATCAATATAGACCTTACATTAAGCACCATGCAACTAACTTAATGTGTGGCATATCTTGTATAAGTATTTGCAGAATTTTCAAGACAGATAAATTTTACCCCTACATATTTCATCTTATACAACAATTAAACAAAGATGTTAGGAATTTTGCAAAAATTATGGCTGTGATTATTAAATAACCTAAATTTAGTGTTCCACATTTTTTTTCTGTGTTCATTTGTTCTAAATAGACTGTTAAATGCAATTGTTGATATTGCTCAGACAAAAATCTACATCTACTCACATTCAAAATCTGAGAAATTAAACACCTGGATTGGGAGTTATGGTGATAGTTTAATCAGTATTTTTTATTCCAGGGATTTTAAATGGAGAAATGTGTCTGCAAGTATTAGAAAACGCCATGGATCCTGCATTGACAGTTATGTTGGAAAATAATAATTACACTGCCAAATGGTTGACATTTCGACAAGATGGTGCTGGTGCATCTGGTTTGTGAATATTTAAATTGGATAGATCAAATAGAGCAGTAGAATTGAGAGACTTGCAAGACCCATAGATTTTTGCTATGGGGTTCCTTACAAAGTAAGATTTATAAAAAAAACAGCCACTCATTGAATGAATATCATGCCATTGCACCAAAATGCTTGGTAGTCCAGGACCATTCTGAAGAAAATCCCTATTATTGGATTTTTGTCAATAAAACTATGTCATTACACAAATTTAATGTAGAAATGGATCCAAATGTTTTTTTTGTTGGCTTATTAACTATCTACTTAAATTGTAAAAATTGTTAGGCCTAGAAAAGACATTTTGATGACTTTTGAATTGTGGTATCATTTGACTTTTAATATTAAATTATTCCAAGGGTTGCAGCTTCACTCTGTGGGAGGTTGAAGTGCAGAGTTAAAAATAAGTGACAATTGTTTTGTACATTTTTTCACATGTGCAACATTTTTTCTATTGTTATCATCAGTTTTTCAAAAAAAGCTGCATCAATTTTGCAAAACTTAGATGTGGATGTGCATAACAAAGATGTTGGGATTGGAGCTGACCCAAGGATATAGGTAAAGTGATTTTTTTTCAAAATGAATGGTATATATGAAATATTGGTAGTGTTTCATTTTGCTTGGCCCACCCAGTATACACATGAAAATCTGTAAGTACTAAATTATTTAGGTCAAAAATTTACCTTGGAAACTTGCAAATTATCTGTTACTAGTTTGAAATATATTTTGAAATTCAGTTCTGCCTCTAAAACATTCACTAACTGAATATCTGCTGAAGATCTTATTTAAAAACATCATTCACATGGATTTAATTTTTTGTGCAAATATAAATTATGTAAAAATATATTATTAAAAACTGTAAAATAAATTTCACCTTGATTTTTGATGCATTTGAATCCTACATTACTTTACATTAAGTAGCATCTATGAATGGTATCATATCCTATTCATAAGAGAAAAAGTATGGAAGTAATCTCTTTCAATCTAGTAGTATTATTTTGCTCTTATGTATGTAATTAATATATCCATGTGACCTTCAAAACAACACTTTTAACTGTACTTGCAACTTCCAAGAACTATTGACACAGTTGTGTAGATGGAAAAACCTAGTAGTGTCAGTCTTACATAATATGTGTGTGTAATTGGCCATTACTATAATGTTGTCAGTTGTTAATGTTGGCAGTCAGCAACATACATGTAACTTCATAATGCAGTTAGAAATATTTAATTAATTCAGCTATTATAAACTGAATATCTGGACCATCAACATAAGATATGCAACAATGTGAAAAAATGCTTAAAATAAGTTACCACCAGAGAACCAGCCTTTACTAAGGAACATGATTTACATATTAAATATATAAATCATGCTAAATCTATCACTGTTGTTTCCCACAGAAAGCCAATCCCTAGTGTCCATTTATATTTAAAGTAGAATACACAATATGTAATATATGCACTGTTCAAATATTATCAACTAGACATGTAAGTTCAAGTTTATATAAATCTTTATTCTTGATAATGTTACTGTAGGCAATATGTGATTCTAATGAGCATATACCTATTAAAATCAGTGTTGCTGCTGAGATGCCACAGTCAAATAAACATACCTACATACAAATTTTTGACAATCAAGCAAAAAAAGATTAGAACCTGCTAATTTTATCAAGTAATATACTGAAAGGAATTTACATCCAATTGATACTGAATTTAATGTCTTTTATTTCAGATAATTTTCCAGAGGAACAAAAAAATACCAATTAACTTATCTTCCTTACTTTACAAGTTCAGTTTTATAATCATCAGATTAATCATTTTTTGTTTATACAGGCACAATGCTTTAAAGAACAAAAATCCAGTTAAACTAATTTATCAATCACCTAGAATATTACTAAAATAATATTTTAATTGTGCAACCCACTGAATAGCCAAAAAGTTGAATGAAAATATTTGAACTATAATCAAAGTAATTTATATCCACTAAAATGATGTTATTATTTGACAATATGTATTTTTCTAACATTTGTGACCCCTTAGCAAGAAAAAATTTACTGCATTTTCATTGTGGGAGGCAAGAAAAATAGAATACTGTGATTAATTTATTATTATTTATGTTCAACAATATTTAGAGGGGCAACTGCCTGCCTTGCCTCCAGTAAATAAGCCTCTAGTTGTGATCCCTTGTTGAAAAACAATGTACTACATTATATTACTTTCCTTTTATATGGCAATCTAACTCCTCATCTCATTAATGGTTTATAGAAATGAAAATTTGACAAAAAAGAAACTTAATAAATCAGTTGTAACTTCATTATACTCGTAATTTCATTTATAAGAAGTCCAAAAATTTATGACAGTATCTAATGAAATATATTATGGACATTTTTAATATAAACAGTAATTAAAACCATTTTACTTTGCCATGTATATAAATACAAAAAAAATAACTAAAAACGGAAAAACAAATGTTTTGTGCAACAACTTTGGGAAAAATTAATATTACTTATGTCATTTTGACAATAAACAGAAAAAAAATATGATACCAAAAATATTTCAGAAGTATATAAAATATGTATAAAACTGTATGGAGACAATTGAGTATTTTAACTGACTATTTATCATGGTAGCAAAAATTTCAATTAAAAGCATCCCAAAATTGGAACAATATTAATCCTATTAGCTTTCACTGAAGTTGTCTTAATTATAACATAATAAACAGGACTAGTATTTCAATCTATAATAACATATGGCAAAATTTTTAAAATTTCACCATTATAGGAAGGTGTTTCTATTACCTCATGCCACTCTCTGAAACATTTGTTACTACTGTGATCAACATCCTTATCACCTGTCCTATTAACACATTCACTTCTATCACCATCAGTATTGTTACACTGTCCTTCTGAAAACCTATATTTGCTGAAATTTTCACCCTTGAAGTTTTTACTGTCTCTAGGTATACTTTCTATATTTACATTAGGCACTACATTCATGTACAAACCATTTTCTTGCAGAAGGGTAGCTTCTTTATGATTACCTATACTGTAATTACCATTCACATTTGGTATTAAAACTGTATGTAATCTGTGCACCTTTTCTTCTGTTATATTTTCTAAATGGTATTTTTCCCTTAAACTAAGTTTAGCTTGGCAGTCTTGGTCTTCAACAAACTCAAACCTCTGAAACTGTTCAATCTCTGGCTCTTCATCTACAGAAAAATCTGCTTTATTTTCTTTCAAAATACAGGAACAAGTGTGCTCCTCTTCATCTTGAAATAAAACAGATTTATCTATTGGTGGAAGCTGAGCGAGTGCTTCTTCCACACTTAATGAAGTTATTATATTTACTTGTTCAGTCTCATGATTCTCTTCTTTGACTTCCACATTAAGCTCACTTTTCTGTTTTTCATCCTTTGTATAGTCTACATCATCATCAACAACATTAATTTCTTTTTCATCTTTTACTATATTTTGGCCAAGTAAACTCTTATCATTTATAACTGAACCTGACTCAATAACCCTATCATTTTTTTCTAACTTAAACTTATTTCGGTTTGAATGTTTATTTCTATTTGAATTTGAATTTAGCTGTTGGTCTATAATAGAAACACGCTCAGTCAATTTAGCTGCTTTTTCCATCAGATCTTCTTTAGGTTTAACAGACAAAGAATTCATCACTGAAGTTGAGTTTTTACTTTGTAGACTAGCAATTAATTCTTGGGTTGTTTTTACTTTGGAGTTTCCTCTTGATACAGCTAATTTACTTGAAAAAGAACTCTCAGCCTCATCAAGAAGATTGCTATGATTCTTTGACCCTTTTTTTCTACCACGCTTTTTAGGAATTTGCATATCAATTTGGGGGTCATGTTTTTCAGACAAACTAGAATTTGAATCTGAGTTTATCACAATCACATCTCGTTTTGGTTCTGTTTTAATACTAGCTATCACATCTTTAAAACTAGAGTTAGAATTATCTGAAAATTCCAACTCAGACATACCACCATTCACTTTAATACGTTTAGCATTAACTGTGTCCAATGGCTCCTTAGCTGGCCTTTTCTTCACTTTGAGTTGATTCAGGTTAACATCTTCATTTTGTGTAGGTGTGCTCTGCAACAAAATTTGATGTGATGGAGGACTCTGCTTGATTTGACCATTTGACTCTGGCAAAACTGCATTTCTCCACTTTTTCACCAACTCTTTTGCTCTCTTTGATAAAGCTTCATTATTGGTTTTTCTTCTTAATTCATTTATGTATTTGCCCAATCTGGTGGTCTAAATGAAAAAAATAAGTTTCTATTACAAGGACATAAAAATAAATCACTGAATATCAAATATTAATATATGCATATTAAAAGAAGTTCATGGGTTTATAATAGATAAAAGGGAAATGATGTTGACCTATTTACTTAATAAACTTAAATTTAATAAAGGAAGGGCCTTGAATATTCAAATAGTGATTAAGTGTTGTATGTATATACAAAACAATTTAGAAATGTGTTTATTAATTAAGTGAAACAAATATTACATAGGAGAGAACAAAATGATAAACTAAAGTTTAGGATTATTACAACTAACTTAAAATGCACAATACAAAAAATAGCTTACCTCCAACAATTCTTTGGTGATGGTGACTTTTTCCAATAATGATATAACTTCAATGACTGTAGACATGTTGATGACCTTAAAATTGAAATCACTTAATAATTTTTCTATTCAACAAGGAAACACCCTTGGCTGAAAGTGCACTGTACTTTACTATATCACCCTTTGAAATTTTTGACATTTTTCAGCATGGACACTCAGCAATTATAAAGTTGTAAATGATCCAGAATTTATTACCTGAGTAAACGTTGCATTAAATACAATTAACGAAATATGAATTTACAAAATTATTCACGGATTGTATCGGATAGGCCTCTTTCTTACGTCTTATGTAAAACAACTCATTTGACGTTGCGAAATAATTTATAGGATAAATTCTTTCAAGATTGGAATTTTGTGAAAAAACTGTTGAGAAAATAATGAATCGATATACAAATCTTACATATTACAATTTATTTTATTACTCATTAGGATAACTGGTACAGTACAATCCACCTGGTTAATGAAGAGCCAATGGTGTTCACATTATTTTCAATTTTAAAGACAAATCTTCATTTTCCTCACATTATAATTACGATCCAATGAACGTAGCAATCTCTGTGTTAATTCTGTTACGTTATTCTGCATTTAAAGTCGGTTTGTAACGTGAAAACCGAATATATTTCGATAGAACTTTCCGTAGCTCTTCTCCACAGCAATGGCGCACGTACATTGCGCTTTGTGCAATTCTCAGGTCGGCACTGTGAAACGAGAAACATGGAGCACCCGAAACAACTGAGTGGGGATCGGCCGAATGATTCCCGATGGGATCTGCGCGTGCTCTTTACGTCATCAAACGTGACGGACGCAAATATCCCCAAATGAGTCATCAATTTTATAACCCCTCCATACGCTCAAAATGTATTTTTTGTTCTTTTCCACAGTATTGAATTTAATTCATTCATATTATTAATCAAAATTAGTTGGCTGGGGGTAAATATCAAAGAGTAAATTAGGAAATATATCCATTTTTTATTGGTGACTTTATTAGTATTAGGCTAATCAAAGCGAGAAACTTCTCGATTCTAATTTCAATGGAATATATTATGGAATAATGTCTCCATTATTAATGCATTACTAGTACCCCACACTATTTTTTAAAACGGCCTAATTATGTTAAGAGTTTATTTTATAGAATTACAATTTTTCAGTTTATAAAAATCCATTCGAATCGAAAATATCAGATTTTGATTTATTGCTGAAATTGAATTATAATTTTTAAGGTAGATTTTTAAATCAAAACCGAGTTTTACATATTTTTATAAAACCGTTACTTAGATGTGAAATAATTATTTTTTTGCTATTCTTCGGCATGATACAATAAATAAAATTCTGCGCCATAATCACAGAACACAGAAACAGCCTCAACCACGACACCGAAGGTGAGAAACACGGATTTATGTTTGATCTGTTAAGCACCTAGTGACGGTTGGTTTAAGAATTAATTTTGTCCTCCAGATGTTCTTTGATATTTATATTAATAATAACATTACTGTATATGTATGGGTTATAATATTCAAATAACAATAATACAGAGTTGCATTATGGTTGTAATACCATAAAATTGTAGTGTTATAGCCTCGATTTAAGGCCAACAATTCAAATAACTATTTAGCGAACAAGAATATATCCCAAACAACCAATACGTGATGTCACTCATGCCTTAACAGATCGAATTTGTTTTTTAAATTCGACTTATTAAATTAACTTTGTTAAATAAACTTTGAGCAAATATTTCTAGAGGTACCCTTCAATGCACAAATATATTGACAAGAATAGAACGAGAAGTTTTGTCACGATATTTTTGAATGCAGGCTACCTCCAGAAGTATAAGCTCTAAGTAAATAAAAGATGGGTCGTTTCATATGACTGTTGATTGGAGAATTCCACTTGGCTGCAAATTAGTTGTTTGAAATGATGTGGGTTAATTGAGATAAACTTATATACGGCTATAATAATTGAATTTTATGGTACTACAGCAATAATCAAACATTGGGTTGTTGTTGTTTCAACATTATACCACACAAGTAATTATAATTTGATTAATAATTCATTATACTTAAAGATTGTAACAATTGTATGCAGACAAGTGTATTTCTTAAACCAACCGTCGCGTGTTGTCACTCATCGCTGATGCCACAGAACATTCAATACTAATAATACATAGTACCCCAACATTAATAGAACACTTAGATCATTTACCATCTAGATAAACTTTGTTTTCCAATTAGCGCACAATTGAGCACAGTGCGGCACAGTGCTAACACTCCCTGTTTTCCAATTAGCGCACAATTGAGCACAGTGCTAGCACTGAGTGTTCCAATTACAGCACTGACTCGCACAATTGAGCACAAGAAATAACTGTGCCTTTGGGATGTTTTATGTAGGTTTACCAAGTATACATAAAACTTTATCATAAAACATGAAGGATGTTCCAAATAACGTCCGAAAATTACGGTACAGGGCAACACAAAAACACTTTGAGCTCTAGTAATTGGAAAACAACCATTATTGAATTATTCTGTAAATAATTTACGTACTCATAAACGTCAATTGATAACTTATGAGTAATACACTTTTAACCTTATGGTGATCAGTGTACTCTACCGGTTGGTTTTAAAACAACCATGTTCCAATTAACGTCCTAAAAATTGCCGCACTGTGCGGCACAAAATCACTTGTGCTCTGCTAACTGGAAAACAGCCACCGAGTGTTCCAATTACAGCACTAGCTCGCACAAATGAGCACAAGAAATAACTGTGCCTTTGGGATGTTTTATGTACGTTTACTAAGTAAACATAAAACTTTATCATAAAACATGAAGTATGTTCCAATTAACGCCCGAAAATTACGGTACAGGGCGACAGAAAAACACTTTGTGCTCTAGTAATTGGAAAACAAACATTATTGAATTATTCTGTAAATAATTTACGTACACATAAACGTCAATTGATAACTTATGAGTAATACACTTTTAACCTTATGGTGATCAGTGTACTCTACCGGTTGGTTTTAAAACAACCATGTTCCAATTAATGTCCTAAAAATTGCCGCACTGTGCGGCCCAAAATCACTTGTGCTCTGCTAACTGGAAAACAGCCATAGTCTGTCAAGCATAAAATCGTGACAACGCTAGAAAGAGAGGGCAATAGAGACAGTAAGAGGCTATTTCACTTAGTGGGTGGAAGCAGCCAATGAACAACATGCTGGACGTATTTCATTGGAAGCATCTCCCAACCGAGTGAAATACCCTCTTGTCTTCTCTCTCCTTAGTCTTACCACGACATTTGTTCACTGCAGGCTATCTCTAGAAAGTAAATGCTCTAAGAGAGAACATCCCAATCGAAAACTGGCGTCAGGTCAGTACATAAAGAAAATAAGAACAGAGTGGTCGATTCCCAACAGAACTTTGGAAACAGTACATCAGCGGCACTATGCTCATTGGGGGTCGAACTAACCTAAAAAGCGGGAAACTCAAATTTGACATGTGGTATAGTCCAATTTCAATATTTTGATTAAACCAATTTTTAGGTTATGAAATTATTTCAATCGATTGATTCGATTGAAATATTTTCAAAACCGTGTGATTTGATGTTGATGAAAGATTAGGAAATAAAACTACGTAACACTCTACAAAATTTATTCTGAAATTAAATTCAGAACATAACCATGTATAATAATTTATGCAAATTTCCATCATACCACTAAAAATTAAAAATGCTATATTCTGAGAAAAGGGAGTATGAACCCCGAGAAACAATACAAATAAATATCATAAAAACAGATTTCTAAATATTATGTACATGCCAATGTATTTTAATAAACAATGAATTGTCGACTATAAAACCATTTCCTTCAAATATCAGTAATCAAATATAAATCAAAGTACTAAATTTAAAGCTAGTCTGTGTTTAATATTTATAATTTTTGAATGCCTTTGTTAAAAAAGAGGCAAAATTGCTTATTGCATTAAAAAATTATGCATACAATTAGTCTAAAATTCATTTTAGATACCTACTCTGATTTTGTAAATATATGGTTTGCTTATCCCATTTTGTAAGATGTTTGATTGAGATGCTTTTGTAATGTTTATTAACCTGGATAGCAAAACTTTTTAACAAATTTATATGTTAGAAAATCCAAAGGCTAATCATTATACAATTATAACTGTCATTTTAAATTATGTTTTATTCCTGACTGCAAATCTGCCCACCAATTGAACTGAGAATTGCCCTAAATGTATTTTTTTAAACTGGATTCTGTTCAATGCAACTGTAGCATTAATATATAACATTTATTTAAAAAAGCTACATATCTGTGATCATCGAATGTATATTATTGAATTGATCAGTACTTTATTTTACATGTGCTTTTAACAGTAAAATGATAATGTACAATATGCATGTTCTTTTTTTTGATTGATTAATAATTACTGACATGTTTGTTTTCAAACTTTACTTACCAGTTAAAAAAATAGTGGGAAAAGTGATTATTGAGCATGTAATCTATATTTTAATGCACTAATGAAAACTGGTTTGACATTATCTTCCCATATGAATGAATTGTTAACAAAGTATTCCATTACCATGAGTTTTAATTTTATTACATCACATTTTTTGAATAAAAACTGATTGGGAATGCAAATAAAAATTAGTTTTTATAATGTAAATCTAAAGTTTATGTATATCACAACTTAATTCTGAATTTGCGTTTCTGAGGCCATCTCATCTTTTGTTTAATTTCAAAATTCTTTCTAAAATAAAACAAAGTTTTCAGATTATACTATTTCAAATTTAAAGTGAACAACTTATCACATACATATAAACAAAATTGACATTAATGAGAGATATAGTAAACCATTTCAATTCAGTGTGCCTAATAAATAATATCTTAGACGACTAGTTATATGGTCCACTGTTTTAGTTCCACCCCTGCTGATCTTGGTGCGCTGCTATCTTTTTTTTGTCGTTCCGTATACCTGTTCTGTGCCAAATAAAATAATCTGTTCTTATTTTCTTTATG
Organism: Octodonta nipae; assembly: GCA_034190945.1. Classification (NCBI taxonomy): domain Eukaryota; kingdom Metazoa; phylum Arthropoda; class Insecta; order Coleoptera; family Chrysomelidae; genus Octodonta; species Octodonta nipae. Next base: position 56,705,688 of record CM067221.1, on the reverse strand, counting down.
GGTCAGTACTACCCACCAATAGAAGAGGAATAAAAAGATCAAAATTCGCCCTCATGGAAAGCTAAACAACAGCGACAGAAAATTCTCAACAATACTAACAAAAGACAATTTTTTTGATTGGTGGTAGGCTTATTAGTACTGCAAAATCTGTATTTGTGCTCATATATTTCCAGGATATATAAAAATGTATAAATATAAAATTTATTCTTATAAAAAAGATGATTAATTGGTTGAAATTGAACTTTGAAACCCAAAATTCCAAAATGCTGACAACTAGAGTTGTTGAAACGGCGTTGAGTGTTTAAATATGGTTTGGTATTAAGGTGCAAAACTCTGTTTTTACATTTGTGACACACCAAAAGTTCCACAGCATTTCGATTAGAGGGGTTCCAACATTGGCAGCATAAAATAAAATGTTCTAAAGCTGACCCCCTTTTAATTCTGACCTTTCCGAATCGGAATTATGCTTTCCATAGGAAGCCAATCGATCCTAATGAACCACCTTCATCTCCCACACGCATGAAATATTTCAAGATATATTTTGAAATATTTCTGAAATATCCTATTATATATAATCATGATATATTTCAGAAGGTCTTTTATCGCATATACAAAGATATTTGAAATATATTTAAAATAAAATCTTTAAATATATTTTTATAATATTTCATGTTTGTTTTGATGTATTATATATTTCTGAAATCTTTGTATTTTCGCGACAAAAAACCTTTGAAATATTTGATGAAAAGTTGTATAAACAAACCTTATCTGTCTGTTGGAAGGTGACCGAATTTGCCTTCAATGTGTACCGTGTTTTCATCCGATGGCTGGTTGCTAGCATGCTTTGTCGGGGTTAGTGAGCATAATCGTTAACTTCTTGGGGTGGTTCTTCTGGTGAGCCAAGGGCCAAATGACATGGTAGTCTCAGTTCCTTAGCGAATAATTCTCTGGCTGGAATCAATCATGTGCTCTTGTCAACAGCTGAGCAATAACCCAACAGAAATATGAAAATATGCTCATTGCAATCATGCTGGTTATTTCTGACGACATTGGATAGATGTTCTAAGGTCCTGTTGATTCATCTCAACATTCTGTCCGATTGTGGATGCAAGAGTATGGTTCTCGTTTACTTGATGCCCAACATCGTACAGACATTCTGAAACACGTTGGATTCAAAGTTCCGCCATTGGTCCGAATTTAACTCTAACGGGACATTAAACCTGCTGAATAGCTGTTCCACCAGCACCGTTGGCATCGTGGTTGCCTCTTGATTGGCCATGGCATATACCTCAGGCCACTTGCTAAAGTAATCAATGCGGCTAGAATTGGACTGTCGACATCAATGATAATTGTTTTAAATTGGACGCTCACAAGCCGCCAATTTTATCTACCAGTTTATGTCTACCTATTAGCTAAGGTGCCTTTTTCCAAAGGAACTAACAAACAACAAATTTTGTGTTACAGTACACAAAATTTGGTTTTAATTTATTTACTTGTACGCATTGATTTAATTAATAGAATACAAGCAGCATATTGCGTATTTCGGATTAAAGAAGCATCAGTAGAGTATAAACAATTTTGAGGATAAGGCTATAGTGAACTCGAAAAAAGATATTGCGCTGTGAGATAAAGATTTGTTTTCTACAATATTGTTCTGTTTATCATATTGTGTTGTATATTTTGGTTATTTTCAAGCTATCAGCGTTTCTCAAATGCAATGGAAAATTATCTCCAAGAGGAAGGTTTAGTTTATGAAAACATTCGTTTAATGTTTGGTATTTAAAATAAAAATGGAACTGTTAAATATTTTAAAACGTCAATAGTTTTAATTAGTGAGAATTGCGATTTACGAAGTCGTTTTAGGTAGTTTCTTAAAAATATCTTGCTATTTGGCAACAAAATAAGAACTGCCTTCAAAATCATAAAAGAAAGTAATCGATTGATACTCGAATATTACTATATATCGGCACTTCACTAGTTAACACCAAACCTTAATTTTTAATAAATACCGAACCAGGGTTATTATACTGTGACCATCCATTATTTATTAACAGAAGAGCTTTGATTTTTAGACAGTAACTGATTACATACTCATTTCATAATATTGGTGGAAAAATTGATCATAACCAATTAATTACTGCTAAATAAAACTACAATGTTTAAAACAATATTATATTTGACTAGCACAATCAAACGATTTTGACATTAAAAAATGTTTACAAGTTTTTAGAATATCTAGATCATAACATAATATTGGCACAATTATAGATCAGAAAACTGTTTAAAATGTTAACAATTTCATATCGAATATTTATTTGTGTCAGCCATGAAATGATTGTTTGAACTGTACATTATGTTTCTGACAAAACGGTCCCTACATTGAAGCGAATATACCTGCTTCTGTATTATGTTTAGAATTCTAATAATATTTTTTGAACAATTCATTTTATGGAACATTATTTATGTACTTGTGGATTTCTTAAGAATAACACCTTACTTGAGAAAAAGTCTGTATATTGCAAACCTTCCAAACGTTTCAGGATCGAAATCACAAGCCATTCCCATTGGCAGTAATGAAACGTAAGAAATTTAAAATTAAAATGTTTGGCAATGTTGAGAACGGGTCTCATGACCTAGATCTCGAAACATTTGGAAGCTTTGAAATATATAGATTTTTCCTGAAGTAATTTGTTATTCCCAAGAAATGCATAATATGTTTGCACAAGTGAATGCGTTTACAGAGACCCGAAATCAGAAGCACCAGGAGTCACCCTATAAGACCTAGATTAAAAATAATATGGCAGAAATTCAGAAAATTAATTACACATTAGAAAAAAAAGTACCCTAAAGTGTGACAAAGTATGCAAGATTAGAAACTGTGTACCAATTTCATAAAAAATGGGTTAAAGATTTGTAAAGAAATAATAAAAACTGCATTAGATTGAGAAATCACTATCACCAAATTGCAGTCTAAAAGCTTGAGGAGAAGGTGATATTCACATTATAAATTTATTTAAAAGAGGCACTGAGAACTTGAAAAATAAAGTGTGATCATATGGAACTCGGCATACACAGTAACAAATTATACACACTGCATTTTGCTGATCATCGGGTAATATTCACTGAAGAAAACGACGAAAGAAAGCTGAATGACGAGTATGGTTAGATTTTGACAAAACTAAACACACGGGGTGATAGGAGGTATATGGCACAATTTAGTCATTAGCAATGAGCGTCTGCCAAATAAATATTTAAGGATGATTATTTCAAATCCGGGTGCAAACAATTTAGACACGTAACAAAGGCTAAAAAGGGAAGGTTTGCAATAAAACCACTATACCCAATTCTGTCATAGGGAACATCACTAATGTAGAAAGAATATAAAAGACAATTGTTGAAAGTATGACACTGTAAAGTAAAAATGTGGGAGATATTAGCAAATAATCAAAAGAAAGTGAAATATGTGAAAATGGAGTTTTGGTGACTCAACTGTGGTCGCACAAAAATTGACAAAGATAGAAACATGTACTTCAGAGATCTGTCTAACCCCCTATCAATAAGTAAACTATTTTTTGTGCTGTTTCTGGTGCCTGCCAGAACGCGATGCCCTAGGTAATTACTTAATTTGCTTATGGGCTAATACATATTATCGAATAGTAGGTGAGCCCACAATGCTAAAAGGGGATTTTCTCGAGCGTCTATTGGGTTGCGAAGTTTAGGTGATAATAATATACTTATGCTAATCTGATCGTTTACACGATGGGGGTGGTCGTACGTAAGGACTGAAAATGAAAAATAAATATTCTAGTTACTCGAATACAGTATTTGAGTAACTAGAAGCGAAAGCAGAAGGCTACGAGAATTATGCGAACCGACCTGAAGAGGGCAGATGTGACTCTGCCGAAACGTCGTCAATTTACTACCGATCCCGGCAGGGATCAGATATCAACTACGCGGATGATTTCCCGGAAAACACCTAATACATTTAGTGCCCGCGAAAACTTAAAACTTAAAAACAAATATATATATATATATATATATATATATATATATATATATGTCGGAGATAACGAAATAGTTGGTTTCTCAAGTGGTGAAGGTCTAAAGACTATATAGTTTATATTACCAGTAACAGGATATTTATGTTTCTTTCGTACTTTTGTTTACGATTATTATATTCTATTACAAGTTTGTCAGCTTGGGATCGTGAGTGATTCACAATCGCTTGGCATGCTGACGGTTACGCGATAGCGGGCAGAAAAACAATGTATGCATCAGGTGTTACGCACGATGTTTTTATGAGGATTTGGCAAGACTCATATCGAGAGGAGCGGTTCCGAGTAGACTACTTTGTGTACCAATTTAGATTAATAATATCATATCGCTACGTATTTTAGGTGGCACCTGAGATAAATTGATTATCATTATCTATTGTTTGTATACTTTGAAACTCCAGTGGGAAATCATTATGGTGCCTTCGGTCAATTTAGTGTGATTATTATTTGTCAAATAAATGTTTAGCCCACATTTATTCCTTTTGGATAACCCGACATATATATATATATATATATATATATATATATATATATATATATATATATATATATATATATATATATATCGATGGTAAAATGACGACGTTTCGGCAGAGTCACATCTGCCCTCTTCAGGTCGGTTCGCATAATTCTCGTAGCCTTCTGCTTTCGCTTCTAGTTACTCGAACGGCTGCGTGTGATTGGCCCTGGGCACTCAGTGGGTACGCCCCCCGCCTGCTGATTTGTTATTTCCGGTTGAGTTGTTATTGGACGGGTCCGGGCCGGTACGGTGTTTAATAGAATTTTCCAACAATTCGATAAGTTCTGAATTTTATTGCGTGCGTTTAGACTGCGAGGCCTCTTCGCTATTTCAATTGCCTCTCTTACGAGTCTTTATTTCGGGTGTTCTATATTTGCCAGTACTCTGGTGTTCTCAAAGTCTATTCGGTGTGACATCGTGGTGGCGTGTTCCGCAATGGATGTTGTTTTTTCCTGCTTTCTTACAGCGTTCTGGTGTTCATCACGTTTAGCTTGAATTCTCCTATTAGTTTGCCCCACATAGGTTTTATGACAGTTTGCACATGGAATCTCGTACACTCCCTGTTGTTCTAAAGGGATCCTCGTCTTCGGAGTCCTCAACACCGTGCTTATTTTTCTGTCTGTATTAAAAATAGTATCGATATTGTGTCTCCGTAGAATTCTTGCAATACTGTCCGTGGTCCCCTTGACATACGGTAAATAAGCCTTGGTTATTGGTGTCTCATGCTCCTCGTCTGTTTGTCTCGGTTTCGACTTTAGGGCTCTTTCTATATTTCGGTCTGTAAATCCGTTTTGTCTCAGAGCTGTTTTTAAACTGTCCATTTCCTGTTTGATGTTATCGTGGTCAGCTAGTCTTTGTGATCTGGTTACTAAAGTCTTGACGACGGCTTATAGTTGGGCTGGGTGGTGATGAGAATTAGCATGAAGGTGAAGGTATTGTTGGTCTGAGTTGCTTTCCTATATACTGTATGGCCAAGGGTTCCATCCTCCTTCCTATTTATGAGAACGTCAAGGAACGGCAGTTAATTGTTGGCTTCAACCTCCATGGTAAATTTTACTTTGTGATGGATGCCATTAAGGTGGTCTAAAAAGTATTGAGGTGTTCCCTCCCATGAGGCCAAATCACAAATGTATCATCCACATATCGCAACCATAAACTGGGTTTTAGAGTTGTTGTTCTTAGTGCCAACTCCTCAAAGTTCTCCATAAAAAGGTTCGCCTTCCACTTGCCTACATCGCTGGTTCTCGCAAACAAAACAGGTGCCCATCAGACAGCGCCTTGTCAAGTCCACAAGGTGTTGAGGTGGTTTGCACCTTTCTATTATGATATCCAAGGCTTCGTCGATAGGGATGTTGGTGAAAAGGGACACTACGTCAAAACTTACAAGAAGACTCTCTGGCTGTAAGACCATTTTTCTAAGTATTTCGATGAAATGTGTCGAATTTTTCACATATGAGTCTGCCTCCTCTCCAAACGGTTGAAGTTGTTGGGCCAGGTATTTGGCTAGATGTTGTGTTGGGGATCCAATTGAGCTTACTATTGCCTCAAAGGTGCACCTTCTTTATGCACCTTTGGCAACCCACAGAACCTCGGACATCTCGACGACCTCCCACGCGGAATGAGTTGCAGCTGGAGACCCCTGTCGAACCCACTTGCTCGGATGTTGGCCTTGGTTGTTTTCTCCTAATAAGTTGTTGGGTCAGTAGTAATTTGTTTATATGCTGGATCTTGTAGCAATGTTTGAATAATCCGCTGTATCTAAAATTACAGTCGCATTTCCTTTATCAGCAGGTAGAATGACAATGTCCTTGTTGAGGCGAAGTTGTTTCAAGGCCTCATTTTCTTCTATAGATAGGTTCCTTTTGGGTGGTTTAGACTTTCTTAGAACATGTGACACATCTTGTCTAATTATTTCAGCGGTGTTCGCATCTAATTTTGAAACTGTTGTTTCCACGCCACATATTATGCTCTCTGTTGGTATGTGAGAGGGAGCAATAGTGTAATTGAATCCCCCAGCCAACACGCCAATCTAGGAAGAGCTCAACCGGACCGAAAACAAGCTGTAAACGGTCCCACACGCCTCCAACCGCCGTGATGCCAGACCGTGACCGCCACTCTCCGAGAAAAACTCGTTCCCGGGCCCCCGCCGGAGCCTCAACCTGCCAAATTCCGTCTGCTGTTGCACCGCTGCCAACTCTGCACTCGCCCCGGCCCCAAACTCAGCAGTCTCATCGAACCTATCCCACATCACTGGGTGGAGTGCATTGCCCACCCGTAGGCGGACATAAAGGAGCCCAGCACTAAGAATACCCAAACCTCCTCCGACACCACGCATGCCCCCCCAAGCAGGGCACAACTAGCCCTCCACAAGACACCCTGTGCCCCTCTGCTGCTCCTCCAGAACCCCACCGTAGATCGCACAAAAGTTCGCCTCCCTTCGCACGCAACCTCTCAAATGTTCCACACAAATGAAAAGTACTCTCCCTGTAGAGACTAACTACACCTGTTCCCAAGCCCTTGCGGGCACCAAATGTCCCAGGCGGCCTCCGGAAACCCACCCGCGCAGCCGACAACTGATCCCCGCCGGGATCGACGGCAATATGACGACGCCCCGGCAGAGCCACACCTTTTTTTTTTTGAAGGTGGAAATCCATTATGGACAATTTAAGCTTAGAGTCTATCACTCAAATTAGTGTGGGACTCACACCCACTAAAACCACCTTGTTGTTTCTGCAGTTTATGAAGGTGGTGGTACTGTTATTTCTAACTTGCGTCACCACCTTCCTGCCTTTCTTTCATCACACAATTCTGTTTAAATCTTCTTTCTCCTTTTCCTCTATAATTTCCCTTATCCATTTGTATATAATTTCCTTGTTCTCTTTACTTTCTATCATTAGTTTTATCAAGTTAGATGGTGTTATCCTTTCACCAATCGTTGTTTCTGTTCTTGTTTTATTCCTTGCATATCTTTCGCAGTCAAAAACCACGTGCTCCATTGTCTTCTCAATTTGGCACATATCACAGTTACTCTCCCTCATTTTCCCTATCCTTTTCAGGTATGCTTTGACACTACCATGCCTAGACAAAAATTGTGTCATAAAGTAATCTGTACTTCTATATTTGCTGCTCGCCCATTGTATTAGGTCTGGTATTAGTTTCTTTGTCGATTCCGCTTTTCCCGTTAGCACGTCCCATTCTTTTTGCCATTCTTTTAGCGTATTATTCCTGTTTTCTCTGTATTTTTTTCTATATCCGCTTATTACCCGCAGCATCGCCTGTCTTTGAATTTTTAACATCATGTTCTTATATCTTTTTATCTTCTTACCTCTGTGCCATGTTGGTGCCCCGTACAAAACTGTTGATTGTACCACTCCATAAAGCAGTCGTCTCTTTGCATGTGATGGTCCCTTTATGTTTTTCATAATTTTTCCAAGTTTTGCTAACTTATCACCCGCTTTGCTTACTGCATTTACAATATGTGACCCGTATGTACCTTGGTGATCGATAAATATACCGAGATACTTTACGCTCTTTTGTGGTGTTATATTTAGATCCCCTATTTATATTTTTATTTTTTCTCTTATTTTCTGCATTTTTGTACCTTTGAGTAGCACCGCCTCGCTCTTTTCCGGTGCCCATTTCAACTTTGCCTCTTTCATCCAGTCTCCTATTATTCTTATTGCCTCCTTTGCTTTTTCAACCAGTCTGTCAGCGTTTGGCCCTTCCACATATAGTGCCAGGTCGTCTGCGAATGCTATCGTATTTGCACCAGTTGGCAGCTTCTGATTTAGAAGATCGTCGTACAATATATTCCATAATGTCGGTCCTAGTACTGATCCTTGTGGTACGCCTGTGCTCATTTTTAACGTGTTTTCTTTACCGAGTATAATACTTCTTTTGGAGAAATAACGCTCTATTATTCTTATTAGATATTCACTAATCCCTTTCTTCTCCATTTCCTTAACAATACGTTTCCATGATGCCGAATTGAATGCATTTCTAACGTCAAAAGTGATGAGTATCACCCAGCCCGCTCTAGTGCCCCTTGCTTTGTGGCAGAGCCAGACCTGCCCTCCCCAGGCCGGCTCGCACAACTCTCGCAGCCTTCCGCCTTCGCCTCTAGTCACTCGAATACTTTTCATTTGTGTGGAACATTTGAGAGGTTGCGTGCGAAGGGAGGCGAACTTTTGTGCGATCTACATTTTTTGCAGCAATGCCGCGGTGGAGGAGTTGTTCCGGGGGACGTGACGGTGGGGTTCTGGAGGAGCAGCAGAGGGGCACAGGGTGTCTTGTGGAGGGCTAGTTGTGCCCTGCTTGGGGGGGGGGCATGCGTGGTGTCGGAGGAGGTTTGGGTGTTCTTAGTGCTGGGCTCCTGGATGTCCGCCTACGGGTGGGCAATGCACTCCACCCAGTGATGTGGGATAGGTTCGATGAGATTGCTGAGTTTGGGGCCGGGGCGAGTGCAGAGTTGGCAGCGGTGCAACAGCAGACGGAATTTGGCAGGTTGAGGCTCCGGTGCGGTCTGGCCTCACGGCGGTTGGAGGCGAGTGAGACCGTTTACAGCTTGTCTTCGGTCCGGTTGAGCTCTTCCTCGATTGGCGTGTTGGCTGGGGGATTCAATTACGCTATTGCTCCCTCTCACATACCAACAGAGAGCATAATATGTGGCGTGGAAACAGCAGTTTCAAAATTAGATGAGAACACCGCTGAAATAATTAGACAAGATGTGTCACATGTTCTAAGAAAGTCTAAACCACCCAAAAGGAACCTATCTATAGAAGAAAATGAGGCCTTGAAACAACTTCGCCTCAAAAAGGACATTGTCATTCTACCTGCTGATAAAGGAAATGCGACTGTAATTTTAGATACAGCGGATTATTCAAACAAAATTCAAACATAGCTACAAGATCCAGGATATAAACAAATTACTACTGACCCAACAACTTATTTGGAGAAAACAACCAAGGCCAAAATCCGAGCAAGTGGGATCGACAGGGGTCTCCAGCTGCAACTCATTCCGCGTGGGAGGTCGTCGAGATGTCCGAGGTTCTGTGGGTTGCCAAATGTGCACCTTTGAGGCCAATAGTAAGCTCAATTGGATCCCCAACACAACACCTAACCAAATACCTGGCCCAACAACTTCAACCGTTTGCAGAGGAGGCAGACTCATATGTGAAAAATTCGACACATTTCATCGAAATACTTAGAAAAACGGTCTTACAGCCAGAGTGTCTTCTTGTAAGTTTTGACGTAGTGTCCCTTTTCACCAACATCCCTATCGACGAAGCCTTGGATATCATAATAGAAAGGTGCAAACCACCTCAACACCTTGTGGACTTGACAAGGCGCTGTCTGATGGGCACCTGTTTTGTTTGCGAGAACCAGCGATGCAGGGATCGCCACTCTCACCAGTTATAGCGAACTTTGAGGAGTTGGCACTAAGAACAACAACTCTTAAACCTAGTTTAGTTGCGATATGTGGATGATACATTTGTGATTTGGCCTCATGGGAGGGAACACCTCAATACTTTTTAGACCACCTTAATGGCATCCATCACAAAATAAAATTTACCATGGAACCAAGCCAACAATCAACTGCCGTTCCTTGACGTTCTCATAAATAGGAAGGAGGATGGAACCCTTGGAAATACAGTATATAGGAAAGCAACTCACACCAACAGATACCTTCACCTTCATGCTAATTCTCATCACCACCCAGCCCAACTACAAGCCGTCGTCAAGACTTTAGTAACCAGATCACAAAGACTAGCTGACCAGGATAACATCAAACAGGAAATGGACAGTTTAAAAACAGCTCTGAGACAAAACGGATTTACAGACCGAAATATAGAAAGAGCCCTAAAGTCGAAACCGAGACAAACAGACGAGGAGCATGAGACACCAATAACCAAGGCTTATTTACCGTATGTCAATGGGACCACGGATAATATTGCAAGAATTCTACGGAGACACAATATCGATACTATTTTCAATACAGACAGAAAAATAAGCACGGTGTTGAGGACTCCGAAGACGAGGATCCCTTTAGAACAACAGGGAATGTACGAGATTCCATGTGCAGACTGTCATAAAACCTATGTGGGGCTAACTAATAGAAGAATTCAAGCTAGACGTGATGAACACCAGAACGCTGTAAGAAAGCAGGAAAAAACAACATCCATTGTGGAACACGCCACCACGATATCACACCGAATAGACTTTGAGAACACCAGAGTACTGGCAAATATAAAACACCCGAAATCAAGACTTGTAAGAGAGGCAATTGAAATAGCGAAGAGGCCTCGCAGTCTAAACGCACGCAATGAAATTCAGAACTTATCGAATTGTTGGAAAATTCTATTAAACATCGTACCGGCCCGGACCCGTCCAATAACAACTCAACCGGAAATAAATCAGCAGGCGGGAGGCGTGCCCACTGAGCGCCCAGGGCCAATAACACGCAGCCGCTCACGGTGCCAACCAATAGACGCCGAGCCGCGACTATATAACAGCGCGAGCGCTTCTGAAAATCTCAGTATTCGAATAACTAGAAGCGAAAGCAGAAGGTTACGAGAATTATGCGAACCGACCTGAAGAGGGCAGATATGACTCTGCCGAAACGTCGTCATTTTACCATCGATCCCGGCAGGGATCAGTTATCAACTACGCGGATGAATTCCCGGAAACCACCTAAAACATTTAGTGCCCGCGAAAACTTAAAAACAAATATATATATATATATATATATATATATATATATATATATATATATATATATATATATATATATATATATATATATATATATATATATATATATATGAACTAAGCTAGGTTCCGGGTGAGAACCGCGTCTGAATTTATTAAATACTCGACGTTTCGACTCCTGCTTTGGAGCCATTATCAAGAGACAAAAAATGAAAAAGAGTTTCAGAGTCTAGATCGAATTCGGGGCCTCAACCTGCCTACTCCCCAAGAGTCACTAGGTAACTGAATAGTTCAGTTACCTAGTGACTATCTTGGGTGTCACCTAACATAAGTTCGATCGGCGTAGCGATATGATATTATTAATCTAAATTGGTACGCAAGGTATTCTACTCGGAACCGCGGCGAAATCCCGATTACGCGATAGCCCTCTACGATCTTACCTCGCTCGAGGTTCGAACAGAACTGACTTTGTTCATCTCGATATGATTCTCATCAAAACACCTAACTCACACGCTATCACGTAATCAACAGCTCGCCGGGTGATTATTTATTTATGAATCATCCACGGTCCCTAGCTGGCAAATTTGTAATAGAATATAATAATCGTAAACAAAAGATCGAAAGCACAAATATCCTGTTTCCGATAATACAAACTATATAGTCTTTACGCCTTCGCCACTTGAGAAACCAACTATTTCATTATCTCCGACATATATATATATATATATATATATATATATATATATATATATATATATATATATCAGGTGGTTTCCGGGAATTCATCAGAGTAGTTCATAATTGATCCGGACCGATGGTAAAATGGCGACGTTTCACATCCGCCCTCTTTAGGTCAGTTCACATAAATCTCGTATCCTAGTCGCGGTTCGGCGTTTTTTGTTCTCCAGGTGTGATGTTATTTTCCCCAAAAACCTACAAATAAACTAGACGATGCCACAAATAACCTTCAAATACAAAATGCATTTATGTTGCGTAATATTTACTCTAGGAATTATAGGCTGAGAGTTGTTACACATAAAACAACTCTTGACTTAAAAAAGGCTTTCTGAACGTGTTTAGTTGAAACTCCTAAATATCGATAACGATTTCACGTGAAAATTCATCACACGGCTGAAATGATAAAATTTATACTTCCGATTTATTTAAAAATACTTAAATCTAAAATAAAGAAAACTAATAGATATTGTTTCAAGTATCGTTAGTGAATTTTTTTAGACTGTTGCCTTAAACCTAAAAGATGGTTATCTGAGAGCAAGAAAACTTAAAAATAATGATAGAATTCAAATGATAAAATAAAAATAGTTCAGCATTTTTTCTTTTAACTTTTAACAATTATGATAATTTTGTTTGTAATAGTAATAATTGTGGAGTTGTTTAACGAGATATTAAATGTAATTTATTTTGATAAAGGACATTTGTACGTTTACAATTGTATTTTTTAGTGCTGGAGCCAAAATAAGAACACTTATTTAATGTAAGTTTTAATGCTCTGTAATATGGATACGTAATTGTTTCAGTTAAAAACTCAAACTATGTAAATAATTACAAAGACAACATTACGACAGATAATGCCGTTCATTTTTACCGGATTTGATGCTCCCTGATTGTTAGGTGAAATAGAAAGATGCGAAAATGGGGGTATACAATACCGAGTTCACCAATCCGATGGGTGCTGATCGTAAGTCCGCAAGTGTGAATGGGTAACATGGTTTTAAATTTAATGTTAATGTTAATTTGCGCTTAGGAATACCCACTTTTGCATCCAAAAATTAATCGCTTCATTTTTTAACAAACTTCGTTGTTCTCTAAAATAAAAAATTCAAATTTGACGAGATGAATGTGTTATGGACTACGAGATGGGCTCCTGCTGACGTATACTATTACATTTCAATAGCATTATTTCTTCACTGATAATTTACTATCCTCAAATTCAACAGAGAAAAGAACGCAAAATCCATTAGATGTAATTACCAACCGGTACAATTAATAAGTTGATATCATATGTCAGTATAACTTCATCGATAAATAATGCTTACTATTATCCCTCACACAATCTCTAAGTAGCATATTAGGGGAAAGCTCAAAAAATTTCATTTCTATTGTGTGTATAAACCTGCCTCCCGTTTTTTTACTTGAGGATACATATATAACAATGACTTTACATACATTAAATAAAATGCCGGGAGTAACTATGACTATCCTAAAGAAAAGTGGGGAGGGATAAGTGATGTCCTCACTGGTTCAAAGACCATCGGGCTGATTCCAGTTGAGGGTCTGACAAGCGCTTACCTCCTTATGGGCCCCTCTGGGCAACCTTGGTGATTTCGGTCACCAGGGCTGAAGCGACTGATAAAGAAGACTAATTTTGGGGTCGCCGGGTTAACACGGATTCGACCTCTGGGGTCCGCAGGTGTAATAGCCTACAGACCCCTGTTTCTTTTCTGGCACAACAAATAGAGAAAAGCTTCGGATGATTCGGGACAGACACACCCTGAGCATCCAGAACGCAAACCTTTAAATTCACACAAAGGCGACTTATGTGAAAGGCTCTTTATAATGAAAACTTGCCTAGGCCTGCTACTCGCCTTAACAAGAAGGCTAGGTGGGGAGATGAGCAGATGACAATGCCAATGAGAGGCCATCCTCACAAACCAAGACCCTTCTCCACGTTTCATGAATCTAACTCTTCATGAAGAGTTTCCACAAAGAACAGTGGAGGCTATAAAGAAGGAAAGACGTAAACCTGAATACACCCGGTTAGTTGAGCAATTCTTATCAGCATTAACAACTATAGCTATTGATGAAGAGGAGGTGATGGAGCCTCAAACTGGAGACATTGAACAAGTCCTGCAGTATATCAAACAACTGCAACCCTACAACTCACAAACTTACAATGCTGGTCTTACTTATAGCTCTTGCGGACTATCTGAGGGTAACATTTAGCAAGTGAAATGTGTCACGACCTACTGCGCCTATCTATCGAAAAGGCGGCAACGTCAGAAGAATTATGCCGTAAAATAGAGACTACTATAGTATTGCAATTCCGGACGTTGAATTAAACAGATATTTGATGGCACTACTAGTGATACGAATATGCCTAATGAATAACTTGCCGCTTTCTGGCAGAACATTTTTTGTACTCGGATCGTAAGTACACCGAAAGCTGGACCGGAGTACCTGTGATTCAGGGAATCTAAGGCTCTATTACACCAGAGGACTTAAGTTCACTCAAGCACCAGGACCTGACGGTCTCATCGTCAGTGATTTCTTGCAAATAAAGTTCTACTTAGAATATTCAACCTATTTATCTGGATGGGTCATCTTCTTGCATATCTTAATAAGGGCGACATAGTACTTATACCTAAGAAGACTGGGGCAGCTGAGCCCAGCGATTTCAGACCCATAGCAGTCCAATCTGTGTGGATTATGGCACTCCATGCTATGTTAGCAGCGAGAATGACAGGCAAATCAAGCTCAACAAGAGGCAGAAAGCATTGAGGACGACCCACGGTTGTAGTGAGGGCACCGAACCTTCTACGCCAATGAGGGGATCAAGCAGGGAGACCGAGACCCCTGTCTCCATTTTCTATATGGTGATAGGTAGACTCATTAAGTCCCTGCCTACCCACATTAGGGTATCATACCACCATAAGAACAAATGTTATAGCGTATGCCGATGACATCATTCTAATAGTAAACACCTCGACTGGATTAAATTCACCTAGTAATAACACTAATAATAATCTTGATAGGTGTGTGGACTTAAAATAAACACGGCTAAGAGCTTAACCCTATCATTTAAGGTTCAGCCAAAATTTAAGAACGTTGTTGTGGAGAGAAACTTTAACTGTGCATAAATCTCGCATTTCCCATTTAGGCAAAAGAGGCACATGGCTCTACATAGAGATTTTATTTCTGACGGCAGTAGATAAAGTTGAGGTGGCAGACGAATGAACACAAGACCTAAATTAATTCCGAATAGCACCACTTAAACCTCAGCAACGCTTATATGCTGTGGGAAACGTGCTGACTCCATGTTACTACCACAAATTGACTTTGGGAAGAATTAAGATTGGATGCCTAAATAAGACAGCTGTCCGCACCGGCTGGTGATGGCAGCTGTCAGCCAATGCTTTACTCTACCACATAATACCCCTTTCATGCTTCGTCGCAATAGACTCATGGATATTACCAATGCCAACCTGTACATCGCCGAACAAATAGATGAAGCAACTAGGAGGCAGGTTATGGGAGGTCCACCACTAACCTCTAGAATGAAGATAGACAAATGGTACGCTGATCGCATCTATCGATCATGCGACGGCAACTGCCTAAAACAAGCATCAGACTTCATACTCATGGCACACGTATAGCTCGGCTCAATGCGGCCCTTAACTACATTCGGCCTGTCCTGAACTCGCAGAATTAGACGTGTCACTTTGAGAAAAGGTTTAGGGTGAGAGCCACCCTATACCGGATCTTGTTGCTGTTAAAGACAACATAGCAACAATTATAGACGCCCAAATAGTTACTGACACGTTTTACGACAATTAAGCGCACCAGCGAAAGGTAACGATGTACAGTGGAGCTGCACCCGGTGTTGCTTCAGTCCGGGTTCGAAGGACGCTTAAGCTAAGAATCAATTGCCTCCCTACTAGATCTAGAATGTCACGGAGAAGACCTCAGAGAGAGCAAGAGTTGCAGAGCCGGTTGCGATCTACCAGCGACATTAAACCACGTTCTGCAACGCTGCCCTCATACTCATGGAGCACGTATAGCTCGACACAATGAGGCCTTTAACTACATTCGACCTGCTCTGAACTGGCAGAATTAGACGTGTCACTTTGAGAAAAACTTTAAGGTGGGTGAGAGCCACCTTATACTGGATCTTGTTGTTGCTAAAGACAACATAGCAACAATTATAGACACCCAATTAATTATTGGATTAAAGAGATTCTCATTGTGGCTACCTACTTTCTAGAGAAAACCACTGCCAAGAAGACTCTGATGAGCTTGACTCTAGTCTGGCACTGTAAGGAGACACGACAACATCGCCGACGAAATACCATTACTGTTGTAGTTTCTTTACTTACTCAGTAATTTTACTACTGCGTCTTTCGCTCACTAGACGTGGACTGTGACGGTATTCTCAGGTGTCCTAAGATCAGCTCAGCGAGGACAGAAACTTGGCGTAGAGGAATAGGGAATGTCCGATATTCAGTACGCATAGGTACTGCAAAAGCACGGCATATCGATCGTTTTTGCCTGAAGTTTTTCAGAAAGAGGTGTCAGAAAAGTCACCACAGGGATAATTGGCTTGTGGCGGCAAAGCGTTCATAGCCATGCGACGTCGCTTTTTGATCGTTTGATGTCGGATCTTCCTATCATTGCGAAGCAGAATTCGCCAAGCTCATTGGGAAGATGGGTTGAGTTTAGACCGTCGTGTGAAAGGTGAGTTTTACCCTACTGATGACTGGGAACCTGACCTGACCTGAATTTTCGGCCATTTGGTTCATGCACTGGCTCGAGCGGCGATGATGCAAAGCTACTAACCGTAGGATTAGGCCTTAACGCCGTATGCTTTATAGTCAAAAGTGGCAACGATATCTCTTGGAGTTCCGAGAGCCGAAGGGCTCAAAACTAGGTGATTTTACTAGGCGATCGTAGCTCGCTGCGGTCGTCGCACTAGCCTTAATTACTGTTGGACTCATTGGTCGGCGGTGGGACCGATCCTTGCTATTTCTGACCAGATTCCCTGACGATCTATCAAGGGTATAAAACTTGTTTCGATGTCGGAACTCGAAAAAGTCTGAGGCAACTTACATACCTGCAGGGTGTTGTATCTGGTGGAGCAAATTCCGCGTTGCGATCTATTGAGTCGTTAGCTTCGGGATTTGTTTTGTGGGTTAGATGAGAGCCCAAGATACCCATACAAATGCATTGTGCCTGTGTGTTTTGTGTTACATATATCTGTACTACTCCAGAATATTCCTAATCGTTTCAGAACCTGATTTTTAAGCAATCCTGCATATACCTGCAAAACACTGTTAAAGATGTTTGAGAGTAAAACCTTAAATGTGTCAAATTGGAGTTTATTTCATGTTTTTATTTTTGCTCCACCAGTTAGTAAAAATATATTTTCCCACACCAAACCACCAATGGCGTCTAACTGCCGTCTTTTTGGAAGTCAAATTACTGTATTCTAGAAAAAACATTAAAATATATTTTTACTCAGTAGAATGTCCTCAACGAAGAGCTTCTTACTTTAAATCCTGTGTAAAAATTACATATGATCATGCGTTGAAAAGAAGAATAAAAGTGTTTTGAAATATTTACCTGTACAATAATATATTTTTAATTTTCATTTTTACCTTAAAAAATCGAGAATTTAACGAAATTTCGAAACTTAACAAATAAATACTTAGGTTTAATGAATTACAAAACAATATTAACAATAATATCTTAAAACTTTAATTTGCACATTTAATTTAAAAATGTCAAGAAATAAAAGTTATAAATAAATACATAGTTTTATCTAAATTGCTCATTGATATAGGTTTGTAGCTTCACAGAAGCCAATTTGAGTGAAGATTGATCCTTGAAACTTGTAAGTTAAAGCAAAACCTAAATTATTGATCACATGACAAGAAGAAAACGTTCTTGGTCAAACCTGAATACATTTATATTAATGTATTATCATATCTTCATTCAGGCCGTTAACTATGAGCCAACAGATCCGCTTTATTTCGGAGTGGACAGAGTCGTGATTTAGTAATTTGTTCAATATCGCATATCCACCTTCTTCCTGAAGCATCTGACAATATCTTTTTGCTGAAAACAAACACATATCACTAAAAAACAAGTTTATATAACCCAAAGAACGAACACTAGAGATGTTATAATAGTTTTTGTGTGATTTTCTCAACCGTTTTGTTATTAAAAGAGTAAACTTTTATAATCATTAATGTGAAATTTGATGTAAAATGTCAAGTTTTATATAAAAAAAGTAATTTATTTTTCATTATTTCTCTGTCAGTCAGTCACAGCCAGTGCCGGATTAAAACGTAATGTAATGTTTTTATTTTCACACTCGGGTTCAGTTCAGTTCTTGGATATATTTAAAAACACAGTCCAAGTCACTCTAATTTATTTCCACTACTTTAACACAACTGTTTACAATTTATATCGACTTAAGTATTCAATACGACCGTCGAAAACTGAATGCCCCCTATCGCCAACTGTTTCTTATTTATATATTTATCTCGGAATTGTCTGGTATGTCCACGAACCATCGGGAAACTCTTTCATGTTCTGAAAGCTTTAAGGGAATTCCCAGTAACGGCAGCGGTCCGCCTGTGGAGAGACAAACATTTCGGGTTCCCAGAATTTATCGGAATAATGTCCCTTCCACGAATTGGTTGATGGCCAATTGCACCAGCTGTCGGATGAATTCTCGTAACATTGCCCCCTCCTTAAGACCATGTCGTCCCGGAATGTCCTAGAATCCTTCCTTGTGTGACGATATTAGCAGGACTCTTCATTTCGACATCGGGAAGTCTGGTGGAAGTAATAGTCAACGGTCTTCGAATCTGGGCTGCGAATATTGAGACAACATACCAGGATGTCGATGCCACTGAATCGAAAGATTGTTTCCATCATATGCCATTAGAAACAAGTCCAGATACTGGTCCCAGTCTCTTTGGTGGTCAGAGACTACCTTTGACAAATGGCGGTTAATGGTTCTATTCATCCGTTCTACCATTCCATCGGATTGCGGATGTAATGCTGTCGTCCGAGTTTTATTGATTTTCAAGAGCTTGCAGACGTCTTGGAAAAAAGTAGACTCGAAATTTCTACCTTGGTCTGAGTGCAACTCCAAGGGCACACCAAAACGACTGATCCATTCCTTGACAAGGACATCAGCAACGGTCAAGGCTTCTTGATTCGGCAAGGCATACGCTTCGGCCCATTTACTAAAATAGTCCATCACCACCACAATATATTTATTTCCCAGAGTCGGATTCAGGAAATGGACCGGCAACATCAATGGCTACTCTTTCGAATGGACTGCCCACGTTATATTGCTTCATGGGAGCTTTTGGTCGCTTCTGAGGCCCATTACTTGCTGCACAAAGCGTACATTTCCGGCACCACTCCTTAACGTCTACTTGGCAGTTTACCCAATAGAAGCGTTTTCGCAACTATCACCAGGTTTTGGTCACTCCCAGATGTCCTCCGGTTGTACCGTCATGTAGTTCTCGCAAAACCTCTGGTCTCCTATTTTTAGGGACTACAATCTGCTTTCTGTCCTTGCCTTCCTCTGGGGTTTCCAGGACGCGCTTCAGAAGTCCATTCTCCAAGATGAGAGAGTTCCACTGAGCCCAGTACGACTTTATGGTTGGTGAGTATCGGGAAATCTCTTAACAGTAATATAGAATTAGACAAACTAACTATTACAGATGAAAGGCAACACATTTTAATTGAGGGCTTATTTGCGAAATTTGAATTAAAGTTCAAAATTAATTTAAAATATTTGAGGAAAAATAGGAACAAACTGTAAACAAAACTGAACAACCAATTCAATTAGTAAGATAACGAAGCAATTAACCAGAAAATGCACATTATAGAATCAGACATAAGAGAGAAAACGATGACATAAAGGTCCTAAAAAATGTTGTGGATACTCTTGAAACCAAAGTAGTTGAATCGATTTGATACAAAGCAGGGTAAAAGTTGAAATCAGTTCAATTCAAAAAACAGTACAAACTGAAGGACAAGATAAAATCAATGTTATCCAAAACGAAGTGGAAATAGAAAAAAACAAGACTTGCAGAGGCAGAAATACCAGAACACCGTAAGTACTAAAGGTTCCTTTAGCCAACCACCCACATTTGATGGTAGTTCATCCTGGCCTATGTACAAAGGGCAATTTGTAGTTGTAGCTTGCAAATGCGAAATAACATTCCATGTTTAAAATTAGTTTAGACATATGGAGAACATTATCATGGACTTAATCATTTTTTCAGTGTTTGGTAAGATGATAATAATAGCAATTATTATTATTATTATTCCATTTTTATACTTTAACTATAAGATTTGGTGACAGTAAATATTTATTATTTGTTTTATAGTATAGTGGAGGAACCATATTTGGAAAGTTATCGAAAACGTATGTAAATAAATAGCTGACATTATCGTTTTAAGTTAGTGTGGACGAAGTTAGTAAGAATTCATTTTTATAGTAATAACTGGTGTAATAAATTCTGGGACCATATCATTTTTATTTGTACACAAAACGGCCATAAAACAACATGTAAAAGATGCAAATTATTTAAAAAGAAAATGGATTATGTTCATAGACTATCAATATCTGACGGCATGCTTTCTCTTCATATTTCTTTGGATATTAGGTAACATGTTAACAAGTACATATAATATTTGAAACAATTATTACAAAGCGAGTATATGTACAAGTTGATCCTTCAAGTTCCTCTACTAATCTTTTTCAATTAGCAGCACAGCACAATTATTTCATAAATAAATAATGAAACCATCGCTCAGATAATTAGAAATCGACAGTTTCCATGAAAATATCACTTTGTTGTCGACAGATAAAGCGGATAAATAACATACTTATATGGTGCATCTTAGGTGTATTTATTCATGCTTTGCATAGAACTTGTAGTACTACGAGAATGTTCTTCATTATTGATTACTGAATTAATATCTCGAGTCACCTACTAGCATACTTTTAAAGATACCTATGAGTGTCGTTACATCCCCAGTCTAAATTATTTATTGGAATACATAGCTTTTATCTGCAAAATATTATAAAACTACTTATGAAAATGTTTTTGCTGACTCAAATTTTAGTGAATATTTTGGGTCATTTTAAAATAAGTCACTTCGCCAAATTTTATAATCGATTTTGGTGCAAACTAAGAAAGTATTTAGACGAAATATCCTATTTATTTTCAAGTTGTGGAGTGCATAGAAGTTTTTGGTATCTGATAAATGATTAAATTTAATGGAATAATTTTGAAACATTTTATTTGGGAGTGATTAAAGGGAAAACTGGTTTATTACATAATAATTAAATTAGTCATTGTAAGTCGTCATTATGATGAACGGAAATTAAAGCTTAACGCTTGTTTGCAAATTACTATTGAATTGAACAAATTTTCAGAAATTTCGTACCACGATCTCGATGACACTTCTCTAAGATCATTTAGTGTTTGTGGTACAAGTGATGCGCACCTAACTGCCTATGCCGTTTATCCCATCGATGCTCAATCGACTTCAATTTGGAAAAGGAGGTAGTGGCGTCAAATGTGGAATTGTACATATATCTCCAGCATACAAGAAAAGAACTATTTGGCGAGGCATTGAACTACTGTCATTATACGAATCTGGTGTAGCAACCTCCTTTCTTTGTCAAATGTAAAAGCTGTCTAATTATGCATATACCAAAGCGATTTAAACACCATTTAGGTGTAGTCTATTTCCTACTGATAATGTTTGAAATAATCAAGAATAAATAGCTAGTATATAAAAAATGATAGTGATGATTCTTACACTTTGAACTTCTTTAAATTATTAATCATTATATCATCCCTTCCTTATATACTACTGAATGAGATAAATAAAATATAATACTCACAATTTTTTGTGCATACATGATGTATCGCCCACACTGCCCAGAGTTGAACGTGATAATCAACTTCTGTTCTTAAAAGTGGAAAAAACGGTTTAAAGCTTCTATATGCTACCATTTCACTTTCAGGCACTTTCCATTGTGAAACTGCATTTTCTAATTCAGTCATCATTTCTTTCCTTGAATAGGCTTTTGGTGTCCAGCACTCTTCACCATCTGATGCTAGATGTGCTACAATACCAGCTGCAAAATAACTCACATCTATATTTGGAGATTGGAGCAATGAATGCAGTTCGGTTATGAGTGGATCCAGCATCAGTTTCTCGCGGAGATGTTTTACCTCTGCTATATTGTTTAGTAGACCTAAGAGAAATAATAGTAATGAAAGTCTTAACAATTATAATTTGAAATCAATTATTTGCTATGTGCAAAAACTGACATTAGTAATTAATTAACAACACAAAAATGAAAACCGAACTATGGAAATACACTATAGAAGAAAATTGTACCAACATGAAACAATAATAACTTTAACCTTTAGCTGACAGAGGCTAAAAATACTATTTCACTATTTAACAAAAAAAAAATCACTCTCTCTTGGACCTTGCTTTTACAATCTATTACCCTTAGAAATTACACGAATCAACAAAAAAAACTTATCATAAATGAAAATTTAAACTTATTCTTAATTTATCTTAAATGAAAAATGTACTACTTTCAGTTCATTTACCAGAATACTGGTGAACCACTTCTATTTATAATATACTTTTACCTATATAAATATTTCTATATAAACAAAAACATTTGTAGGGTTAGGTAGATCACCTCTCAGTTCACCGTAACAACGCATCGAGAATGCCAGGTCGGTTTGCATAATTCTCGTAGCATTCTGCTTTCGCTTCTAGTTACTCAAATACTAAGATTTCCCGGAGCGCGCACGATGTTATATAGTCGCGGCTCGGCGCCTATGGGTTTTTTTTTTATCCGAAGAGGGGGGAAATACATTGCGTACTTAGCTAGCACGTGCTGGCCGTCGTGCGGGACTCCCGATGCAATGACTTCAAAGCAAGAGTATATCGTTGCATTGAAACCAGTATACCGTATACCCGCTAAAACCCTAACCTCTTTCTCCTACAACCATGGTCCCCTGCGGCACTCTTAGTCAATACTACTTCGCAAGGGTGGTTCATTGCAGATGTTTACTGCCCTTCCATTGAAAGCTTCTAAAGCCTACTCCTCGAACGTATCGCGGAGTTCTTTGAGGATAGTCTCCGCGTAATCTGATACCCAGTTCCAGGCTTGGGGGCCCTTCAGCATGGCTTCTACTAATTGTTCTGGGACGATATTAGTCTCCAGAATCCTCTCCACTTCAGCACGTTGATCCTGAAACCGGGGGCAGGAGAAGAACACGTGTTCCGCGTCCTCTATCACGTCCGTACAGTGTGGGCAGTTTGGGGAGTTTGCCCTCCTGAACCTGTGCAGGTATGCTCGAAAGCATCCATGTCCAGTCAGGAGTTGAGTGATGTAGAACCCAACCTCCCCATGCTGGCGGTTGACCCAACGACTGATGTTAGGTATCAATCGATATGTCCACCGGCCTTTAGTAGAGCTGTCCCACCTCTCCTGCCATTGCCCTAGACTCATGGCTCTTTCATCGCTGTTTCCTGTCGGTTGGTCTTTTTCTAACTTTCTGCGATAAAGCCGTCCCCTTTCTGCAGCCAGGATGTCGATTGGCAGGGTAGAGGTAATCACACTCACCGCCTCGTAAGACACAGTGCGGTAGGATGATGCCACTCGAATCGATGAGAGCCGCTGGACTGATTTCATTTTCCGGCGGTACGATGGTAGCTCGAGCGATTTCTCCCATACCGGTGCCCCGTACAACAAAACAGAAGTAGTTACTGTTGCCAGTAGCTGTCTTCTTATCTGTCTAGGGCCTCCGACATTAGGCATTATTCTAGATAATGCCCCCTGTACCCCAGCTGCTTTCTTGCTGGCCGCGATTATGTGCTCTTTGAAGTTGAGCCGTGTGTCCAGGAGCACCCCCAAATAGCTGATGAAGGGCTGCGACTGTATGTAGGTGTCGCCTATTTTGAGGGTGATGGTTTCCCTTGCCTTTCGACTGCTAACAAGAAGTGTTTCGGTCTTTTGTTCTGCTAAACTCAAGTCCGCTGCGAGCATCCAATGCTGAATTGTGGCTATAGCGAATGAGAAGGTTGTTTGTATCTCCTCTATGTGCTTGCGCACTATGATCAATGCCACATCATCGGCGAATGCCACTAGCCTGACGCCCTCAGGCAGACCGAGCAGGAGCAGGTCGTTGTACATTACGTTCCATAAGAGGGGGCCAAGAACAGAGCCCTGAGGTACACCTCCTGTGATCTTATAGTCTACTTGCCCATTTTCAGTTTGGTACAACAAGATGCGGTCCTTGAAATACGCTGAAACCATTCTGCGCAAGTACTGCGGAACTTCCATCCTGGCAAGAGCCTCCAAAATGCGGTCCCAGCGGGCCGAGTTAAAGGCGTTCTTGATATCCAGGGTGGCTATTAGACAGTACTTTTTTCCACCTCTTCTCCATCTCTTTCCCGAGATAGCCTCTCTGGCGATGTTGGTAACGAGTTTCACGGCATCGATGGTTGATCTCCCCTTTCTGAACCCGAATTGGTTGGTGGAAAGTTTCGGCTCAACGTAGGGCTCCAGCCTATCTGCTATTATCCTTTCAAGGAGTTTTCCCGCAGAGTCCAACATACAGAGGGGACGATATGTTGACGGTTCGTCGGGGGGTTTCTTTCCCCCTTTAGGGAGGAGCACAAGCCTCTGCTTTTTCCACTTAGTCGGGAAAACCCCCTGCTTTAGGCAGGTCTCATACATGTGTAGAAACATGTCAGGCCTATTGGCTATGGCGCATTTTAGCGCGATGTTAGGTATGCCATCTGGACCGGGAGCCTTGCCGTTTTGGAGCCGGTTGCACGCGCCCATCAGCTCATTCATAGTCACTGATGGTATATCTTCGTCCCTCACCTGCCACGAAGGATAAGCGGGTAGCTCAGGCTTCGCAGGAAACAAGTGAGTGACAATGCGGTGCAATGATTCGGGGCAGTTCGTTGATGTCATGGGAGGGGCCTTAATTTTATGCATCACGATTTTATACGGTTTTCCCCATGGATCTTGATTAACTTCGTCACACAACTCCTTCCAGTAGGATCTCTTGCTTGAGAGAATGGCTCTTCGTAGTTGTTGTCTTTTGATCTCATAGTCGAGCCTTAGTTCTTCTGTTGTGACCCTGTCGCGTCTCCGTGCTCGTTGATGCAGCCTTCGTGCTTTGAGACACTCTCGTCGGTGTTGTGAGATCGTGTCGTTCCACCAGTAAACTGGTGGGCGGCTGTTGTTCTGCCGTCTACTTGGCATGGAAGCAGCGCAGGACTTAACAACGCTTGCCATTACCTCTTTGGCAGTGGCTTCTGCGCTTGTTGCTATTGACAATGGTTCCTGCTCCATAACCAAGGCGAATGAATCAGCATCGAAAGCATTTTTGTTCCAACCGACTGGCTGTGGCCTCGCACGACTGACACACAATCTTCGTTTGGGAGTGGTGTTGATTTCCCATATAATAGCTTGGTGGTCGCTATTAGTAAACTCCTCATCGACCCGCCACTCACAGCCCCCTTTAATTAGGTTGCTGCTAACGAATGTCACATCGATAATGGAGCTGGCTGTGCCTTTGCGATATGTGCTTACGGCTCCTGTGTTGAGGAGTACCAGGTTGAGCGAAGACATGGTCTCAAGGAGAGCTCGTCCTCTCGCGCTCGTTTCCCGGCATCCCCAGTCAATTGCCCAGACGTTGAAATCTCCTGCGATGGCGACCGATTCACGCTTCCGTACATCCTCCGCCAAGGTGTCCAAGAATAACTCGAACTCCTTGAGCTGTGCACTAGGAGGTGCATAGCAGCTATAGAAGTGAACCCCTCCCACTTTGGCTCTCACAAGCCATGGTTGGGGGGTATTTGGGAGTTGTTGGAACGGAAGTTTACCGCAAGCCCATATCGCTGCTCTGTCCGTTGTGTCATTTACCCAGGACAGGGTGTCGAAGTTTTTGTACTGCTCGCAGATTATGGCTACGTCGCAATCCAATTCCCGCACCCGCTGTACCAGTAGGTCTTGGGCTGCTTCGCAATGGTTGAGGTTGAGTTGCAGTACTTTCATTTACGGGCTTGTGCTGCTCTCATCGCCTGTTGGTAGATCGGACATTTCCAACTACCCGCAACGTGCCGGCAGTCTGACCTACTATCTTTCTCTTTGCAGAGTAAGCACTTGGCAGGTTGTTGACAAGCCGAGGCATTGTGACCAGCGCCTCCGCATCTGTGACAACAACTGCTTCGGTCAGTCTTGCCTCTGCACGCCTGGGCGTTGTGCCCAAAGTGCCAGCATTTGAAGCACCGTCGAAGGCTGATCCTCTCGCGAACACGTACTGTGCCCCACGCAAGTTTCAGCTTTCCAAGTGCGATGGATTTCTTGGCCTGGACCTCTGGGAGACAAACAACTGCCGTTTGTGTTGATCTATATGCCCGTCGAAGTGATTTCACTGCCTCCTCAGTGATCTCTGCCAGGCCGTCGATATTATCTTTGAGCAGCTTTACCACGTCTTCCTTGGTACTGATCTCATCCAGGTCTTTAATTTCAATCTCGATTTGCGGTATTCGAGATTGTACAGTGGCCCCGCTTGGGAGCTTATTCTTGATGGCGTTACAGTAGCGCTCCATCTCCTGAGCGTCTGCCTTCGCGAATAAAAACAGGAGATCTCCCTTAGCTGTTCGTCGGATCTTATTGACTTTTTTGCCTATATCCTGCAAGGTGGGATCATTTTTGATATCTCGCAAGATATCTGCATGGGAGCTCTTCTCGCCTTTCTTTATAAGCAGCGTACAATGTGGCGCTGGTTTTTGCTTATTGGTCCTCGGGGCCTTTTTCCTCTTTACCAGTTGCCAGTCAGTCAACTGGTTTGAAGGTTTGTTTCTGGTCTGCGGTTTAAACTTGGATTTTAATCCATTGTTTCTCTCCGCTTCTGAATTGACCACCCTACTTGTTGTTGCCTGGGTGGTTTGCCCGATGTTCTGGCGACCTTCCTTATCGGGCTTTAGCTTGGTAGCTAGCACCGGTTTAAGCGTTTTAAGTGGTGGTGCCTTACTTGATGAGGCTACTGAAGGCGAGACCTTCGGTGGCGAGGTTCTTGCTACAGAGGCTACTTTTATTGAAGCCGCCTGCTTTGGGGCCGCCGGTGTTGATGCAGCCGGTTTTGAGTTAGCTGCTTTTGAGGCAGCCGTTTTTGGGACCTCCTTTTGCTGTCCACCTTGTGTCTGAGTGTTTGACACCTTTACTGGCGATGTCTGTGTTGTAGCAGGTTTCGCTACAGGAGGTGGCCGCGTCGTTGACGTCTGATATTTGTCATATTCTGACTTAATGGCGTGTGCCAGTTTCTTGATCTCATGATGTACATTGTGCCTAGGCCCAATGAACTTCAAGAGCTCATCGATCTTTGCTCCTAATTTGTTTGGAGCGCCACTCTCATTTGTTGCCCTTTGTTGGACGTCAACTCCACTATTCGCCTTTTGGAGGACCTGGCTGGATAGTGTCTTGCTGCCAGCTCTAGTTGTAATGGTCGATGTTGTACCATTACTAGTGTTCTTCTTCTTGTCACTATGTGACGGAACCAGTGATAATTCGCTCCCCCCAGAATCCGTGGAGCGTGCACCGGCCACCGAGGCTTTCACTCGATCGGAACCGGTGGCGGGATTATCCTCTGCAGAGGTACCCACCTGGGGTATTAAGTTCACCTTATCACCCATATCCATAAATGGTTTATTTTCGGGGTTCCTTCCCCTATCTGATTTTGGTCCGCCCTGAGGAAATCCTCAGTACTCCCCATTGCTGAAGAGCGTTCCCCTATCCGCAACCTGGGGAGGCGCCCGGTAGTGGACCAACAACCACCCCTCGGCGCCTATGGGTTGGCTCCGTGTGATTGGCCCTTGGCACTCAGTGGCCACGCCTACGGCTTGCTGATTGGTTATTTCCGGTTGAGTTGTTATAGGACGGGTCCGGGCCGGTACGGTGTTTAATAGAATTTTCCAAGAATTTGATAAGTTCTGGATTTCATTGCGTGCGTTTAGACTGTGAGGCCTCTTCGCTACTTCAATTGCCTCTCTTACGTGTCTTGATTTCGGGTGTCCTATATTTGCCAGTACTCTGGTGTTCTTAAAGTCTATTCGGTGTGACGTCGTGGTGGCGTGTTCCGCAATGGATGTTGTTTTTTCCTGCTTTCTTATAGCGTTCTGGTGTTCTAGCTTGAATTCTTCTGTTAGTTTGCCCCACATAGGTTTTATGACAGTCTGCACATGGAATCTCGTACACTCCCTGTTATTCTAAAGGGATCCTCGTCTTCGGAGTCCTCAACAACATGCTTATTTTTCTGTAACCGTAGAATTCTTACAATACTGTCCGTGGTACCCTTGACATACGGTAAATAAGCTTTGGTTATTGGTGCCTCAAGCTCCTCGTCTGTTTGTCTCGGTTTTGAGTTTCGGGCTCTTTGTATATTTTGGCCTGTAAATCCGTTTTGTCACAGGGCTGTTTTTAAACTATCCATTTCCTGTTTGATGTTATCCTGGTCAGCTAGTCTTTGTGATCTGGTTATTAAAGTCTTGACGACGGCTTGTAGTTGGGCTGGGTGGTGATGAGAATTAGCAAGAAGGTATCTGTTTGTGTGAGTTGCTTTCCTATATACTGTATGGCCAAGGGTTCCATCTTCCTTCCTATTTACCAGAACATCAAGGAATGGCAGTTGATTGTTAGCTTCAACTTCTATGGTAAATTTTATTTTGTGATGCATGCCATTAAGGTGGTCTAAAAATGTGTTGAGGTGTTCCCTCCCATGAGGCCAAATCACAAATGAATCATCCACATATGGCAACCATAAACTGGGTTTAAGAGTTGCTGTTCTTAGTGCCAACTCCTCAAAGTTCTCCATAAAAAGGTTCGTTATTACTGGCGAGAGTGGTGATCCCATTAGAGCTCCTTCCACTTGTTTGTATCGTTGGTCCGAAGACGAGGATCCCTTTAGAACAGGGAGTGTACGAGATCCCATGTGCAGACTGTCATAAAACCTATGTGGGCAAACTAACAGAAGATTCAAGCTAGACGTGATGAACACCAGAACGCCATAAGAAAGCAGGAAAAAAAACAACATCCATTGCGGAACACGCGACCACGACGTCCCACCGAATAGACTTTGAGAACACCAGAGTACTGGCAAATATAGAACACCCGAAATCAAGACTCGTAAGAGAGGCAATTGAAATAGCGAATGAAAATCTTAGTATTCGCGTAACTAGAAGCGAAAGCAGAAGGCTACGAGAATTATGCAAACCGACCTAAAGAGGGCAGATTTGACTCTGCCGAAACGTCGTCATTTTACCATCGATCCCGGCAGGGATCAGTTATCAACTACGCGGTTGAATTTCCGGAAACCACCGAACACATTTAGTGCCCGCGGAAAACTTAAATACAAATAGTGAATCTCTACGGGGAGAATACTTTTCATTTGTGTAAAACATTTGAGAAGTTACTGAAAAGAAGCAAACTTTTGTGCGATCTACATTTTTTACAAAGATGTCGCGAATGAAGGAGTTATTCCGAAAAACATGACGGTAAAGTTCTGGAAGAACAACAGAAAAACACAGAATATCTTATGAAAAGCTAGTTGTGCCCTACTGAGGGAAGCCATACGTGATGTCAGAATATATTTGGATGTTCTTAATACTAAACTCTTAGATATCCACCTACAGGTAAGCAATACACTCCACCCGATAATATGGGATAAATTCGATGAGATTAGCAAATATAGAGCTGAAACGAATGCAGAGTTGACAACAATGCAACAACAGACAAAATTTAACAAATTGGAGCTCCAACAGAAGCCCAAAAACGATTTTTTTCTCGGAAAATAACGGTCACAGTCTAACCTCACGGCAATTGGAAACGAATAAAACCGTTTATAACTTATCTTCGGTCCAATTGAACTCTATCTCGATTGGCGTGTTGGCTAAGGGATTCAATTACGCTATTGCTCCCTCTCACATACCAACAGAGAGCATTACATGTGGCGTGGAAACAGCAGTTTCAAAATTAGATGAGAACACCGCTGAAATAATTAGACAAGATGTGTCACATGTTCTAAGAAAGTCTAAACCACCCAAAAGGAACCTATCTATAGAAGAAAATGAGGCCTTAAAACAACTTCGCCTCAACAAGGACATTGTCATTCTACCTGCTGATAAAGGAAATGCGACTGTAATTTTAGATACAGCGGATTATTCAAACAAAATACAAACATTACTACAAGATCCAGTAAGTTAAATGTGTCGTTTTGAAAAATAACTTTTTAAAAAAGATTAAATTTTATTTAAAGCGAAGTGTACAATAAGAATAATGAAATCAGACTGAACTACAAACAATGTAAAAGTTATTCAACTGTAAAATAAATGCATTTGAATAAAATTATTGTTAAGTGAAATAGGATATCTTGCGTCCGGCTACTTCTAGTTGAAAGATGCAGAATATGAGTTAATGCACCACGTAACTCCTCCATCCCTTAGAGACTGGCCGAGAGAGGATTCACTTGGGAGTCGTCTATTTGCTGTCTGGTCCCTAGCGTTGATGTGGTAGCTGATTCTCTTTGTTTTCGGTAACATTTTATGAATACGACTATACCAATGATAATAAATATAATGTAGGAGGGCCAAACCCAATGTGGACTTCCAAAATTAGTTGAACTGGGTTCTTCAAGGGGGTCGATGTTGTCGAGTGCTAACTGATGTATTTTGTCTAGAGGTGTGTCTAAGACTGTCCCACTTTTTGTTAGGTTGAAGGTGACATTGGATACTTGAAGTTCTGGGAGTAAAAATGGTTGACCGGGAAGTTCACCCTTGGTATTACCATATGAATATGCTGCTGTACTTATTTGGCAGCTGGGAGGTAGTTTGAAGAGATGGAGAGAAAATATCTCACTGGTACCACATTTTGTCTGGATGCGTTCTCTGGTGGGGAAAATTCCAATATAGAAATGCTCATTGATTTCTTCTATAATCGGACGTTTTATTTCTGCTTTCACTTGTCGACAATTTGGAGGGATGATGTCAATTTTTAGAAGTGAGAAGATGCATTCTGGTTGGGCTGACTGGTAGATTAATGTGCCTTCATTGCAAAGATAATCAGGATTAAAAATTGGCAGGGGTTGTCTTCATATTGGTAAGATGTGTCGCCCATGGTAAGGAAGGGATTTTGAGGAATTATTATTATGTTATTGGAAATAATCGAAAATGTGTAAACGAGTCAGAAAACACTAAAAATTATTTTATCATTAGTTATTACTACTGAAATCTTAACAACATCGTAATATTTTAAATACTGGATTTTCTTACTATAGAGTAACTGATTATCTGAATGGGTTGTTAACATTTTTGGGACAATAAAATCAATATCATCAAGCGAGATGATGCTTGTGTGCAATGTTCCTAGCCGAGCAAAAGAAATGCAATTTTCTATTTCTGAAAGAAAGTAAAGCAATGTATCTAAATTGATTTTAATTTGATCGAGAGCATATCTAATTTCCATGTAATTAGTAAATTCAAATGTTTTGTTAAGTTCTGTTTATATTATTTTTATTTTATCATCGATAATTTCTTGGTTATGAGAAATTTGATTAATCGTTTCGTTAACGTTCTTGATGAGATTATTTATAAGCGCTAAATGTTTATTAGATTGCTTGATCAAATTATTTTGAATTAGCCATAACTCTGAAATTGCCTTTTCAAGTCTTTCAGAATCTTCGTTGTCCATTAAACCTGTAAGTCCTTTAATAACAGAACCTAAGCCATTAATTAGACCTCTTTTGAAACGATCTGATCTTGGATGAATGCTTAAAAATTTCGATTGGACAGTTTTTAATTGAAAATCTGAGTGGGAGTGAAAATTTTGAAGAACATAATTATAGGTTTCACTAAGTACATTTTGGATGGTGGTTTTGATTATTTTATATTGGTTAGAAACGCTACTAATTTGTTTTTCTATTGGGGAAAGTTCAATGAAATGAATAAATATATGTGAACCTGCTTTTACTCTGGCTGATCCTACCTTGAAAGGGAGGATTCCTGGATTTTTATTAAGATTCTGCACTGTTACCTCTTGGCAGTGTTATAATCCTACCAGGGGACTCACGAGTATCCTGTAACAAGGGAGTGTCTGATATTATTCGAGGTTTCTTGAAACTTTGTTTGTGATAAGTTCCGCTTGTCGTTGTTACAGTTTTATCATTATTTCGCAATATTTGTTCCGGGTTGAAACGGGGTTTCTCTAGGGTTTTTGTTTTGCATGTACGCGGTTTGATTTTCGCGCTTTTGTACGGGGTCCGTACGAGTTTCGTTAGCTTTACCAATAACTTTTTCTTTGATCTGGTGTGATTTGTCGGCAATTACTTTATAGAGCTCTTTCATTTTTGTTCTGTGAGTTTCTATGTAATTATTCACAAAATATTCGTTAAGGTCTAGATCAATAGAGTCTTGTTTGTCAGTTTCACAGTGAATAATATCTGTTGGTCGAAATTTAGTTACTGAATGAATGGAGTGGATGTACCCTATGATTGCTCGATTCATGTTATCTACAAGGGATAAGTCATTTTCGAGTAAAAGGGCTCTAAGATGTTCCAGAAGGGTGGAGTGAAATCTTTCGACAGGGCCATTTCCATTATGATGATGAGCTGTTGTATAGTGACAATTTATTTTATGAACTTTTGCAAAATCTTTTACTAATTGCCCAGCAAATTCTAAAACATTATCTGAAGTTATGTGTATTGGGATTCCATGATGTGAAATAAACTTTAAGAGTGAAGTAATTATTGCAGGGTTATTATTAGTTATAATTGGATAAGCTTGACCGTACTTTAAAAAAGCGTCTAAGAAAGTACAAAACTTTTGTTGACGAACTTGGAATACGTCTATATGGACAATTTCAAAAGGTTTTGTGGGTGTAGGGGTTATTTGAAGAGTTGGATGTTGTGGGTGTCTTTCGCATTTACTTTGTTGACAAGTGTCGCAGTTGTTAACATAATTTCGTACGTCACTGTCAAGTTTAGGTCAGTAATAGTTGTTGGATTTTATTTGGGCGTTAGTTTCAAGAATCCCACGGTGATTATTTTTCTTTTCGTGGTTATACTGAACAATTTCACGTTGTCTGTCAATATTTGTTATATCTCGTAAGTTTAGTGTTACATTTTAGAAAAGTAAATTTTCCACTTTTGAATAGTTGCGGGAAAATGCGGCACATTGTTTTATAATAAAAGTCTTGTGGGTCATTAGCAATATAAAAGCATAAGAATTTTTTGAAATTAGTTGATATTTAGAAAATTCTGTTATTTGGTCTATAAAAGTTTCTTTTGTTGTATATATAAAAGTGCCTTCCCACGGCTCCTGAAAACAAAGGCCGCGCCGCGCCAGCTCATTGTTTGGGTTTCAGTTGCTCAGTATTAATTATTCATTAAAGCTGAAAAGTGCCTATGTATTATTATGGAGTAGACAAGTGACATTATTTTTCAATTCAGTAGTCTATATGAAAACGAACCAACTTTGTGGAACACGAAATGCAGTAACCACAAGAACAGGAATGATCAATATGATTCATGGACTCGTATACAAGAAAATTTAAAAGTTATTGTTGGTGACATCACCATTAGAGAGTTAAAAAAGAATTGGGACACCTTAATGGCAACATATAGAAAGTTAAGAAGTAAAACTAGAGAATCTATAAAGTCTGGCAGTGGTGCCGACGAAATTTTTAAACCGGAGTGGCCTTTTTACATTGCCATGTCTTCATTTTTAGATAATGTGTATAACCCAAGAAAAACAAAGAATTCCGACGTAAGTATTTATTAAATATTTTGATATATATATATATATATATATATATATATATATATATAACACATCTAGCAAGTAATAACCGCTAAATAATATCACAGCGGCTGCTGCAATAGGTTGTACTCGCTGCATTTTGAGTGACTAACGCACTACTGAACACCAAAAAGTGTACTAGGCTCGGGCTAATACGCGCCGTGGGAAGAGTGGCGCTCGTATTGGTAGCTCCGATCCACAAGTCTGCTCAAACTGGCGCGGCACTTCCCAGCTTGTGATATTACGAGCCGTGGGAAGCCAGCGTAAAGTATCGAATACGTTTATTGGGTTCTTTAAAAATCATGTTGGCTCTAAATTCTGGGTGCGGTTTTTCTTCTATATAAATTTGATTTCTAAAATGATTAAAAGGTTTTTCAGTTATATGTATAGTTTGAATGGGGTTTTTGTAAGTTTGAATGTACAGTTTCATTTGAATCACTTTCTTCTCCGACTTCTTCACCAATTTTCGTTTCTTCACTATCTCACTCTTGATTCGGATTAGGGTTGTTTCTTTCTGATGTTTCGTCTTCTTGCTCCTGCATGTCATCGCCAGTGTTAACGATCATCGAAACATTGTCTGCAGGTTGTTCTGTTTGTGATTGTAGCCATTCTCTGTCAAATTCTCTCATGAATCCTAAAAATGGTATATTGGAATCATATTGTGCTTCTTCAATTTCTGTTGGGTAAATTTTAATACGAGAGAGTGCATCTGCATTCAAATTCTTCTTTCCCTTCTTGTATATGACGTCATAGTCAAATTCTTCGAGTTTCAGCCTCCAGCGTATTAATCGAGAATTCGGTTCTTTCAAGGACATTAACCACTGGAACGGTTTGTGATCAGAAATGACGTGGAACTTGCGGCCGAAGCAATATGGTCTGAAGGTCTTGGTTTCCCAAACAATAGCTAACAACTCTTTTTCTATGGTGGAGTAATTTTGTTCCGCGCTGGTCTAGTAAGTTTCGCAAAGTCTTTTATGAATTTCCGGTAGTACCCTAAAAGACCTAAAAATGATTTAATTTCTTTTGTTGTTTTGGGTATGGGGTACTTCATGATGGCTTTAACTTTTTCAGGATTCGGTTTAATGCCTTCTGAGGTTACTATATGACCCAAAAAAGCTACTTCCTTCCTGAGGAACTCACACTTATAAACCTGAATTTTGAAATTGGCTTTCCATCACTCTCTGAAAAGTGGCGGGGGCATTTTTAAGGCCGAAAGGCATACACACATATTTATAATGCCCAGTTCCAACATTGAACGCTGTTTTTTGAATGTCATCGTGGCACATCTCAATTTGATGGAAGCCACTCGCAAGATCAAGTGTTGAAAAGTATTGAGATCTTCCCAATTTATCTAGAATGTCAGCGATGTTAGGAATTGGGTAACGGTCGTCGATCGTTTTTTCGTTCACCTTACGGTAATCGACAACGATTCTCCATTTTCGAATTCCAGATGGATCAGCTTTTTTCGGTACGATCCAGATTGGGCTAGACCATGGGGATTCACTGAGACGAATTATTCCTTGTTCGAGCATGGAAATTATTTGTCGTTCTACTTCAGGTTTATGAACGAAAAGGTATCTATATGATTTTGTGTATATCGGAATTTCGTCTTTGGTTAGAATTTTGTGTATGATTTTGTTAGTAAAAGTAAGTTGGTCATTTTCTTTAAAGAATATGTCATAATATTTGTAACATAAATTAAGAACGTGTTTTTTCTCGTCTGTGTTCATATGGTCTGTTCGTAAAAGTTGGGAAAGTCAGGTTTTTGTTGGCCGTATTCGTCAAAAGTAACAAAGTCAACTTCGTTCACCGTTTTCGGTTTTGATAAAAAATCTATGGAAATGCCTTTTAACGTATCGCTTAAATTATGAATTTATGCCAGAGCATAATTATGAATTGAATAACAACTTGGAATAAATAAACTATCCTGAAATTTCAATGGCGGAATAATAGTTGGGCCATTCTCGGTGGTGACAGGAATTTTTATTTTAATTGCGGTATGCGGCTCTATTTCAGTGAAAAATAAAAGTTTTTTCTTTACTTCATAATGATCTATTGGGATAACTGTTGAATTTGTAATTAATTTTGAATTAGGAAAATCGAGTCGAATTCCTTTTCACAAGATCATAACCAATTAAACCATTGAAATTACTATGAAATTTGAATAGGTAGAGTTTAATTTTTTCTGAAGAATTAAATTATTTGAAAGCAGGAATTTCTAAAAAGTGGTTTCTTGTGATTGTTTGAAAAACGGAGGAAACAGTAAAGGGTTCTTCTAAATTTGAATCTGGAAAATATTTTTCTGCAATATCTGGGTCTAAAAATGATTTACTTGCACCAGTATCTATTAATAATTTTAACTTTGGAGTTCCTATAGAAATATAGGGTAAATCCTTTTTGTTAAAAATATTATGAATTTCTATGTAGTTTCGGTTTCTGGTGGAATCTCTTGAAAATTTGAGTAATCAAAATTTTCGTAGGAATGACACTTGTCATAAAAGTTTGATTGTTCCGAATAATCTAGACCGTGACCCTGTTGTTGGCCAATTTCAGATTCAGGATCAGGATAATTTTATGAAGATGTTGAGTTTTCCGCAATATTATTCTTCGAAAACGAAATCAGGGTGAGAATATTGTATAGGGCGGAAGTGTTTGGGCGAATTGTGCCATGAGAGATACCGCTCATTGATGTTGGAGGTGGAAGATTTTGGGCTTGTTTTTGGGGTTTCCAAACATTTCTTGGTGGTCCAAAAACTTGTCTACCAGAAGGTAAACGTCAAGTTGGTGTATTTATAGATTAAATATTGACTGGGAATTGATTTTGCTGAGGAGCAAATTGATTAGGTTGCATAAATCGAGGTTGCATTTGAAAAGAAGGTTGAATATTTGGTTGAAATCTATTATATGTTTGAGAAGATGCAAAATGGTTTTGGTTGAAATTTTGTTTCGAAAAAGAGGGCTGAGATTTTTGGAGATATCTAATGTGATTATCAGAAATCATGAATTGCATCACTAAGTGAAGTTGGTTTCATAGATCTTATAACTGATCCTTGCGGTTCACGGAGTCCAGCTAATAAAATTGTCAAAGCATAGTCATTAAAAAATATTTTCTTACTATTTTTTATATTTTGATTAGTAATGTGTATATCTACATAATTATGACGAGCACTTAAGGTATTATTAACTCTATCATAAAATTGAAGTGAAGATTCATGTTGATTCTGTCTTAAAAGGCTAAGATCAAACATCAATCCAGCTTCATTTCTACGATCACCAAAATTTCTCTTAAGCAAATCTTTTATAGATCCCCAATCTTTAGATACACTAGAATTAAAAACATCACGTGCTTGTCCGGATAATTTTGAATAAATACCTTCAACTAGTCTTAAATTAGAAATGCCATTTAAATCATTTGGGTTCCAAAACATATTAATTAACCTATGAGAAATATATATCTAGCCAAATCATGTGTACTCGTATTTCCGTCAAATACAGGAACTAATTCTAAATCTTTCATTTCAAATGTTGGTCTGTTTGCACCAAATTGTTCTGCAATTTGTGGCAAAGGCATGATTCTCGATGAATTTAAATTACTACTATTTACTAAATACTTATTTTTCGCTATGGAAATATTTTCTCTTAAATCTAAATTACTTTCACTTTCTGCTATAGAAAGATTCGAAATCAATTTACTTAAATCTAACTCGATTTTACACTTTTCCGGGATCGGAGACAATGGAGAATTCGAGGAGTCTGACATAAAAAAAATGGAAATGTAACGGAGAGCAACTTACCAATACAATTTCATCCTTCGTTAGTACAGTTGTGGAAGTAATCCTTTTTGTTTAAATAAATTATTTCACGCAGGACACTGTCTATTTTCGATTACGATTGTTCGTTTCGAATTAATCGATTGAAATTGAATGGATTTATCACTTTGATACTCCTTCGAATTAATCCTGTTCGCAGCGCCAGTTAAATGTGTCGTTTTGAAAAATAACTTTTTAATAAAGATTAAATTTTATTTAAAGCGAAGTGTACAATAAGAATAATGAAATCAGACTGAACTACAAACAATGTAAAAGTTATTCAAATGTACGTCCGGCGACTTCTAGTTTAAAGATGCAGAATATGGGTTAATGGACCACATAACTAGCATATAAACAAATTACTACTGACCCAACAACTTATCTGGAGAAAACAACCAAGGCCAAAATCCTGGGTTGCCAAAAGTACATAAAGACGGGCATCTTTGAAGCCAATATTAAGCTCAATTGTATCCCCAACACAACAGCTAACGAAATACCTAGCCAAACAACTTCAACCGTTTGCAGAGGGAAAAACGGTCTTACAACCAGTGTCTTCTTGTCAGTTTTGACGTAGTGACCCTTTTCACCAACATCCCTATCGACAAAGCCTTGGATATCATAATGGAAAAATACAAACCACCTCAACACCTTGTAGACTTAACAAGGCACTGTCTGATGAACACCTATTTTGTAAACAAGAACCAACGATACAAACAAGTGGAAGGTGCTCCAATGGGATCACCAGCCAACAATCAACTGCCATTCCTTGATGTTCGGATAAATAGGAAGGAAGATGGAACCCTTGGCCATACAGTATATAGGAAAGCAACTCATACCAACAGATACCTTCACCTTCATGCTAATTCTCATCACCACCCAGCACAACTACAAGCAGTCGTCAAGAACAACCAGATCACAAAGACTAGCTGACAAGGATAACATCAAACAGGAAATGAATAGTTTAAAAACAGCTCTGAGATAAAACGGATTTACAGACCGAAATATACAAAGAGCCCGAAACTCAAAACCCAGACAAACAGAAGAGGAGCCTGAAACACCAATAACCAACGCTTATTTACCGTATATCAAGCGTACCACGGACAGTATTCCATGGATTCTAAGGAGACACAATATCTATAGTATTTTCAATACAGACAGAAAAATAAGCACGGTGTTGAGAACTCCGAAGACGAGGATCCCTTTAGAACAACAGGGAGTGTACGAGATTCCATGTGCAGATTCTCATAAAACCTATGTGGTGCAAACTAACATCCATTGCGGAAGACGCCACCACGACGTCACACCGAATAGACTTTGAGAATACCAGAGTACTGGCAAATATAGACCACCCGAAATCAAGACTCGTAAGAGAGGCAATTGAAATAGCGAGAGGCCTCACAGTCTAAACGCACGCGATGAAATCCAGAACTTATCAAATTTTTGGAAAATTCTATTAAACATCGTACCGGCCCGGACCCGTCATATAACAACTCAACCGGAAATAACCAATCAGCAAGCGGTAGGCGTGGTCACTGAGCGCCAAGAGCCAATACACGCAGCCGTTCACGGTGCCAACGATAGGCGCCGAGCCGCGACTATATAAAAGCGCGTGCGCTCCTGAAAATCTTAGTATTCGAGTACCTAGAAGCGAAAGCAGAAGGCTACGAGAATTATGCGAACCGACCTGAAGAGGGATATATGTTTGTGTGTGTGTGTGTGTTCGGTGGTTTCCGCGAATGCAACCGCGTAGTTGATAACTGATCCCTGCCGGGATCGAAGGTAAAATGACGACGTTTCGGCAGAGTCAGATCTGCTCTCTTCAGGTCGGTTCGCGTAATTCTCGTAGCTTTCTGCTTTCGCTTCTAGTTACTCGAATACTAAGATTTTCAGGAGCGCACGCGCTTTTATATTGTCGCGGCTCGGCGTCTATCGGTTGGCACCGTGATCGGCTGCGTGTATTGGCCCTTGGCGCTCAGTGGCCACGCCTACGGCTTGCTGATTGGTTATTTCCGGTTGAGTTGTTATAGGGTCCGGGCCGGTATGGTGTTTTATAGAATTTTCGAAGAATTTGATAAGTTCTGGATTTCATTGCGTGCCTTTAGACTGTGAGGCCTCTTCGCTATTTCAATTGCCTCTCTTACGAGTCTTGATTTCGGGTGTTCTATATTTGCCAGTACTCTGGTAATCTCAAAGTCTATTCGGTGTGACGTCGTGGTGGCGTGTTCCGCAATGGATGTTGTTTTTTCCTGCTTTCTTATTGCGTTCTGGTGTTCATCACGTCTAGCTTGAATTCTTCTGTTAGTTTGCACCACATAGGTTTTATGACAGTCTGCACATGGAATCTCGTACACTCCCTGTTGTTCTAAAGGGCTCCTCGTCTTCGGAGTCCTCAACATCGTGCTTATTTTTCTGTCTCTATTGAAAATAGTATCGATATTGTGTCTCCGTAGAATCCTTGCAATACTGTCCGTGGTACGCTTGACATACAGTAAATAAGCGTTGGTTATTGGTGTCTCATGCCCCTCGTCTGTTTGTCTCGGTTTTAAGTTTCGGGCTCTTTGTATATTTCGGTCTGTAAATCCGTTTTATCTCAGAGCTGTTTTTAAACTATTCATTTTCGGTTTGATGTTATCCTTGTCAGCTAGTCTTTGTGATCTGGTTATTAAAGTCTTGACGACTGCTTGTAGTTGGGCTGGCTGGTGATGAGAATTAGCATGAAGGTATCTGTTGGTATGAGTTGCTTTCCTATATACTGTATGGCCAAGGGTTCCATCTTCCTTCCTATTTATCAGAACCTCAAGGAATGGCAGTTGATTGTTGGCTGGTGATCCCATTGGAGCTCCTTCCACTTGTTTGTATCGTTGGTTCTTGTAAACAAAATAGGTGTTCACCAGACAGTGCCTTGTTAAGTCTACAAGATGTTGAGGTGGTTTGTATTTTTCCATTATGATATCCAAGGCTTCGTCGATAGGGATGTTGGTGACAAGGGTCACTACGTCAAAACTGACAAGAAGACACTCTGGTTGTAAGACCGTTTTTCTAAGTATTTCCATGAAATGTGTCGAATTTTTTACGTTTGAGTCTGCCCCCTCTGCAAATGGTTGAAGTTGTTAGGCTAGGTATTTGGCTAGCTGTTATGTTGGGGATACAATTAAACTTAGTATTGGCTTCAAAGGTGCACCGTCTTTATGTACTTTTGGCAACCCATAGAATTTCGGAGATCTCGATGACTTTTCACGCGGAATGAGTTGCAGTTGGAGATTTTATTAAAAAGTTATTTTTCAAAACGACACATTTAACTGGCGGCGCTGCGAACAGGATTAGTTCGAAGGAGTATCAAAGTGATAAATCTATTCAATTTCAATCGATTAATTTGAAACGAATAATCGTAATCGAAAATAGACAGTGTCCTGCGTGAAATAATTTATTTGGGACTTTTTTCAACAAATAAGGATTACTTCCACAACTGTACTAGCGAAGGATGAAATTGTATTGGTAAGTTGCTCTCCGTTACATTTCCATTTTTTTTATGCCAGACTCCTCGAATTCTCCATTGTCTCCGATCCCGGAAAAGTGTAAAATCGAGTTAGATTTAAGTAAATTGATTTCGAATCTTTCTATAGCAGAAAGTGAAAGTAATTTAGATTTAAGAGAAAATATTTCCATAGCGAAAAATAAGTATTTAGTAAATAGTAGTATTTTAATTTATCGAGAATCATGCCTTTGCCCCAAATTGCAGAACAAGTTGGTGCAAACAGACTAACATTTGAAATGAAAGATTTAGAATTAGTTCCTGTATTTGACGGAAATACGAGTACACATGATTTGGCTAGATATATATTTCTCATAGGTTAATTAATATGTTTTGGAACCCAAATGATTTAAATGGCATTTCTAATTTAAGACTAGTTGAAGGTATTTATTCAAAATTATCCGGACAAGCACGTGATGTTTTTAATTCTAGTGTATCTAAAGATTGGGGATCTATAAAAGATTTGCTTAATCAAAATATAAAAAATAGTAAGAAAATATTTTTTAATGACTATGCTTTGACAATTTTATTAGCTGGCCTCCGTGAACCGCAAGGATCAGTTATAAGATCTATGAAACCAACTTCACTTAGTGATGCAATTCATGATTTCTGATAATCACATTAGATATCTCCAAAAATCTCAGCCCTCTTTTTCGAAACAAAATTTCAACCAAAACCATTTTGCATCTTCTCAAACATATAATAGATTTCAACCAAATATTCAACCTTCTTTTCAAATGCAACCTCGATTTATGCAACCTAATCAATTTGCTCCTCAGCAAAATCAATTCCCAGTCAATATTTAATCTATAAATACACCAACTTGACGTTTACCTTCTGGTAGACAAGTTTTTGGACCACCAAGAAATGTTT
This sequence comes from Octodonta nipae, assembly GCA_034190945.1. NCBI lineage: Eukaryota > Metazoa > Arthropoda > Insecta > Coleoptera > Chrysomelidae > Octodonta > Octodonta nipae. Next base: position 56,663,517 of record CM067221.1, on the reverse strand, counting down.
GGAAACCCCAAAAACAAGCCCAAAATCTTCCACCTCCAACATCAATGAGCGGTATCTCTCATGGCACAATTCGCCCAAACACTTCCGCCCTATACAATATTCTCACCCTGATTTCGTTTTCGAAGAACAATATTGCGGAAAACTCAACATCTTCATAAAATTATCCTGATCCTGAATCTGAAATTGGACAACAACAGAGTCACGGTCTAGATTATTCGGAACAATCAAACTTTTATGACGAGTGTCATTCCTACGAAAATTTTGGTTACTCAAATTTTCAAGAAGTTCCACCAGAAACCGAAACTACATAGAAATTCATAATATTTTTAACAAAAAGGATTTACCCTATATTTCTATAGGAACTCCAAAGTTAAAATTATTATTATTATTAGATACTGGTGCAACTAAATCATTTTTAGACGCAGATATTGCAGAAAAATATTTTCCAGATTCAATTTTAGAAGAACCCTTTACTGTTTCCTCAGTTTTTCAAACAACCACAAGAAACCACTGTTTAGAAATTCCTACTTTCAAATAATTTAATTCTTTAGAAAAAATTAAACTCTACCTATTCAAATTTCATAGTTATTTCAATGGTTTAATTGGTTATGATCTTGTGAAAAGAAATTCGACTCGATTTTCCTAATTCAAATTAATTACAAATTCAACAGTTATCCCAATAGATCATTATGAAGTAAAGAAAAAACTTTTATTTTTCACTGAAATAGAGCCGCTTACCGCAATTAAAATAAAAATTCCTGTCACCACCGAGAATGGCCCAACTATTATTCCGCCATTGAAATTTCAGGATAGTTTATTTATTCCAAGTTGTTATTCAATAGCAGAACATAATTATGCTCTGGCAGAAATTCATAATTTAAGCGATACGTTAAAAGGCATTTCCTTAGATTTTTTATCAAAACCGAAAACGTGAACGAAGTTGACTTTGTTACTTTTGACGAATACGGCCAACAAAAACCTGACTTTCCCAACTTTTACGAACAGACCATATGAACACAGAAGAGAAAAAACACGTTCTGAATTTAAGTTACAAATATTATGACATATTCTTTAAAGAAAAAAGGACCAACTTACTTTTACTAACAAAATCATACACAAAATTCTAACTAAAGACGAAATTCCGATATACACAAAATCATTAGATACCCTTTCGTTCATAAACCTGAAGTAGAACGACAAATAATTTCCATGCTCGAACAAGGAATAATTCGTCTCAGTGAATCCCCATGGTCTAGCCCAATTTGGATCGTACCGAAAAAAGCTGATCCATCTGGAATTCGAAAATGGAGAATCGTTGTCGATTACCGTAAGGTGAACGAAAAAACGATCGACGACCGTTACCCAATTCCTAACATCGCTGACATTCTAGATAAACTGGGAAGATCTCAATACTTTTCAACACTTGATCTTGCGAGTGGCTTCCATCAAATTGAGATGTGCCACGATGACATTAAAAAAAACAGCGTTCAATGTTGAAAATGGGCATTATGAATATGTGTGTATGCCTTAAAAACGCCCCCGCCACTTTTCAGAGAGTGATGGAAAGCCAATTTCAAAATTCAGCTTTATAAGTGTGAGTTCCTCAGGAAGGAAGTAGCTTTTTTGGGACATATAATAACCCCAGAAGGCATTAAACCGAATCCTGAAAAAGTTAAAGCCATCATGAATACCCCATACCCAAAACAACAAAAGAAATTAAATCATTTTTAGGTCTTTTAGGGTACTACCGGAAATTCATAAAAGACTTTGCGAAACTTACTAGACCATTCAATCAGTGTTTAAAGAAAAATGCTAAAATAGTTCATGATAAAACATTCCTAGAAGCATTCGAAGTTTGTAAAACTTTGACTAACGAACCCATACTAGCTTACCCTGACTTCGAGAACCCCTTTAACTTAACGACCGACGCAAGCAACTTTGCAATCGGTGCAATTTTATCGCAAGGACCGATTGGTAATGATCGACCGATCGCCTACGCGTCAAAAGCTTTGAACAGCGCGGAACAAAATTACTCCACCATAGAAAAAGAGTTGTCAGCTATTGTTTGGGGAACCAAGACCTTCAGACCATATTGCTTCGGCCGCAAGTTCCACGTCATTTCTGATCACAAACCGCTCCAGTGGTTAATGTCCTTGAAAGAACCGAATTCTCGATTAATACGCTGGAGGCTGAAACTCGAAGAATTAGACTATGACGTCATATACAAGAAGGGAATGAAGAATTTGAATGCAGATGCACTCTCTCGTATTGAAATTTACCCAACAGAAACTGAAGAAGCACAATATGATTCCAATATACCACTTTTAGGATTCATGAGAGAATTTAACAGAGAATTGCTACAATCACAAACAGAACAACCTGCAGACAATGTTTCGATGATCGTTAAAACTGAAACTGGTGAAGAAGTCGGAGAAGAAAGTGATTCAAATGAAACTGTACATTCAAACTTAGAAAACCCCATTCAAACTATACATATAACTGAAAAACCTTTTAATCATTTTAGAAATCAAATTTATATAGAAGAAAAACCGCATCCAGAATTTAGACCCAACATGATTTTTAAAGAACCCAATAAACGTACAAAGGAATGACACCTCGAAGAGAGTATTCAATATCTCTGACAGGTGAAGTAACCTGAAAAATTTTATCGTGACATTCTGTCCTAGGAGTTGAGAGAGAACAGCAATTACACGGAACGGCTCCAGATTCGGAACCTCTGTGTACGGATTCTCTCGAAAATCCTAGAAGTCGGTCTTACATCTCGCGTCTTCAAATTTAACGAAATGCATCAAATGCATAAAGAAGTTTTCTAGAGGACATTCAATTGTGGGAAGCGCAACTGATGAAGGTTCCCGACCAGAAACAATATATGTTATATTTATATATAATATATATTGTCTTGCGTACAAAGGAATGACACCTTGAAGAGAGTATCCAATAAACGTATTTGATACTTTACGCTGGCTTCCCACGGCTCGTAATATCACAAGCTGGGAAGTGCCGCGCCGGCTTGAGCAGACTTGTGGATCGGGGCTACCAATACGAGCGCCACTCTTCCCACGGCGCGTTTTAGCCACTCAAAATGCAGCGAGTACAACCTATTGCAGCAGCCGCTGTGATATTATTTAGCGGTTATTACTTGCTAGATGTGTTATATATATAATAATTCAAAATATTTAATAAATACTTAAGTCGGAATTCTTTGTTTTTCTTGGATTATACACATTATCTAAAAATGAAAACATGGCGTTGTAAAAAGGCCTCTCCGGTTTAAAAATTTCGTCGGCACCACTGCCAGACTATAGATTCTCTAGTTTTACTTCTTAACTTTCTATATGTTGCCATTAAGGTGTCCCATTTTTTTTAACTCTCTAATAGCGATGTCACCAACAATAACTTTTAAATTTTCTTGTATACGAGTCCATGAATCATATTGATAATTCCTGTTCTTGTGGTTGCTGCATTTCGTGTTCCACAAAGTTGGTTCGTTTTCATATAGACTAATGAATTGAAAAATAATGTCACTTGTCTACTCCATAATAATACATAGGCACTTTTCAGCTTTAATGAATAATTAATACTGAGCAACTAAAACCCAAACAATGAAGTAATCATACTTGCCCGAGTCGCGCCTTTGAAGTTACCGACTCGAAGTGAATCCGACGCGCCTGCACAATTTTTCTCGAGCCAGCTTAAGCCGTACCCTTCCCACGGCGTGTTGGCGCGAGCTGGTGCGGCGCGGCCTGTGTTTTCAGGAGCCGTGGGAAGGCACTTTTATATATACAACAAAAGAAACTTTTATAGACCAAATAACAGAATTTTCTAAATATCAACTAATTTCAAAAAATTCTTATGCTTTTTATATTGCTAATGACCCACAAGACTTTTATTATAAAACAATGTGCCGCATTTTCTCGCAACTATTCAAAAGTGGAACATTTACTTTTCTAAAATGTAACACTAAACTTAGAGATATAACAAATATTGACAGACGACGTGAAATTGTTCAGTATAACCACGAAAAGAAAAATAATCACCGTGGGATTCTTGAAACTAACGCCCAAATAAAATCCAACAACTATTACTGGCCTAAACTTGACAGTGACGTACGAAATTATGTTAACAACTGCGACACTTGTCAAAGTAAATGCGAAAGACACCCACAACATCTAACTCTTCAAATAACCCCTACACCCACAAAACCTTTTGAAATTGTCCATATAGACGTATTCCAAGTTCGTCAACAAAAGTTTTGTACTTTCTTAGACGCTTTTTCAAAGTACGGTCAAGCTTATCCAATTACAACTAATAATAACCCTGCAATAATTACTTCACTCTTAAAGTTTATTTCACATCATGGAATCCCAAAACACATAACTTCAGATAATGGTTTAGAATTTGCTGGGCAATTAGTAAAAGATTTTGCAAAAGTTCATAAAATAAATTGTCACTATACAACAGCTCATCATCATAATAGAAATGGCCCTGTCGAAAGATTTCACTCCACCCTTCTGGAACATCTTAGAGCCCTTTCACTCGAAAATGACTTATCCCTTGTAGATAACATGAATCGAGCAATCATAGGGTATATCCACTCCATTCATTCAGTCACTAAATTTCGACCAACAGATATTATTCACTGTGAAACTGACAAACAAGACCCTTTTGATCTAGACCTTAACGAATATTTTGTGAATAATTACATAGAAACTCACAGAACAAAAATGAAAGAACTCTATAAAGTAATTGCCGACAAATCACACCCGATCAAAGAAAAAGTTATTGGTAAAGCTAACGAAACTCGTACGGACCCGTACAATACCGCGAAAATCAAACCGCGTACATGCAAAACGAAAAAATATTGCGAAATAATGATAAAACTGTCACAACGACAGGCGGAACTTATCACAAACAAAGTTTCAAGAAACTTCGAATAATATCACGACACTCCCTTGTTACAGGATACTCGTGAGTCTCCTGGTAGGACTATACCACTGCCAAGAGGTAACAGTGCAGAATCTTAATAAAAATCCAGGAATCCTCCCTTTCAAGGTAGGATCAGCCAGAGTAAAAGCAGGTTCACATATATGTATTCATTTCATTGAACTTTCCCCAATAGAAAAACAAATTAGTAGCGTTTCTAACCAATATAAAATAATCAAAACCACCATCCAAAATGACCTTAGTGAAACCTATAATTATGCTCTTCAAAAGAAAAAATAAAGACTGTCTTCAACACCACTCAAACTATAGGCAACTTAACCGGTAGCCCCAAGTATCTAACGAGGATTGAGGAGTTTACGAAATTTCATGTCGCGATTGCCCACAAAGCTACATCGGTCGTACCAACAGGCGCGTTAACCATAGAGTATATGAACACTCTCTGTCAGTTCGTAAAAAAGATCCGACTTCAGCTCTCGCGCATCACCATTTCCAAACAGGGCACTCTATCAACTTCGAGGACAGTAGGACTATCATATCTCTCAATTCTCTTAGGGCATCCACTATTCGCGAAGCCATCGAAATAGAGAAAAGACCTCTCTGTCTAAATTGACGCGATGACAGCACTCGCCTTCCCACAGCTGGGACCTCCGTAATTGCCAGATTAAACAAACCAGACACGCCCACCAATCACCGCACAGCCCCTTCTTCACGCGACATCCCCTCCTAATCGACCGATAACTATAAATAAAAGAAGCAGCGCAGATTCACCTTCAGTTCAGTTACCTAGTGACTCTTGGGGAGTAGGCAGATTGAGGCCCCGAGTCCGATCTAGACTCTGAAACTTTTTTCACTTTTGTCTCTTGATAATGGCTCCAAAGCAAGAGTCGAAACGTCGAGTATTTAATAGATATTGAATAAGTGTTTGATCATCTAAATAAATATTAGAAGAATGTCAAAGAAATCTATCTACACTTGAATTAAATAAATATTAAATCTCTATTTTAAGATTTTACAATATATAAACTGTAATGATATGCAGTTTTGTTAATAGCCAATAAAAAACTAATGGTTTGGCGCGATTTTTGCGCTCGCATTAAAAGACTACCAACTTGCAACTATTAAATACTTCATATGATCTTTTTGTCAATATTAACGGAATATGTTAATGCAAATAATGAAAATAGTACATAAAATTGATTCATCAAATTAATTAATAAAGACATATGTTTAAAAACCAAACATCAGATTAGTGGCCAGGCGCTTAAAGCGCTCAGCTACCGCTTCTACTGTTTGATATTTCAATAATATTGTATATACATGACACATTAACTGAAATACCAGCGCCCCCATCGCGTGGGTAACATACTAACATGTAAACAGAGGACATTCTCTCCATAAGACGTGCGCTTCTATAAGAGTCTATATTCGTTGGTTCAAGTAAGTCGTCCTGTGTTTGATCTGTGGTCAATATATCCAATAAACGGTTACCACCTTCATATCTTCTCTCTCTGTAAAGATCTTTTATCCAGTAGCGTCTTCTTGATCTTTGTTTTTTCTGTTTAATATGGTCATACAAAACAATAAAAGCTGCACATATTCTTCTAATATCGGACATCACAAATTTGTTCATAAACACATGTCAAAAGTCAGTTGAAAGTGAGGTTAGTTAACAATTTCAGAAATTTCGTACGGCAGAATTTGCAAACGCGTCCACATCAATAACTGAATGCGGCGCAAATCCTTTGATGTTCGTCGAAAAACCGACTCGGTGCGGATCGCGTGCGTTGAATGTCGAATAAATTCTTGCGTGCGTCAAAACGTCCACATTGACAGGATTTCTCCCGCACACACAAAAATGTACGTTGAATGTGCCATTCGGCGCAAATTTTTATAGATCTGGACCCGGCTTTACTTAGTACTACAGCTGACCACTGCCACGGTTGCTTTTTTGCTGCACAGGTTCTTGTAAGAAAGTGAAAGTGATTTGATTTTCATTTTAAAAAATAAATGGAAAAATAAATAAAATCGGTTGTGAATTGTGAGTTCAAGTGTATTAGTTTGTGATAAATAGTGACAATTATTCAATTAGGTAAAGACCTGACATTAATTTGTAGGGAAAGCAGATGTAATAGCAAGAATGTTGAATTTTGAATATTTACTATAAAGAATCCGTTTGTTCTCCAGAGCTCTATCATAATGACATCGTGTAATTACATGGGCATTTATTTGTCTAACATAAGTAATATTAATTTTATGAGTAACAATTATTTTTCGAATAATTTAACACATAAAAGAAGTACATATAAGAAATGTTTTGTTTAATATACTTTGTATCGAATTGTTTTTGTATCATAATGTAAACAACTTTGTATCCTCCTTTCTCAATTTAATGCAAAAAATAAATCACCAAATATAAATATTCATTTCAATACATAGATTTTAAAAGGGTACATTTTTGAAAATAATATTTCAAAAATTTTATTTACCTAAATAAATCTACTGGCACTCGAAACTATGTAATTATTTAATACAAAAAATAACAGGTGTTCATTTTTTGTGTGAATCATTCCTTTATTATTCACGCTACAGGTGAATCTGTTTTTTAGCGCGACGTTGCCACATTGACAATAACTTACTTAACATGTAGGTATTTGTTATATGAGAATTGTACTAACGTACAATTCACACGTTAAATATAGGTGCTTGAACCATAATTGACTTCACACAGGTATCATATTACAACTTCCTAGAATTCTTAAAAATCACGTAAACGCTTTGTTCACATGAGAACTGATGACGTAGCGTCAGCATTTTTATGTTATAAATGTAACCACAAACTATTCACAGCGTTCATTATCTTCACATATTTTTGTATTGAATTTTTTTAAAAGTGAATTCGCGCATCAGTAGGATATTCCAGACGTAATTAGAACAAGAAACATTCTAACTAATTAGGGTGGTTTCCTAACCTTCGCGAATACAAGGATAGGAATAATCACGTAAGCCTTAAAAAGTTATAATATTTAATAATTTGTGAACAACCAGTTCTATCATGTTTCCTATTTTAAGTGAACCATCCTAAATATTTACCCAAGAAGGAATCTTGAAATTTTATTTCTGATTTTATTTTGATAATTTAATTAATGATAATCAGCAAGTTCTGTTAATTCTTCACATTAAGAACACATTCCGTGGACGAGAAGCTGAGTTAGTTTTAATTCAGGTTACCCCTGTCACTTAGCGGATATTCAAAGTCTATTAGAAAATCATCTTGGGGATCCAAGGGATCTCTCCGGCCCTTATATAAAGAATGAGGCAATTACCATACGAGTTCCCATTGACATTTTCAGCTAGGCTTCACACGCACCAAGCTTAAATGTGAGCAGCTGTTAATAAACAAAATCTAACTGTCAAGGAGAAACAGGCCCAAGTTGACTTAATCGAGTCAATGGGTCTAACTAGCCTACTTATAGGTCTAGAGCTGAAAATTGACCCCAAAGATTTCCTGACCGCTATTTCCCGTATTAAAAGAGAATTGCAGTTGTCTAATCTAGAAACTCAAATATTTTCAGTCAACTGAAATCCACCCCAACCGCCTTGTAAACCGAATAATGGTAGAAGCCCAAAACAATGTTCGTTTTGCAAAAAGATCGAACATTTCAGCAGCGAATGCCTCATCAGAATGAGACAATCCCAGACTAATCAAAATTCTCACCCAAATTACTCGGGCCATCGCGAATCAGTCTGCTAATCAACTATCGAATTTTAATAATTAGCCTCAATTTTCATACCAACAACAACAACCCTCAACAAGTAGACCAACTCTAACTTCTGATAATTTCAGGACAAATCCGAGTTTTTTCAAACAACAATAGAAAACTCATCACTTAAACAACCAACAATTCGATACGTATGAACATAACAATAATTTTTCTTAAGATGCGCAACAAAATATTCATTCACACACCAACTGAATACGAAACCGCATGAGACAATTATTGCCCTGCTAGACAAAACATGTCAGATTCGAATATTATTCAAACGAAAATGGTTGTAATGATAATTATAATAAACAATATGGTGAATATTACGATAACGAACCATTTTCCTCGTAACAAAATTTTCAGAATATCCCTGTTCAATCACGATATTTCCAATCTTCGTAATTTGAACGATTTCAATCCAAACCTAAACCTTCCCGAACAGAATTTTCTGTAAGCCACTTCTTTCGGTCAATTCCAAAAATGTTTACTATATCATCGACTCATCCAAAACGTACAAACTCCTTATTGACACCGGGGCAGGATTGTCAATATTTAAGCCCGAAACTTGCCAACGATTTAAATAACGATTTCCCGAAAACGTAGTCAACCAAGGAATCACGGATCAGAAAATCTTAATAAATGACCCACACAAGGTGTATATTTGTAACATTGACACTGAATTCGACGGCTTATTAGCTTCAGATTTTCTTGAACACTATAATTGCGTTAAAGACTTTAACAGGAAACAACTTGTGACAAATTTTAAAACTTTATCTCTCTATCTATCTGTCATGCGTGCTCAGAACTCTACAGCCTTCGATAACTTTATCCCAGTTAATACAATTTCTTAGGACCCCCGAACAGAACAAATATGTAAATTAAAATGTCATGTCACTAATATTGAGGCTTTCCTATCGTCTGCCGAAATAGAAAAGGTTTATCTTCCCCATGCCCTTGTTAAAGTTAATGAAAATGGTGAATTTCTTACTTACCTGACCGGCAAACCACAATTATGGAACAAAGTCGGTTAGAACATCTGAACGACGACGAAGCAGAACTTATTTCTCAACTTTGCCTCGAATATTCCGATATATTCTATTTAGAAGGCAACCAACTAAGCTTTACAAACGAAATTAATCATTCAATAGATACTAACAATGCAAAACCCTCTTTCACAAAATCATATCGGTACCCACAAATCCACAAACAAGACGTAAAAAGTCAAATATCAAAGACGCTTGACCAAGGTATTATACGTCCGTCTAACTCGCCATGGTCATCCCCGGTTTGTGTAGTTCTCAAAAAACTAGACGCTTCTGGTACCCAAAAATGGCGTGTCGTCGTCGATTATCAAAAACTAAATGAACTTACTGTTGATAAATACCCCCTACCGAACATGTCGGATTTACTTGATCAACTTTCAAATGCCAATACTTCACCAAATCGAAGTCGATACTAAAGCCTTTATTCTCCAACTATACATGAGCACGTAGCCCTACTTTCTGAAGTTTTCAAACGCTTGCGAAAAGCTAATCTAAAGATCCAACCCGACAAATGCGAGTTTCTTCGCAAATAGGTCACCTTATAACTCCCGAATGCGTAAAGCCAAACCCTTCAAAGGTAGATTGTATCCTAAATTTTCCCCAACAAAAGAACATAAAAGACATCAATAGTCCTTCTTAGGGTTAGCTGGTTATTACAGGCGATTCATCCCCAATTTCGCCAAGATTTCGAAACCTTTGACAAGATTACTTCAAAAAGACGTACCTTTTCAGTTCAGTTAAAAAGAGCCCTAACTTCTACCCCCATACTCATATACCCTAATTTTGAAGAGCCATTTATTCTTACAGCCGACGCCAGTTTATTTCCTATCGGCGCAGTCCTCTCGCAAGGCCCCATAGGTAAAGATTTGCCCCTAGCCTATGCTTCCAGAACCCTTTGCAATGCTGAAACTAAGTATTCAATGATAGAACGAGAACTTCTTGCAATAGTGTGAGCAGTTAAACACTTTAGACCAATCATTTTCGACCGTAAGTTTTTACTTTTGACCGACCACCGCCAGTATTGACCAAATACCTATCATTCTCGACTAATTCCATATCGGCAAAAATAATGTACATCCATCAATGATCCGCAGAATAAAAGAAAAATACAATTAGCAAGGACTGACTAAGGACGTTGACAATTATATCAAAAACTGTCAAACTTGCCAGAGAGCAAAAGTTTACCGACAGTGGTCATCACCGAAACCCCACGGACACCCTTTCAACATGTCAACATCGATATTCTAGAAGTCCCGACAAAAAACTATGCAGTAACTATCTGGGACGAACTAACAAAATTCTCTCAGGCCTACCCCATAACCAACAAATCCGCAAAAACCGTTATTAGTACTTTACTCCTATATTTCCAACACTTCGGTACCCCATTACAGATACACTGTGATTATGGCAGGGAATTCGACAACACACTAATGAGAGACTTATGTAAGCTATATGACATTAAACTATCATTAGAATCCATAAGCTTCAAAATCCTGACGACCACCCTTTTAACATCCTCCCTTACCCAATCATTGCATATAACAATTCTGTAAACAAAACTCACCTCTTACGAACTTGACTACGGACATACTTCGAGCAGGATTCCAGAAACTCTCTACAACCAACAAGCCCTGATGACCAAATACATCCGAGATCTCAACAATCGTATTTCTCACTATTATAAAATTGCTCGAGAAAGAACGGAAATCCAAAAACACATACGAAAGTCAAATTTGATGAACATGTTTCCGAAAATCTCCCTAATTATAAAGTCTATATTAAAGAATCCCAAATCAAGGACAAATTCCAAAATAAATTCAATGGTACTTTCGAAATCCTGGAGATTCACAAAAATTCCGCAACATTACTAAATCCAAAAACCAAATAAACAACTAAAGTAAATTTCCACAGAATGAAACCGTTCACATAAAGTTAATTTCTGTTTCAGGTTGTGCCTGATGTTCGGATTAGCAGTAGCCCAATATCAAGTCGAACCTATAAATAACACATTAGGGATACACTACCACAACGAAGCCCAACTAACCGTTTCTAACAATAAATGGACACTTTTAGTCCACACAAATATTTCGGCCCTCGAACTCGTTTTCACGACAAACAATAGACTTTTACATACCCTAATCGAAACTGTTAACTTTAAATTTTTCGCAATGAATTATTTCCGCTCAGATGTACAAACACATATAAATCTTCAAAACCAAATATCTACCATAATTGAAGACAAATTTATCGAAATAAATATGGACACTAAAAGACCAAAAGGCGGCATACTTGATGGCGCAGGTACCCTTTTCAAAGCAATTACCGGAATCTTAGAGGCGGCTGACAATAAATATTTTACTGATAGTATAAATAGGCTCCATGAAGGTCAATTATAAATAGAAAATTTACACAAAAACCAAATCAGTGTAACTACCTCTGTCATTAAAAACTTTAAGGAGACTGTCCAGAAACTCCAAATTGATGAAAAAACTATTTAAGAGCAATATGAAAAAACTAGAAACCACAATCGGAAAAATTAACAATAAAGTCAGTTGTTGCTCGAATTATGCGAGAAACTAATGGAGAATTACCTTTACTTCGAAGACAGCCTAAATCATGTGCTAAATTCAAGTACAAAATTATGTACTACACTTAGTGAGTAACAACATCGAATATTCAGAAGAAGATAAGTGAGATCTCATCGAAACGTCAAACTGTCTTTTCTAAGACAACTAAACAATACACACGGAAATCCAGAGAACCTTCAATGCCATATATATATATATATATATATATATATATATATATATATATATATATATATATATATATTTATGAATAAATATTTATCCGGGAATACATCATTGCTAGTTTCGATGTTAAGTCCTAATATCCAAGCATACTGGTAGAAAAAGCAATATAACAAATATCTGACAATGAAGACGTTCCACCATTTTTAATAGACTTATCACGACACTGCGGTGGGGAACTCTGACTAGTGATCTATATGGTAGCATCACTTTGCAATAACGTTGGAGATGCCCTGCACGTTTACAAGGATAACATGCGACTCGGGTTCTGTGTTTTTGTCTTTCTCAATTATTTTCTTCATTCCTGATAGAGCATCCCAAAGAGTCGGCTCTGATTCTTCATGACTGACGGAAACTGCTCGTACCTTTAATTTGGACATGTTCATGATAGTCTCTACTTGCAAAGCATGCAACCTTACTATTTTTTATATAACTAAGTCTCAGATTTCGTTGAACCTCGATATCTCTAATACCATTTACAAAACTTTAGGTAGCCAATTGGTCTTTGACATCCTCTGGCAGGTCTGGATAAGGTAAGTGTGTGTTAAACGTCTAATGTCTGCTTTAAAATCTTGTAAATTTTTTCCAGATTTTAGTGTTTTCCCTATTAGTTGCACTTGGGTGTACTTCAGTCATTGATTGTCATATCTCTTATCTAATACTGGAATCATCTTTTCGAAGTTACCCTCTTAAACCACTGTAATGCATTGAAGAAGTTTTAACGCTGGACCTCTTAAAAAAATTACTAAAAATAGAGGCTTTTGTTGGCTATCCCAACCATTAATTGCACCCACTAATTCAAACAGTCGTTTATACATAGGCCAAGATGAATTACCATAAAAAAAGGGGGGGGGGTTCATAAAGGAACCTTTGGTACACACTTGATATGTTCCTCTCTCTAAGTCTCTCTCTTCCACTTGAGTTTAGATAGTGGTATGTTCACATTGTACGTTTGTTTTAAATTGAATTGAACTCATACTTGACCTTATTTGGGAAACTATACATTGAACTTTTTAGACCCTCAGTTTCATCATTTATTGCCTTTATGTCTGATTCCACAATCTGTATTTTCTGATTAACTGCTTTGTTACTTTGTATTACTAATTGCATTAGATGTTCAAATTGTTCCTTATGCATTTTCAAGAATCATTTATAGTGCAGTCATTGAAGCATTATGCCTTCTAAATTTTTTAATAGTAATCGATTTACATGAAATTTTGGAATTAGGCTCAGCTAACTTCAAAAGTGATATTGACCCGAACTACGCTTTCACCCTGGGGGTGGTTGCAAAAAATTTGGTTTGTTTTATTTTCCTGTCACATAAAAATTGACAGCTCTCTCGAGCCCTTTGAGCCTTCACCGTTTCAAAATAAAAGGTTTTTCACTATATATTGTAGCTCTTTTAATTACCTTTAAAATGTTTTTTAAGAGTTGTGATAGCTTCAAAATTAAAGGAGTTATGGTCCAAAAATGCTGCTAAGGTACAGGTGAAGCTGACGAACTAATTGTTGTAACAGCTGTTAAATATCGCACAGATTTAACCAAAGTAATTGTTGCAGAGGATGTGGATATTTTATTTATTTGGACTGCCCGAGCTACAGATGACGAAGAAATTTTATTTTTGAAATTAGGCAAACAAAGCGTTCAAACAGCAGTGTATTCATCAAAAAGTTTAGAACTAAATTATCCAAATAGTTCAAACTTAATTCTTTTTTTACATTGTTTCACTGGGTGTGACTCGACATCGGCGCATTATAATAAAGGCAAAAAAGCATGGATCTTTTAGAAAAAAGGGAAAATTTGAGAAACAAGGCACGTATATTTTATATTAGTACATCTGAACTCGAAGATATTTTAGAAGCAGGTATATATTGCATGGTATGTTTGTATGGACTTGCTAAAGATATACATCCAAATAAATTGAAACTTGACGAATTATCTCGAAAAGATGCGCTACGAAAGTTTTATTAAAGCAACAACGAAAAACAGTGCCGCAAAATTATCAGCCTTAGTTCCAACAGTTGGTGCCATAGATGAGCATTCTAATGAGCATACTAAGAGGGCTTATCTACAAACACAAATTTGGCTTGGAAACAAAAACATTCAACCAACTGATTGCGGGTGGGTCAGTAATGAAGGGCTATTGAACCCTATAAAAACTACTGATCCACCAGCACCGCAAGAGTTGCTCAAAATGATTTTTTGCAACTCCAAAAAAGGATGCGGAGCCACTTGCGGATGCCGAAGAGTCGGTCTGTTTTTCAATGTAACTTGTGGAACATGCGGTGGAGATAACTGCCAGAATAGCCCTCCAATTGATCCGGAAGAAGATCTTGACGACAGCAGATCAGACGACTCTGATGTTGAGTTATAAATAATTATTTTTATTGACGATAATTTTTTTATAGATTTTAATGCTCTTTGTTTGTAATGTCTTTTTGTATGTACTGTAATGCTAAATTCTTTATAATTAATTTCTAATTTGATTTAGTGCATTCACAGATAATTCAAACCTATTTTATTTTTTAATAAAAAATGTGATTTTTTACTCTATAATCAAATTATTTTTAACTGTATAAGCTTATATTTTCAATGTTTTAATTTAGGGGTAGTTTTAAGGGTTGAAAAGCTTAAACATATGAAAGTCCTTTTAGAGAACGTGGAACAGTCTTTAAATTCTTTTCAGTTTGTAAAAAAAATATTTTCATACAATTTTTTTATAGAGGGGTTGTTTTTAAGGGTTGAAAAGGGGTTAAATCATGACAAGTAAGGTGGGTAACGTAAAACAATATTTACTCTATATTTAAATCGTTTTAAGTTATATAAAAGTCATTTTTCAATTTAGGGATCGTTTGCAGGGGTTGTAATGTTCTTTAGGGGTTAAAAATGAGTTAAACTTGAGGTAATTGTGTTAGTGAATACTTCAGAATGGCACTCCTTTATAGTAATCAAGTTTTACCCCTTAAAAATTAAAAGCGGAGTTCGGGTCAATATCACTTTTAAAGTTAAGGGTAAGATGAGCCTAATTCCAATATTTCATGCAAATCGGTTACTAGTAAAAAATTTTGGCGGTAAAACCCTATTTTTCGCTTCAATGACTGCACTATTAGTCTCTAATTCAGTTTGAAGACGCGTGATGTAAGACCGACATCTAGGATTTTCAAGAGAATCAGTACACAGAGGTTCCGAATCTGGAGCCGTTCCGTGTAAATGCTGTTCTCCCTTAACTCCTAGGACAGAATGTCACGATAAAATTTTTCAGGTTACTTCACCTGTCAGAGATATTGAATACTCTCTTCGAGGTGTCATTCCTTTGTACGCAAGACAATATATATTATATATAAATATAATATATATTGTTTCTGGTCGGGAACCTTCATCAGTTGCGCTTCCCACAATTGAATGTCCTCTCGAACACTTCTTTATGCATTTGATGCATTTCGTTAAATTTGAAGACGCGTGATGTAAGACCGACATCTAGGATTTTCAAGAGAATCAGTACACAGAGGTTACGAATCTGGAGCCGTTCCGTGTAAATGCTGTTCTCCCTTAACTCCTAGGACAGAATGTCAAGATAAAATTTTTCAGGTTACTTCACCTGTCAGAGATATTGAATACTCCTTTTCCTTTGTACAAAGGAATGACACCTCGAAGAGAGTATTCAATATCTCTGACAGGTGAAGTAACCTGAAAAATTTTATCGTGACATTCTGTCCTAGGAGTTAAGGGAGAACAGCATTTACACGGAACGGCTCCAGATTCGGATCCTCTGTGTACTGATTCTCTTGAAAATCCTAGATGTCGGTCTTACAACACGCGTCTTCAAATTTAACAAAATGCATCAAATGCATAAAGAAGTGTTCGAGAGGACATTCAATTGTGGGAAGCGCAACTGATGAAGGTTCCCGACCAGAAACAATATATATTATATTTATATATAATATATATTGTCTTGCGTACAAAGGAATGACACCTCGAAGAGAGTATTCAATATCTCTGACAGGTGAAGTAACCTGAAAAATTTTATCGTGACATTCTGTCCTAGGAGTTAAGGGAGAACAGCATTTACACGGAACGGCTCCAGATTCGGAACCTCTGTGTACTGATTCTCTTGAAAATCCTAGATGTCGGTCTTACATCACGCGTCTTCAAATTTAACGAAATGCATCAAAGGCATAAAGAAGTGTTCGAGAGGACATTCAATTGTGGGAAGCGCAACTGATGAAGGTTCCCGACCAGAAACAATATATATTATATTTATATATAATATATATTGTCTTGCGTACAAAGGAATGACACCTCGAAGAGAGTATTCTAATTCAGTTTGTTCGTGTATTTCTTCAAATTTCTAAAATAACCCCTCAATTAAATTTTGTTGTTCACTTGTCATGGTAATGACACCTTTTTCTTGCTTTGATCTATTGAGGTCACAAGATTCTCTAATTCAATTGTACGTTTTTCATCAAAGGATTGCACTAACCTATGTTCGACTTTCCCTCGAATTTGCATCTCCTTGTTGTAACTTTATCCAGGATCTGATTTAGTTTCTTGTCCAGTATATCCGCAACTTTGGAAAATTGTCTTGCTAATCTCGTCCATTTCGGCCGCCAGACTGATAGTTGCCATAAATGAATTAAGATTTTAAGCTTCACTTAATCCACTTCCCATCATTACTATTACAGATTTTCTGCGGGCTTAATAATAGTCTTTACACTCAATATAACAGTCCTAATCGCACCAAATAAATCACTCTCACAGTTGTTCTCGATGTTTCCGCTAAAGTGTATAATTTCTAATTCCGGAATGGATCCGAAATACTTGTTTTTATCGTCAATCATACCTTCTGGAAAAACCCCTTTATGTCGGCATGTTTTTTTGAATGGTTTTTAACAGTTTATTTACTCGCAAGATCAGTTTTTATTTAAGATGATTAATTTTCGCGAAGGGTACCTATTTTGGCAGCGTAAAAAGAAATTTTATAACAATATATATATATATATATATATATATATATATATATATATATATATATATGTTTTAGGTGGTTTCCGGAAATTCATCCGCGTAGTTGATAACTGATCCCTGCCGGGATCGATGGTAAAATGACGACGTTTCTGCAGAGTCGCATCTGCCCTCTTCAGGTCGGTTCGCATAATTCTCGTAGCCTTTTGCTTTCGCTTCTAGTTACTCGAATACTAAGATTTTCAGAAGCGCTCGCGCTGTTATATAGTCGCGGCTCGGCGCCTATTGGTTGGCACCGTGAACGGCTGCGTGTGATTGGTCCTTGGCGCTCAGTGGGCACGCCTCCCGCTTGCTGATTTGTTATTTCCGTTTGAGTTGTTATTGGTCGGGTCCGGGCCGGTACGGTGTTTAATAGAATTTTCCAACAATTCGATAAGTTCTGAATTTCATTGCGTGCGTTTAGACTGTGAGGCCTCTTCGCGTTTTCAATTGCCTCTCTTACGAGTCTTGATTTCGGGTGTTCCACATAGGTTTTATGACAGTCTGCTCATGAAATCTCGTACACTCCCTATTATTCTAAAGGGATCCTCGTCTTCGGAGTCCTCAACACCGTGCTTATTTTTCTGTCTGTATTGAAAATAGTATCGATATTGTGTCTCCGTAGAATTTTCGGATTACTGTCCCTAGTACCTAGTACATACATAAGTCTTGTTTATTGGTGTCTCATGCTCCTCGTCTGGTTGTCTTGGTTTTGACTTTAGGCCTCTTTGTATATTTCCGTTTTGTCTCAAAGCTGTTTTTAAACATTTTCTGTTTGATGATATCCTGGTCAGTTAGTCTTTGTGATCTGGTTACTAAAGTCTTGACGACGGCTTCTAGTTGGGCTGAGTGGTGATGAGAATTAGCATGAAGGTATCTGTTGGTGTGAGTAGCTTTCCTATATACTATATGGCCAGGGGTTCCATCTTCCTTCCTATTTATCAGAACATCAAGGAATAGCAGTTGATTGTTGGCTTCAACCTCCATGGTAAATTTTATTTTGTGATGGATGCCATTAAGGTGGTCTAAAAAAGTATTGAGGTGTTCCCTCCCATGAGGCCAAATCACAAATGTATCATCCACATATCGCAACCATAAACTGGGTTTAAGATTTGTTGTTCTTAGTGCCAACTCCTCAAAGTTCCCCATAAAAAGGTTTGCTATAACTGGTGAGAGTGGCTTTCGCTTCTAGTTACTCGAATACTGATATTTTCAGGAGCGAGCACGGTGTTATATATATATATATATATATTGTTACGAAATTTACCCAAAGCCGACCCTGTGTCATTTCAGTACGACAACAAACGCTTTAAAATAAAAAATACAATTCTCGAAAAGACTCGGCAGCGGAAGGAGTGATGATGATTTTTACTAGAGAATTCGACGCTGGTGTTATAAAAGAAGCACGGCACGATCGCCAGGCAGATATACCGCGACGACTAGCGTATATGGGATTGTTATTGTATTTGAATCAGCTGTTTGAATGTAAATAAAGTTCTAGAAAAGTGAAAGTGAATATTAGTTTTATAATTTTAAATTGAACCCACGAAGTATATTGCAATTTGGTGTTAGAAGTGAAGGATTAAGTGCAGTTAAAAGCATAATTTGATTTATAGAAACTCGAAGTATGGAAAAAACCGACGAAACTACCAGAAAAATTATCAAACAGGTTACGGAGGGACTAGACGAAAAAATAGCACAGATTCTAGAAAAACGTGACAAGAAGGAGAAACAACATCAAGAAGAAATTCAACAAAGGTTAGTGAAATCTTTTGATGATAAACTTAAAGTTGAATTAGGAAATCTTGTCACTAATATCGATGAAAAACGTAAAATAGAATTAGAAAATCTTGTTTCCACGATGAAAAGTGAACAACAAAATCTTGTTTCCACGATGAAAAGTGAACAACAAAATCTTGTTTCCACGATGAAAAGTGAGCAACATAATTTAATTGAGGGATTATTCTCGAAATTTGAAGAAAAACGACAAAATGAATTTAAATTATTAGATGAACACAGACAAAATGAATTTAAATTATTTGAAGAAAAACAAGAACAAGTTGAATTAAAACGACAAAATGAATTTAAAATAACTGAAGAAAAAAGACAAATGCAATTTGAACAACTAATGCAAATAGTAAGACAAGTTAATGAAACAGTTAATGAAAGAATGCAAATAGTTGAGATAAATGATGACATTAAGACCATAAAAAATACCGTGGACACTCTTGAAACAAAAGTAGATGACCTCGACTCCATCCAAAGCCAGGTGGCTTTTACCTAAAGTTGAAATCAGTTCAATTCAAAACAGTTCAAGACCAAATCAGTGCCATCCAAGATAAGGTAGAAACAGAAATTAAAAAAATGCAACAGGACTTACATCGAGGAAAATACCAGAACACCGTGAGTACCAGAGGTTCCGTTAGTAAACCACCCACATTTGATGGCAGTTCATCTTGGCCCATGTATAAACGGCAATTTGAGGCCGTGGCTACAGCTAATAGATGGGATAATCAAGAAAAATCTACTTCTCTGGTAATTTCGTTAAGAGGTCCGGCCCTAGAACTCCTCCAAAGCATTCCAGTCAATGAACAAGGCAATTTCGACAAGATCATCGCCATCCTAGACAAACGATACGACAATCAATCCTTGAGCCAGGTATACCAAGTCCAACTGAATGGAAATCCGGTGAAAGCCTCCAAGAATTCGAAGCAGAGATTAGACGGTTAGTTCACTTGTCCTATCCAGACCTGCCAGAGGAAACGAAAGACCAGTTGGCCACACAGAGTTTCATAAACGGCATCAGAGATGTGGAAGTTCAACGAAATCTAAGACTAAGTGGCGTCAAGAAAAGTAATGAAGCTCTACCTCGGGCTTTGGAAGCAGAGGCCGTCATGAACATGTCCAAGCCGAGGGTCCGAGCAGTTTCCTTCAACCAGGAAGAGTCAGAGTCACCATTTCAAGCGCTGCTGGCTGGTCTGAACAAAATATTAGACCGGTCACAAAGAACTGGCACCAGAAGGGCATGTTACTGCTGCGGACGGACAGGACACTTCCAACATGACTGCCGAGTGAGGCCATCTGAACAATCACCGACCAGGGGTAACCAACAGAACAGCCACATGTCCAGGGACCGTCAGCCAGTCAGCATAAGGGGGCAAATCCTGACTGTCCCTCCACCAGCCCCCAAAACGTTATCCATCCGGGGATTTTGCCGAGATAGCGGCAGCCTAGTCATCAGAGGCACCAGCAATGGGCGAGCAGTTACCATCACCATCGACACCGGCGCCGCTGTGTCCATTGCCAAGTCCAGGGTTTTGAGAGCATCAGAAATTCGGCCAGTTACCAATAACATCCAGCTCAGAAGTCACCGGCGAGTCCATGTCAATACAGGGTGAGGCAGAGGTCGTGCTACAGATAGGGGACAACATGATCCGGCATATGGTCCTGGTAGCGAATATTGAGGACGATTTTATACTGGGAAAGGACCTAATTAGCCAGCATGGATTTATGTTCGACCCGAGATATGATGTTCTTCGGTTCCTAAATGAGGAATTTGTATTGACACGGCCCGTCAACAGTTCAATCACCTCCATAAAAATTGTAGGAAAGTCTTCATCTAGAATTCCCGGTCGAACGGAACAGATCATTCATGGGCAGCTAGACAGCAATCCTGGGAGCTGCGTTGGAATGGTGGAGCCCGTACACTCAACTCATGACTACTTAGTTGGACGGGCTATAGTTAAAACCGGACGAGATATACCAATCAGAGTCCTGAATTTGTCCAACAACGACATCAGAATTGCCAATGGTCAAGAGATAGCTTGTTTCGAGCCAGTAGAGACCATCATCAATTGTGAAGAAGAGTACCAGACGTCGGTGAAGGAGACAGGGCCCAGTAAAGAGTTCCTACAACAGTTTGCTGACCATTTGACACACCTGACACCAGAGAACCAGAAGAAAGCCAAGCAATTTATCACAAAACACTGGCAAATTTTTAACAGTAAAAATGGAACCACCGGTCGCACCAACATCATCCAGCATCGAATAGATACCGGAAAGGCTCAACCCATCAGAATACCACCTAGACGACATTGGGGCAACAACAGGCAGTCGAGGAAAACATCGAGTCCATGTTACAAAATGGAGTTATTGAGCCATCCATCAGTCCATGGTCTGCTCCCGTCGTTCTAGTTAAAAAGAAGGATGGAACCACCCGATTTTGCGTAGATTACAGAAAGCTGAATGATGTTACGAAGAAAGACAGCTATCCACTACCCCGAATCGATGACACTTTGACCACACTAGCAGGCTCCCGTTGGTTCTCCACACTAGACCTAAAAAGTGGATATTGGCAGGTTGGTCTACACGCAAACGACAGAGAGAAGACAGCGTTCTCCACCAGTAAAGGGCTGTTTCAGTTCACGGTCATGCCCTTTGGGTTATGTAATGCACCCGCTACATTTGAGAGGCTAATGGAGTATGTACTGAGCGGGTTAACATTGAGGACGTGCTTAGTATACCTCGACGACATTCTAGTCATGGGTCAGACATTCGACGACCATCTGAAGAACCTGGACGAAGTATTCTCCAGAATTAATAATGCCAACCTGAGACTCAATCCGAAGAAGTGTTCCTTGTTCCAAAAAGAAGTAGAGTTTTTGGGTCATGTAGTGTCCGAGTCAGAAATCCGCACCAACGAAGACAAGATAGAAGCCATCCGTGATTGGCCAGTTCCAAGAGACAAACATGAACTCCGAAGCTTCTTGGGCCTCTGTTCATACTACCGGCGTTTTGTTGAGGGATTTGCCACCATCGCCGCCCCTCTACATCGGCAGACCAGTGAGACAGGGACCTTCCATTGGAATCAGGATTGCGAAACATCTTTCAGACGACTGAAGGCAGCACTATGTTCCAGCCCAATCCTAGCCTTTCCTACACAGTCCGGCAAGTTCATTTTAGACATCGACGCCAGCAACACAGGTTTGGGTGCCGTCCTATCCCAGGTGCAAGATGGTGAAGAGAGGGTGATCGAGTACTACAGCCGTGGATTCTCGAAACCGGAAAGAAATTATTGTGTCACCAGAAAATAACTTCTTGCAATAATAAGGGCTGTAGACCATTTCCACAAATACCTCTATGGTCGTCATTTCTTAATCCGAACAGATCATGCCGCACTCAAATGACTGCTGAACATGAAGACACCGGAAGGACAACTGGCCAGGTGGATGGAGAAATTACAGCAATACGATTTCAAGGTGGAACACCGTGCCGACCGTTTGCACATTAATGCCGATGCCCTATCCAGAAGACCCTGTAGAGCAGAATGCGGACATTGTCTGAAGACGGAACAGCGAGAGGGTATCTCCACCAGGCAGATCCGAGTGCAAGTCAATGAAGACTGGACAACGGAACAGTGCATCCAGGACCAAATAGCTGATCCAGACATCGAACCAATCTTGTCACTCAAAACGAGAGGGGCACCCAGGCCACGATGGGACGAGGTAGCTAGATACTCAGGCGTGCTGAAATCGTTATGGGCTCAATGGGACTCTCTAAGAGTAGACAATGGAATGCTCAAGCGAGTTTGGGAGAGCGCTGATGGACGAGAAACCAAGTCCCAAAAGGTAGTTCCGAAGAAAAAGGTACCAGCCATCCTGACCGAAGTACATGATGGGATTACCAGAGGCTACCTGGGCATGAATAAAACCCTAGACAAAATTCGCCAGCGGTACTACTGGGTGAATTACTTCGAAGACGTCAGAGCTTGGTGCTGCAAATGTGCAGCCAGTAAGGACCCGAAGACCCGGACCAAGGGCAGAATGCAGCAGTACAATGTGGGCGTCCCATCTGAGAGAATTGCCATCAATGTCGCCGGTCCGTTTCCCGAGTCTGAGAGGGGGAACAAATACATTCTGGTCGCAATGGATTACTTCAGCAAATGGCCTGAGGCATATGCGATACCCAACCAAGAGGGAACCACGGTAGCGACGGTGCTAGTAGAACAACTATTCAGCAGGTTTGGTGTCCCGATGGAACTACATTCAGACCAGGGGCGTAACTTTGAATCGAATGTATTCCAGAATGTCTGCACGATGTTGACCCACAGTTAGAGGGAATGGTGGAAAGATTAAACAGGACCTTGGAAGAACAAGGTCGTCAGCAATAACCAGCGTGATTGGGATGAGCATATTCCCCTATTCCTGTTGGCATATCGCTCTGCCGTACATAATAGTACAGGCCTGACTCCAGCCACGGTCCTATTCGGAAAGGAGATGTGATTACCATGCGATTTGGCTTTTGGCTCCCCCGAAGAACCTTCCCAAGACATCGACCAGCTCCGACATAACATGCTGGCAATACACGAGTTAGCTCGAACGCAGATGTTGGCACCAGTGACAGGATGAAGACGCGATACGACCTCAAGGCCAATTCAGTCGGGTTCCAGGAGAGGGACAAAGTCTGGCTGCACAACCCCCAACGGAGCAAGGGTAAATCCCCAGAGCTTACACCCGCCTGGGATGGTCCATACGAGGTGGTCAAGAGGCTTAATGACGTCGACTACCGGATCCGTCGAAACCCCAAGGCTACGTTGAAGGTGGTCCATTTAGATCGACTCGCTCTCTACCATGGAGAGGATGTTTTTATTATATCATGTGTTTCTAACAAAACAATAACAAAAAAATAAATAAAATATATAAAATAAATAAATAAAATAAAATTCTGAAAAAGGCCAAGACAGGGCGAAACGTTAATAAAAAATAAAAATATTTTAATGCCAGGAATGGGCTGATCTATATTTATTTCTTAGTGGTCCCATAATCCCAAGAAAAATTGTAATGTTTCCAATATATATTGTTACGAAATTTACTTAAGTCGGCCCTGTTTTATTTCAGTACGACACCGGTCGCTTCTAGGACAAAAAAAATGTTCTCGAAATGACTCGGCAGCTGTAGAATTAATTGATTGCACGAGAATTTTCGACGCTGGTTTTAAAAGGACCGACCCAAAATCGCGGCAGTCAGTTAGTTCAGCGAAGAGCTTATATGTACAATTGTTATTGTGATTTGAATCAGCTGTTCTGTATAATTTGATGTAAATAACAGTTCTAGAAAAGTGCAAGTGAATATGAGTTTTATAATTTTAAATTGAACCCACGGACTATATAACAATATATATATATATATATATATATATATATATATATATATATATATGAATTAGATGGTTTCCGGGAATTCATCCGCGTAGTTGATAACTGATCCCTGCCGGGATCGATGGTAAAATGACGTTTCGGCAGAGTCACATCTGCCCCCTTCAGGTCGGTTCGCATAATTCTCGTAGCCTTCTGCTTTCGCTTCTAGTTACTCGAATACTAAGATTTTCAGAAGCGCTCGCGCTGTTATATAGTCGCGGCTCGGCGCCTATTGGTTGGCACCGTGAACGGCTGCGTGTGATTGGCCCTGGGCGCTCAGTGGGCACGTCTCCCGCCTGCTGATTTTTTATCTCTGGTTGAGTTGTTATTGGACGGGTCCGGGCCGGTACGGTATTTAATAGAATTTTACCATCGATCCCGGCAGGGATCAGTTATCAACTACGCGGATGAATTCCCGGAAACCACCTAAAACATATAGTGAGCGCGAAAACTTAAAAACATATATATATATATATATATATATATATATATATATATATATATATATATATATATATATATATATATATATATATATATATATATATGTTATATCACACTTCACAATATTAACTTTTTAAAAAAGATTTTATTAATAACAATACAAAAATTATAACTTTAAAAATGTAAATGAAAATAACAATATAAACTAACTACAGACAGAGTAATAATGAATGCAACATTAGAGCAGTTTTACAATTTATAACATATAATATGCCGAATAAGCAAAGTCGACGCTGCAATTCCCACGGATGTTGGCCGTGCCGTAATCTGACACTACACGTGTCGCTGAGTCAGCTGGGAATGTTGAATTGTCGTTGCGATATAAGTTCGTTCTAATTTCATAGCATAAACTTATATAACAACTCCCATCCATATAAAAAAGTTGATGGTACAGCATCAACTTTTACGTCAAGTTCTGGAGTTCTGTATCGTCGGTTGGATTCAGGAGGCTGTGTAGCTTTCCTTTGGGCTTAGGGTTTGATGGTGTTGTTGGTGGCATGTGCTGGACAGCGGAGCTTGGTGTAGTGGTATTCTTGAACCTCTTCTGGATTGACTTCATTGTGAGGAGTATAATCACAATTACTACTAAGGTGGTCGTTGTGATTGTGAGCCAGGACGTATGCTTTTCTTATGGTGGTTGTTCCATCAGCTTTTCCAGTTCCTTAGAATATTGGGAGAGCTTATGGTTGGCAACATCTAGGTCTTGTACATCTAATTCTTGTAACTGTAGGGGTGTCAGGTTTGGCATCTCATTGGCGGCTGGCATGCCGTTGCAGCAGTTGAAAGGAATGTCCACTGGGTGGTTTCTGTATGTGATGTTTTGGACATTTTTAGAAGTTCTTGTAGCATGGACCCTTGTGTTGTCGATAAAGGCGTTGCAGTCGGGTTGGATTTGCAACACTGAATTTGTCGATATGGTTTGTGTCACGACATCTTGCCCTTTGCATTTGATGGTGATGGTCAGTGGTCTTGAAATCGAGATCAACCAAAAGTTTACGTCAATCTCTTGGATATTATAGTCTGCTGCATATAATATCAAACTTTTGCAGGTTGCTGGAAGTGTGGCTGGCTGTCTGAGAAGCTGGCCTTCGCAGATGGCATCTTTGTCTATTGGATGTGATATGGCTTTGGAACAAATCTTATGATGTTTAGTTAAAGGCTTGCAGTCACCCAGGTCTTCGAAAGATGCGTATAATAACGAATCGTCATCTCTCGCGATAAATTTTGTCTTTATTGAAAGTACATGATGGAACCCTGTTCGATCATCCAAAATTGGGATCGGATAAAGGTGGTAAAGGGTGTAAATCTTAGGATCAACTAAAGGAATTTTGAGTACAAAAATGATTTTGGTGTTGATTTGAAAAGCTTCCAATTCTATCAAATCAATGTACTGAGCAACATTTGAACTGTAAATAGGAAGTGGTAAATTATTTTCATGTAGTGACTGAGAAATCTTTTGAAGGGAATCGACCAAATCTACTGGGGTTATGATCGAACTATGTAAAATTTTTAAGCGGGCGAAAGAGACTCCAGTTAAAACGTCATCGAGAGTGTTTTCGATAAATATGTAACTCTCCATTAGGCTTTCACACAGATCCAAGATATTGATTTGAAATTCATGAAAATCAAGATCATTTGAAATGTATAAAATTGACTGCCTTATTTTTTCGATGTTATTCGAGAATAGTTTCTCCTCGGATTGAAATTTTTGTAAAGTGTTGTTGAGGCTCGTAATGACTGAGGTTGTTACAGATATTTGTTTCTTTACTAAGTCCTGAATTTGGTGTTGGTCTTTAGTAATTTTAGTTATACAGTCATTTATGTATTCACCATCTGTTGCGTCTAAGTTTCCTGAAATAGCTTTCCAAACTGATCCCAGTCCGTTAATAAGTCCGCGTTTTCTTCTGTTAGTAGGGTAAGTTTGAGTGTCAGCGAAGATGTCTGTATATTTAGAGTTAACGGATTTAGAAATTTGTTTCAAAAGGCTAACATGTGTTTGTATTTTTGGTTTAAATGATTTTGTATTAGTTGTGTTTTCGTTTTGTCTCTGAAATTCGGTTTAGTATGACGTCGTTATTTGAAATAGCACCTCTGAAAGGGCTGAGGTCTTTGAAGACAAGAAGTGACCATTTGTCGTTTGAAATTTTAAGTGTGCCTTCTTCATGGAAGAAAACTCCTATTGTATTGTTAACTCCTATTGTATTGTTAACGGGTGTAAGAGAGTATTGTTGGAGGTTCACGACTGAAAACAGTCCAGAGAATCTGAAAAGAAGGGATGATTCATTCAAAATATGGTTTTAGTCTGTCAAAGTTAATTTTACTGATTTGGTTAGTCTGTAAGTTTATAACGGTGGCAGAGTTTTTTCTTATCGCGGTGATTTCAAAAGGTAAATTGAATTTGTTTTCAGATTTGCTTTTAATCTGAGATTCTTTCACGTAAACTTTGTCGCCTACTTTGTATTCTGGTTGGTTAGTCGAAACATGTTTGTCAAATCTAACTTTAGATTTTTGTTTTTGTTGGTCGGTCTACTAGAAGTGTGCCCAAAGATGATTTCGTAGGGCGTGAAACCAGTAGTCTTGTTTTTAGTGTTGTTGTAGCAGATAACTGCGTAAGGGAAGACGTTGAATGGATGTTCGTCCGGATGTTCAGCTGTATTTGCCCTTATCATTTCCGCTAAAGTCGCGAGAAACCTTTCGATAGAACCATTTGATTCGGGATGGTGAACACTTGAAAAGGATAGTTTTATGTCATATAGTTCGCACAGGTCCCTTATGAGAGTGTTATCAAATTCACGTCCATAATCACAATGGATGCGAAGAGGTGTACCGTAATGTTGGAAGAATATTAGGAGGGTGTTTACTACAGTTTTAGCTGTTTTGTCACCAATTGGGTAGGCCTGAGTAAATTTGGTGAGTTCATCCCTAATAGTCAGTGCGTAGTTTCTAGTTGGATATTCGAAAATATCAATGTTGATAAGTTCGAAGGGCGTTTTTGGTGTTTCGGTTATGACAAAAGGAGCACTTGAGTTTTTTCTACAGAACTTTACCTTTTGACAAGTTTCGCAGGACTTAATAAATTTTTCTACACTTTTGATTAGTCCAGTCCAATTATACTTTTCTTTTATGCGTCGGATGGTCTCGTTAATTCCACGATGAAGGTTATTTTTGCCGCAGTGGTACTGCTGCAGTATAAAGGGAATCTCGTCTTGTGAAGGGGTTGTCACAATATTTTGACAAATTTTAAGTTTTACGTCTTTGTCTGCAAGTATAAAGGATAGTGTTTCAAGAATCGGTAGTTCTACGTTGTTTTCAATACAAAAAGTTTCGGATTCGTCGAACTGGTCTTGATTGTTATAGAGAATGTTGAAAAGATGTGCAACAACTGTTCCAGGATCAAAGGGTAAAGGGACAATAAAATATTTTCTATGCCTTACAGTTTTGCTGGCTAGAACCTTTAGAGTGTCAGTAGTGAAGTTTGGGTCTTCTTCGAAAATATCTTCGATGATTTTATCATGCAAGTCATTGAGTTTATTTTGCCAGAACAAAGTGACTATTCGTTTGTGAGATTTGTCTAGAAGTTGGGCGTTAGAAATTTCTATTTTTGAATAGTCGATTATCGACTCGGTTTTATACAATTGAACGAATCGATTAAATTCTGTTGTCAAGCGTTCGTCGTGATCATCGCGTTCTTGATCGTTGTCGTCGGAGTTATCGTGACTAGTACCTGGATCGGGTTGTTTTGGGTCGGTTTCGTTATTTGCGAAAATTTTTATCTTTGAAAGAAAGTCGGTGCATTGTTTGAAGTGATTAATTTTGATACGGGAAAGAGCGTCTGCGTTCAAGTTTACCTTGCCGGGCTTGTATTCGATTTTATAGTTATACTCCTCTAGTTTGAGGCGCCATCTGGCTAGACGACTGCCAGGGTCTTTGATCGAAAAGAGCCAAGTAAGCGGACGTTGATCACACAGGAGTGTAAACTTTCTCCCAAAAAGATACTGTCTGTAGTGCTTGATCGCCCAAACAATGGCTAGCAGTTCCCGTTCGATAGTGGAATATCGAGTTTCTGCAGCGCAGAGTGTACGGGAAGCATATGCTATAGGAAGATCTTTTCCTACGGGGCCTTGTGAGAGAACCGCTCCAATTGCAAAAGCACTAGCATCAGTAGTGAGCAGGAATGGTTCTTCGAAATTTGGGTAGATCAAGATAGGGTCAGATACAAGGGCTTGCTTCAGTTCGTTGAAGGAAGACTTGCAATCTGCGTCGAAGATGAATTTGACGTTTTTCTGCAGGAGTTTCGTTAGGGGCTTTGAGATCTTGGCGAAATTGGGGATAAAACGTCAGTAATAACCGGCGAGACCAAGAAAAGATTTAACATCTTTAGGAGTTTGGGGTTGAGGAAAATTCTGGATGCATTCAACCTTTGAAGGGTTTGGTTTTACTCCTTCTTGGGTGATCAGATGACCTTGGTAAGCAACTTCCTTACGGAGAAACACTTATCAGGTTGAATTTTCAAGTTTGACTGGCTAAGACGCTTAAAGACTTCTGTCAAACGGGACATATGCTCATGTATGGTTGGTGAATAAACGATAATGTCATCCATGTAAACAAGGCAACGTTCATTCTGGATGCCCAGAAGAATGTTGTCCATGACCCTCTGAAAGGTAGAAGGTGCATTTTTCAGACCAAATGGCATACGAACGAATTCGTAATGGCCATTGTCAACAGAGAAACCGGTCTTGGGAATTTCTTCCTCAAGGATTTCCAACTGGTGGAACCCGGAAGCGAGATCCAGTGTCGAAAAGTATTGACACTTACCAAGTTGATCGAGGAGATCAGAAATGTTGGGCAGAGGATATTTATCGTCTACAGTTAGTTCGTTTAACTTCCTATAGTCGATAACAACTCGCCACTTTTGCTTACCAGAAGCATCGAGTTTCTTAGGGACGACCCATACGGGGGAGGACCAAGGAGCAGAAGAGTGCCTGATTATGCCTTGATCAAGTTTTTTCACTTCCTCCTTATGGACTTGAGGATATCTGTAAGATTTTGTGAAAACGGACTTGGCATTATTGGTGTCAATTGAATGTTTTACTGCGTTGGTAAAAGACAAAACA
The DNA here is from genome assembly GCA_034190945.1 of Octodonta nipae. Taxonomy (NCBI): domain Eukaryota; kingdom Metazoa; phylum Arthropoda; class Insecta; order Coleoptera; family Chrysomelidae; genus Octodonta; species Octodonta nipae. The sequence goes on along the minus strand of CM067221.1, from coordinate 56,633,121 downwards.
TCGCCTTCGAGATAGAAAATATCTTCGAATTTTAAACAGAGGTTCGTGATAAGTTCTCGCTCTTCGTCATTAAGGTGTTCTGTACGAATTTGTTCCCTAATAGTTAAGTTTCTGTCTAAGTTTATAGAGTCAGAGTAATCCTGTGTATTCAAATTTAAGAGAGGGTGTGTAAGGTCAAGGGGTTCTAAATGAAGATTGGAAAAGTTAGCAGTTTTGGGCATTGCGTTCGCGTTTATTATTGAAGTTAGAAATTCTCCTTTTGAATTAACATGTACAACAGCGTTGGGAAGTCGTACTTTGTCAATTACTTGTGTCGGTAAAATTGCATCGGTGTTTGAAAGTTCACATCTTAGTTTGAAAATTTGTTCGGTACGTGCCTGGATAGTTATTACATTGTTATAAGTACAAGTTGGCATTTTAGTATTGGAAATGTCTGTCGGTTGTGTGTTAGACTGATTGTGATCGGGTACTTTATGCAAGGGAATAGTTTTGAATTTCGTAATTAACTGTTTTGATTTTAAGTCAACAATACATTCGTAATGCTCAAGAAAGTCAAGACCTAATATTCCATCAAACTCAATATCTAGATTGTAGATAAAAACCTTATGGGGGTTACCTAAGGCAAATGGAATAAGGGTGGATTCTGAAATCGGGATTTTCTCGTGCGTAATACCTTGGATTGTCACTTTTTCGGGAAATCGTTGACGGAAATTTTTGACGGTATTTTCTTGAAAAATAGAGATACCAGCTCCGGCATCAATGAAGAGTTTGAATTTTTCGGAATTTAATATAGATTTTTTGAGTTTACTGTTAAAAGAGGACTTAGAGGAATGCTTGTTCCGGGAAATTCGCATTCGGGTTGAAATCTTCCAGATTCAAATTCTGGATTTGGGTTTGGTCTTCGGAAATGATAGTTGTTGAGTCGGGGGGCTGATCTAGGCTCGAGAGAGCTAGAAAATCCTGGTATTCCTCGGTATTGAAAGGTTCAATGGGGGTATCGTCTGGAATTTCTTCGAGGTCGGGGCTTACATAATTTTGACTGATATCGTCAAAATAGTGTTGGTTATTATCAGTATAATAACCGTAATCGTTTTCAGGATGTTGAGAATATTCACCATTTTGATGGTGGTTAAAATGATGTGCCCTTTCTGGACGATAGTGAGGGTTGGTCTGTATTACAGACGGTCGGAACTGATTTGGTTTGAACGGGGGTCTTTGAAAGTTCGTCGTCGGTTTTTGATGGTATTATTTGTGGTTGGATTTGGCCTCGAAAATTGATTTGGCCCTACGAAATTTGGTCGGAAATTTTGAGTTGAGGACTGAGGGTTATTTTGGTATCTTAAACGACAGTCTGTGGATATGTGGCCTAATCGTCCACAATTTAAACATTTGGGTGGCTGACTTGGTTTCCTAGCCGGAAATGAGGGTTTAGGTGGGGCAGATTTGTTTATCTTCTGTTCCTCGAAGTAAGACAACTGAAGCTCTCTTCTTATGCGAGAATGTGCCTCCAGAAGGTCTTTGGGATTGCTGGCACGAATTATTTGGCCTACACGTGGTTCTAATCCTGTAAGGAGCGTGTTTAGAACCATGGTATCAACAAGTGTAGTCTGAGCATCTTTTTGCTCATTGCTTAGATTTCCTGATTTTTGAATGCATGAGTGCATTTTCGCACTCAAGACCTGAAGTCTGTTGTAAAATGTCAGGGGAGACTCATTGGCTAGTTGTTTTAACCGTTGGAGATCGTGAATTAATGAAGAGAGATCACGAGAATCTCCGAAGTGTAGCGTGAGAAGCTGTTTAATCTCAAGGTACGACGCAGGGTTTCTAGAGTTTATTAACTGCGCCGCTTTGCCTCTTAATTTATTTTTAATGTGGATCACTAATAGGTATTTTTGATCCGCGGTAGACATGTTGGTGCGTTCCCGCATTTGTTTAGTGTATTGTGTTCAATTTGATTGAATTACTTCATTGATTTTTAAACTTCTGCACCTTTTCTAAAACATTCCGTCGCGCTAATGCTAATCGTAAAAGTGTGTTTTTGCGTGTAAAATATAGACAGTATTCGTGTTTTGGATCCCGAGCTGTTTGGACGCTTGGGAGTTTTGTGCAATGTACTCCGAACTTTTCGGTGGCTTTGATTACGTCTGAAGAGACGCCGCATTTTGTTGTTTCTTTTGCGTTACGATCCGCGAGTTCTTTAGCTCCATTCGCGACGACCGCTAAACCGCTGTCATTTTGTTTCTTTTGTGTTTACAAAAGCGCATCATTTGTTGTTAAACCCGCATTTTTTGTATATTCAATCAATGAACATTACGTCGCTATTTTTTGTGTAACGTGTTGTCCAGACGAAGCTCTAAGAAACTGTTCCTGTTCACGGGGCTAGCCTCAGAAGAAAGAACCACCAAGAAAACACCCTTAGCAGAGCTTCGACGTAAAAGGTTAGTGATTAACTTTTATTTGGTGAATTACTTTACGTGTTTATTGATTGTTCCGCTAAAGGTCCTTCGTCAGTTATATACTTGCATTGAACCAGCATTGAACTAAAACCGCAACATCTATTTCATACATCTTTTTGAATATTACTCTCTCTATGTAATGTTTATCGAAGACATTACATAACACATGTTGTAAGCACAATTACAAGCATGTATGAAGGTGGCCAAGGAGATTTGGTCTCCCTCAAATTCGGGAACGATTGAAAATATTTCCGATAACCGGTATTTTTCGGTTTCATCGGAAACAACGTTGTTTGTTGCTTGTGCCATTGTGATTTGTTAGATTTAAAATATGTACACAAGTTGAAAGAAAAAATATAATAAAACAAACGAGGGATTGAATAAAAAGTAAAAAAATATTAATAGAGTGTATGTAAATGGGGAATAAACGATATTTTGGATAATAGAACAGTAAAGAATGGAGTAATAAAATAAATATGTAAACGTAAATCAGAATATATCAAATAAATGTTTCAATTCAAATAATAAATCAATTCAAAATAATATATCAAGATTACCAAATAAATAAAATAATCAATCAAATAAAAATCAAATTATCAAATATATCAATCAAATCAATTAAATAAATTGTTAAAACCTTAAACGTTAGACGATTCACTACTACTCACATCAACAGGAACATTGGAAGATCCATGTTCTCCTTTTTATCGCAGTTAGGACTTCTTCCAGGTTCTTTGCTCCGTTGAGGGATAGGAATCCGCCGCTACCAGTTAGAATTAAGCTCGTGTTCTAGTAACGTTGACGGATCCTACTGACTGCGCCAATTTGTTATATCACACTTCTCAATATTAACTTTTTTAAAAGATTTTATTAATAACAATACAAAAATTATAACTTTAAAAATGTAAATGAAAATAACAATATAAACTAACTACAGACAGAGTAATAATGAATGCAACATTAGAGCAGTTTTACAATTTATAACATATAATATGCCGAATAAGCAAAGTCGACGCTGCAATTCCCACGGATGTTGGCCGTGCCGTAATCTGACACTACACGTGTCGCTGAGTCAGCTGGGAATGTTGAATTGTCGTTGCGATATAAGTTCGTTCTAAGTTCATAGCATAAACTTATACAACATATATATATATATATATATTAGGTGGTTTCCGGGAATTCCTCGGCGTAATTGATAACTGATCCCTGCCGGAATCCATGGTAAATGACGACGTTTCGGCAGAATCACTTCTGGCCTCTTCAGGTCGGTTCGCATAATTCTCGTAGCCTTCTGCTTACGCTTCTAGTTACTCGAATAGTGCGCGCTGTTATATAGTTGCAGTTCGGCGCTTATCGGTTGGTACCGTGAACGACTGCGTGTGATTGGCCCTTGGCGCTCCCGCTTGCTGATTGGTTATTTCAGGTGTACTTGTTATAGGGCAGGCCCGGGCCGGCACGGTGTTTAATAGAATTTTCCAAGAATTCGATAACTTGGATTTCATTGCGTGCGTTTAGACTGTCAGGCTTCTTCGCGATTTCAGTTGCCTCTCTACGAGTCTCGATTTCGGGTGTTCTATATTTGCCAATACTCTGGTATTCTCAAAGTCTATTCAGTGTGACGTCGTAGTGGCGTGTTCCGCAATGGATGTTGTTTTTCTTGCTTTCTTATGGCGTTCTGGTGTTCATCACGTGTAGCTTGAATTCTTCTGTTAGTTTGCCCCACATAGGTTTTATGACAGTCTGCTCATGAAATCTCGTACACACCCTGTTGTTCTAAAGGGATCCTCGTCTTCGGAGTCCTCAACACCGTGCTTATTTTTCTGTCTGTATTGAAAATAATATCGATATTATGTCTCCGTAGAATTCTTGCAATACTGTCCGTGGTACCCTTGACATACGATAAATTAGCTTTGTTTATTGGTGTCTCATGTTCCTCGTCTGTTTGTCTTGGTTTTGACCTTAGGGCTCATGTATATTTCCGTCTGTAAATCCGTATTGTCTCAGAGCTGTTTTTAAACTGTCAATTTCCTGTTTGACGTTATCCTGGTCAGATAGTCTTTGTGATCTGGTTACTAAAGTCTTGACGACTAATTGGGCTGTGTAGTGATGAGAATTAGCATGGAGGTATCTGCTTTCCTATATACTGTATGGCCAAGGGTTCCATCTTCCTTCCTATTTATCAGAACATAAAGAAATGGCAGTTGATTGTTTGCTTCAAGCGTTTCATCCAATTCTACAGGGACCTACCTAAAGGCCTCGAAACTCTTGAAAAACAAATCACAATAGAAGAAATACCAGAAATACTCATAGAAGTGGTGAACATGAATAAGTCTCTCCAAAATATATGTACACACTAGAATCCGCACTCTCTAACTAATAGAATCATAGTTTTAATGCATACGGAAAATAGCAAAGAAGACATTCAGCTATAAATGCCCATAAACCTCCTATTCGCAGTGTACACACATAAGTATTCAAGTAAGATCATTTAAAGCAAATAACAAAGAACACTAGAGTCCGATTAACCACGAAGGCAAGATGGATTCTGCACTGGGTTCGGTACGATTGATCACATACATAAGTTATTAAACGGACCAAAGTATATCAAATACCACTTGTCTACGGCTTCATAGATGTTTGACACCATACATCGGAAGGTGCAGATAAGCCATACATCGAAAGAAACGGCCAATATACAGAGTTAAAAGAATTAAACCACTGAATAAATTTTGAAGAATGCATTTTGAGGAAAAACGTTAAGTAAAAAAATTTAATAGTTTTTATTGGTTTTCCGATGGTTTCCTTGAGCACGCATTTGAGTTGTATGTTTTTTTAGTGTTTATTTTGCCTTCGGTGGTGTCAGTTGTCAAACTTTGCCCGATACGAATCAAATTTTCTAATAAACGCCTACACAATTGAATGAAACTTTTTTCTAGATAAAATAAATACAACAAACTAGAACGTGAATTTAATAAGGTATAAAAATAGCTTACCTAAAACTTTCGTCTCTATCGCCAAATTATCCTTGAAAACCTTTAAAACTTCTAAAAACAATTCTGCACCTCTTTGATCCAAAAATACGGTACAAGTAGCAGCACTTTCATCGGTCAAATTCCACAGGGCACTTAATGTAAATTTTAACGTTATGTCTGCGTAATTTGTGTCCACTCTACTTTGTACCATTGCTAACAGTTTACGCATATAACGCCGGACATGCGCCTAATTCAGAAGTTTCTTGAGTGGAAACCTTAAAAGCAAAAGGGTCCTGTCGATGAAGATGGTGTCATTAGAAAATAAATAAATAATACAGGCTGATAGAAAAATGTATGAATTGTGTTATTTTACAGTTTGTGGTGTGATTACAGACATGAAACACAAGTGAAAATTGTAAATGTATTAATCATTTGTCATGTTCTCTCGAACAAACTGCCTTACTTGAAATGCATTTTGTCAGCCCTCGAATCAGGAATAAAAAAAAACAAAAACATTTCGTAATAATTTTGTAACAGCACCAACCACCTACACTCGACCGATATATACCAAAATTATTCTGAAAGTTCAAACAATGCGGATTAATTTGTATGTCTTGAATTTTTGTTAAAATCACATACAATTGGTTTAAACTCGTAGTGAAGCAATGATAGTGTCAAGCTATCATAGGGCAAGTAAGCTCACGTCTAAGCGCCAAGTATTAATTAGATATAATATTGATGCTGTAAGAGCTGCATTTTTTTTATACGGCTATGGAAATATTTTATATTTTAAGTTTTTTATGTTTATACACAATTTCACTTTAAATACTCTACTCATTTAAATTGTCAGTGGAAAATATAATAATTAGATTTTCTGGATGGATGTACAATAGAGTGCTTCATTTTAGAGTCACCTAAAAATCTGATTACAGATGTTTCATCCCTTTAAAGAACACTAAATAGTTACGTTGTAATATTTTTTCTTCCGCTCACAGTTCAGATCTTATATTTCGAATTTTGGCTCTTAGATTCTTATATAGGACTACATTCTCTATGAAAGGGCCAATTGAGTAAAATTTGTAAGTCCAATATGCTTTTATAAACCGGCTTTGAACTTGTGAATTGCATGAAGATATCATAATTTAACTACTAAAGCGTCTTCTAGTGTAAAAATTTTTCAACATTTCACTTGTAACGACTATTACAATAATTTATTACACTTACGTGAAAAGTTATAGGAAATTTGTTAGTTATTGAAGTATTTTAAAATAATATATCGACATTTTTTGTGTTATCATATGTACAGCTACTAAAAAAGTTGAAATCTGTCTCAAATTCTCTTTGAGACGCCTGCAACTAGACAGCAGATAGAAATAGAAATTATAACAAAATTGTATTAATTATTTACTTTTTCGATGTAACATTTAAACTATGTTTATTAGTAACAAATTACAAAATGTTTGCACTGAAAAGTTTCAATAAAAGTAATAATTGATTTTCGAGTCAAAATGGTAACGTTTTTTATTATTAATGAAGTCTAAACTCTTGTAGGCATGTTGTGTGATTTTGGATGGATAAAATCTAATGAGTTGGCGGCACACAAATTTTATCAATATTGATTATTTACAAATGTTTTTCCCCTGAAAACTATTTCTGGAAAATAGAGAAGATCAATATTCGAAACTCAAAGTGTGGTAGGGACAGTTTTATAACCTAAAAAACAAAAATTATGACATCAGCTGTTATAGGTGTGATCGATACAACCAAAACTACTTCCAGGAATACATATTCTTGTTGCAGTCATAGTATAAATCTTCGCCATCGTAGGGAAGACAATTCATTAGTTACAAACCGTTGCTGGTCGTTCACTGGGACGGTAAAATATTATCTGCTACTGTTGGGAGCAAAAAAGTTGGCTCCGACTGTTGAAACATTAAACGAGTGGAATTTCACTCAGGGAGTCAAAGTAATGTGCTTTGATACATCTCCGGCCACCATTTGAATGTATCAATATTGTTATCGAAAATTTCTTTTCTCCAAATAAATATCTAACTTAGCTGTCATCTCCATTCGGCTATAATTAAATCTTCTCGCAATATTATTTTGTTTTTGAAAAGGTTAATGAACTGAACAAATTGTGGTGTTTAAGAGATTACAATGGAAATTGCGTCTTATTAAAACTGATGCTGTAGGAAAAAAGATAGATTTAGCCTGTTGTTACCACATTTTTGAAATAATACTAAGAAGCCTGTCAGGCAGAAAATCTCCGATGGTAACCATATTTGAACATTTCAAGGTAAATGCGATGGAATAAATAAGAAAAATTTAAGACGAATATGGAAGATATTCTTGTTAATAATGTAATTAGGAGTAAATGAAATAAAAATAATTCAATTGATTGAACAGCATTAGCAAGTAAATTATAGTTACTGTTTACATTTAACTAATGAAGTTTGAAGTTTGTTCAAATTTTCGTAGTGAGGATAACGCTCTATTGAATTTTCTTCTTAATTATTAACATTTTCAGGAGCACTATATTTAATACATATATTTTCAGAATCATGTTAGAGGTGACAAGTCTAGCGATTCCTTGTTGTTATCAAAAAAAAAATCTTTACCAGATTATCAAAAAAAGATTGAATTTGAAGTTTACTGTTATGAAGTGAATTGATGAAAACATTTTTGAATGTTCAGATACTGAATTGATATTTAATTTAATTATTTTAAAAAAGACAATTTAAAGTTTAATTTTCAATTCCTCTATTAGTGAATTATCACTAATAGAGGAATTTGTTAGAGTCTATTAAGACTCTAACAAATTCAACTATTGATTGATGTAAATAATTTTCTTTTTTATTTGACAATAAAATTGGTATACACAATCCTTGATTAAGATTAAGATACTATAATTTTAATACTGAACATCATATAGTTCCCGTTGCAGTAGGTGTGAATGACTAAGTGACCAACAGTGTTTAGATGACTAGAGTCGAAAATTAAAGAAGCATTTTTTTATTGTTTTGTTAAAGTTCATACTGAGCCTGATTCAGTGAATTTGATGCTTCAAGTGAGAATTTACAATTTTTTGATTGTATCGATTTACTCTCTTGATTTATTTATTTTTTAATAATAGCCTCTGAATAACTTTACAATTAATTTTTTAAATACAATGATGAGGTCGAGAAATTGATATGGAGAATTTTTTTCAAATATTACTGGTCTCACAGATAACCGCTTTCGGACTTACTTTAATTGTTAATTTCTCAGATTGAAGCTTATATAATAAACTAAACTTGTGAAAGTCTTTAGTAATTGTAGAATTGATAAGAAAAAAACAATGTTGATATATTATATAACATTAACAATAAGGTTCAACGTATTGATCACTCCACCATGAAAAAGGACCCAACAACAGAGTTCTATAGAAGGGTAAGATGACTTTTAGTTAATTGATGCAAGACTGACATTGAACAATTACAACGGAAAGGTCGAGTGTTACTAACAAAAGCTCAAAATCCCCCTCAAAAGAGCTCTGTCGAACGTACAACTTTGCCAAGGTATAAAGGAAGAAGAGGATTGGCCGATATAGGCAAATTACTAGATCAACAAATTTCTACTTTGCGTAGCCACTTCCAGAAACTCGCAGAATTTTCTGATCTACACAGAGTCAAGTTGATGCCGCAAAGCACTGCGACTGACAGAACAACAAGTCCAATTGCACCACCAGTCAACTGATCAGAAACTGCTCAAATGGAAAGAGAAGCCCCTCCATGGAAGATATATAAATGACGTGAACCAAGAACCAGTTCAGCGTCGAACTACTGGTTGACCTCAGGTCATATGTTTCCTGAAACGGAAGGCTTTATATTGGCAATACAAGATCACGTAATCTCAACTAAAAACTAGCTAAAGTGCATTGTTGAAGACCCTTCTATTAACAACGATAGATGCAGATACGGTTGCCAAACATCTGAATCTATCCAGCATATCACAGGAGGTTGCCAAGCGGTCGCTGCACCTGAATACAAAGAGCGACACGATGATGCTTTGGCAAAAATACTGCACCAGGAACTAGCTTTGAAACTTGAACTGTTGCGGTCGGTAAGAGTGCCATACTATGAATACAAACCACAATCTGTTTTAGAAAATAAAAACTACAAGCTGTACTGGGACCGCACAATAGACCAGATATAGTTTTAGTAGATAACGTCTCTAGAAAAACAAACAAATATAAATATTAAGCAGGCTGAAAAATAGCCAAATATAGAGGAATTTCAAATATAGACAGAATGGGACATGAAAAACACCCGAACTGTACCAATTGTTATGTCAACAACAGGAGTAGTCCCAAAACTTCTACTAAATAATTTAAAATACCTCGGTCTGGACGAACATCTTTACCAACTAATGCAAAAAAACCGTTCTGTTAGGAACAGCCCGGACGGTCAGAAAATTCATAGGAAATTGCCACGACTCCAACCACGGGCCTGATAACCTGGCAAGGGCTTTGACAGAGAGGTAAACCCTTTTGATATCCAGGATATTTGGGGTTTGGTGAATTTTCCGAGAGTGTTCTGTCTAGACTCTGAAACTCTTTTAAATCAATCTTCTAGTGAGTAGGCAGATCGAAACCCCAAGTTCGATCGAGAACCTGATTTTCGTTATTATCATTTTTTGTGTCTCTTGATAATGGCTCCAAAACAGGAGTCGAAACGTCGAGTACTTCATAAATTTAGAGGCGGTTCTAGCCCAAAACCTAGCCCAGTTCTTCTTATTCGAAAATCTCTGCCCCTGTGTGATTTTGCTTTCCAGTAGCCTTATCAAACCAACCGAAATTTGTATCACTTATTCTTCATTATTTACTTTCAACCATCAACCAATTATAAGGGACCCATTGTCAGTTCGGTACAATCTTCAACCCAATAATTAGCCAGGTACTTGGCACAAACCCTTCAACATCTAGTTGAGCAAGCATCCTCGTACGTAAAGAACTCTTCTTCCTCCATAGATATCATCAAACTTGTACAACACTGTTCTTCTAACAGATATTTTTCATTTCAAAACACTATTCAAACAAATCCGTGGAGCTTCGATGGGGTAACCCCTTTCTCCAATAATTGCTAACATTTTCATGAATAAAATTGAAACCCAGGCTCTAAACTCGTCTATTTTAAAACCTTCGTGTTGGCTTAGATTTGTTGATGACACTTGCGTCATCAGGGCATAGATTCATTAGACTATTTTCTATAACACAACGTTCAATTACAATTCTTGATGTCCTCACAACGAAAACCAATAATGATAGATTCTCACATAACCTCTATAGGGAACCAATGCAAACAATCGATACTTAAATGCCCAATCACACCATCGCCCTGCCCAATTGATTTCTGAAATGAAATCTTTGGCTCTTAGATCTATCCGATTAACAGATATTGACAATAAGCAAAACTTCAACAAAACGGTTATCATCCGGAGCACATTGTGCGTACAATTCGTTAATCTCAACATCCCCCAAATAAACCGTCAGAAACAGACAAACAACACCGGAAGCCTTCCTTCCGTACGTTCGAGGAGTCACTGACAAAACAGCACGGATTCTAAACCGACATTAAATAAATACAGTCTTCAATATCAAACTATAAAACTATGGCTATTGTTAACCAGGAGCCCAAAACCCGATAACGGCAAAGTACCTAACGAGGATCGAGGACGAAATTCTATGTCGCGATTGTCCACAAAGCTACATGGGTAGTACCAACAGGTGTCTTAACCATCGATATTATGAACAATATCTGTCAGTTCGTAAAAAAGAGATCTGACTTCAGCTCTCGCACATCATAATATCCAAACCGGATTCTCTATCAACTAACTAAATAATTAGTGAAGCTATAAACAAATTATGTAAAATGTTGTTGTATGACGTGAGAAATATGTGCTTATAGTAATTAAAGTAATAATTTCCTTTGTGCAGAAAACAAAAATAGTTTCATAAATATTTATTTACTTTGAAGAACTATTGTTATTTAAACTACATCACCATTCCAGATTACATTAAAAGATGTCTACATAATACCGTGTTACTTACCTTCGCTGCTAAAATACTACATATTGCCACAGCCATCCTGTCCATATTTATATCTTCAAAGTGACAGAGAGCTTCCAATACAAGTTTTGCACACCTGAATTTGTCAAAAGAAACTTCTTGTAATATGCGGTCACTACATAAGGTCAATAAAGCGTTTTTTTGCAACTGAAATTCACCGGGAAAATTTTGCATTGCATACAACGTCAAATTTACTCCTTTGCTTAGCAAAGAAGGGTGTAAGTTTTTTGATAGCTCTCCACGTGTCAAATTGTACAGACAAGCAGTGGCTGCCATTTGTACTCCGAATTTGTTGCTATGCATTTCCATAACTTCAACAACTAATTTGAAAATGACAGGTTGAGGCTCTTGAAAGGAACCGGAAAGTTGGAATAAGTGATAAAGAGCTTTTTGAATATAATTCCCCCTGAAAAAAGAAAGCACAACATACTAATTAAGTAATAATATTGTGTAGGTATATTATTAACATACCTTTCTTTATATTTGTTCAAAACAACTTTAATTTGTTCTTCATTTCCTAGACCAGCTATTACTAAATTCGGGGGGAATATCGTTCCAGTACGATCAGAGAAAACCGGATCGAATGCAACTGAACACAGAACGATTCCCAAAAATTCCAAATTGGGATGTGAATCTATAAAACTCAGTAAGACTCTTTTTGTAATCAATTCTTTCCAGCCTGACAAATCCAAAGATATCAAGTTCGGTAAGACATGGGAGTTTTCCAAAATATCTATTAGATGCATTATGTTGTTTAAGTAAAGGTTGTCATCTATTTTTTCGTTAAAATAACTTACATCCAAATGTCGCAGATTTTTTAGATTTTCTAAAGTTGACACAAGATGGCACGCCTCAGAGAGATCCTATAAAAAATACATTAAATCAGGACAAACTTCCATTGTAGAATGACTTTTATTTTGATGCCACTCATACAGTACGTTCGCAAACAAGGAAGGGTATTGTCTAACGAGACAATGGGTTAACATGTCGTTTCGACCGAAATATATAGTTATTTATTATAATTTATCTTATTGAAGTAATAATGCATAATATATTAAAAGAATTAAGGGACGGGCTTATAATAATAACGAAATAAAACATATTGAGATTATTCGCGTCCAGCATCCAAACATCATCAAAGAAAATATGATAAAAAAAGAAAACTGCGAAAGAGGAAATCACCAAGTACATTCCACCTAATGAATGAAAGCATAATACGAGACGAAACGAGAAATAGACAAGTACTGAGAGAAGAACAAACAAGTAAGAAGAGAAATTCGCAGGAACCTAAAGAACATAGAACGACAAAATGCAAATATGAAAATATTAAGATCTAAACTATCTAAGACTATTCAAGAAATGGCAATTGTTTATTCGCTTCTATTTCCACGGTAAATTTTATTTTGTGATCTAAAAATGTATTAAGATGTCCTCTTCCATGGAGTCAAATCGCAGCGATAGGAAATTCAGGAGCACTAATAAGTTTCATATTTCCTTATTCCAATGCCGTTAAGTTGCAAATAATGACCAGTAGAGTAGATCATTTAAAAATATGTTAGAAGAGAAATAAACATCAAGAAAAATTCAAAAAATAAAAATAAACAGAGAGACTAAAACTAGTAAGAAGAATATTAGCAAAGATAAAACTACAGAAAATAAGAAAAAGCAATCTTCAGCTCACGAGTTCTATTGTCCGTTATGCCACGATAAGTAGAATTAAAAGTGTATGTTTACTTGTTCACAAATGTTTATTATATCTAAATAAAAGCTAGTATTTTTTAATTATGTGAGAATTTTATTGTATAATTAGAGGGAACAGAACATTATGTATTGTGTATATTTGATGTAAATAAAAGTTTCTAGAAAGTGAGAGTGAATATTAGTTTTTAAATTTTAACTGAACCCACGGAGTTTATAACAAATTTGGAGATCAGAAGTGCAGGATCAAGTGAAGTTAAACTCGTAATTTGATTTATGGAAACCAGAAGCATGGAAAAAACGGTTACGGAGGGACTAGGTGAAAAAATAACCCAGATTCTGGAGAAAGGTGACAAGAAGGAGAATCAACATCAAGAAGAAATTCAACAAAGGTTAGTGAAATCTTTTGATGAAAAACTTTAACGTAAAATAGAATTAGAAAATCTTGTCACTGCCATGGAAGAAAAACAACAAAATCTTGTTTCCACGATGAAAAGTGAACAACAGAATTTAGTTGAAGAATTATTCTCGAAGTTTGAATTAAGAAGACAAAATGATTTTAAAATATTTAAAGAAAAACAAGGCAAAACGGAAGAAAAAAGACAACTGCAATTTGAACAATTAATGCAAATAATATCACAAGTTAATGAAAGAATGCAAATAGTAGAGTCAGATATAAAACAGATAAACGACGATATAAAGATCCTAAAAAATAATGTGGAGGCTCTTGAAACCAAAGTAGATGACATCGATTCCATCCAGAGCCAGGTGAAATTTGAAATCAGTGCTATCCAAAACCAAGTAGAAGCAGAAATTTAAAAAATGCATCAGGACTTAGAGCGAGGAAAATACCAGAACACCGCGAGTACCAAAGTTTCCGTCAGCAAACCACCCATATTTGATGGCAGTTCATCTTGGCCCGTGTATAAACGGCAATTTGAGGCAGTGTCTACAGCTAATGGATGGGATAACTAAGAAAAATCTACCTCTCTTGTGGAAGTACAACGAAATCTAAGACTAAGTGGCATCAAGAAAAGTAATGAAGGTTTACTTCGGGCGTAAGACGTAGAGGCCGTCATGAGCATGTCCAAGCCGAGGGTCCGAGCAGTTTCCTGTAACCAGGAAGAGCCAGAGTCACCATCTCAAGCGCTGCTGGCTGGTCTGAACAAGCTATTAGAATGGTCACAAAGAACTGGCACCAGAGGGGAATGTTACCGCTGTGGACGGACAGGACACTTTCAACGTGACTGCATAGTAAGGCCACCGGAACGATCACCAACCAGGAGTAGTCAACAAACCGACCTTACGAACCAGGGAAACTCCAATCAGTCAGCATAAAGGGGCGAATTCTTACTAACCCTCCACCAGCCCCCCTGGGATTTTGCCGAGATAACAGCAACCTAGTCAACAGGGGCACCATCAAAGGCTGAGCAATTACCATCACCATCGACACCGGCGCCGCTGTGTCCATCGCCAAGTCCAGGGTCTTGAGGGCTTAGGAGATCCGGCCAGCTAACAACAACATCCAGCTCAGGACAGTCACGGACGAGTCCATATCAATACAGGGTGAGGCAGATGTCGTGCTAAAGATAGGGGACAACATGATCCGGCATACAGTCCTGGTAGCGAATATTGAGGACGATTTTATACTGGGCATGGACCTAATTAGCCAGCATGGATTTATGTTCGACTCGAGTTATGATGTTCTTCGGTTCCTAAATGAGGAATTTGTATTGACACGGCCCGTTAACAGCTCATCGACCCCCATAAAAATTGTAGCAAAATCTCCAGTCAGAACCCCGGTCGAACGGAACAGATTATTCATGGGCAGCTAGAAGCAATCCTAGGAGCTGCGTTGGAATGGTGGAGACCGTACGCTCAGCTCATGACTACTTAGTTGGACGGGCTATAGTTAAAACCGGACGAGATATACCAATTAGAGTCCTGAATTTGTCCAACAACGACATCAGAATTGCCAATGGTCAAGAGATACCAGACATCGGTGAAGGAGACAAGGCCCAGTAAAGAGTTCCTACAACAGTTTGCTGACTATTTGACACACCTGACACCAGAGGAACAGAAGAAAGCCAAGCAATTTATCACAAAGCACTGGCAGTGATGGTGAAGATGAAACCACCGGTCGCACCAACATCATCCAGCACCGAATAGATACCGGGAAGGCTCAACCCATCGGAATACCACCTAGGCGACTACCATTGGGGCAACAACAGGCAGTCGAGGAAAACATCGAGTCCATGCTACAAAGTGGACTTACTGAGCCATCTATCAGCCCATGGTCCGCTCCCGTCGTGCTAGTTAAAAAGAAGGATGGAACCACCCGATTTTACGAGGTTAAAGAAATCTGAATGACGTCACCTAGAAAGACAGCTATCCACTACCCCGAATTGATGACACTCTGACCACACTAGTAGGCTCCCGTTGGTTCTCCACACTAGAACTAAAGAGTGCATATTGGCAGATTGGTCTACACGAAAACAACAGAGTGAAGACAGCGTTCTCCACTAGTAAAAGGCTGTTTCAGTTCAAACTCATGCCCTTTGGATCATGTAATGCTCCCGCTACATTTAAGAGGCTAATGGAGTATGTACTGAACGGGTTAAAATGGAGGACGTGCTTAGTATACCTCGACGACATTCTGGTCATGGGTCAGACATGCGACGACCATCTGAAGAACCTGGGCGAAGTATTCTCCAGAATTAATAACGCCAACCTGAAACTCAACCCGAAGAAGTGTTCCTTGTTCCTAAAAGCAGTAGAGTTTTTGGGCCACGTCGTTTCCGAGTCAGGAATCCGCACCAACGAGGACAAGATAGAAGCCATCCGTATTTGGCCAGTCCCAAGAGACAAGCATGAAGTCCGAAGCTTCTTGGGCCTCTGTTCCTACTACAGGCGATTTGTTGAGGGATTTGCCAACACTGCCGCGCCTCTACATCGGCAGACCACTGAGAAGAGACCTTCCGTTGGAATCAGGAGTGCGAAATATCATTCGGATGACTGAAGGTAGTCCAATCCTAGCCTTTCCTACACAGTCCGGCAAGTTCATTTTAGACACCGACGCCAGCAACACAGGTTTGGGGGCCGTCCTATCCCAGATGCAAGATGGTGAAGAGAGGGTGATCGAGTACTACAGCCGTGGATTCTTGAAACCGGAACGAAATTATTGCGTCACCAGAAAAGAACTTCTTGCAATAATAAGGGCTCTAGACCATTTCCACAAATACCTTTATGGTCGTCATTTCTTAATCCGGACAGATCATGCCGCCCTCAAATGGCTGCTGGACATGAAGACACCGGAAGGACAACTGGCCAGGTGGATGGAAAAATTACAACAATACGATTTCAAGGTTGAACATCGTGCCGGTCGTTTTCATAATAATGCCGATGCCCTATCAAGAAAACCCTATAGAACAGAATGCGGACATTGTTTGAAGACGGAACAGCGAGAGGGTATCTCCACCAGGCAGATCCGAGTGCAAGTCGATGAAGACTGGACAACGGAACAGTGCATCCAGGACCAAATGGCTGATCCAGACATCGAACCAATCCTGTCACTCAAAAAGAGAAACCCAGGCCATGATAGGACGAGGTAGCTAGACACTCGGGCGTCCTGAAATCGTTATGGACCCAATGGGACTCTCTAAAGGTAGAGAATGGAATGGTCAAGCGAGTTTGGGAAAGCACTGATGGCAGAGAAACAAAGTCCCAACTGGTAGTTCCGAAGAAAAAGGTACCAGCCATCCTGACCGAAGTACATGATAGAATTACCGGAGGCCATCTGGGCATGAATAAAACCCTAGACAAAGTTCGTCAGCGGTACTACTGGGTGAATTACTTCGAAGACGTCAGAACTTGGTGCCGCAAATGTGACACCTGTGCAGCCAGTAAGCGCCCGAAGACCCGGACCAAGGGCAAAATGCCGCAGTACAATGTGGGCGTCCCATTTGAGAGAATTGCCATCGATGTCGCCGGTCCATTTCCCGAGTCTGAGAGGGAGAACAAATACATTTTGGTCTCAATGGATTACTTGAGTAAATAGCCTGAGGCATATGCGATTCCCAACCAAGAGGCAACCACGGTAGCGACGGTGCTAGTAGAACAGCTATTCAGCGCCCCGATGGAACTACATTCAGAAGGTCTGTACGATGTTGGAGAGCAGGAAAACGAGAACAACACCATTGCACCCCCAGTCAGACAGCAATAACCAGCGTGATTGGGATGAGCATATTCCCCTATTCCTGTTAGCATATCGCTCAGCCGTACATAATAGTACAGGCCTGACTCCAGTCAGGGTCCTATTCGGAAAAGAGCTGCGATTACCCTGCGATTTGGCTTCTGCTCTCCCGAAGAACCTTCCCAAGACATCAACGATTATGCCGACCAGCTACGACGTAACATGCTGGCAATACACGAATTAGGCTAATTTTGTTAGATGAATCGCCATTTTTTAATTCTGCATTGAATTCAATGTCCTATACCGAAAACGAAAATTAACAGTAATTAAAAAAATTACATTTATTTCTAAAGTTAAGAAAACAACGGTAAAAATGTGTTGGTTTGAACCCATTTATTTACGTCTGGTTTTTATAATTTTACTTCAAATAAGTAGTTGTCAAGTGTAGTTGCAAAGTTTCAAGTATGGCGCGTTTAACTGAACAGCAGCAAATAGAAATTTTGACGATGATAGGATATGGCGACATAACTCGAACACAAACTGAAGTTTGCGAATTGTTTAATATGAAGTACCCGAAGCGGCCATATATATATATATATATATATATATATATATATATATATACAGGGTGTCCCATGGTTCTGGTCTCGGATGATTGCGCAGTTATGATAAAAGATAGAATTTTCAAAATATAGGGGTATAACTTCTCGATTGGGATCTATCCAGCTAATATATTTTCAAGCATGTACCACTTCCGGTTATAGCGGAAGTTGATACCAACTTGCTTATTTCAAATGGAACACTCTGTAAATTATTGTATTTCTGAATTCTACGAGTAATTTTAATACTAATTCATGTATAATACCCTATACTTAAATTCAGCCCTTTTCGAGTTATTCCAAAATCTTTTTTGAAATTCATATTTTAAGGCCTTCAGATAATTGCAAATTATACAACAACAAAGAGGAATTTAGGAAAACCATTCGTTGAGAGGGTAGAATAAACTTAGTGCTTCCAGAATCTGTGAAAAAAGTATGGACATTATCTACAGAGTGTGTACAAAAAAATCCCGAAAATTAAAATTCAAAATCTGGAAAAACTCAATTTTTTCAAATGGAAACCACTATTTTTTATATCATAATCAGATTGAGCATCGAAAATAAGAGGTACTTTGTGAATAAGTACGTATACGAAATTCTGATAGTTTTCGACTTATTAAAAAAAAATAAAACATTTTCAGCATCTTTAATAAAAAGTAAGCTTAAGAACATAAGTTGGCCATGACGGTTGCTAAGGACTCTACGAAAATGTCATTTTAACAAATGTTCGAAATTCTTTTAATAAATCAATTTCAAATTTTATTTAATAGTTCGTAAATAATGGTTGCAAATGCATTTCTTATTCTTAGTCTCATATGTGAAAATTAACCAAAGGATTGATTCTCTGTTGCGATGTTAAAGAGTGCTATGAAATCATGACAAATGTCAAATATTACTAGTTAAATTATTATTATGTTATTATCATTTCAGTATATTCTTACGTCAGTTCAGAATCTTGATATAAATAATTATCCTTAAACAAAATGAATTTTACGAAAGAAGAAATGGTGGACATGATATTTGCATTAGGTGAATGACAACGTAATAGCTTGCTCGCGTCAAGAGTGTATTACACGCAATATCCAGATCGAAGGCATCCAACTGAAAAGGCATTTACAAAACTTTATGAAAAATTTGTTGATTCTGGAAATGTTTCTTATGGTAAACGTAATGTTCCAAATAGAGTAACTACTGAAGAAAACGAATTTATGATAATGCAATCTGTGATGGAAAATCCACTATGTAGCGTTAGAACTATAAGCTATTAGTAAAAGTGCCGTTCATAGGGTTATAAAGAGGTACAAGTTTCACCCCTATAAAATACAAATGCACCAAGAATTGCTTGATACAGATTATGAAAAAAGAGAAGAATTTTGTAATTGGTTTAGAGTTAAAATGCAGACTGAAGCTGCCTTTTCAACATATGTTTTGCTTTCAGACGAAGCCACCTTCCATAAAAATGGCTTCGTAAATAGACACAATTTTCATTACTATTGTGATGAAAACCCGAAAGGTTTTAAAACAACATCTCAGACTAAATGGTCCTTAAACGTGTGGGCTGGTATTGTTGGGGGTAACGTTATTGGACCTTTCTTTTTTGATGGGACAATGAATGGAGCCAAATTCCTTGATTTCTTAAGAAACCAATTCAGCCGTTATTAGAAGACGTTCTATTAAACATAAGAAGTAAAATGTGGCTTTAACTAGACGGCTCTTCAATTCATTATGACAGAAGAGTTCGGCGATATTTAAATAGAAAGTTTAGTGATTGTTGGATTGGACGAAACGGATCAGTTGCTTGGCCTCCACGTTCACCTTGTTTAATCCCAATGGATTTTTTCTCTGGGGTTACATAAAAGATATTGTGTATAAAGAGGAAGTAACGAGTAAAGAGAATATGAAAGAAAGAATAAGAAATGCATTTGCAATAATTGCACCAGAACTATTAAATAAAGTTCGTAATTCATTTATTAAAAGAATAAATAAGTGCTTAGAAGTGAACATTTGTTAAAATGACATTTTCGTAGAGTCCTAAGCAACCGTCATGGCCAACTTATGTTCTTAACCTTACTTTTTATTAAAGATGCTGAAAATGTTTTATTTTTTTTTAATAAGTCGAAAACTATCAGAATTTCGTATAAGTACTTATTCACAAAGTACCTCTTATTTTCGATGCTCAATCTGATTATGATATAAAAAATAGTGGTTTCAATTTGAAAAAATTGAGTTTTTCCAGATTTTTAATTTCAATTTTCGGGATTTTTTTGTACACACTCTGTAGATAATGTCCATACTTTTTTTCACAGATTCTGGAAGCACTAAGTTTATTCTACCCTCTCAACGAATGGTTTTTCTAAATTCCTCTTCGTTGTTGTATAATTTGCAATTATCTGAAGGCCTTAAAATGTGGATTTCAAAAAACATTTTGGAATAACTCGAAAAGGGCTGAATTTAAGTATAGGGTATTATACATGAATTAGTATTAAAATTACTCGTAGAATTCAGAAATACAATAATTTATAGGGTGTTCCATTTGAAATAAGCAAGTTGGTACCAACTTCCGCTATAACCGGAAGTGGTACATGCTTGAAAATATGTTAGCTGGATAGATCCCAATCGAGAAGTTATACCCCTAAATTTTGAAAATTCTATCTTCTATCGTAACTGCGCAATCGTCCAAGACCAGAACCATGGGACACCCTGTATATATATATATATATATATATATATATATATATATATATGTCGGGGTTTAATCCACGAGGGAATGTCGGGTTTGATCCAAAAGGGAATAAATGTGTGCTAAACATTTATTCGACAAACAATAATCACACTAAACTGACCGAAGGCACCATAATGATCCACCACTGGAGTTTCAAACTATACGAACAATAGATAATGTTGATGATCAATTTATCTTGGATGCCACCTAACATAAGTTCGATCGGCGTAGCAATATGATATTATAGATCTAAATTGGTACGCAAGGTATTCTACTCGGAACCGAGGCGAAATCCCGATTACGCGATAGCCCTCTACGATCTTACCTCGCTCGAGGTTCGAACAGAACTGCCCTCGTTCATCTCGATATGATTCTCATGACAAACACCGTGCATAACACCTGACTCACCGACTATCACGTAATCAACAGCTCACCGGGTGATTATTTATTTATGAATCATCCACGGTCCTTAGCTGGCAAATTTGTAATATAATATAATAATCGTAAACTAAAGTACGAAAGCACAAATATCCTGTTTCCGATAATACAATCTATATAGTCTTTAGACCTTCGCCACTTGAGAAACCAACTATTTCGTTATCTCCGACACGGCCATCCTGACTAACACACGTCCTCGGGGGTATCTAAAATTTCATTCCCATGACATTAAACTCAATATTACAAGTACTCGTACTTATCCATCAATTCAAATATCTAATTCAATAGCAAGAGGAAGTGAAATGTGTTTAAGGAATTGACTTTATAATTACAAGTATTACAAGTGCCAGTTACAATCGTTGGAATCATTTGTTACGGAACGACTAGTACTCTCAAGTTATATCGCTAACATTTGGCCAATATGGCAATACTCCAAGCATGCTCGATCTCACATTGAACCACATCTAAATTTCTTTAGACCACACTGCCAAAACTAGAAATGTAACTCTCCGGCATTTTCTCAATTTATCATGATTGTATCTTTATGTTTTTTTTAATAAAAAATTGAAATGACCAAAATTAAATTTAATGACCTTTATTTTTCGTCTTTATC
The DNA here is from genome assembly GCA_034190945.1 of Octodonta nipae. Classification (NCBI taxonomy): domain Eukaryota; kingdom Metazoa; phylum Arthropoda; class Insecta; order Coleoptera; family Chrysomelidae; genus Octodonta; species Octodonta nipae. Next base: position 56,611,325 of record CM067221.1, on the reverse strand, counting down.
GTTATTCTTTTCATACCTAGCATTACCTTCAATAATATTGACTCCTTGTACTCTTTCTTCTATCACAAACTAATAGTCCGTAAGGTGTGGTGACGTTACCAATTAATCAGTCAAGCAAATTATTGTCAAAATCCACACTACTATGTCACGTTTTTTTTGCGAACTCAAATTTTTGAAGTACCCTACGCAACTCTTGTCTTTTACTTTATTAATTTAAAATGAACCACATTAAATCCAGTAACTACTTAATTATGGTATACACCATGTCAAATTATTCAGGTGCAATAATTCCATTAAACCTGCATACAGAACCTGCATATAGAACCATGATTTACAGAGCATACTCTATTCCCTTATCCAAACGCCAATCTAACTTATGAAGTCATATACGTTGTATAGCCACAAATAACGGTTTTCATACTAGTGAAATCAAGTTATATTTTTTTCAAATTGTACTTAGCGCTTTTTTTTTAATTAATGGGAGATATGTTCGCAACCTTTCGTAGGTATTTACTATTACAAATATTTCATTCGAACCTAATATTTGCTCGTTATTCAGGGGCTAACCATTAATTTAATTTTCCCGTTTGAAACTCAAAACTCCAGCGGAACATCATTCCGGCTTTCCTTTTTTTGTGTTGGATAGATTTCATTTAGAAAAAGCTAAAACTCAATTCACTCATTATACCAGTAAACTCACGAGTTCTAGTAAAAATTAGATTTTATCAGAGTTTAATATTGTATAATTTAGGTGTATTAAATAATTGATTTTTATACAGTGCTTCCACACATGTATTGTTGTTTAGCTTTCATATTTCCCTAAATTGTTAACATTTCAATTTACGGATTACCATTATCTTGTTAGACTTTAGAAGAATAATGGTTGTGTCACAGAGTTCTAGATTTGTTTTCATTTGAGTTAACTTGTTTGTAGTTTTCTCATACCTTTTGAAGAATCTCTAGAAACACTTTATACTAGGTTGAAACTATAGCCCGTCGAATATGTTGACTTTGCTAAATATATCGCTTTTTTCATTTAAAGAGTTATTTCAAATATCAAGATTTGAGAATCATTTCCAGACCTTAGAACTTCAACTTAAACTATGTTTGCAGTTTGCATTGCAACTATTGCTACTTACTTTCCAAACCCTAAAGTTGTTGCTATAATATTAATCCATCTTTAGACAGAAGCCTAACAGGAACTGCATTTTGCAGTTTTCCCATCTTTACATTGGATAAAGAAATCCAAAGAAATCTCAATTTCACTAACAAAGTAATAACAGTTAAGATTGCAGGAGACAGTTATTATGAAAACTGACCTTGCCCTTTCTAAAGTACGTGAAAAACACGCAATAAATAAATGTAAACTTTTATAGTGGCAGTTAATTTACTCTTATACCGTCAGTATGAAACTTATCGAGACGTCAGCGATTTTATTACAAAAGTCGATTATTTTCGTCTCATAAATATCGAAACTATTTTATGTGAACTCTGGGGTAAAATTTCACTACCACTCATTATGTCATATTGTCAATAAATATCAGAAATAAAACATAATACCATCTCCAATATAAAACTCAATATTAACAGTTTGAAACTCACTTACATTGTTAGAACTGCATTAATAGTCTTTCTCCAAAATCCTAAAGCTAGCGATTCTTTTATTAATGAGCACTCGGCCCCAGAATCGAAATAAAATGGAAAGGACTCACCAATGTGTTTTAGTGTACCAAAACAAACTGCATCCTCAGTCACAGCACCACTGGCAAGTGATGTGCATTCCACACGACTATCGTGCGATGTTAATCGAAATATAAAGTCCTCTTAACCGCGACCAAGTTAAAACTTCCCCAACATAACTGGAACTAGCCACGGTGAAGACAAACCCTCGAGAGCACGAGTTACCACAGAAAATAACATGCCACCCTGTAATGGACTCTCTCCACCACAGGAACAGTAGCTAAACACCGCACAGCCGCGTCCGAACCACCAGTTTCACAACTAAAACGTAGCAACCGAAGCTCCACCGCTTCCGCAGCACTACTTCACTAGCCATCGCGTGGACATACCGGGCACTGATCCCACTCCTGATATCGGGGTTTAATCCACGAGGGAATGTCGGGTTTGATCCAAAAGGGAATAAATGTGGGCTAAACATTTATTCGACAAACAATAATCACACTAAACTGACCGAAGGCACCATAATGATCCACTACTGGAGTTTCAAACTATACGAACAATAGATAATGTTGATGATCAATTTATCTTGGGTGCCACCTAACATAAATTCGATCGGCTTAGCGATATGATATTGTTAATGTAAATTCGTACGCAAGGTATTCTACTCGGAACCGCGGCGAAATCCCGATTACGCGATAGCCCTCTACGATCTTACCTCGCTCGAGGTTCGAACAGAACTGCCCTCGTTCATCTCGATTTGATTCTCATGACAAACACCGTGCATAACACCTGACGCACCGACTATCACGTAATCAACAGCTCGCTGGGTGATTATTTATTTATGAATCATCCACGGTCCCTAGCTGGCAAATTTGTAATAGAATATAATAATCGTAAACAAAAGTACGAAAGCACAAATATCCTGTTTCCGATAATACAAACTATATAGTCTTTAGACCTTCGCCACTTGAGAAACCAACTATTTCGTTATCTCCGACATATATATATATATATATATAGTGATGGGCAAAGTAAATATCTCTGGAATTATATAAAAATGAAATTTGGAAGGTGGGTACTGCAGTAGATTGCCTATTTGTTTCCAATTTTTTTTTACAATTTTGAACTTCCTGTTTTACCGGAAGTAATGTCGATTTTAAAATTTGCAATGAAACGCCTTATATAGTATTTTAGTTTCTGATGAAACACTTTATTGCGAATACAAAAATTTGGTGTTTGATATTGTTTACTTCAATACCTACCGAGATATTAACAGAAAAGTAAGTAAGGAAAGAAAAAATTCGATGATAGCTAAACTCGGTTCAGATTTCATTTACGCCCGATATAAACAAACCGCTCGGTAAGGATTTGTATTTCTATTGGCCAATCGGTGGCATTATACCGTCACAGCCAACAGCACTGCTTGTTCCATAGTCGAATACACGTGCGTTTGTTTAAATCAGGCCTAAATTAAATCTGAATCAAGTTTAGTAGTCCATGACATTCATTGCAGAACTGACAGTAGTTGTCAAATTAAGTTATTAGTTTTTTTATTTGAACGTAAAAAGAATGTATTGTTTTAATTTGATCGTAAAATGGCCGAATTAAGTGAAAGAGAAAGAATAGAAATATTAATGATGATTGGGTATGGGGAGAAGAAAAGGACGCATCAAGAAGTTTATGACCTTTTTAACATTGTTCATCCGAATAAACAAATATCCCGTTCAGTAGTGACGAAAACTTTGCGAAGGTACGACACAAGTGGAACAGTTAGCAATTTACCAAAAAGTGGACGGTTAAAAAGTGCAAGTAATGAAGGTGTAGCTCAAAATGTTGCTATATCTTTGGAAGAAAATCCTCACTTATCCACTACCGACCTCGCCAATATGCATGGAATTAGCCGTCGTTCCGTAGGAAGGATATTAAGGCGAGAAAAATATCAACCATATAAAATTCGCCTCGTTCAAGAACTCTCCGAAGGTGATTTCGACAGACGTTTGCAATTTTGTGAAACGATGATGGATATTTGTAACCGTGATAATGATTTTATAAGAAATGTGTTTTCAAATGGTACGGTTAATCGACATAACTGCCGCTACTGGTCGCAAAGTAATCCTAATTGGGTACAAGAGGCTCATACACAACATCCCCAAAAATTTAACGTTTGGGCCGGCATTTATAACAACAGAATCGTGGGACCCTTCTTCCTACAAGAAACTTTAAACGAAGATAGGTATTTACAGCTCTTGGAGACACAAGTTATTCCGGCATTGGAGGTCAATGGACAATTACCAAATAATATCTGGTTTCAGCAGGATGGAGCACCACCCCATTACGCTCGCTTTGTTCGAGATCATTTAGATAGGACATTTCATTACAGATGGATTGGAAGAAATTTAAAAAAAATATAGGACCAATCTGGAAGCATATTCTATCAAATGAAACAAGAATGATCGAAATCGGTTCATAGTTGCCGGAGTACTAAGGTAACAAAGTCTAAAAAAACCTACAACCGAATTGAGAACCTCCTCCTTTTTTGAAGTCGGTTGAAAATAGCAAATTTATGACAGTTTGATATGATGACCTTTGTAATAGAAATTTGTACATTATCCACATTTTATAATTTGATTAGTTCTCAAGTATGTTAAATAAACGAGTGCACCGCAAAACCGGATCAAATAATTACTTTAATGGAAAACGGACTATTAGTCAGTGACATGTTGTTCTAGGAATACATGATGTTTAAAAAATCGTCTATACGGGCCCTGGAACACGGAGAATGGGATTTACAAGGAACATGAAAACACCTTTGTTATGTAAACTATAATAAGTCACCCAATGGTTATTAGTTGGTGGACTACTGCAGAAAAGGAACATGATATCCTGATCACCTTAGTTCAAAATCTACCCCAGCTCGTTGTTAAGCACGCCTGTGTTTTGCAAAGGATCCTGGATGGCCATCATACAATGCCGACCTAAACCCGATCGAACTTATGGGATAACTAACCAAAAAAGTGGTAGACTTCGATTTCAGAGATTAGTGTTGCAGGACCTTATACCACACACGATGCCTAATCGTATGAGTGACGTTATTAGGACAAGAAGGGGTCATGTTCATTATAAAGATTTAATTTAGGTAAGTACCAGAACACCATACTTTTTTTCATGAATTTGTTTCTCAATTGTCAAGAAACAGAAATTGTAATAAAACTCATATCAGAGAGTATTAACTTGTTTTTCAAACAACCTAATTTTTTTGTAACTGAAGTAGTTTCTAAAAAATATATACTTAAAGTTAAAAATTTACAGTGGGCATATTTCTATGAAGGCAAGTTATAAGATTATAATTAAGAATCGCACAATTCATTCAAATTAGTTCAATTTAGATTAGGTGTCAAATTTAATATCCAAGGAAATATTAACAGTACCCAAATAAATAAATTTATAAACATTATATGTTTTACTTACACAAACTGATAAACTGTTTAATTTGGGTGATAACTTTGTGAGTGGCCTTAAATCAACAATTTTTGTACCAGAAATGTCTAGTTGTTCCAAATGTTGAAGATCGTCACATAAAAGTTCGAACATACTTTGATTTAGTTCTGTATAGGCAAGGCTGAGACTTCTCAAATTCTTCAAATTTGTTACTTTAACCATAAAGCTGAATCTATATTGATCTATAAATGTACATTTTTTGAAGTTGGCATTCACCAAATTTTGTATTGTCCAATCATTCAGGCAATCTGTAATTAATTTATTTAATAAATTTTAAATAATTATGTGAAATGAATTAATATAATAATACTGATTAATATTATTATTTTCTCATCTTATATTACATACGCCAAAAAGTATATGGTTTACGAGGAAAAATTGTTCAAAGTTGACAATCAAAGTACGCACTTAAGTGTGTATTTACTCACTTATTTGTAAAATGGTAACAAAATTATCAAGTGAACAGTACAATAAACAAAATCCTCTACCTTCCTTATCAAATGATATTTAAAACAAAAATAATTTAAATCTTTAACAAAGTTAACGAATCAGATATCATGGCAAGATCGGATTAAATTGGGTTTCGTTCTTTAAGGAATTATTGTGAAAAGTTATAGTTCCACATTGCAAAAAGTTAGCTATTATTTATTTCTTTTGAATATGTTTTAACGTGGTAGCTAAGAGAGTTACTTTTATTTAAATTGTGTTACTCCCAATAAGTGTATAAATATTAAGTAAAGATGTCACAACTATCATTCAGGAAATAAATGTGAAGTTTTTGATTATGTTTACAAAATGTGAGTGAGGAATTGTTAAGCATGGAATAAATATACACTAAATTATTGGTGAGTTTTTTTATGACATTGCAAATACTTGTTACTCTAAAATATCTCAATTCTATGTTGGTAAAGTGGGGTATGATACGTTTTAGGTACTTACACATTGATTTTCTGTTTTTTTTTTTAAATTTCAATGTAGGCGAGTAAGTAATTATTACGAATTGTTTAATCAGGCAAGGGGAAATGTTAAAAAACAACTCTATGTTGAAAAGAATTCCGTTATAATGCTTCAGTAAATCAAACGTGTATTGCCATTTAGAAGAACAAAATCAACATCAACGTGTTGTAATGATAAAACATGACTAAGAAAAAACCTCATAAATCGGTAACTATTTAGTTCTTTACCTTTTACACAAAACCTACCCATGCAACCGTATTTGCTACTATGGGCAATGTTGAAGAGAAATGAAAAAACTTACAAAATGAGCTTCGTTAATTGGTTCCTTAGGTAATTGAACCTTTACCCAAAATTACAATAAATAAATAAATTATCGTTTATACATATTTTTATTTTATAGCTAAAACATTCTTATTAACTGAAAGGATGCATCTTGTCATACCCAATTTATGTTATAAAAATAAATACTGCAGCCCCGGTAGTTTTTGCAAAATTTCAGTCAATCCAATGGAGGTAATATTTTTTTAAGATGCCATATACGTCACCGGATAACCCTATCATTATGAATAAACCACTGTTGGAATGTAGAAGAGTTGATCTATAGACCCCTCATCTTACTTTTCTAAAATTTAAAGCATAAATACATATAGGTATTGAAAATGACCATTTCGAATTCATTTCATCTGTACGAGTCAATTCGAAAAATTAGAATACCCAAAGTCCATTTAGACAGTGATAATAATAGATATGCAAAAGGCATACTTACCTATTTTAAATTTAAATAAAAAACGACAATTTGCTTTCTGTATTCATTGATCTTTTAAAACATTAATAAATAATAGTTGGTTCTTTTGTTTACAGTTTCAGCACGTACATTTTTAATTATTATATAAAAATAAACCGCTGATACAAATAGATAACACTGGTCATCAAAAAAATATTTTAAATTTTTAACTAATGCGCATACGCTGATTTCAAAGCTCACGCTGTTTTATTCCTAACAGCTTTTTTTGGCGACTGCACACACTATAGGGAAGAGCAGGATGAAAGACTTTACAAAGATATTCGGATAATGGTAGAACTCTATCAAGGAGGATGGGACTGTCAAAGATTACTGTTGGGGTTTACAAAGGGACCAGTCTGTTGCCGAACAATCAAGAAAATCATATAACAAGACTGTTTATGGGCGTTAATATCAAATAAATATATTTAAAAAAATTATATCAAAAAAATGTTGATTTCAATTAAATAAAAATGTAAAGCTGATACAAATAAACTAATATTTTTTTTCGTTATTATTATCTTAAATATTGAGGAAAAACAATACTGTTAACCAGTGTAATAGTTAATAATATAAAAAAATTGATGTTATTCTTCAATTAGTTAACAATGCCATTTTTATATTGTTCAATTCAGATTCCTGTTAAGAAATTTTCTATTAATAAATACTAAGTAACGACAAGTCAAATTTCAGTTACAAATGAAAAAAATCTTTTACACCAGACTTTACATATTATGATTGCTCCGTCATTATTATCTGTGTCTAAATGGAGAATAGGTATTCCTTTTTGCTAAATTTATTACATAAATCCATGTTATGCTAGAAATATAAATATGTGTATAACTTATTTATCTATCATATTTTAAACACTTAACTATAACTCTGATTCACTCTATATTTCAATTATCTTATCTATGCAACTGCTTATGGACTACGCTAAATAACTAATTTTTGAGATATTTTTAACCATCATGGAAAATATAATTTGTCTCCACCTTATATGTCAACCACCCCTTGTATGCAACTTTTTCTAACATGTTCTAATCATACTGTATAACTATAACTATAATTTTACTTCGCCCCATGTTTCAGAGATTGCTTATATGCAACAGCACATGTTCTATCTTAACTTGTTTTACTCACACTGAACAAATATTATTCTACTCCACGCTATATTTCAACAACCTTGTATATGCAACTACTTATGGACCACCCAATTTAACATTTTTTCACCACCCTGTATACTTAGAATTCTAGTCTACCCTATATTTCATTTATCCGGTATATGAAACAGCCTCTAGATCATAACATTCCTTTATAATATTATTATTAGACCCACCTGTATACCTATAATTATACTCTGTTACATATTTCAACTATCCTATAATATGCTATTTGTGAACTTGTGAACTACTTGTGGTTATAAAACAATTTTGTAACCACCCTATAAACTCTAATTCCCCTCTTATCTTATATTTCAACCACCCTGTATAAACAACTGCTTTTAACATTTTTTTCTACCCATTTCATAACTATAATAATAGCTAAAGAAAATTCAAATATCCTATCTGCTTACATAACATATTTTTTTACCCAATCTGTATAAATATAATTTAATTTTATCCTTCTTTCACCCACATTGTATATGCAACTACTTATGACCCTAACAATATAACATTTTGTTATCCACCCTGCATAAATATATTTTAACTCCACCCGTTTTTCAACTACCGGGTATATACAACTGTTTATGGTCCAATCAATATATCTTTTTCGAACCACCCCGTATAACTTCCCTCTTATTTGAACTACATTGTATATATGCACCTACTTATGGGCCAACTAATATACCTTTTTTCGAGTTTTTCTAAATCCATGTAATTCTACTCCGTTCTAAGTTTTACCTATTCTATATATGGAACACCCTGTAAAATTACACTTGATATATCAGTTCATTGTTTTTTTAAATCGAAACATGTTAGATTGGCATATTCCCTTAAAAATACCTATACCTATTTATACTTTCAATGTTGGAAAAGTGAGATGAGGGGTCTCTAGATCAACTCTTCTACAATCCAACGATGGTTTATTCATAATGATAGGGTCATTCGGTGAGGTAATAAATATGGCCTTTTAAAAAAATACGGCCTCGATAGGATTGACTAAAATTTTGCAAAAACTACCGGGGCTACAGTATTTATTTTTAGAACTTAAATTGGGTATCAGAAGATCTATCGTTTCAGTTAATAAGAATGTTTTAGACATAAAATAATAAAAAAATATAAACGATTATTTATTTTTTTCGAATTTCGGATAAAGATTCCTTTCCTTAAGGGGCTAATTAATGAAGTTGAGGGTATATTAGCTCATTTTGTAGGTTTTTCATTCCTCTACAACATTGCCCAGAGTAACATGCACGAGTTCATGGGTAGATTTTGTGTAAAGGGTAAAAAACTAAATTGTTTCCGATTTTTGAGGTTTTTTTGAAAACAAAAACGCGTCGTTAAGAAATGTTGAATATTATGTTAATTAGTCATGTTTTATCATTAGAAAACGTTGATTTTGTTCTACAATTAATTTTGTCACGTATTTCTGTAAATGCCCTGGGCTAATTGTTTTTTCATTGAATGTCTTCTTTTGAACTTTTGAATTTATTAAGAGAATCTATTGAAAAATAGCAGTAATATTGTCTCATAAATGAATACAATAAAAACAAAAACCAAATATTTCTAAAAACCACCATAGAAATTTAAAACTTAAATACATTTCAAATTTTAGTTTATTCTATCCGTTCCGCGCAGTTTTATTCGCGCACGGCAAGGATGCCAGATGTATTGAAATTTTCAAAATTTTATAATGGAATAGGTCCTTAACTTTACAAGATAAATATATCTCTGTTAAGAGATTTTAGTTCATATTGACCAGTACTATTACCTGCCAAAATATTTGGCACCTTGTATATACAGTGTGACTCACATATGAAGGGATAACATTGCTATTTAAAAAACGGTAAGAGATACAAACACGATTAAATGCAGAAAAACTTGCCTATTTTAGAGCCCATGCGATTACTTGAAGCAAAAATTCGCAATCTCTTACCGTTTCTCAAGTTAAACGAGCAAAAACAAAAATGTAATTTTTTTGTTTTTTTCTTCTATCGCTTTTATTTTAAACAATATCGAAAAATTGTAAAGGGACAAGTTTTTTGACATATACTTTTATACAATAGGGCGTCATCTAATCTTCACTGCTACATTTTGTTTCTTCTGGCCCATCATCAACCATTTTTTTTAATACGGACCTCCACACTTTTGTTAGAATATCGATAGAACCTTGAAAGACCAATACACTGGTATATCATATGTTAAGTTTTATATGATACTTTCGGAGAAAAAATAATTATCAGAGTAAAAAAGTTTAGTACGGTCCTGCTTAATAGTCTAAATTGTCAAATTAAAATTTTATTGCAGGGCAAGAAAGCGATGTTTCTATATTAAGTAAAATTAGGGAAATCAGGAAAATCAATGTTTCTTGTTGAAGACTTTTTTTAAATGTATATAGTTAAAACATATTGCAATAGATTCTGTGTATTCAAATCAAACTTACACAAATATTTACTTTCACTTCCAACGTCTTTATTTTTATCAAATAAATCCAGTGTTTACAAACACTATGAGTAATACCACTGGAAACAGCTGATCGCTTCTCCCCGTCGATTCAATCACATGTATATAAACTAAACTACTCAACTTGTCCTGTCAATACCCAGTTTAAAACATACCCGAATACCATGATTATTTAGTTCGTTTTCAGGAACAATATGCTTACGAAGATTGTAGGTCTATCGAATAACAGCGTCAAAGTTGTAAAATATTGTTTTGTTACTGTGCAAATTGACCATTAAAACAGAATGACCGCTTTTGTGTAGCGAAATTATGCAAGTCTAAAAATTCTATAAAAAAATTTCTTTTTTTCGGCGTCATTTTGTAGGCCTGTGCGATAATAAACACGCAATCACCAGACTCTTCCCCGCTGTAAAATCAATTATGCAACATTATACTTATTTTTGTGGAGATTGAATTGTGGCTAAAATACTGAATATTTATTGCTTCACAAAATTGCTTACGTTAATTTAACAAGTAAATATATTTTGAAAAATATATTAAGCCCTTATTGGTTTTCCATCATCTTCTTAGTCGTATTCTCATGTCTGAGAAATGGTGATCTCATGAAATCAGGTACACATATTTGTTTTAATTTTCCAAGTTTGTCGGTTCATTGCTTTTCAATAGAAATAAATATTTATTACATAAATTATGCTATTTGCTATATGTAAAGCACCAAAATATTTTTACAACTTATAGCTTAGACGTTATCAAAGAAAAATCTTTTTTTTTTAATTAAAAAAAAACAACACCTGATTTTTTTTAAATATTTTAGATCTTTCCATTTACATCGCTTTACCACGCAAGAAAAAAGAAAAAATGCATAGGTTTTCTTGTCATTGAAAAAATATTTAATGGGAATGTTTACTAAGATTTTAATTTTTCTCTTACAAAATGTATAAAATTTAACATAGAACGTAATGGCATTTCAATGCTTTATCGATATTCTAAAAAAAAGGACAGGTCCGTATTTAAAAAAAAGGTTGATGATGGCCCAGAAGAAACAAAACGTAGCAGTGAAGATTTGATGACGCCCTATTGTGTAAAATGGTAACAAAATTATCAAGTGAACAGTATAGTAAACAAAATCCTCTACCTTTCTTATCAAATAATAAATGTGAAATCAAATGTGAAAACGTTACTCTTTACCATTTTTCGATATTTTTAAAATAAAAGTAGTAGAGGCAAGAAACAAAAAATGACATTTTTTGTTTTCCTCGTATAACTTGAGAACGATAAGGGGTGGTGTATTTCTGCTTTAAGTAGTCGAATGGGCTCTAAAACACGCAACTTTTTCTCTATTTAATCGTGTTTTTATCTCTTACCGTTTCTTAGATAGCAATGTTATCTCTTCATATGTGAGACACTCTGTACATTTATGTGTAGAAATAGACCAGTTGGTCTACCATACTCAAATATTATTTCGAACAATACAATTAAGTAAGCCCAACAAAAAAATCCCTCATTACACCTGAACAAAATTATTGTATTGACCTTCAGTGGTGGATAAAATGTACTGGACTGCTACTGCACATTACATTAAGAAATTGTGTATTAGGAATTTCAAAAAAGTGAAATATTTCTACTTTTCCTAGTTAAAGAAATCATAAAGTAAGGTGATAAAGTAATAGTAATAATATAATTAATTTTATTATACCTATTTTTGGGTTACAGAGTTCATTACCCAGTCGAATAAAAAAAATAAAAAGATGAAAATAAAACATTTAAAAAATATATTAACCGACTGCAAAGCAGAACTAAAAAGGTGAAAATAATTAACAAAAAATACCACTATACAACAAGTAGCAAATTCCCTGTTAAGTACAAAGTAAAAAATGTAACCCATAAAAGGTGATCATTCTGTACAAATTAATTACCTACCTATTTAGTATAACTTTGAAGTCGGCGCCAAGCAACACTCAAGTTTGATGAAATTGTAGATATGTAAAAAATTAAAGATTTTAAGTTTACCTGTCAGCGAATATACTATATAGGTAGATAATTATTTTGTACAGAACGAGCACCTTCTATAACTTACATGTTTTTCTTTGTATGTAGTGTAATATTTTTATTTACTCTTCGGGTTCTTGGATTTATTTAAAAACACAGCCGAACTCACTATAATTCTGGTCCCGAAGTCCATCCAAAAACACTTGGACTGCTAACCTTTCTATAACAATTTCGGGTGAGGCGAACCAGATGGCCAATATCAGATTCATTCGCTTTCTGTTGGCGATTTATCCGTTTGCAAAATATCTCCCTTCTTAAGGCGAGGGTTAATGCTATTGCTTTCTCCTCTGCTGACCATCCGTTTAACTTTGCTGCAGCCTCGAATTGGCGCGGATAATTAGTCCACGACGATTTTCCATCAAATTGTAGAGGTTTCATTTTGTGTCTTGTTCCCTCGAGGCCAATTTGCGAATCCACTACTTCTGGACTGTTTCTGCTTTCGGTCTTTGGTGGAATTTCTGCCCTTTGTATTGTGACTACCTGTTCCTTTATTTTGCTGATCTCACCCTCCATTATTTGTTTTAGCTTTTCTATCCGCGTTTCATTTTTGACTCTCGTGTGCTTCACCTCTTCGACCATTGTCTGCTTTAGTTCTTCTATCCGCGTTTCATTTTTAACTGTCGTCTGCTTCAGCTCTTCCATCCGAGTTTCATTCTCGATTATCTTCTTTTCCAGCATTTCTGAATTTTTCTGTCCCATGCTTTTCAAACGTTCTAAGGATTTAGAATCTTCCAGTAATTTGTCTTCTAGTTTTTTAGTTTAGCAATTTATCTTCTAAGGTCCTAGAATTTTCTAGCAACTTATCTCCGGGTTTGAAATTTTCTTGTAATTTGTCCTCTAGGGTTTTAGAATTTTCTAGTGATGTTTCTTTTAAAGTTTCGATTCCTTTTAATAGCATACTCATTACACATGTCCCCATTACTAGAATCTTCAAACAAATAATTATCGGGATTGTTACCTTCATTTATAAGAGCATATCGTAGTCGTATTTAATTCACTTTTTTTCCCACTAATTTCTAAATCTCTTTCCTCTAGTTCTTTTTTTAAATCCACCACTTTCCCCTGGTCCAAACACACAACTTTAAACATGGTCAGTCTATTTATTTTCCACTTCTAAAGTTCCACAAATACACCTATATGTGAAATCACTGTAATATTTTTTTAACTCTTCCGGTTCTTGGATTTATTTAAAAACAGAGTTGAACTCACTATAATTTATTTCCACTACTTTTATTTATATTCACACAACTATTTAAAATTTATGTTGAACACCTCTGATGTTTACTATAGTGCGACTAAATATTGAATCAATCCTATCGCCAGCTCTCTGTGTTTATATATTTCTTCTCGGAATTCTCTAGAAGGTTTCTCGACCATTCGATGAAATTCGATAAATATCCATTACCGCCAAACGCCGGCTTCGGGTCGACACACCAACATTTCGGGTTCCACGAAATATCGATGAATGCCGATTCCATCGGATGAATTCTCGTCACAGTAGGTACCTAACAACAGTGAATGTGTTATTGTATAGTGTTACGTTTGGTTAATTATTTTTAACTTTTTAGTTCTACTTTGAAGTTGGTTAATATAGTTTTTTATTGTTTTATTGTGTCTGATTTACCGATAGTATTTCTCATCCAAATAAGTGGCGGTAGTGAGCAGGACACCCGTCATGGTGAAGCCACAATATACGCCTTTGTTGCAGCGATATGTAAATGATTTTCCAATAATTCTAAATATATGTTATAATTGAGTGTTGGGGGCAGTTCTACAGGTCATTCCCTGATTCCACAATTGCAAAGATAAAAAAGGTAGGCGAACTAATATTTGAAACATAATTGAAAAAATACTGTTTGACAACGATTCCTGAGAAAGGGCAGAAACGTCATACCATAAATCTTACAATATACACTAAAACATATACGTAATGAAATTAGATTTAAGTTGTATTTGAAGTGAGGCGCATCCCTTATTGTCGGAAAACATAAACTATTTGCTTTATATATTAGAAAGGACTAAACTCGTATAATGAGTGATCTGTTCTTAAACGAGGAGTTTCAAATGTGATTGACATTGACAATTAATCAAAATTGTAGAAAGTTTATAAATATATTTTATGTGAAAAGGAATCGACAATTATGATAAAAAAACTTTAATTATCGTTTCTTTGCTTAATCAAAATTAATATTGTATGTTAAAAGAAATCGACACATATATTGATACACTTTAAATGTTGTTTCTTCGGTTTTCAGGTAAGACTGTATTTTTAAAGAAATATTGAAAATTGTAATGCAAAAGTGTAAACTTATGCTAACATAAAATTCTTTGATTTTCAGAGCAACATAATAAGTTTATTTTTGCCGGTTATCAATAACCTTGACGAATTGTCTTATAAACGACATTTCTAGTTTAGAAAGATGGAGAAATCAAGATTCACATTTGCAGTATTAGCGGCAGCTGATGGAAAATCAAATTTGATATTCTAGATGACCTAAAACAGGCCAGTAAATACACTAGCGTAACAACTTCAAACATTTTTGTAAACATCAGGAATTTACTAAAAAAATGCATCAGACATGAAAATTTTGGATCCTATTAACTCAGGAATCGAAAGAAATTTACCAATGAATATAGACGCTATAAGTTTAGATTAGTATGCTAGTATACTAATAAAATTTATCTTGAACTCAGAATGGGCTATATGGAAAATACTTTGTACAAGACATACAGTAATAAAGGTTGATCCCAGATTAAATATGGAGTTATATTTTATTTTCTAGCAGGTTCATCATTAGGATATGCTATGAAGAAGAAAAGTTTTTTATTGCAGGTAAATAAACAATGATCAATCATATTGGACCTACCAGATCATATAATAGATAACATTGATAAAGGATCAGTAACATCAATTGCAAGCCTTTACAATGAAAATGGTTGACATAAGCATACAATAAACAAAAGAAATGATAATAAATTATGAAGAAATACCTATGACAATAAAGGGAATGTTGTAAAATTTCTGAAAACATAAATAAAAGTAACCTTTTACACTCTACTGATTTAAACAGACTAGTAATTATGAAAACAAGACATAGTAAGAATGTGAATAATACTTACTATTAGATGTTGAATTAAATGACAATGACCAAAAAAACTGATAATAACCCTAATAATTAACGTCAAACTAACTATAAATGAGCAAGTAGACATATTTAGTATACATAACTCAAATGTTTCCCTGTTAAATTATAAGTTATTAAGACTAAAGAATGAAGCATCAGATGACTTCAAAAATGAAACATTGGCAGTAATTAATGGTGCTGAAAATGCAAGAGGTTTGGCAATGATAAAAATGAAAATTTTTCATATCGCAAAAAAGAATTGAGGTTTATATTGTGGATGGAAAGGAATTTAATTACGATTTCCTAATCAGACTAGATATGATTAAAAATTTTAACTGGTTCAGAATAAAAATTTGGAAATCACACAAGAAATTGAAGTAACATGATAATACTAATGAAGTTTAAGAGAAAACAAACATATAAATTTCTATGAACATGTACATAAGAGAGAATTTAAAATGAACAAATGAGTAATTTAAATACTCAACAGAAATCAAAAATAAATATGTGATCAACAAGATAAATCAATCTTTGTAAAGGATAAATACAATATTGGAGCAGTAAGTAATTCTTAAGCACATATTGATCTTTTCATGGACAAATAATGAATGTAGTAAAAACCTTATAGATGTTCTATAGAGAATAAAAAAGAAATAGAAGAACAAATTGGAAAATTAATTAAAATTAAAATAGAGGAATCATAGTCTGTTTGCAACATTGGTAATCTTGACTGTCAAAAAAGAAGATAGAAACATCCAGACTGCATATTGATTTCAGAGATGTAAGTAAAATAGTGGTAGCACCTGCTCAACCATTTCTATTGATTAGGGAGTGTTGTATGCTGTCAAACTTAGGCCACAGAATTTGAAATAGTCTTTATAGATATAATTGGAGGCTCATGATAAAAATATTTATATCTTCTAGTGTATCAATGCACACAATATGCACATAAAGTAATTAAGTACATATTGATAATAAATAAATCTTGTCATATAAGAGTTAGGCATTATAGTCTAAGAGGCAGTAGGTGGGAGACGATGGTATTTCAACAAATCACATATTGTCTCCACTTGCTCTCTCATACCTGCTGAACATCAAATGGAGGCTCACTAAGCGCAGTGGTGGTACCTACATATTTGCTGAAGTATCAAAGATGTTAGAAATTTGACCACATAAAGGGCCAGGCACCTTTCTTATGGAAAAATGGACTTCCGTCAAATTGTTTGAAATTTGGGTATGTTGTAGAAGCTGATGTTCTGACAAAAAGAGTTCATGGGCTCAAACAGATTCTATGACTAGTTTTCGAGATACAGGATGTTAAAAATCGAAAATGCCGCATTTTTAATATCAGATTTCGCATGGAAGATATGTTTTATTTCCTGTCAGTGGAGAAATTGTGATTTGTACATTATTGGACATAAATATTTCACAAAACAATTGCGATAAATTTTGCTGGATAACAGGGTATTTAACAAATACGTAACATGTGCTTTTGGAAAAAAAATTTATTATTAAAACGTTGAAAACATAAGATGTTTTCGCACAATTAATATCTCATTTAAGTAATAATTTTTTGGATATGCTTCATATAATATACGGTGTGAGCCTTAAATATAGCTAGAGCCAATATATATTGTTTTTTCCTATTAATGAGTCACCCTGTATGAACTATTCGTACTGCAATTTTAATAAAATATATGATACAGATATATGATCCGCCTCTTGATACTCAACAGGATGTTAAATTTTTTGCAAAAACTATACATATTGAAAAAAAGTAGTTTTTCATTCTACTCTGTAGTTTTAAATTATCTCCGTCAACTTTGTATGTTATAACATTGTTTCGTTAACAAATGTTCAGTGTTTAACTGAGCAGAATATTGTTAAAATTGTATGACTAGTTTTCATGATATAGAGTGTTAAACATCGGAAATGTCATTTTTCTTATCAGATTTCTCATAACAGAGGTTTATTATTTCCGTATATTGCAGGAAAGGTAATTTTCGCATTATTTGACAAAAATATGGGATAAAACAGTTACCATTAATTATATTTTATTACAGTGTGTTTCCAATATATATAACATGTTTTTTTTTCAGAAAACTAATTTTTTTATTACAACGATGAATATATAAGATGTAATCGCACAATTATTAAGAAATGAGCTATAGTGGGCATATACCATTTTTTACCATTAATGAGTAACCCTGTATAAACTACAATACGTTAATTTGTACAATTTTTGCAAACTTGTAGAATTTAGTGTGATGAGTCGTGGATTTGTATAATTTAATATAAAAATTCTAGGATGCATGGTTTATACAGGGTTACTTATTAATGGAAAAAATAATAGATGCTCACTTTAGGAATTTTACAACTCACACTGTATAATGTATGAACACATCCAAAAATGTATTTCTTTAACATTATATTAACTGAGCAATTAGATCTTATGTATTCAATGTTATTCAATTCAATATAGGAAACACCCTGCAATATAAAATAATTAATAGTAATTTTTGTGCAATATTTATGTCAAACAATGCGCAAACCACGTTTTCTGCAATAAACAGATATAAAACACATCTATTATGAGAAATCTGCTCCAATGAAGGTGACATTTCCAAAGTTTAACACTCTATATCTCGAAAACTAGTAATACAATTTTAATAATATTCTGCTCAGTAAAACACTGAATATTTAACGTAAAAATGTAATAAAATACAAAGTTGATGGAGAGAATTTAAAACTATGGGGTAGTATAAAAAAATACATTTTTTCAATATGTATAGATATATATATATATATACGAATGGTTCATACAGGGTGACTCATTAATAGGAAAAAATAATATGTCTTCTTTAGCTATATTTATGGCTCACACTGTATATTATATGAAGCACACCAAAGAAATTATTACTTTAACGAGATATTAATTGTGCAATAACATCTTCTTATGTTGTAATATAATTTTTTTTTCCAAGAACACATTTGAGCCCATGGTCCCTTTTTCCATAAGAAAGGTGCCTGGTCCTTTGTCACAAACAATTGAATGTCACATCTGATGAGACATATATATCTAGGTTTACTATTACACACTACCTCATCTTTTTTTCATTTAGTCTCTCTTGCTATTGCTAGGCAGTTGACCACCTCAGTTCTAAGTCTAACTTTACTCTTCACAATGAAAGAAATGTCAGTGAGAGTTTTATCTCATATTTTTAATTTATGTGTAACTATTTATTGAAACTACATTTTTATTTGAACTTGGTCAAATTCCCCACTTTAATAAAGCTGCAAATTTGTAGGAATAGCTGCCTAGCTTTAAGAGTCTCCATTTCATGTTCAGCAAATATCAGATCATAAATGTAGAAATGTAGGGTTTGTTGTAACTCTGTCACCTGTTGGCTCTTAGAGTATATTATTATTTTAACAAATGTGCAATGGCTATGGTATTCTTATATTAACAATGGACTAAATTATTAAGCTGTATCATTAACTCTAACTTAATTTAATTATTAGTGGAACTATTTAAAACATTGTGGAACACAAGACTATTTATTATTCATTACCAAACATATTTTTCTTAAGAAAAATGTTCAAAGCAATTATCTGATCAAAACCCTAAAATCACATGAAACAATTTGCAATAATTTTTATGCTTAGTATGGCTTTATTTAAGTTAGTTCAACTTACCAACAATATCTCCTATACTTATTTGCTTTAAGTTAATACATTCTAGTTCAAGTAAATTGTGTTGCTTCAAAATTTGCAAGCCATTCTTAGAAACCTTACAATTTTTTATTTTGAATTTTTTTAGAAGTGTATTATGCCCTGTAAAAATATTCAGTGTTGCATCACATAAAAGTCTTTTTGCCACTAACTTCTGTAGTAACTTCTCAGATATCTCATTAATTATAAAAATATCAGGATCTCTAAATTTAAACATTTCATCATCTTCAATGCTGCTGTCACTACAGTCTAATTTGTCCCACCATCCACCTTTGGGTTCAGACTCATATGGTACTATATATGTAAGTATGTGATCACAAAATGTATTTAAACATAAATCTTCTAATGATTTCGGACAGTCGTTCATATTTTGTGGAAGATTTCAATCAGTGACTTTATACACAAACATTATCAATTGTTTATGTCATATTAATTTATTTTATTTTCACATTAATTAAAATTATGCCATATCTGCAGCACATTCTTTATCTTTTAACTAATATTACATTCGAGGTTGGAGACGTTTGAAAAATGAGAACCCAGTATAGATGGATATAATGCACTATCCTCAATATTTGATTGAAAACAGCTGATAACTTATAATTATGACTTAGAACACCAAATTTAATTTTGCACAAAATATGTGGACAAAGCATTGAGGCAATCACAGGGATATTACGTAAGATAGAGTGTGTCATGTATGGGCTTAGAGCATATACTTCTAGAGGTAGCCTGCAATTCACAAATATTGTGGCGAGGGCAAGGGGCTATTTCACTCGATTGGGAGCTCCTTCCAATGAGATGCATCCAATATCTAGTTCATTGGCTGCTTCCACCCACCAAGTGAGATAACATTACGCTCTCTTTATTGCCCCCCTTCTAGTCTTGGCAGGATATTAGTATAATGCAGGCTCCCTCAAGAAGTATATGCTCTAATAATGATAAACATTTTCCTTTGGGCTCAGTTTTTACAGCCAATATAAACATCTTTATTGTATTATATTATAAAATTTAATGAAATGAATAAAATCAAATTAATTTGTTAGTTATTGGAATACCAAAGATTCTTTAAATGCTTAGAATTATCTATAGTCGGCATTGCATGCCCTGGGGAAAAGTGGATCCAGAAATTACATAAAAAATAATAACTTTTGGCTAAAATTTTAGAAAAGGACTCATTTACGAAAATGACCAAAATTTTTGTAGGCGTTTTCCTTGCAGTGGATATTGAACATAGTTTTCTACAAGAGGCCGTATATTCGTTAATACCGGTCGGATTATTTCTTTTATAGTTTCTAACGTACAGTACTCAATTTAATACTAAAATTGTTTGTTTTGTATTTTTATTTGTGATTAAATAGCGAGCGTAGAATACGTAGAAGTGCTAGTTTTATATATTGGATAGGTATACAGAGGAATCGATTGTACCGGATGTGAAAATTGTGATTTAATACTTATCAACTAAAAGCTGACATTCTCGAGCGATCCGTAGATACATCCAAATGTGCCCAGCAAAAATCTCACCACGTGTGGTGAAACTCGGATGGAATCGTAGACTTTAGCCGACAAGTTGATTGTTCTCGTTTCCTTGTTGCCCAAATTTCACTCAATAAAAGAGGGGCACCGAGGCCACGATGGGTTTTTTTAGAGGTATATAATGGAGTGTTAAAGACAATTTGGGCAAGTAATGATGGCAGAGAAACAACAGGTAGTCACCCGCCGTCCTGACCGAAGTACATAATGTCATTACCGGAGGCCATCTGGACATGAATAACTTTAATAAGATTGGCCAAGGTCTCTACTGGATAAATAATTTCCAATATCCAAGGGTAGGATGTCGCCGGTCAAATCCCGAGAGGGGTTACAAGTACCTTATGGTCGCAATACTTTAGTAAATGGTCTAAGGCATACGCCATACCCTATCAGAATGCAACCACGGTTCAGTTTACAACACCGTTCAAAGTGACATTCAAAGAGTACAAATGGAATTAAAACGAATGGACTTACAGCGAGAAAAATATCAGAAAACTGTAAGTACCAACGTTTCTTTTAGCAAACCACCCACATTTGATGGATGGGATAACCAAGAAAAATCTACCTCTCTTGTAATTTCTTTAAGAGGTCCAGCATTAGATCTTCTCCAATGTATTCCAGTCGATGAACAAGGTAACTTTGATCATTGCAGTCCTCCATAAGAGATAGGACAATCAATCGTTGAGCCAGGTATACCATGTACAACCAAGAGATTAGACGTTTAGTACACCTGTCCTGCCCAAATCTACCAGATGAAACTAAATATCAATTGGTCACACAGAGTTTTATTAATGGTATCAGAGATGTTGAGGTCCAAAGAAATTTAAGGCTTAGTGGCATTAAGCACAGTAATGAAGCTTTACTCAGTTTCTTTGGAAGTAGAGGCCTTCATAAACATGTCCAAGTCGAGGGTACAAGACGTATCCTTCAGCCATGAATAACCAGAAGGATGGTTCTTCATGGCTTTTACGCAGTGTTGACCGAAATGCACAAATTACTGGAACGGTCACAAAGAACTGACGCTAGAGAAGCATGTTAGCGTTGTGGACGGACAGCACATTTTCAACGTGACTGCAGAGTGAGATTACCAGTCAGAGTTGGCCAACGTAAGGATACAATCTCCAGGAATTGACAGCCAGTCCGTATAAGGAGGCAAATGCTGACTAATCCTCCACCAGCCCCCAGAACAGTATCCATCCGGGGATTTTGCCTAGATAGCAGCAGCCTAGTCATCAAGGGCACTATAAATGGCCGAGCAATCACAATCACATTTGACACCGGCACCGCTGTGTCCATTATCAGGTCCAGAGTTTTGAGGAAATCAGCCAATTCACAACAACATCCAGCTAAAAGCAGTTACCGACGAGTCCATGTCTATTCGTGCTATAGAGAGGAGACAACAGAATCCGGTCCTGGTAGCGGATATTGAGAATACTGGGTGTGGATCTAATTAACCAACATGGGTTCATGTTCGACCGAGATCTGATATTCTTCAATTCTTAACTGAGGAATTTGTATTGACAGGGTGCGTTAACAGCTCAGCGACTATCATAAAAATTGTAGTGAAATCCTCAACCCCAATTTCTAGTCGAACAGAAAAAAATATTTATGGGCAGTTAGAAAGAAACCCTGAGGCGACCTTGGAATTGTAGAGCCCGTAGATTTAGCTCATGGCTATTTTTTTTGTCGGGCTATAGTTAAAACCAGACAAGACATGCTAATTAGAGTCCGGAATCTGTCCAACAACGAATTGCCTATAACCAAGAAATAGCTTGCTTCGGGCAGTAGACACCATCATCAATTGCGAAGAAGCGTACCAGACATCGGTGAAGGAGACAGGGCCCAGTAAAGAGTTTCCAGAACAGTTTGACGACCATTTGAGACGCTTTACATTAGAGGAACAGCAGAAAGCCAAGCAATTTATTCCGAATCACTGGACGATTTTTAATAGTCAAGATGGTACTACCGACAGCACAGACATCATTTTGCGCCGATTACAAAAAATTTAATAATGTTACGAAGAAAGAAGTTGTAACACACCAGCAGGGTCCCGTTGGTTCACCACACTAGACCTAAAGAGTGGATATTGAAAGGTTGGACTACATGAAAACGACAGAGAAAAGACAGCGCTATCCACCAGTAAAGGACTGTTTCAGTTCACGGTTAGGCCCTTTGGGTTATGTAATGCTCCCGCTACAGTTGGCAGGTTAATGGAGTATGCGTTGGATTGACATGGAGGACATTGGTATACCTCGTCGACATTCTGGTCATGGGTCACACATTCGACGATCAACTGAAGAACCTCGACGAAGTATTTTCTATAATTAACGCCAACCTGAAACTCAACCCGAAGAAGTGTTCTATGTTCCAGAAAGAAGTAGAGTTTTGGGGCCACGTCGTTTCTGAGTCAGGAACTCGCACAAACGAAGATCAGATAGAAGCCATTCGTGATTGGCCGCTCCCGAGAGACAAGCATGAACTACAAAGTTTTTGGGGCTCTGTTCGTACTACAGGAGCTTTGCTGAATTGCACACTTCTACATCGAGAGACCACTGAAAAAGAGCCCTTCCGTTGGAATCAAGATTGTGAAAAATAAGACGACAGAAGATGGCACTATTCCAGCCCAATTCTAGCCTTTCCTACACAGTCCGGTAAGTTCATCTTAGACACCGACGCAGGTTTGGGGGGCTGTCCTATTCCAGGTGCAAGATTCTCAAAATAAATTAGTGTGCCACCAGAAAAGAGCTTCTTGCAATAATCAGGGCTGTAGATCATTTCCATAAATATCTCTATGGTCGTCGGTTCCTAATCAGAACCGATCATACCGCCTTCAAATAGCTGTTAGATATAAAGACACCGAAAGGACAACTGGCCACGTGGATGGAAAAATTACAGCAAAACGATTTCAAGGTTAAACACCCTGCCGGCCGTTTTCATAATAATGCCGATGCCTTGTCAAGAAGACCCTGTAGAGCAAAATGCGGACATTTTCTGAAGACAGGATTGGACAACGGAACAATGTATTCAGGACCAAATGGCTGACAGAGGCATTGAACCAATCCTTTCACTCAAAAAGAGACGGACACCCAGATCATGATGGGACGAGCTCTCTAGATACACTAAGAGTAGAGAATGGAGTGTTGAAGAGAATTTAGGAAACCAATGACGGAAGAGAAACCTAGTCCCAAAGAAAGGAGTACCTGCCGTCCTGACCGACGTACATAATGGGAATACCGGAGGTCATCTGGGCATAAATAAAACCGTAAATAAAATCCGGCAACAGTAGTACAGGGTAAATTACTTCGAAGACGTCAGAGGTTGGAGCCGAAAATGTGACACCTATGCTGCCAGTAAGGGCCCAAAGACCCGGACCAAGGGCAGAATGCGGCAATACAATAAACCCGTCCCATTTGAGCGAATTGCCATTCATCTCTCCGGTCCATTTCCCGAGTCTGAGAGGGGAAACAAATACAGTCTGGTCTCCATGGTTTACTTCAGCAAATAGCAGGTTTGGTGTTCAGTTGGAGTTATATTCAAACCAAGGGCGTAACTTTGAATCCAATATATTTTTCAGAAGGTCTGTACGATGTTGGGAATCAAGAAAACAGGAACAACACCTTTGCATCTACCATCAGACGGAATGGTGGAAAAATTCAACGGGACCATGGAACAAAATCTATCCTAGGTCGTCAGCAATAACCAGCGGGATGAGCATATTCCCCTATTTTTGTTGCCCTATCGGTCAGCCGTACATAACAAAACCGGACTGAGTTCAGACTGGGTACTATTCGGGAAAGAGCTGAGATTACCCTTTGATTTAGTCTTTGGCTCACCAGAAAGATTGCCCCAGGAAGTCAACGATCGATTATGCCGACCAACTCCGACAGAACATGCTGGCAATACAAGCCAGCCCGAACGCAGATGTTGACCACCAGCGATCGGATGAAGACATACTATGACATCAAGGCAAATTCAGTTGAGTTGCAAGAGAGAGATAAGGTCTGGCTACACAACTCACAGAGGAGCAAACGCAAATCTCCAAAGCTCACACCAGCCTGGGATTATCCATATCAGATGGTCAAGAGAATCAATGACGTTGTTTGTCCTATTCCTCGGAATCCGAATGCTAAGATGAAGGTGGTTCATTTGGATCGACTCGCTACCATGGAGAGAATGATTCCGATCGGGACGATCACAATTAAAGGGGGGAGAGTGTTATAAAAATTCATTTTACGCCACCAAAAAGTAAGAAACCTTCTAAATTAATCAATCTGGTAAAAACTTTGCGAAATAAAAACGGCTGTATATAAAACAGCATCAACAACGCTAACCCCGAAAATTCGATGGATCTAAAAAAAGCTAAAGTTGAGGTGATTTCGAAGTCGAATACCATCTAGACTGGCAGACCAGACACCAAGTCCATAAGAAGGAAATGAAAACCCAAATTCCCAAAATGCTTCATCAAAGCAATATCAGGTACTCTTCTTCTCCCTGGTCCTCCCCCGTATGGGTCGTCCCCAAGAAACTCGACTGGTTTCTTTGTTGACAATGGCCATTACGAATTCGTTCGTATGTCATTTGGTTTTAAAAAATGCACTTTCTACCTTTCAGATGGTCATGGACAACATTCTTTTGGGTATCCAAAATGAACGTTGCCTCGTGTACATGGATGATATCATAGTATATTCACCAACCATCCATGAGCATATGTCCCGTTTGACAGAAGTCTTTAAACGTCTTAGACAGTCAAACTTAAAAATTCAACCTGACAAATTCCGTAAGGAAGTTGCTTACCTTGGTTATCTTATTACCCAAGAAGGAGTAAAACCGACCCCTTCAAAGGTTGAATGTATCCAAAACTTTCGTTAAGAACAAACTCCTAAAGATGTTAAATATTTTCTTGGTCTCGCCGAATATTACCAACGTTTTATGCCCAATTTCGCTAAAATCTCGAAACCTCTAACAAAACTCCTGCAAAAATACGTCAAATTCATCTTCGACGCATACTGCAAGTCTTCCTTCAACGAACTTCTGAAGCAAGTCCTTGTATCTGACCATATCTTGATCTAACCAAATTTCGAACCTGCTCACTACTGCTTTTGAAATTGGAGCGATTCTCTCACAAGGCCCCGTAGGAAAAGATCTTCCTATAGCATATGCTTTCCGCTCACTCTGCGCTGCAGAAACTCGATACTCCACCATCCAACGGGAACTGCTAGCCATTGTTTGGGCAGTTAAGCACTACAGGCCGTATCTTTTTGGAAGAAAGTTTACTTTGCGATCATCGTCCGCTTACTTGACTCTTTTCTATCAAAGATCCTGGCAGTCGTCTAGCCAGCTGGCGCCTCAAGGTAGAGGAGTATAACCATAAAATCGAATACAAGCCCGGCAAGGTAAACTTGAACGCAGATTCTCTTTCCCGAATTAATATCAACCACTTTAAACAATGCACTGACTTTATTTCTAAATTCAACATTTTTGCAAATAACGAAACCGACCCAGAACAATCAGACTCTGATAATGATCAAGAACTCGATGATCATGACGAACGAATGACAACATAATTTAATCCATTTGTTCAACTATATAAAACCGAGTCTATAATCGATTATTCAAAAAATAGAAATTTCTAACGCCCAACTCCTAAACAAATCTCACAAACGAATAGTCACATTCTTCTGGCAAAATAAACTCAATGACTTGCATGACAAAATCATCGAAGACATTTTCGAAGAATACCCTTACTTCACTACTGACACTCTAAACGTTCTAGCCAGTAAAACTGTAAGGCATAGAAAATATTTAATTGTCCCTTTACCCTCTGATCCTGGAACAGTTGTCTCACATCTTTTTAACATCCTTTATAACAACCAAGACCAGTTCGACGAATCCGAAATTTTCTGTATTGACAACAACGTAGAACTACCGATTCTCGAAACTCTATCCTTTATACTACAGACAAAGACGTAAAACTAAAAATTTGTTAAAACAATGTGACAACTCCTTCACAAGACGAAATTCCTGTTATACTACAACAGTACCA
Source organism: Octodonta nipae (assembly GCA_034190945.1). Lineage (NCBI taxonomy): Eukaryota > Metazoa > Arthropoda > Insecta > Coleoptera > Chrysomelidae > Octodonta > Octodonta nipae. Next base: position 56,584,301 of record CM067221.1, on the reverse strand, counting down.
TTGCGGTAAAAATAACCTCCATCGTGGAATTAATGAGACCATCCGACGTATTGAGGAAAAGTATAATTCGACTGGACTAATTAAATGGTAGAGCAATTTATTAAGACCTGCGAAACTTGCCGAAAGGTAAAGTACCCCAGAACTTGGCATAAAAGTTGATGCTTTGCCATCAACTTTTTATATGGAGATGGGAGTTGTTATGTAAGTTTATACTATGAACTTAGCTCGAACTTATATCGCAACGACAATTCAACATTCTCAGCTGACTCAGCGACACGTGCAGTGTCATATTACGGCGCTGCCGACATTCGTGAGAATTGCCTTGTCAATTATGCCTATTCAGCATCTTTAAACTTATATATTGTAAAATGTCTCTTCTACTGTATTCATTATTACTTAGAACTTTTGTCAGTTACATTGTTATTTTGACTTCCACAGAATTTCTTTGCTTCACATTGTTTAATTTTATATAGAGTCAGCACTTTATTCCTTATAAATTGTAATTCACGACCTAGAGTTGGGCAGATGATTTCATTTACTTATACTGTAAAGATTATTGCACTCAACTTTATTTTATCACGTTATTAAAGTTTGTTATTTAATAAATATTTTTTAAAGTCAATTTTAAAAGAAGTGATATATATATATATATATATATATATATATATATATATATATATATATATATATATATATATATATTATATTACAATTAACAAGTTTGGTTTTTTAAAACGGTTTTTATTAACTTAAACAAAATAATAACTTAAAATACAAAATACAAAAATGACAAAAATATCTAACAACAGACTGAGTAATAATGAATAATGAGCATGTGATTGTAGTGATTGTGAGCCACGGTGAATGCTTTTCCAATGATGGTTGATTCTTTAGCTTTTCCAATTCCATTGAGTATTGAACAAGCTTGTGGTTGGCAACATCTAGATCTTTTTCATCTAAATCCTTCAACTGTAGGTGTTTAAGGTTTAGTAGTTCGTTGGCGGCTAGCATGCTCTCACAGCAGTTGTACGAGATGTCCACTGGGTAGTTTCTATACGTGATATTTTGGATGTTTTCGAAGTTCTCGTAGCATGTACCCTGGTGTCGATGAAGGCATTGCAATCGGACTTTATTTGTAACAGCGAATTTGTCTCGTGGTGGTCTGTGTTACGACATCGTGTTCCTTACATTTGATGGATCTCTTGCATATTATATTCTTCTGCATATAATCTGGAAGTTTTGCAGGTTGCTGGAAGGGTGACTGGATGTCTAAGAAGCTGACCTTCGCAGATGGCATCTTTGTTTATTGGATGTGATATGGCTTTGAAACTAATCTTATGATGTTTAGTTAAAGGCTTGCAGTCACCGAGGTCTTCGAAGGATATGTATAATAACGAATTGTCATCTTTCGACATAAATTTTGTCTTTATTGAAAGTATATGATGGAACCCTGTTCGATCCGCCAAAATTGGGATTGGGTAAAGGTGATAAAGGGTGTAAATCTCAAGATCAACTAAAGAAATTTTGAGTACAAAAATGATTTTAGTGTTGATCTGTAACGCTTTCAATTCTATCAAATCAGCGTACTGAGCAACATTTAAACTGTCAATAGGAAGTGGTAAATTATTTTCATGGAGTGACTGAGAAATCTTTTGAAGGTAAAGGATCAAATCTACTAGGGTTATGATCGAACTATGTATGATTTTTAAGCGGGCGAAAGAGACTGCAGTTAAAACATCATCGAAAGTGTTTTCGATAAATATGAAAATCAAGATCATTTGAAATGTATCAAATTGCCTGCCTTGTTTTTTCAATGTTATTCGAGAATATTTTCTCCTCGGATTGACATTTTTGTAAAGTGTTGTAATTTTAGTTATACACTCATTTATGTATTCACCATCTGTTGCGTCTAAGTTTCCTGAAATAGCTTTCAAAACTGATTCCAGTCCGTTAATAAGTCTGCGTTTTCTTCTGTTAGTAGGGTAAGTTTGAGTGTCAGCGAAGATGTCTGTATATTTAGAGTTAGGATTTGGAAATTTGTTTCAAGAGACTCATATGTGTTTGTATTTTTGTTGTTTTGAGTATTGTTGTAGCAGATAACATTAATTCCACGATGGAGGTTATTTTTGACGCAGTGGTACTGTTACAGTATAACGGGAATTTCGTCTTGTGAAGGGGATGTTACAATGTTTTGACAAACTTTAGTTTTACGTCTTTAACTGCAAGTATAAATGTTAACGTTTCGAGAATAGGTAGTTCAAGGTTGTCTTCGATACAGAAGGTTTCTGATTCGTCGAATTGATCTTGATTGTTAAAGAGGATGTTAAAAAGATGCGAGCCAACAGTTCCGGGATCGAATGGTAAAGGGACAATTAAATAGTTTCTATGCCTGACAGTTTTACTGGCTAGAATTAGAGTGACGGTTGTAAAATTTGGGTCTTCTTCGATAATTTTGTCATGTTATTCATTCAGTTTATTTTTCAAAGAGTTGGCGTCAGAGATTTCATTTTTTGAATAATCGATTATCGACTCGGTTTTATATAGTTGAACAAATCGATTCAATTCTGTTTTCATTCTCTCGTCATGATCTTGATCGTTATCGGACTCTGTTTGTTATGAGTCTGTTTCGTTATTTGGAAAAATTTTGATTTTAGAAAGAAGGCCTGAGCATTGTTTAAAATGGTTAATTTTGATTCGCCAAAGAACGTCAACGTTTTGATTTACCTTGCCGGGTTTATATTCTATGTTAAAATTATACTCTTGCTTAAGGCGCCAACTGGCTAGATGACTGCCAGGATCTTTGATGGAAAAGAGCGAACGATGGTGACAGAGTAAACTTTCTCCCAACAAGATACGGCATATAGTGTTTAACTACCCAAACAATGGCTACCAGTTCCTGTTAGATGGTGAAGTATCGTGTTTCTGCACCGCCAAGGGCGTCGCCAGCTTATGACTAAGGGGGGGGGGCAATGGGGCAATATTATGGAGGATAAAAAATATGAACTCCGAGAGCATAAAGCGTTACACTTTGGAAGTCTTTGCCTTGATGACGAACGGTTCTAATATCAATGTATAATACTTCACAAGCCCTCGACAGCACAATAACTAAATCAAACTTTTAAACACAGTAATAATTATTTATTTTAACAAAAATAATATTTAATTAAAACATAACCTACGGGGATTTTTTTCAAAACTTTCAACCACATTATCATTAAAATTTTTTAGGTTTTTATTTATTATAGCTCTGTGTAAACTCATCATGGCCAGACCACTAAGGCGCTGTTATGCCATGGTGCTTCTTAGATGTTTTTAGTTTTCTGAGGCTGCTAAAGCACTACTACTGTACAGGTTGTGCATGGTAAAGCGATCAAAATTTTCAATGCTTTTTCCGTTTCGGGAAAGAAGGAATTTGTTTCTTTTAGGACATCAACAACTGTTACGATTTGTTAGATTAAGCCTATCGTGCCGCAATTGCTGCCAAAGTTCGATTTCATTCTTTATGTTCGGTAAATCATAAAACTGGGCAATAGATTCACAAGTTTGTTTCAGATTTTCAGTTGTCATATTTTGCATCTGCGCCGGGTGTAACTTAGATAATGCGAATGATGGCGTGTTTTCTTCAGCAAAACGTACTTCAAGGGAGGTGATCATTGAATCCAAGTAAGGTATTACTAAAGACCTCTTCCAGTACTATGAAGGGCTTTCTGCTGGATGATTGCTTCTATGACGTTGTTTCCCCGTAATACGCGGCATTGACGTAATATCCTCCTCCAGTCCGATTTTCTCCGCAACAGCAGTAGCTTCCTTTATCATGTCGCCTGTCACTTTTTCCGGATTTTCACGGTGGTTTTTAATTAAAAGTAAAATCCTTTTAACGTGTTCCGAGGCTTTGACCACGTCCAAAGCTACAGATTGGAGTACGTTGACAACGGGTTCCATCCAAGCCGAGTATTTAGCTACCAACATAATCCCGAGAATGAAAGAAATTCTTGAAGTAGCCGCATGCAGTTGGAGGGCACTTTTCCGAGTTGCACTATTTCTTTCCTGAGATAATGTTTGTAAGGCTTCCAGAATTACTGGAAGATTTTCTTTAAAAACTCTGATGGTTTTGTGTTTCTCACTTCATCTTGTCTCGCAAAGTCTGGAAATATTAGGTATCAACTTCCTCCTCAAAACTGATTTCCGGAAAAAAATATGGTATCATTGATGGTTTCCATGGCATTTCGAATTTCAGGAAGTGAATTTAGATTATTGATAACTAGATTCAGTTTGTGGGACGAGCAATGAAAGTAGAGGGCTTCGGTGTAGTTTTTGCGTAAGATCGCTTGTAACCCTCCGTCTTTTCCTGACATCGTTGAACAACCATCAAAACCAAAACCAACGCATTTATTTATATTCACATCTTCTTTTGCCAAAAATTCATCTATTCTATGTGCAATCTTTTAGCTCAATGAATCCGACAAACATTTCTTGGACTTCCTGTGTTTCTTCATCAAAATATCGCGATCCAATCGATAGTTGTTCAGTGCCAGAAATATCAGCTAGCACACTATATGGCACTGCTTCTTTCACTTTTTTCATAATATCAACCTAATAACGCTTCCACAAATAGCAATAATTTCAATTTGAATATCCACTGAATGGTAGCTTGATTTCTTTTTCCCTTGCTCAATATTTCTTTAAAATCAAATCTCCCGCGTTAATTCCCAGCCTGTATAAATCCTCGAGAATACCTTCACCATAATGTTTACCTCTCAGTGCTAAGTCGTGTGATCCGCAAAACGTAATGCAGGAAATAATAGATTTTATAAGTTTGCGATTTTCTTCAATAATTCCCTGGGAATATTTGTTCAGTTGCAAATCGACAGGCACACTTTCGAGAAAAGATTTAGCAGCTTTCAATGCCTCCTTATGGAAGTGGGTTTCAATGGGTGGCTTTTTGCACTGCTCGTGAATATCTTTGAATTTATAGTAAATGATCCCAATGCCTCTAAATGAATTTGGATTTGGTGGGAACAACGTACAATATTTACAAAATGCTCCTTTTTGGCGCCTGGAATATACCAACCATGGAGAGTATGTTTCCAACCAAGAATAATTAATTTTTCTCTTTAAATGTTTTGCATCTTCCGCAAAGTTATAGGTTACGGAAGGAGACCAACAGTTTTCAATCAATTCCTTCTTCTTTTCGGTTGATAAAATGTGTGCCCGTCCAACATATCGCCCGATATCATTTTCACTGCAGTCATCTGAGTCATCCATCAATGAATCAGGATTCGGCGCCAGATATCTAGAGGAACTTGCTCTAGGTAGTTCCTGCGGCTGAATATAACCTGTTGTGGTTGTGGTGACCGATGAAGACACATGCGATATTGTCGTTACTTTGTCCTGTTTATCGCTGTCGCTACTTGATTCATCAGTTTTTTTTCGCTCCAAACTTCCTGCAAAACAAAACGCTTTGATAAAACTTTATGTGTTTAATTAAATTTTTACGGGAGGGCAGTTTTTTTCAATTACTTATAAGTATTAAAATAAGTCAGTTGTATTTTATTATTTATATCAAGGATCTGTTTTAATTTATATTTAATTAAACCACAAATATAATTTATGTTTCGTTTTCATAATTAATTACTGAAAACGAAACCACTGTTTAGTTAACTTTAAATTCATAGAGATTGAATCAATAAACTCGTTTTTAATAAAATAATAGTTTTTCCTAACATTTCCCTTCCACATAATCGATCATTTCTTTTCACATCAAAAATATGTCAGATAAAATAAAAATACTAGCTCCAAGTTCAAAATTAAAGCATTACATAACTTACCAAAAAACTTTCAGATGTCCATTTTGATAAGATGATGAATGGAGACACACTCAGAAACTTCACAACTCAATACTGAGATATTATTATTCAATAAATAGAAATCAATATTGACTAACACAGGCAAGCCGGTAGTCTTATATTCGCTTTCCAATTCGTTTGTTTCGTTGATCGCTTCCAATTAAAAAGTGACCAAACGAACATTATACTAGAATGTATGGTAACATTCTACCTGGTCTAGTAACTGCTTCCAAATTCCAGAGATTTCATTGAACAAGCGCCATCTAGCGTCGAGTAGCAATACTAGGTTTTACAAACATTATAGTCCATTTATTCAACTCTAGGTGTTTCTTATGAACACTTACAGATGGCATTGTCCACAAAACCAATTAAAATTGTATGTTCGTTCGTAACAATTCTAAGTTATTTAGGTACGCCGCATACAAATTATACAACATTAACAAGAATGCTGCTGAAAGGCTGTCATAGAAAGAAATGCAATACACACTATCACACCATACCATACCTACATATTTTTAAACTGTTTAAAGGCCTTGCGTTTTGGCAAATGTGATATAGTCGTGATGAAAATGGCGGCGATTTTAAAAGCGGATGTCAAAATCTTAATGTTATTCTGAATATTTCGATACTTTCTACAATAGGTATACATTAAACCTTGTGAATTTATTTACGTTTTGTCAGATGTGGAATTTATTAATAGGTAAGGAAGTCAATTGCTCGCACTTTGGTCGCGGGTAGCTACATTTGATCTCTCCCCCCTTGGCGAAGCCCTTGTGCACCGCAGAAGGTACGGGAAACATATGTTCTAGGAAGATCTTTTCCTACAGGGCGTTGTGAGAGAATCGCTCCGATTGCAAAAGCACGTGAATCAGTAGTGATCAGGAATGGTTCTTCGAAATTTGGGTAGATTAAGATTGGGTCAGATACAAACGCTTGCTTCAGTTGATTGAAGGAAGACTTGCAATCTGCGTCGAGGATGAATTTGACGTCTTTCTGCAGGAGTTTCGTTAGACGCTTTGATATCTTAGCAAAATTTGGGATAAATCGTCGGTAATATCCGTCGAGACAAAGAAAAGATTTAACATCTTTAGGAGTTTGAGTTGAGGAAAGTTTTGGATGCATTCAACCTTTGAAGGGTTTGTTTAGATTTCCTCCTTCTTGGGTAATAAGATGACCAAGGTAAGCAACTTCCTTACGGAGAAACTCACACTTGTCAGGTTGACTTTTTAAGTTTGATTGTCTCCTTATGGACTTGAGGATATCTGTAACATTTTGCGAAAACGGGCTTGGCATTATTGGTGTCAATAGAGTGTTTGACGGTGTTAGTAAAAGTCAAAACATCGCCTTCAAGATCTTCGAATTGTAACCAGAAATTCTCCCTTTGAATCAACACGTACAACTGCGTTAAGAAGTCGTACTTTCTCAATTACGTGTGTCGGTAAAATTGCGTCAGTATTTCTAAGCTCACATTTGAGTTTGAAAATTTGTTCGGTTCCTCTCTGGATTGTTTTTTGATTGTTATGAGTTTGTGCGTTAGTACTGGGTGTGTCTGTTGGTTGTGTATTAGGCTGGTCGTGATCGGGATGTATGGGGATAGTTTTAAAGTTTGTAACTAACTGTTTGGATTTTAGGTCAACTACACATTCATAATGTTCAAGAACATCAAGACCTAATATTCGATCAAACTCAATTTCGAGATCGTAAATAAAGACCTTGTGTGGATTACCTAGAGCATAGAGCAAAGGGAATGAGGGTGGATTGAGTTCGGAATTTTCTCAGGAGTAATGCCTTGGACTATTACTCTTTCGGGAGATCTTTGTGAGAAGTTTTTGAGTGTTTTCTTTGAAACTCAGTTTATGGTTGCGATATGTGGATGATGCATTTGTGATTTGGCCTTATAGGAGGGAACATATTTTTATATAACCTTAATGGCATCCATCACATAATGCTATGGAATTTGAAGCCAACTATCAATTGCCATTCCTTGATATTCTGATAAATAGGAAGGAAGATGGAACCCTTGGCCATACAGTATATAGGAAAGAAACTTCTTGCTAATTCTCATCACCACCCAACTACAAGCCATCGTCAAGACTTTAGTAACCAGATCACAAAGACTAACTGACCATAATAAAATCAAACAGGAAATGGACAGTTTAAAAACAGCTCTGAGACAAAACGGATTGTATTAAACACCGTGTCGGCCCGGCCCCGCCCAATAACAACTCAACCGAAAATAACCAATCAGCAAGCGGGAGGCGTGGCAACTGAGCGCCAAGGGCCAATTACACGCAGCCGCTCGCGGTACCAAACGATAAGCGCCAACAACGACTATATAACAGCGCGCACGCTACTGAACATCTTTGTAGCGAGTAACTAGAAGCGTACGCAGAAGGCTACAAGAATATGCGACCTGAGAGGGCAGATGTGATTCTGCCAAAACGTCGTCATTTTACCATCAATCCCGGCAGAAATCAGTTATCAACTACGCGGATGAATTCCCGGAAACCACCTATCACATTTGGTACCCGTGAAAGCTTAAAAACAAATATGTATATTTATATATATATATATATATATATATATATATATATATATATATATATATATATATATATATTAAATCTACTAATCTCGAATATATTTCACCCAAACTGTAAGTGCTTAGGGACAGGGTGTTTCTAAAATAGAGTTCCAAACTTCTGCTGTGTATAGAACTCATTAAAATAAGCCAAAAATCCCTATTAACATGTGCCCTAAAACGCATCGTTAGGAAGTTATATGCCCTTAAAAGGGCTCAAATAAAACTGTTTTTTTCTTCTGTTATTAACAAAAGGGTCGAAAATAAATAGAAAAAAAATTATATATCTTACATAAGTATTTAGGTTAACTAAAATGTGCTACTCCTTTTTTCGGTATCCAAAAAAAATCGCCCTATTTATGTTGGTGAAGGGGGTTTTCGTTTTTTTTATTTCATTTTTTTACAATTTTCTCTAATTTATAAAATCTTAACAATTATACGTAAAAAATTTTTTTGTCCAAATCGATATTTCCAATGCTTTTTGAGTAAATTGAGTTTGAAAATTACTCTGATCTTAAAGTTATTAGTCCAAAAATTACAAAAATCTGCTTACCAAGGCAAATAAAAAACTGACGTTGTCACAACGCTTAACAATTTAAGTTATTGACAAACTGTCAATTGAGCTTTGCAGTCTTTAATTAGTAAAATTTAAGTATACAACATGAATGGAGTCATATTTAAACACTTTATGTACTGCCGTGCGGCTGGAAATGCATCAGAAGCGATGCGTCTGTATGCGGCAGCATACCCCAATAGAAGACTTCCTTCTCGACAGGTATTTCAGAGGATCCATCAACGTTTAAGAGAAAACGGTTCGTTCCAATCAAAAGTAAATGATCGTGGCAGACACAGATTTGTAACACCGGTGATTGAAGAAAATGTTTTGAGAGTTGTGCAGGACAACCCAAGGGTTAGTGTAAAAAGTGTCACACATTTGCATAACATGTTTTTCTGTGGTTTGGCGAATTCTTCCTCCTTTTCATATCCAGCGTGTTCAAGTTTTAAATTCGAATGACTACGAACCTGATGAAAACCCACACATCATATTTCAGTCCAGATATCAGATTCGGTTTTCCGTCAACATTTGGGCAAGCATTTTAGGTGATCGGCTAATCGGACCGTTTGTGTTGCCTAATCGATTGAATGGTAAGGATTATTACAATTTTTTAGTTAACGACTTTCCAGGACTTTTGGAAGATGCCCCTTTAATTGATCACCAAAGCATATGGTTTATGCGGGACAGGGCGCCACCTCATTACCTACATAATGTAAGACGACACTTAAATGAATTGTATGGAACAAAATTGATAGGCAGAGTAGGTTCTGCTCCCTGGCCCCCACGTTCCAGTAACCTTAAACATCTGGACTGTATTTTGTGGGGTCATCTTGGGGCAAAGGTTTATACAATTCCAATTGAGACCATTCAGCAACTACGGGAGGAAATTGAAACCGCATGCATGGAAATAAGGTAAACCTAGAATTTTGCAGAGTTCGCAAATCATTAAAGTGTCGAACTAGATTATGCATCAAAATGCAAGGTGGTCACTTCGAGCAGTTCTTGTAATTTAACTCATTATTACTAATTTTAATGCCATTATTTTCTATTGCACATTTAGCAGACAATCAGTAATTGGTTCTTTAATTAGTAAGGGTAACTATAAATTTAAATAGTCTTAGTTTATGTCCTAAATTATTTGTTAAATGATCGGATCCTTCATAACTGCAATTTATTTAAATAATGTTACTGAATTTTCAAACTCAATTTACTCTAAAAAAGTGGAAAATATCGATTAGGACAAAGATACATTTTCTACGTAAAATTGTTAAGAATTTCACCAAACTAAGACCCATACATTTTTTTCTAATTATTTTCGATCGTTTGTTAATAACAGAAAAAACTCGTTTTGTTTCAGCCCTTTTAAGGACATATAAATTCCTAATTGTGCGTTTTAGGGCACATGTTGATAGTGGCTTATTTTAATGAGTTCTATACACAGCAGAAGTTTGGAACCCTATTTAACAATTTTTATCCATTTTTTTTAAACGATCTTGTATAACTGTAACTCTGCTTCACTTCACCCTATACTCGAACCATCCTGTACATGCTGCTGTTTATTTGTCACCCAATATACCATTTTTTAATTACCTAAGTATAATCTACTCCACCCTATATTTCAGCTATTCAAGTGCTTATGGTGTATGCTATATAACAAATTTCTGATAATTTTTTTAGCCACTTCGTAAAGTACAATTTCTTTCCACCCTATATTTTAACCACCTTGTATATGCAACTTAAGGCCGGCTCCACATGTTGGTCCGAACGTTCGCTGGTTAATTTGCTTACGCCAGCTCCACACGTTGGTTTGCACGAATATTGGTGCCAACGTTGGCTGGTTAATTTGCTTTGCGTCCACAAGTTGGTACTTAGTACTTACCTCAGTTTACTGTCGACAGGGCCAACGTGAGGATGTCTGATATCGAAGTGGTTTTAAGTGCTTTTACACTGTGTACATGTCACCATTATTTGTCATTATTACTGAAGGAAAAAAGTTAAAAGCCAAAGCCACGCCAAAGACGGTGGTGGATGACGATACATCATAAAACACGGAACCAGTGAGTATATAGGTTGTATTTTAATAATTTTGGTAACTGACCAATTAAGAATAGGATGGACATGTACAAATATTATACTTCTATCTATTGGTACCTAAATCATAAATGTAGAACATTCTTTTTTTAGATATGATGGAAACTTATTATTAAATAATTTGATTCGAGAGCCTTCAGGGGAGTCTGATAATTTTTTGTCATATGTCATCTATAAATTTTGAATACCTTCTACACTTGATTGAACCAAGAATAAAAAAACAACACACTGTATTCAGAGAGTTAATACCAGCCAAAGTACGCCTCTCTGTGACACTTTCTAGCTACTGAAGATTCTTTCAAAAGTCTTCATTACTTATTTAAAATTTCTCCACAAGTTATATCATTGATTGTGCCACAAGTATGTCAAGCACTGTGTGAGACATTGCGGTCTTATGTTCAGGTGAGTTTATTTACAATAAAACCTTCAATTTATTATAAATCGGACCAAGAAGAGTCTATCGCCTCATAGGCGAACCAAGTTGTGTTGAAAATCTCATTTGTCGATGCACCAGAACGAGCAGACACGTGAATTTTCTTTCTATACAGGCGGTATGTGCTATATAAATATAATTCAACTCCACCCGTTTTTCAACCACCTGGTATATATAACTATTTATAACCCACTCAATATACATTTTTAGAACCACTCCGTATAGTGTCCCCTTTATTTCAATCAGCTTGTATATATGCAGCTGCTAACGGGTCACCTAATATCCCTTTTTTCGCGATTTTTAAATCTATGTAATTCTACTCCGCTCAACGTTTCATCAGATATCAGTAGATTTTTTTTAAATCAAATGTTACATTTACATATTCCGAATTTTGAATAAAAGCTAAGCTGATGCAAGTGTCTAATATTTGGTGCATGCATTGGAACCAATTGATTAATGGTGTGTTACCGAAAATGGTAGTAGTTTTTTTTGCTATATTTACCGTTTCGGTCACATGTAGGGAGATAAAGTGTATACCAGATTTGAAGTCAAACTATAGGCTTTGCAACAAAAAAAATCAGAAAAACCAGTAGACAAACAAACAGACAACTATAATAGCGTAGTTATATAGAAGATATACACCAGTATATATGGAAAAGTAAGTCTTGTAATGAAATAACATTCAATTATTTGTATGTATATTTCTCTCAAATAATGCTGTAAGGTATTTTACATTTATATATATTTTAAAGATTGTGCCTGTAAATAACAAATACAATTTTTTCCTCTTAGTAACAACCTTCAACTTCTAAGAAAATATTCATTACACTTTTTTCTACATGTTGATTACATATTTTAATATTTCAATGTTGTGCTATTAATAGTTACTCTGAAACAATCCGTTACATGCAAGTCGACAGTAGTGCCAATTGGTACTCTAACCGAAAATAATTTTTAATTTCACTGAATATTTATTAGTGAAGAATTTTCAATATAATATTATAACATACTATTTTAATGTTAACAAGAATAAATAAATGTGGCCTGCGGTTCCACCTGCCAAAAAATTAAGAGTGCATCTTATTAATTAAATACTCTCCGGGTGTAATGTAGGAAAACAAAAGGACGAGTCACTACAAATACACCGACTTGAAAAAAAAACGTCTTAAGTTTGATGGTTAATTCCAGTTTCTGAGATAAACGCTTTCAAACTTATAAGCCCTAAGTATTTATATTAATATAGACAAATAAACATGCTTTTGTTTTTACTTATTATATGTGCAATTGGGATTGGTAGATTTTAATTTTTATATTTTTACATAATGTGGTAATGGCTAATTTAAGGTAAAGTAAGTCGGTGTTGTTTTTAAAAGTAAATAAAATGAATGGGTTAAAAGAGGATTTTAAATAAATAGAATCCAAAAATTGTATAATTGGTGTCAGAAGTGGGATTTAATAGTCAATATCCGAAAATAAAAAAATGGTATTTCCTATATTTAATAAATTATTTGTAATACAAGCAATGATTTCCGGAAGTTTTTTGCAAGAATGTGTCTAATTATTGCGCAATAACTATGGGCCTTGACTCTTTCCACTTGCACATACTGGATAGATTTCAAAAAGTCTTCATTATTATACCCTTTATTTGAACAAATTTATTTATAATAGAGAGCTAATCACAGAATTAAATATCGAGAATATTCTTATCTAAGAGCAAATAAAATTCCCAATTTACTTCATCCAGAAGAATGCTTCATGAGCTTGTTCAATCCCATTTTTTCAATTTGACCGGTATAAAATGAGTTGAAATCCAACCTTAAACAAAAATTAAAAGATATAAAATGTATAAAACAAAAATAATTAGGTCTTACCGATGGCGGATTATCTAAAGATGTTTATAAGGATAATAGGGAGGGCCATCTATTGAAGGACATAATGCAAGTATTCTAATAAAAAAGATGGATATCATCGGGAGCATAAAATATGAGAACAATCAAGTGCAAAAATGAAATTATAATGAATTTATATATTAAATTAAAATTTTTGAATCTGGAAATTAATATGGGTGTTTTTAAGAGTGTTGCTTGAACATCGTTGAGTCCACTATATTAGAGACCTGTGTAAGTACAAACGCAATACTTCAGGTTGCAATGGTGACAGCGGCATCGTAGGTATTGTAACGTACATATGTATTTAATCTATCACTCAATGTGATGATGCAATCACAATGTTGTTATTATCTCAACTGTTACTGAAACTTGTCTCTTTCTTGAATATACTAATTCTGATGTTAGCAGACGCGCAGTAGCTGTAATTTGATATATTCTGAGAGGTCTCTATTTTTAAAGAACGAAATAGATTCACAATTCCTACTAGGGTTGAAAGTCACTTTCATCTAACACTTTTCAATAATTAAGCCTGAATGGATTTCTTCTTAAGATATTTAACACGTCGTTTTATTGTCTTCTATACCAGTAATACAATCTACAGAAACGTTTAGAAGAAATTTAGCACCGTTGGAAATATTTGTTAAGAATTTGCAGTTATCGAGTTCATTTATATTGAGCTGTATTTTAGAAATTTTAGTGTTGTAAACTGTATGAGTGCAAATATTTTGAGGGGTAACAGTTCAGGTAAAAATAAATACAAAACCCTTATACATTTTTAAAAATAGCTTAAGTTTTGTAAAAAAATAATTTTGCATTTAAAACGCTTTTGATGGATCATATTTAGATAATAAATGGACTAGCTTTACTATTTTAATAATGACAAATCACTTATTTGAAAATTAAAAATAAATCGGAAGTACATCGCACATTGACTAAAAATATATTGTTAGTTTGTAAGTGTGCAGTTTTCGTGAAACCTTTACTTATAGGGATAATGCTAGTTTATTTTACAAGAAATGGGTTAAATCGTGCATTTTGATGCAGTTTTTGTGTTGTATCATATTATTTCTAACTAATATGTAAATAGCTTACAATCCTTCTGTTCTTTAACATAATTTCGCGATTTTTTCTACCAAAATTAATATCTAAGGGCTAAATTTATTTCAGAAATATAGTATAAATGTTTTATTTGCCGAAACTACTAAATAAATATTACAAATGTTCATTTTTTTCGTAGAAGCTATTTATTTAGGTATTTATGTACGACGTCCGACGCGATGTTGCCACACTGACAGTAACTTACTTAGCAGTATAAGTGTTTTTGTTTGATTTGGTGTGTACTATCTCCACCTAAAATATATGCACTCAAACTATTTACCTCCAAAATTTATATAAATGCAATATGATCTACTTGTATCTAATTAGTGCAAAAACAATTCAATATGCATTCCAAATATTGGCATTGAGTTTCATCAGTAAATTGACTCTTATAATAATGATAAATTGTGGAACATTGGAAATCAACTGAACGGCACATCAATGAGTTATTGAACTGTAAATCTTAAAAATATTGACCATGTACCAATGGGTACATTCAGGGAATTATAGCATTAAAGCGCTAAAGCATCACAGCGCTTTTCTTCCGCTGAATGAAAACTGTTGTTTCTAGTTATTTTCACTGGTGATGTTTACTTGTTGGCGACACTTTTGCGTAATATAACACATAATTTGACAGCTGATTTAGTTATAAAGTGGTAAAACGGAGAATTTAGATTCTTTACTGCTTTATTAAAGCGCTGCAGCGCTGTGGGTAAAGCAGACACTCTTTAATACACCGTTTTAACAAAGCGCTGCATCGCTACAATTCCCTGAATGCACCCAATTAAACCGATTGGAATTATAGTTATAATTTGGTCTAGACAACGTTGATACCTAGTCGACCTACAGAGATGGCTGAAAATGTATGGATAAGATATTTATAGCTAAAATTTTACGAACTCTTTAAGCACTCAGAAGTTTAAAGCTACCCGGAACGATGTAGTTATGAAAAAAATATACTAAACTATGCTACGCTACGCTACGCTATATAATAAAATAGAATAGAATGTACAAAATAACTATATATCTAAAACGGTTTAAAACAAAATTAACATAATTTACCCTATATGAGTTACTAATATAGGGTAAATTGGTGCCGCGTGCGATTGGTTATATCCGATCGAGTTGTTTAGGGCGGGGCCGGGCCGGTACGGTGTTTAATACGTGTGTTTGCGTACGTTTAGACTGTGAGGTCTCTTCGCCATTTCAATTTTAAATTTCTAGCTTGAATTCTTCTGTTAGTTGTAGACTTAACAACGCACTGCCTGAAGAACACTTATTTTGTTTACGAGAACCAACGATACAAACAAGTAGAAGGAGCCCCAATGGGATCAACCCTCTCGCCAGTAATAACAAACCTTGATGTTCTGATAAATAAAAAGAAAGGTGGACCCTTCTCCATATAGTATAAAGGAGAGCAACTCACACCAACAGATACTTTCATGCTAATTCTCATCACTATCCAATCCAACTACAAGCCGTCGTCAAGACTTTAGTAACCAGGTTACAAGAACTAACTGATCAGGATAATATCAAATGAGAAATGGGCAGTTTTAAAACAGCTCTGAGACAAAACGGATATATATACCGAAATATACGAAGAACCCTAAAGTCAAAACCGAGACAAATAGGCGAGGAGCATGTGGCACCAATAACAAATGTCTATTTAACGTATGCCAAGGGTACCACGGACAGTATTGCGAGAATTCTACGGTGACATAATATCGATACTACACTAGTGGAAAAAATTAAAGGATCAAAAAATAATTCCAAATTTTTTGACGTTATTCAAGTGTCTGGTTTTCGCCTGAAAATGGTCGTACCGGACTTTAAAAAAAAGTATTTTAAAGCTTGAAATTTCTGGTTTTGAGACCTGATGATGAAAATTTTTTTCAAGCAAACGTGTATCGCTCAATCCTAACGAATACCATAAAAAAAATTTTTTCAAAATTTTTTCTATGTTCTTTTTTGGTCTATGAACATGTAAAATTTTTTCGAAATAAATCACTCTATTGATCGGATAAGTTGTTTATTCAGCTTTAAATTGTTTTTTTGAAAAGTTCAATACGACCAGTTGTCGCTAAGATATCGAACTTTGAATGGAAAAGGATCTTTTTGTGTTTAACCATCAATATCTCAGCAACCGTTGATCGCACAAGAAGAGTAAGAAAGGTTCTGAAATCTTGAACAAACACTCCATAAAAATCAGCAACGGTTTTTTGAAAAAAAAAAAAAATTTTTATTTTTTACATTAATTTGAAAAATCAAGAAAATAAGCACTTTTGTTGGCTTTTGGGATCATCAGGCGCTAATTTGGAAATATCAAGAAAACCAGTAATCTTAAGTGTGCCTTTTACAGTTCAATATGCCAACAAAAACCGTACAAAGTTTCGTTTAAATCCATCGAGCTGTTTTTTTGTTTTCTTCGATCGAATTTTTGAAAACCTTGAAAAGTTGATGATTTTGATTTTAAATGATCATAACTTTAGCAAAATGCAAAAAACTATATTTTTTCTATTTCTTATACAATATCATTTATAAATCTGTTTAAGATTATGGGAAAACAAAAGAGAAATTGGAAAAAAAATTTTTTGGAAAATTAAAAAAATTTTTTTTTAACAAATTTGTATTCTTTTTTAATGACCCAAAAAAAAATAAAAAAAAGGAAGAAAATTGAAAATTTTTTTAACGACTCCAAAAAATTTATAACACGATTCTGTTATTGCATTCCATTGATTTTCTTGATTTTTAAACTTCGACTGAATTAAAATTTTAATTAAATTTCAAACAAAGTTGATATACCCAATAGAATTTTGAACTCGATCTAGATGCTTTTCAGAAATTTATTATCGTTAGTTTTCGTGAACTCTTAAAACGCTAAAAAACTGGTTTTTTCAAAACCACTCCTTATGCGTTACAAAAATTTCATAAATTTGCAAAAAAAAACAAGTTGCTTTCCGATCATAGTTAGAATGCTCGAAGAAGGTTGCAGTCAACGTGATGTTGCCACCCGGATGGGTGTTAGTCAATCCGTCGTATCTCGAACGTATGCACGATACCGGGAGACGAACCAATACATTCGTCGTACTGGACAAGGACGCCATCGTGTCACGACTGCTCGAGATGATCGAGTTGTCCGACACGTTCGACGTGAGCTTTTCAACAGTGCGAACATTGTGGCGAGAAATTTTGCAAATCGGGTACAACAGCGACACCAAGTACGAAACATTTCTTCCCGTACAGTCATCAACCGTCTTCGCGAAAATGGGTTAAATGCACGACATCCTAATCGTGTACCCATGTTGACAGCGAGACATCGCCGAGAACGTTTAGCGTATGCCAACGCACATCGGGCTTGGACATTGAGACAATGGAGAAATGTTTTATTCACTGACGAATCCAGGTTCAACTTACATGGGAGCGACCGCCGTCCGCTTGTATGGCGCCGTCGTGGTGAACGTTTTCGCCAGGACTTTGTTCGTCCGACTGTCGCCTATCGTGGTGGGTCAGTCATGGTCTGGGGCGGCGTTTCGCGAGATTGGAGAACACCTCTGGTGATTATGCGCGATAACTTAACAGCTCAGCGCTATATTGACCAAATTTTGAGACCAATTGTACTGCGTAGACGGCAACGTCAGAGGGAGTTTATTCTAATGCAAGATAACGCACGCCCACACACAGCCAACATCACCAGACGCTTTTTGGAACGCCATGACATCACTTTGCTGCGGCATCCACCAATGAGTCCAGACCTCAATCCCATCGAGCATGTTTGGGACATAATGGGTCGTCGTTTGCGCAGTGAGTATCCAAATGTGCAGAACTTGGCCACATTAGAACATGCACTTCTGCAAATTTGGAACACCATCCCTCAACCTCAGATTGCCCGCTGCATCAATATGACTGAACGCTTAGCAGCCGTTATTGAGAACAGGGGTGGCAATACCCGTTATTAATATACCTGACGAACGGGCAGACGAACATACATACACATACACACAAACACTCAAATACACAAACGCACACAAAAGAAGCGTAAATCCGATCGGGCAACCTTCACGGGGTACGCTTTGGGTCATTAAAAAAAGAATACTAATTTGTTAAAAAAAAAAATTCCTAATTTTCCAAAATTTTTTTTTTTCAATTTCTCTTTTGTTTTCCTACAATCTTAAACAGATTTATGAATTATATTGTATAGGAAACAGAAAAAATATAGTTTTTTGCATTTTGTTAAAGTTATGATCATTTAAAATCAAAATCAACTTTTCAAGGTATTCAAAAATTCGATCGAAGAAAACAAAAAAACGGCTCGATGGATTTATACGAAACATTGTAGGGTTTTTGTTGGCATATTGAACTGTAAAAGGCACACTTAACATTACTGGTTTTCTCGATATTTTCAATTTAGCGGCTGGTGATCCCAAAAGCCATCAAACGTGCTTTTTACCTAGATTTTCAGAATTAATGTAAAGAATAAAAAAAATAAAGACTTTCAAAAAACCGTAGCTGATTTCTGTGGAAAATTTATTCAAGATTACAACACCTTACTTAATTTTCATGTGCGATCGGGGGTTGCTGAGGTATTGATGGTTAAAGACAAAAAGATCCTTTTCCACTCAAAGTTCGATATCTCAGCGAGAAGTGGTCGTATTGAACTTTGCAAAACAGAAATTTAAAGCTGAATGAACAAATTATTCTACCCATGTAGTGGTTGTTTGAAAAGAAAAAAAATTCAAGTTCGTACACCAAAAAAGAAAACAAAAAAAATTTTTTTTTGTTATGGTATTCGTTAGGATTGAGCGGTACACGTTGCTTGAAATTTTTTTTTCTCATAAGATCTCAAAACTAGAAACTTCAAGCTTTAAAATCCTTTCATTTTAACTCCAGGGCGACCATTTTCAAGGGAACTACAGCTAATTGAAAAACGTCAAAAAATTTGGAATTATTTTTTGATCCTTTAATTTTTTCCACTACTATATTTTCAATACGGACAGAAAAATAAGCATAGTGTTGAGGAATCCGAAGGAGAGGATCCCTTTAGAACAACAGGGTGTGTACGAGATTTCATGAGCAGACTGTCATAAAACCTATGTGGGGCAAACTAACAGAAGAATTCAAGCTACACGTGATGAACACCAGAGCGCCATAAGAAAGCAGGAGCACGCCACCACGACGTCACACCGAATAGACTTTGAGAACACCAGAGTACTGGCAAATATAGCACACCCGAAATCGAGACTCGTAAGAGAGGCAATTGAAATCGCGAAGGCCTCACAGTCTAAAGGCACGCAATGAAATCAAGAACTTATCGAATTGTTAAAATTTTTTAACACCGTACCGGTCCTACCCCGCCCTATAACAACTCAACCGCATATAACCAATCAGTAAGCGGGAGGCGTGGCACTGAACTTAATGAAGCTAGTGCATTATGATAATAATACTGAAATAGGGGCACCATCTATAGAGTTAAAGCTTCATGAACATAATTATTACTAGACGAGTTTAATAGCGGAACCTTTAATATTAGGTGATCGAA
Source organism: Octodonta nipae (assembly GCA_034190945.1). Classification (NCBI taxonomy): domain Eukaryota; kingdom Metazoa; phylum Arthropoda; class Insecta; order Coleoptera; family Chrysomelidae; genus Octodonta; species Octodonta nipae. The sequence goes on along the minus strand of CM067221.1, from coordinate 56,564,271 downwards.
AAGCCACATAAACCGTCACTGTCAAATTTATTTGACAAACCCTAAAAATTGTGAATCTTCATTGTCTCTAATTTTTGGAAAGATCCTACTACACTCAGTTTCCTTTCAAATAAATACTTAAATGCTAGAGAAAAAAGTGAGAGAAAACCCCAAAGGACAGACAGCTTACTTTTATGTAATTATGTAAAAAACAAAATTCTCAAGTACAAAAAAGTGTTACTTCACGTCATAATTTATCACCTTTCAAATTCAGGAAAATGCTGCAAATATTCTGACGTGCCAATAAACACTGTTTGAATTTGTCAATGTATGTAAAATTCAATTTTCCTTTACAGCCGTTTCTAAATTTGAATCTTAGGTCAGAAATGGTCCACCACTCCTGTTTTCAGAAAAAAAAATGCTGAAAACCTTCTCTGTGTACCGGAATTATTTTAACGTCTCCATAGGTTATTGGGGACGTTTATTCCGAATTCGAGGTCCATTTGACCTCATCAAGTCAGTGTCAAGGTCAAATGGGTTGAAATCTCAACTTACATTGAAATTAATTTCAAATTGTACTATCGCGAAAAACAACTTTTTATTTTCATTGCCATTGAGAACTTTGAAATGTTCGGAAGTTTTTTAAATATACAGACCTTTTTCCGTAACTGTGGTGTTATTCACAAAAATCCATATAAACACTATTAATATGCTTAGTTCCGCCAACTTGTCTTTACTTGATTTCCTTGTAAATCTCTGAATTCATCGTTTTATTTTCAGTTCACTTATTAAGTTTATTAATATCCTATAGTTTCAACAGTTTTAACAGAAATCACACCCTTTCCAGTTTCAAAAATATAAGTGAAATGCCACCTTGACTAATTCTCATATAGTTAAAAATTGTTTTTGTTACCTGTATAATAAATTAAACAGCCGATCGTGTTCGCTGGTACCTCTATTCAGTTCATTTATTTGATCAAGGAGTTTCATTAAGGCAGCAGAAAACTCCACGTCGTACAATGAAATTTTCTCTTTGAAGCTCGGTACAGGTTCCGATGGGCTTGTGTGGAAAACAAGTTCAGTCTAAAATAAAAACTTTCAATAAATCAAATAAATAACACAATATTTTTTTATTAGTAATATGCAGTAGGAGGTAGTGTATTGGAAACTAGATTATCTATCAATCACTGTGTAGTTGTTATGAGCATCCATTTACAAATATGTACACAGGGATTGACTTCTCTATATTTGCCCTTTTATTTTCATATTAAATGAATTAAAATAACAATACCAGCTAGTTTTAGCAAAATGAGTAAGATGAAATAAGCATTGCCTCCCGGGCACCTTTAGTGACGGTTCAATAGAAGTGAAGGTTGGTTTGTGAGTTCTAGCTAGGCAGTATCGTTCGAAGCGAAGTGTCCTCGCGTGATATTTCTGTTTGCATCAAAAGAGTTATTACATATTGTCTATTTGTGAAGTTGTATAGAGATTGGTAGAAGTGTACAAATTATTCTGATTTGTATTGTTGGGTAGGCGAAACTGCATGTCAAAAGAAAATGGGGAAACAATTAGTGATTTTATAAAGAGCTTATTTTGTTGTTAGGCTTGGTACTCATGATAAAATCTGGGATCACACAAACACGATTTGTGAAACAAGGAAGAGGTATTGGTTTAATGGTGGTTTGGCAAGAATCATGACTTATTTATGGTTTGGAAATATAAATGGAATCAACTGAAACCACCTTAGCAAGTGGATGTCATCGACTCGGCAATGTTTCTACCGGGATGAGTGAAATGATCACCACCAGAAATTGCATTTTGGCAAAAGAAGCTACTAAATTACTGCCTTCCATATTAAACGACAAAAAAATATTGAAAAATGAACTAAAATTGCCTTTTCCCACACAATAGAAAATTATTTGTTACTCTTGTTCTTTCAAGAGTTAATTTAAAAGACTCTAGTGATGTACAAAGTGAAAGATTTCATCAGGATATTAAACCTATCAAAGAAGATGCGAAGATGAGATTACTGTTGAAGTTTACAAACGGATCGTTTCAAAGTACCTTCAAGAATGTTACGAAAAGTTTCCGAAGTCTTTAACAACTAGTTGGATTCTTCTTCTTCTTCAGATGCCCCTGTCGAGACTAAATGTATTTGGTCTCTCTTATGATTCGCCAGATACCAGTTTTTATATCTACATTATAAACTAATCGACGAGACAACCTAACTTATCTTGATCTTCCGGGATACACTAATATAGTTCACTAATTATAATCACTTCTAGTTTGTCCCACACAGGTCTTGTGACAGTCTGCACATGGAATTTCATGCACTCCCTGTTGTTCTAAAGGGATCCTCGTCTTCGGATTCCTCAACACCGTGCTAATTTTTCTGTCGGTATTGAAAATAGTAGCCTTTGCTCGTTTGGGGGTTGTATAGCCAGACCTTGTCTCTCTCTCTCTCTTGGAACCCGCCTGAGTTTGCCTTGAGGTCATAGCGTGTCTTCATGGGATTGCTGGAGCCAACATCTGTGCTCGAGCTACGGTGTATACAGCATATCGCGTGGAGACAGGATATTAGCACCTATAAGGAAATGGCGAACATCGACAATTACAAAATCCGTATTATTAGAGGAGCCATCGAAATCGAAAGCGGAGGTACCCTAAATAAAAGAGATGAAGGCCTAAAATTATCTCCCGTTTGGAAGACACCATCATCCCAAACCCAGAAAAACAGGATATTAAAACTCCAATAATCGGATTTGCATAATGGCATACGATATGGACAAACATCTTAATGATCCTATAAATGATCTGCGACCACCCCAGGCGAATAAACAAAATATAGTTAATCCACACAGAGGTGCAATTAATTACCCCTTAATTAAATACTAATGAGGGTTTAGGAGAAAGGTATAAATTAAGAAACAGAAATAGAAACACCAGTTAGATAATAGCTTTTGAAAATGCCAGATAAGATTCTGGGGAAACGTCAAGCAAGAGTTCAGCCGAATTCAACAGACGAACGGATGTACACCGGAAGAAAACTTCGGCCACATAGCTTCATCCGTCAAACAATACGAACAAACATATATATATATATATATATATATATATATATATATATATATATATATATAGTCAACGGAATTTAATTTCTCATAGATATCAAATTTCATGTTGAATTAATTATATGCAAACAACTTCCCAGAACCCAGAAACTTACACGAGACCGTTTACCCAGTAGAAGCAACTGAAAACGATCTCGTGTTGTCATTCAAATATTGTCACTTTTATTCTTAACTTATTTCAAGTAATTAATTGTTTAAATTTTGATTTTGTATGTTTTAAATAAATATTTTTTTTAAAAAGTGATTTGAATCAAAGTGAATATAAAATTGGCACAGTCAGTAAGATATTCCAGACCCAGCAAGAAGACGAAGAATTGTAACTAGTTAGGGTGGTTTCCAAACCTTTGCAGAATAGAACCTACCTGAAAAGGACAACAACTACAAGTACTAGCAAGGGAACAAGCTACCAGGCTAACCAGTGTTTAGTTTTATTTTGAATGACCACTATTTCTTTCATTTATATAATATTTTGTTCCTCATTACCTTACCTTTCCTAAATAATTTTGAAACTATATATTTTATATAATTATATTATTTAATTTCCCTTACTTTGATTTACATATTTCAAACTAATTGAAACATTATTTCAAGTTTATAATTAATTTAACATTTATACATTCCTGTTTTAAATTTGTTATTACTTCATTAAACATTGCTAGACATTGGATTTTGATAAACTAGAAATATAACATTTACATTTAAAACCTCTGTTCAACATTTTATTTTGATTTATTGTGCGAATTTATAAAAAAATGGCAACAACTAGACAAGCAGCTACACCAACCGTTGAACCCTATAAGCTACCAGAAATATTTGCCATAATTCCTGAGTATGATGGTAATTCGATATTTTTGAACACTTTTATTTGCTCCTGTAATACTGCTTACAGCATGGCAACAGGTAATCAGCAAGTACCGCTAATTCTCCATATCAAAAATAAGTTACGCGGTAAAGCGGCGGAGTTAATTAACTAGCGAAACTCGAAACTAGCTGAAATTCAAAACCTCATAGAAATTGTTTTGGAGATCCTCTGGATCTCTCGGCTCTTGTACAGGATTTGCAAAGAATGCGGCAATGAATCCCCTCTTACGTTCTCTGTTAGACTTCAAACGCATAAAGCGAACATCTCAACGAAGAAGAATCCGAATTCATTTCAAAACTTTAGCTTGAATATTCCGATATATTCTATTTAGAAGGCGACCAACTGACCTTTACAAATGAAATCAAACATTCTATAGATACGAACAATGCGAAACCATCTTCCACAAAATCATATCGATACCCTCAAATCCACAAACAAGATGTGAAAAGCACAAGGTATTCTCATGAAAGATTTTCACTACGACATGATCGAGGACATTTTAGAGGAAAATGGCGATTTTCACACCCCAAGAAAAACGACTTTGCAAGAAAAAGTGTCAGAAAGAGACGCTATCTCATCGTTATACAATAGTAGAGATGTGTTCACCGAAAACGAAGTATTCTGTGTTGAGAATAACATTGATTTGCCCATTCTGGAAATGCTTTCATTCATCTTTTCCGAAATCGATATAAAATGGAAAGTTTGTCAAAATATCGTCCAAAAGGTTGAGAAAGATCAAATACCTATAATTCCATAACATCGAGGTATCAATGATCCGGAGAATAAAGGACTAACTAAGAAAGTTGACAATTTTATCAATAACTGTCAAAGTTGGCAGAAGGCAAAAGTTTACCGAAAAAATCTCGACAGCCCTCTCGTCATCACCGAAACTCCTCTGAACGTGTCAACATTGACATTCTCGAAGTCCCGACAAGAAACTATGCAATAACTATCCGGGACGAACTAACAAAATTCTCTCGGGCACTTTACTACTATATTTCCAACACTTCGGTACCCCATTACGGATACACTGTGATTATGGCAGGAAATTCGACAACGCACTAATGAGAGACCTATGTAAACCTATTTGACATCAAACTATCATATTCTACTGTGGGACATTCCCAATGAAATGGTAGTTTAGAAGGATTCCACTCGACTTTACTAGAGATGATTAGAATCCATAAATTAGAAAATCCTGACGAACACCCTTTCAACATCCTCCCTTATGCAATCATCGCATATAACAATTCTGTTAACAAAACACCCCTTACGAACTTGTCTACGGACATACTTCGAGTAGGAATCCTGAAACTCTCTACAACCAAGAAGCCCTGATAACTAATTACATCCGAGATCTCAATAATGGTATCTCTCACTATTATAAAATTGCTCGTGAAAGAACGGAAATCCAAAAACAAAGCGAAAGTCAGATTTGATGAACATGTTTCTGAAAATCTCCCTAACTATCAAATAGTATTTATTAAAGAATCCCAGATCAAGGACAAACTTCAAAATAAATTCAATGAATCTTTCGAAATCCTGGAGATTCACAAAAATTCCGACACACTACTAAATCCTAAAACCAACCAACAATCAAAAGTAAATTTCGACCGAATGAAACCGTTATCAGAAAGTTAATTTCTGTTTCAGCTTTTGCCTGCTGTTCGGGTCAGCAGTAGCCCAATTTCAAATACCACCAATAAATAATGTTTTAGGTATCTACTTCCATAACGAAGCAGAAATAACTGTATCCAATGATAAATGGACACTTTTAGTGCACAGAAACATTTCTGCACTAGAACAAGTATTTACAACAAATAACAGAATATTACAAACTCTTGTGAAAACTGTAAACTTCAATTCTTTTGCTATGAACTACTTTCGCGCAGACATTTAAACTCACATTAACTTTCTCAATCAAATTTTTAACTCAATCAAACAGAAATTTATTGACACTTTGACACTAAAAGATATAAACAAGGTCTACTTGATGGGACAGATACCCTTTTTAAGGCAATCACCGGCAATTTAGACGCCGCCGACGGAAAATACTTTACCCAAAGCATAAACCGCTTAAATCATGGCCAACTTCAAATTGAGAACTTACAAAAAAAAAACAAATAAGTGTCACCAGATTTGTAATTAAAAACTTCAACAAAACCATTCAAAATCTTAGAATTGACCAAAAACTATTTAAGGATAACATGAAAAAGCTGGAAAACACTATCGGAAAAAATAGTGATAAGGTCGGCTACGTCGAATCTAAACTCGCTTTACTCGAAATGTGTGAAAAACTCTCTGTCTTCTTAGAAGACAATCTAAATGATTTTTTAAATTCTATCACATTCGCGCGTTTGAAAATAATTCATCCTTCAATTTTAACACCAGATCATCTTATTACCTCATTACTGGAAATATCGCAAAATTTAGTCCATTGGCTGTAAAGTACTCGAATATCACACAATATCTGGAAATTATTGAACTAGAGGCTTTCCAAACATATACGGATCTTATATTTGTGTTAAGAATTCCTTTAGTCGATCAACACAATCTATCCCAATATACGATGAAAGAACAGGGTTACATCAAATGTTGTCCTTCACTCAAAAATATCTTTCAAAGAATCTCATTCTTTAATGTTCATTCCGATCAAAGACTTAAGTGCGTGTAAACCGCTGGCCACCCGCAAGAAACTGTGTTCTGAACTTTATGCATATCGTATTGACAGAAATGTATTATGTGAAGCTCAAGATCTCAAAAATGTTCAGAAGGTACCGGACATCTGTAAGAGCTCAATAATGTTTACTCAAGGTTATAACGTTCAAAAACTAGAACCTAATACATTGCTCATCATTACTTCTGAACCCATAAGTGTTACAGTAAATTGCGCTCAAACAAACTCTTACTTCAATTCCATATTGACTTTTCAATCAGAGTGTAGTGCGTGCATAGGAATTACAAAAGTTCAAGGTGAATCCGGAAAACAAACAAATGTTTTAGACACCTTCCAACCAGTAACAGTGACGTCCAACTGTTGCGATGCAGTTCTGGATAAAATCCAAATTCCTGAACTTCAGCCCCTAAAGCTAAACACACTTAACATAGATGAACGTAGCAAACCACAAATTGAAACAACATTCCAGAGACCTCTATGGTCTCATAAACCAGCCGTTTGTAACCAAAAACATCTGTTGGTTTACCTATACAACAATAGCTGCTCTCATGATCATAGCAGCACTCATCACTTTCCAAGCTGTCAAAAAGAGAATGATAAAACCTCCAAAGGACTGCATTCCTGACCAAACTTCAGTGCCTCAGCCAAGACTCAAATTCTTCCTCAAACTTCGGCCTGTTTTGAAAAGAGAACAAAGCCTAGAGGGACAAGTTTAAATATACCCTTTACGTTATCTAAGAACTTAAAATTTTACCTATTTTTATTATCGATTTAGACTTTAACCTTTAGGGGAAAATTCACTAAACCCCAGATATACTACATATCAAAAGGGTTTAGCTCTGTGGAAGCCCTTGTCAGGTTATCAGGCCCGTGGTTGGCGTCGTGGCTGCAGTTCCCCATGAATTTTCTGCCCGTCCGGGCTGTTCCTAACAGGACGGATTTTTGCATCAGTTGGTAAATATGTTCGTCCAGACCGAGGTATTTCAAATTGTTTAATAGATGTTTTGGGACTACTCCTGTTGTTGACATAACAATTGGTACCGTTCGAATGATGTTCATGTCCCATTGTCTCTGTATTTGAAATTCTAAATCCCTATATTTGGCTATTTTTCCAGCCTGCTTAATATTTATATTATTGTTGTTAGGCGATTTATATTATTCGCCCTTTTATTTTTACCTAGTATTTTTATTCATATTTCCTTTTACTTTATATACTACTATTACTATACTATTTTGATATGTTTAGGCTAAGCATTTAAATATTACTCGTATTATTTTATTACCCATTTATTTTAATTTTTATTTTTACAGATTGATATTTTTATTTTCTTTGTAACACTTATTACTTATTATGTTATACCATTTAAATATCATTTTAAGTTTCTGTTTCTAAAAGTTGATGTTATAGCATCAACTTTTGATATGCAAGGGGAGTTGTTATATGCAAAATACACCAGCACTTAGTTCACACACTCGAGAAGTCAACAGAATTTAAAGCGTACGTGACTTCTCAGGGATATCAAATTTCATCTTAAAATATATGCAAACAACTTCCAGGAAACCTACACGAGACCCTTTACCCAGTAGAATCGCTGACTTGCTTCAGTACTTTTCTAGATGTTATAATTAAGTAATTAATTGTTTAAATTTTGATTTTGTATGTTTTAAATAAATTTTTCTAAAATGTGATTTGAATCAAAGTGGATATAAAAAATATATATAGAAGTACCTGGCTAATTCTTGGGTCGGAGATTGTACCGAATTGACAACGGGCCTAAGAGGAATATCTGACTTATGAATCTTGGGTAGTCCGTAAAATTTCGGAATTTTTGAAGATTTTTCACGATGAGTGATGATATTTTTGACGTCAAGTGGAAGATGTGTTCTGTCGATAATTTCCTTGTTCTTTTTCTCTAAGTAAGTAGTAGGATTATTAATCATTATTTTTTAGTCAGGAGTGTGGAGTAGAGAATTCCATCTTGTGAACATAGTCCTCAGTTCTGTCCCGTTTCTTGGATGTCCTCATAAAGAAAATCAATAATGATAGATTCTCACATACCGTCTATAGGAAACCAGTCTAAACAATCGATACTTAAATGCCCAATCACACCACCCTGCCCAACTGAGTTCTCTAATGAAACTTTTGGCTCTTAAATCCGATTAACAGATATTGACAATAGGCAATAACCCCCCAATAAACCAACACCGTCAGAAACAGACCAACAATCCCGGAAAGCCTTCCTTCCGTAAATTCGATGAGTCACTCGCAAAATAGTACGGCTTCTAAACCGACATCAAAAAAGACAATTTTCAATACCAATCTAACACCAACTTAACCGGGAACTCAAAAAATAACAATGTAACTAACGGGGTTCGAGGAGTAAACGAAATTCTGTTGCGATTGCCCACAAAGCTACATCGGGCGTACCAACAGGCGCATCAACCATTGAGAATATGAACACTCTGTCAGTTCGTAAAAAAGATCAGATTTCAGCTCTCGCACATTATCATATCCAAACAGGATATTCTATCAATTAGGAGGACAGTAGGAGTATGATATCCCTCAATTCTTTTAGGACATCCATTATTCGCGAAGCTATAGAAATAGGAAAACGACCTCTCTATCTAAACTGACACGATGACAGTACCCGCCTTCCCCTTCTAATCGAACGATAACTATAAATAAAAGAAGCAGAGCAGATTCACATTCAGTGTAACTACCTAGTACCCCGAGTTCGAACTAGACTCAGAAACTATTTTTCATTTTTGTCTTTACACGCGGTTCTCATATATATATTAGGTGGTTTCCGGGAATTCATCCGCGTAGTTGATAACTGATCCCTGCCGGGATCAATGGTAAAATGGCGACGTTTCGGCAGAGTCACATCTGCCCTCTTCAGGTCGGTTCGCATAATTCTCGTAGCCTTCTGCTTTCGCTTCTAGTATCTCGAATACTAGAAGCGAAAGAGGATGAATTCCCGGAAACCACCTAATACATTTCCCGCGAAAACTTAAAAACATATATATATATATATATATATATATATATATATATATATATATATATATATATATATATATAGGATACGATTATGCAGTTTACGACCTCGAAGAAAGCTATAAATCACAGGTGCTTTCTAAATTTCTTCAGTCTATTTTCAGATTCTGACCCATGAAAATGCCAAATGAGAGACTGGCAAAGCGTCAAGTGAACTGTTCTTTTCTGAGCACAAACCAAGAAATGGATGTACACCGGATACAACATAGGAAGCCATATATACAGGGTGTCTCATATATGAAGGGATAACATTGCTATCTATGAAGCGGTAAGATATATAAACACGATTAAATGGAGAAAAAGGCGCGTAATTTACAGCCCATTAGACAACTTAAAGAAAAATTACGCTATCTCTTGTCGTTCTCAAGTTATACAAAGAAAACAAAAAATGTCATTTTTTGCCTCTACTTTTATTTTAAAGTATATCAAAAAATGGTAAAGGGAAAAGTTTTTTGCCACATACTTTTACACAACAGGGCGTTATCAAATCTTCACTGCAACGTTTCCTTACTTCCGGGAAACCATCAATTATTTTTTTTAAATACCGACTTGTACTTTTTTGTCAGAATATCGATAAAGCATTGACAGGCCAATACATTGGTATATCCAATGACTAATAATATAAAGTAGTCATTGGGCATTTCATATGTTAAGTTTTATGCGACGTTTGGGAGAATAAATAATCATTAGAGTAAAAAATTGTAGTACGGTTTTGCTTATAGACCAAGTTGTTATTATTTTTTTTGGGAGAATAAATAATCATTAGAGTAAAAAATTGTAGTACGGTTTTGCTTATAGACCAAATTGTTATTATTTTTTTGATGACAAGAAAACATAAACTTTTAGATTTGTTTTTCTTGTGTGGTAAAGCGATGTAATTGGAAAAATCTATAATATCAAAAATATTCATCTTTTGTTTTTTTGTAAATTAAGTAAAAATTGGTGGAAACTGGAAAAACATTTTTCTCAGTAATGACTTCTAAATTGACCATTGAAACTGAGTGACTACTTTTGTATTGCAAAGCTGGTCTACGTATTTGTTTTAATTTTAAAAATTATTTTGTCTATCGCCATTTTGTAGGCCTGTGTGATAGTAAATTTAATGATCCAGAATATACAAATCATAGATGAGCTATTCAAAAACCGCAGTCACCAGATTTTTCCCACTGTAAAAACAATTAAGCAACAGTATAATTACTTTTGTTATAAATTGAATTCTTGCTAAAATACTGAATATTTTATCACGAAATTGTTTGCATTAATTTCGCAAGCAAAAAGCTATATATTTGAAAACTATTAAGCCCTTATTGCCTCTCCATTGAAGTAATTGATTACTGCAACAATTATGCTTTTTGCAATTTGCAGAGCAAAAAAAAGAAAAAATGTTGATTGTATTCCATAGATCTTGCTATTATCTAGAAATTTTGTAATCACACATTTCCATTACAAATTACAACTTACAATTATCAAGGAAAAATCTTGATTTCAAAGATTTTATCCATTTCCAGTTAAATTACAAAAACAAAAAACAGAACCTGATTTTTTTAAATAAATTTCTCCATTTACATTGCTTTACAACGCAAGTAATACAAGTAAAAAAATATCAATTTTGTTATCATGGAAAAAATTATTTAATTATACTATTTAGGCTATAAGCAGGTCCGTACTAAATTTTTTGATGATTCATTTTTCTCCTAAACCGCTGTATAAAACATAACGTATGATATACGGATGTATTGGTCTTTCAAAGCTTTATCGATATAGCAACAATAAAGTACCGCCGTGGGACTCTGATGAATAGAAAAGTTTTGTAGTATGGAAAAGTCATTTTGTCGTCATAAGTCATGACCGTGGTTTAACGATGATGAGTTATGAGTACGAACATTGAACATTTCTAAAGTGACGTCACTTTTCGATTCTAAAATACTTTTCTATTGATAACAGTCCCACAGCTAGTCTGTAATTGAAAAAAAAGTAGTTGATGATGGTCTAGAAGAAACGAAACGTAGCAGTGAAGATTTGATGACGCCTTATTATGTGTAGGTATATGCTTTTTCCTTTGCAATTTTTTCATATTCTTTATAATAAAAGTAGTAGAAGCAAAAAACAAAAAATATATTTTTTGTTTTCCTTGTATAATTTGAGAACGGCATATATAAATTGTTTAAGTAACGGCTGAATTGGTTAACACAATGAGAGAAAGGTTTCGGGAAGCAGCCGTTTTATAAAGAAGTGAAATAGTGAAGTGAAAAAAAGTAAAATGACTACGTTTCGGCAAAATCGAAAATACTTAGCAAAACAGTCTTACATCTAGAGTCTCTTCTTGTAAGCTTTGACGTAGTGCTCCTTATCATCAACATCCTTATCGACGAAGCTTTGGATATCATAATAGAAAAATTCAAAGCACTTCAACACCTTGTAGATTTAACAAGGCACTGTCTGATGAACATTTATTTTGTTTACGAGAACCAATGATACAAACAAGTAGAAGGAGCTCCAATGGCATCACCACTCTCACCAGTAATAGCAAACCCTGTTATGGAGAACCTTGAGGAGTTGGCACTAAGAACAGCAAGTCTTAAACCCAGTTTATGGTTGTGGTATGTGGATGATACCTTTGTGATTTGGCCTCATGGGAGAGAACCCTCAACACATTTTTAGATCACCTTAATCGCATCCATCACAAAATGAAATTTACCATGGAGATTGAAGCCAACAATCAACTGCCATTCCTTGATGTTCTGATAAATAGGAAGGAAGATGGAACCTCTGGCCATACAGTATATAGGAAAGCTACTCACACCAACAGATACCTTCATGCTAATTCTCATCACCACTCAGCCCAACTACAAGCCATCGTCAAGACTTTAGTAACCAGATCACAAAGACTAACTGCCCAGGATATGATCAAACAGAAAATGTTTAAAAACAGCTCTGAGACAAAACGGAAATATACAAAGAGCCCTAAAGTCAAAACCGAGACAAACAGACGAGGAGCATGAGACACCAATATACAAGACTTATGTATGTCAAGGGTACTAGGGATAGAAAAATAAGCACGGTGTTGAGGACTCCGAAGACGAGGATCTCATTAGAACAACAGGGAGAGTACGAGATTCCATATGCAGATTATCATAAAACCTCTGTGGAGCAAACTAACAGAAGAATGCAAGCCAGAAGTGATGAACACCAGAACGCCAACAGAAAGCAAGAAAAAACAACACGCCACTACGACGTCACACCGAATAGACTATTGAACCGGCCTGATAACAACGCAACTGGAAATAACAAATCAGCAAGCGGGAGGCGTGGCTACTAAGGACCAATCACACGCAGCCGTTCACGGTATCAACCGATATGAGCCGAACCGCGACTATATAACAGCTCGCAGCCTACTGAACATCTTATGCGAACCGACATGAAGAGGGCAGATGTGATTCTGCCGAAACGTTGCCATTTTACCATCGATCCCGGCAGGGATCAGTTATCAACTATGCGTATAAATTTCCGGAAACCACCTAACACATTTAGTGCCCGCGAAAACTTAAAAACAAATGTATATATATATATATATATATATATATATATATATATATATATATATATATATATATATATATATGTATATATGTTATATAAGTTTATACTATGAACTTAGCACGAACTTATATCGCAACGACAATTCAACATTCCCAGCTGACTCAGCCACACGTACGTTGTCATATTACGGTGCCGCCGACATCCGTGAGAATCGCCATGTCAACTATGCCTATTCAGAATCTTTAAACTTATAGATTGTAAAATTTCTCTTCTACTGTATTCATTATTACCCAGTCTGTAGTTAGTTTATATTATTTTTCATTTATATTTTAAACGTTCTATTTTTTCGTACAAGGTAAATAAATCTTTTTTAAACAACTCAAATTTGAAAAGTGTGATATAACAAATTGGCGCAGTCAGTAGGATCCATCAACGTTACTAGAACGCGGGCTTAATTCTGATTGGTAGCGGCGGATTCTATCCCTAAACGGAGCAAAGAACCAGGAAGAAGATGACAAGGAGAACACGGATCTTCCAATGTTCCTGTTGATGTAAGTAGTAGTGAATCATCCAACTTTAAGGTTTTAAAGAATTGAATTATTTGAAATTTTTATCTTATTTGATTGATTATTTGATATACTTGATTATCTCGATATTTTACTTGAATTGAATTTATTATTTGATTTATTTGAATTGAAATATTGTCAGCCTATAAATTTTACTTACTTAAGGGGGGGGGGGGCAGAAGGTATTGCCGGTGTCTCAGTGGAGACGGGGAGATTCGTTGATGTGAAATATAATGAGAGTTAGATATGGGCGCCAGGCAGGTACCTCTATACCTTCAATAAGCCTGACCAGGATACCTACCAATCCTAGTAGCGATCAATAAAACAATGCATTAGACTAAACGTTTAATGTAATCAGTCTCAAATCATAGGTACAGTACGACACTTTACTAGACAACAATTTTCCTTTATTTGAGTGTATGCTTAGATAATTACAAATTCAGAGTTCCATAAGCTAAAAGTTGACTCGACTATCGCTGTGTCGTGAGCGAAACGTCTTATATCGCAATAAGATTATAACAGCAGTTATTTATTTCAGAAATTAAATGAATGAAGATGATTACACTTCACTCGAGCTCGAGGGGAGGTATTTACGTAGAATAAGTATGATGTTCTATTTCCGCTAACAGTTGAAAAATAAGTGAATATATCATTAGCCGCAACTTTAAATGTTATACAAATATAATCAGTATAGCAAATAATAAAGTAACCTCAAATAAGTCAATAACACTTATCTTAGAAAATCCAGTAAGATGTCGGAACTGAAGGTTTATTGAAGGTCAGCCAATTACCGACGCTCGAGTAGACGGAGTTCAGGCACGCTTACAAATTTTTCAAACATCAAGACCTAATCCCATTGCTTCAAATCCAATTAATTATGCTCCAATAATCGGAGTCCACAAACCTTATACGCATCCAATCCAATGGGCGCTATTCCTCCGCATGGTGGCGCTGTTGATCATATGGGGGGAAATTCCGCGAATTACAAACTTACAAAGTTAAAAGTGAATAATACGTGAAAAACTATTTTGCGTGTAAATTATTATAAAATGAATAGCAATAATAATTTTGTAAATTACGGTAAATGGACAATAAAACGATTAATAGCTGAGCTTAAAAAAAGAAATGCTAAAATATCCGGAAAAAAGCTGAATTAGTACAAAGGTATTGATACACAATGATTGTTCATTGTTGCGTTATTTGAAAATTTATAGTACTATTTCTTGAAAGTTAGATGATTATGACAAACTATTTATCCAAGCTGTTCCAGAAGAACCAGACGCAGATGATAATTACACCTTGATAATTCACACATCCTAAATATTGACGAAAAATTTCATGTTGAATACTTTCGTTCCATTCAAACAACTGATAATAACGCCAAAGGACAAAGGATGTATAATGAACATTATCTTCTAAGTTTAAGAAAGGCCAGCAATGGTATAAACGAAACATTTTTATGTGCTCGAGTAGCTTCTGAGTTCAGGAAAGCTGTGATATATAATATTAATATTAAAATTACTCCTTACAAGTGCATTTCTGATACACAGTGTGAATGTGCTGGTGGTAAGGGCTCATCTGTTGATTTTAAACATGTGCATGCAAGCTTTAAAAGATTTTATAAAAAAAATATAAAGTTAGAGAGACTCATACAGAAAAGTTGCAAACTTTTTATAAGGCTAAGAAATATACAGGTTCACCAATTAAATTGAAGGATATGCCATTTAAAAAAACAAGTAAAATAAATGAGGAGGCCCCTCAATTTGATGCTAGATCTGCAAAGCTAAGAAGAATGCTTACTTATCCTGCAAAGTTTAGAAATATGTGCATTAATTTTGCTGCATTGGAAGCTGAACAATTTTCAAAACTGCATCTCTATGAATCCGCCAATTTATTTGCAGTTTATAATGATTATTTTTACTGTAAACAGCATATGGAAGAAAAGTTTCTTTTAAACATGAATCTTTTGAATGTAGAGGCCCATACAAGAGTTGAAATAGAACAAATGTCTTGTGGACAGTCAAGCCATAACTATTGGTTTGCAGAAAGACGCTTACGTTTAAATAGCTCAGATTTTGGTGCTAATTGTTCCCACAAAAATGTAAAAAAACTTGTACATACTCTCCTAAATCCAAAGGACTTATCAACTCTTGCTGCTATCAAACATGGGAAGAAATATGAGTTGCATGCTATGAAAACTTTTGAAAACATGTGTAAAGTAAAAGTTAAAGATTGTGGAACATATATCTCTTTGGAGAATCCATTTTTGGCTTCATCACCTGATGGGATTTTGGGTAATTCTTGTGTAGAAGTAAAATGCCCCTTTTCTGCCAAAGATCAAAATATTTCACCAGAAAATGTTAATTACATTTATTTATGTGATAAAGAAGGTGTTTATCCTTTGGACGAACATCATCATTATTACCATCAAGTCCAAGGGCAATTATACTGTGCTGATAAACAATTGTGTATATTTATAATTTATACTAAAAAAGATATATTGATTCTCAAAATTGTAAAAAATGAAGAATTTATTATTAATATAACAAAGCACATTTTCCAGCTACTAAAATAAACACACAGTGAAAGCATTAATTTTTTCATCACCTGGAGGCATGGTCACTTATCTTTCCCCTTTCATATGGCGGATCAACCAGTGATAGACAAATTGTAGAAAGGTCTAAACTAATTCGGTTATGTGATCCTGGAGATGCAATTATGGCTGACAAATGATTTGATATCTAAGATTTGCTTGCACCATACCAAATAAACTTGCAACATTTCAGCCTTTTTTAAGAAAAAGAATCATTATCATCTGAGACAATTTACAATGATAAAAAAATATCAAGTAAACGTGTTCACATTCAAAGAGTGATTGGATTAGATAAAACATATAGAATCTTACAAGAACGTTTAAGTTATTCACATGCAAAACTTACTGATTTATTCACCGTTTATTTTCATTAGCAATTAACTTATAATTCATTGTTAAAAAAGGTTTTCGGTTTAAATATAACACTAATTTTTATTTGAAGACGCGAGATGTAAGACCGACATCGAAGAGAGTAGTAATTTTTATATTATGTTTTTATTAAAATGAATTTAACAACTATGGGAATTATTACATTTGCTCAAATAAGTAGTTAAATTTTTTGGATTAAATGTAGCAATAATTTTTATATTAAAATTTTATTAAAACAACTTTATCATGTACATTTATTACTCTATTACATTTCCGTAAATAATTGATAATACTTTTTCTGTTAAATTTTACAATAAATTATGTATTTCAATAATTTCTGTACAAATACTTGTTTAAAACTGCTTGCTTATAATAATGAACATAAAAGTCTTTTAATTTTGAGAATTATTAATAATAAATTATTCATTTCTTACAATTTTGAGAATCAATATATCTTTTATAGTATAAATTATAAATATACACAATTGTTTATCAGTATAATTGCCCTTGGTAATAATGATGATGTTCATCCAAGGGATAAACACCTTCGTTATCACATAAATAAATGTAATTAACATTTTCTGGTGAAATATTTTGATCTTTAACAGAAAAGGGGCATTTTACTTCTACACAAGAATCACCCAAAATCCCATCAGGTGATGAAGCCAAAAATGGATTCTCCAAAGAGATATATGTTCCACAATCTTTAACTTTTACTTTACAAATGTTTTCAAAAGTTTTCAAGCATGCAACTCATATTTCTTCCCATGTTTGACAGAAGCAAGAGGTGATAAGTCCTTTGGATTTTGGAGAGCATGTACAAGTTTTTTTTGCATTTTTGTGGGAACAAATAGCACCAAAATCTGAGCTATTTAAACGTAAGCTTCTTTCTGCAAACCAATATTTATTGATTGACTGTCCACGAGTCATTTGTTCTATTTCAAGTCTTGTATGGGCCTCTACATTCAAAAGATTCATGTTTAAAAGAAACTTTTCTTCCATAAATGCTGTTTGCAACAAAAATGATCATTATAAACTGCAAATAAATGGCGGATTCATTTCATAATAATTTACACGTAAAATAGTTTTTTCACGTATTGTTCACTCTTAACTTTGAAAGTTTGTATTTCGCGGAATTTCCCCCATATGATCAATAGCGCCATCATGCGGAGGAATAGCGCCTATTATATTCAAATCGACAAGCCATTAACCAGACAATTCAAATCAGATGCCACAAGCTGTAAACGTAATAAAACCATACACAGAAAACCCTAAAAGAAATAAACAATGTTTCAGCACTCGAAATGAGAATCTATAGATATCAAGATATGTGATACTGAATTTCAGGAGCTACTTACACTAATAAGACAGGGTTTTTCCTTGCAAATATGACCGCAAGTGATATGACCACGATGGTGTCTCGGTAGATGCAGCAGCACCAGAAAGTTTTATATCCTCTAGCGAGATTTCTCCCAGTAACTATTCATACAACGACCACCAAACACTGGGAAACAAATGTAGGGATTCCAGACAGTTCCCGAAACGGATGGCTACTCAAGCCAGAAAAATTCTGAATAATCCCTTAAACTTTCGTATGCCAGCCGGCATCTAATCAACTTGTTTTTCAAAAATTACCACCACTCACTCTCCTTTTCAGTAACAAGTCCGCTGTCAATCGAACACAACACCGTAAAACTATACATTTTTAAGCGCAAAATACACTATGCCAGGATTAACGATGAGGACACATAGCACCTTTCTATAGCTGTTTTCGCGGTAACGATTCAGGATGCATCCAGGATAGAGCGCATGCGCACAGCCATTCAAGGCGTTCGTGGTAACAGAATTTCGAATACCTGTTGGGAAATTCGGTGTTCGCGGATAACAAAGGATTCATCCTGGATCGATTTGGGACGAGTGAAATGAGTCCGCTGACGTGAGGAAGAATGAAGAGTTCGAACATGCGCATTATGAGTATTTTTAAAATAATTTTATATTTCTATGAGTTTGATGCTCTACACCAAAGTACAAAAACTTTTATTTTAGAATCTATCCATATATGTTTTGTTAGATTGTCTGATCTGTGTTAGATGATAGCCTTAGAGGTTAGAAGTTAGAGCACTGCAGATCATAGAAAGAGAAGGTTAGAGCTTGTAGCATATATTAGTGTATAGACAAGAAGATGTTAGTGGCTCTGCATGTCTTCATTTCTTGCGCAATAATTTCATACATTTTTTTTAAATGTTTCATTTGACGAGATCCCACTTGATTTCGATATTGTTTATATAAGTCAAGAAAATACAGGGTACGATTATTGTTCCATACAAACGGAGTGGCCGTACTTTCAATCGAAAGAACTATTAAACTCTGCAAAATAAGAATATAAATTGGAATAGAGATATTAGAGTTACAATCATCAATCATGTTACCTTCTGGTGAACACATTGTTATTGAAATTAATCATTATACTAATTGTTAAACAATCAATCCAAAACAAATCAAACTTCACAAAGTATTCGCACAAATTACTCTAGAATAAATATATGTAAATTGTAAGGTTAATGCCATAAATGTATTGTGGTTCACAGATCAAACACAAGATTGTGGTTATTAATGCATTATGACAAAATATGTAAATTTGACAGTTCTAAAATCGTTCGTGGTAGAAAGAAATCTGGTACGTGTTCGTAACTGCACTTGCGTATAAAGCAGATCCGGGATTCGTCACGCATCCATCCAGGATGCATCCTGAATCGTTACCGCGAAAACAGCTTATGAATCGACTAAATATCCAACTATAAAATTCACCCCAGAAACGCTTGTCCTTGACGTATATCGGCTATCGATAACCTAAGATTTAATAGAAGTAAATGTCAAAACAAATCTCGGAATTCGGAATAATAAGTATTATGGCGGCACTTCACTTGGTGTTAGCGTATTTTTGTTTTGTATCGCTATATTCGTCCAAATATTTGATGTATTCGCAAATATTCCAAACGTGCCATCCAGACATATCGCAAAACACTCAAACATGACAAATTGTTTATATACGAGTAACTTTCAGCATTGATTTGCTTTAGCATAAATTGTAAATGTGACACATGCCTCACCGTAAAAATAAATAAACAAAATTAATGCAAAATGTTTTTTATTTATTTTTTACCTACCTCAATATTCGTAGATAGGTTGCATTTATAGATGGCTCCCAGTAAACTATTCATATATTTGTAAGCAAACCATGTTTGTATATGCTAGACGTGCCTGCTCCTTTCTGATTTCTTAATTTTTGTGAACGCAGACATCAAAGATTCCCTCTTTTTCTTTAAATCAGCAATTGTGCATGGTTGTCCCATATTGTTTTGGATATCTATCCATGAATCATTTATTTTATCTTTATTTTTGTGGCTGGTATGTTTGGGGTCCTAAATGCAAGGATGCATTTGGTAGAACTCAAGAAACTTCATGATGTTATTGTTCGACCACTCCATTTTGCCATAAACACTACTTTGCACTTAAAAACAACACTAGTTGATCACGATCGAAGCGCCGCGTGCAACTGTATGAACCTAGTGTTGACGGCTAAAGCAAATATTTGGCTTATTTGACTCCTTTGATGTGTATTGAAAACCGACAAGTGGACAGTAAGGCGTATTTGCTCTTAGCGGTATTCGACGTATTTGTTGAAATAAAGCAAAAATAGCGAATAACCTCTCCACACATCGCCGTTTTTGGACAAATATAGTAAATATATGAATACGCTACACCAAATGAAGTGCCGCCATTAAATATATTTACAAAGTTTATCCTGATGCAAATAAAAGACAGGTAAGGGAATATATTAAGGAGGTTTGTATGAGATTATTTCTAAAGATAAAAATATAAGGTAACAATATTTATTTGATTTATTTTGATTTACTTTTATATATTTATTTTATTATTTCATTTTTATCTACCGTTCTATTATCCAAAATATCGTTTATACCCCGTTTACATACATTCGCTTAATCATTTTTATACTTTTATTGAAACGCATTTTACAAACCCTCGTTTATTTTATTCTTTTATTTTTTTTTCAACTTGTGTACACTTTCAATTCTAACACATCGAAATGACACAAGCAACAAACAAGGTTGTTTCCGATGAAACCGAAAAGTACCGGTTATCGGAAATATTTTCTATCATTCCCGAATTCGAAGGCGACCAAATCTCCTTGGCCACCTTCATACATGCTTGTAACTGTGCTTACACCATGTCTACCGCGGATAAAAAATCCCTATTAGTGATCCACATTAAAAATAAATTAAGAGGCTAAGCGGCGCAGTTAACAAACTCTAGAAACCCTGCGTTGTACCTTGAGATTAAAAAGCTTCACACGCTACATTTCGGAGATTCTCGTGATCTTTCTTCATTAATTCACGATCTACAACGGTTAAAACAACTAGCCAATGAATCTCCCCTGACATTCTACAACAGACTTAAGGTTTTGAGTGCGAAAATGCACTCTTGTATTCAAAAATCGGCAAACCTAACCATGAGCAGAAAGATGCTCAGACTACACTTGTTGATACCATGGTTCTAAATACGCTTCTTACAGGATTAGAACCACGTCTAGGCCAAATAATTCGTGCCAGCAATCCCCAAGACCTTCTGGAGGCACACTCTCGAATCAGACGAGAACTTCAGTTGTCATACCTTGAGGAACAAAAAATTCAAAAATCTGCTCCTTCTAAACCCACATTTCAGGTCCGAAAGCCATCACAACCACCGAAGTGTTTAAATTGTGGACGATTAGGCTACATTGCAGTAGATTGTCGGTTGCGACAACAAAACAACCCTCAATCGTACAAGCAAAATATTAGACCAAATTTTATAGGGCCAAATCAATCTTCGAGGCCAATTCCACCCCCAAATACCAACCATCAAGGTCCACTATTTCGACCAACGAATTTTCAAAGACCCCCTTTTAAGCCGAATCAATTCCGACCGTCTGTAATACAGACCAATCCTCACTATCGCCCAGAAAGGACACACCATTTTAAACACCATCAAAATGGTGAATATTCTCAACATCCTGAAACCGATTACGGTTATTATACTGATAATAACCAACACCATTGTGACGATATCAGGCATAATTATAAGAAATACCAGACGATACCCCCATTGAATCTTTCAATACCGACGAATACCAGGATTTTTTAGCTCTCTCGAGCCTAGATCAGCCCCCCGACTCAACAACTACCATTTCCGAAGACCAAACCCAAATCCAGAATCTGAATCTGGAAGATTTCAACCCGAATGCGAATTTCCCGGAACAAGCATTCCTCTAAGTCCTCTTTTAACAGTAAACTCAAAAAATCTATATTAAATTCAGAAAAATTCAAACTCTTCATTGATGCCGGAGCTGGTATCTCTATTTTTCAAGAAAATACCGTAAAAAATTTCCGTTATCGATTTACGGAAAAAGTGACAGTCCAAGGTATTACGCATGAGAAAATCCCGATTTCAGAATCCACCCTTATTCCATTTGCCTTAGGTAATCCCTATAAGGTTTTTATCTACAATCTAGACATTGAATTTGATGGAATATTAGGCCTTGATTTTCATGAACATTATGAATGTATTGTTGACTTAAAATCAAAGCAATTAATTACGAACTTCAAAACTATTCCCTTACATAAAGTGCCCGATCACAATCAGTCTAATATACAACCAACGGACACACCCAGTACTAATAAACAAACTCGTACTCCTAACAATCAAGTAACTATCCAGGCACGAACCGAACAAATTTTCAAACTCAAGTGCGATCTTATAAATACTGAAGCAATTTTACCGACACAAGTAATTGACAAAGTACGACTTCCCAACGCAGTTGTACGCGTTAATTCAAAGGGAGAATTTCTGACTTCGATAATAAACGCGAAAGCAATGCCCGAAACTGTTAACTTTTCCAATCTTCGTTTAGAACCCCTTGACCTTACACACCCTCTCTTAAACTTGAATACACAGGATTACTCTGACTCTATAAACTTAGACAGAAACTTAACTATTAGGGAACACATTCGTACAGAACACCTTAGTGACGAAGAGCGAGAACTTATCACGAACCTCTGTTTAGAATAGAAGATATTTTCTATCTTGAAGGCGATGTTTTGTCCTTTACCAACGCAGTAAAACATTCTATTGACATCAATAATGCCAAACCCGTTTTCACAAAATCATACAGATATCCTCAAGTCCATAAGGAGGAAGTGAAAACTCAAATTTCCAAAATGCTTGATCAAGGCATTATCAGGCACTCTTCTTCTCCCTGGTCCTCCCCCGTATGGGTCGTCCCAAGAAACTCGATGCTTCTAGTAAGCAAAAGTGGCGAGTTGTCATCGACTATAGGAAGTTAAAAGAAACTAACTGTAAGTGTCAATACTTTCAACACTGAATCTCGCTTCCGGGTTCCACCAGTTGCAAATCCTTGAGGAAGACATTCCCAAGACAGGTTTCTCTGTTGCAATGGCCATTACGAATTCGTTCGTATGCCATTTGGCTTGAAAAATGCACCTTCTACTTTTCAGAGGGTCATGGACAACATTTTTTGGGCATGCAAAATGAACGTTGCCTTGTTTACATGGATGACATCATAGTCTATTCACCGACCATCCATGAGCATATGTCCCGTTTGGCACAAGTCTTTAAGCGTCTTAGACAGTCAAACTTGAAAATTCAACGTGACAAGTGTGAGTTTCTCCGTAAGGAAGTTGCTTACCTAGGGCATCTTATCACCCAAGAAGGAGTGAAACCAAACCCTTCGAAGGTTGAATGTATCTAGAATTTTCCTCAACCCTAAACTCCTAAAGATGTTAAATCTATTCTTGGTCTCGCCAGATATTACCGACGTTTTATCCCCAATTTCGCTAAGATCTCGAAACCCCTAACAAAACTCCTACAAAAAGACGTTAAATTCATCTTCGACGCAGACTGCAAGTCTTCCTTCAACGAACTGAAGCAAGCCCTTGTATCTGACCCTATCTTGATCTACCCAAACTTCGAAGAACCATTCCTGCTCACTACTGATGCTAGTGCTTTTGCAATTGGAGCGGGTCCCTCACAAGGCCCCTTAGGAAAATATCTTCCTATAGCATATGCTTCACGTACTCTATGCGCTGCAGAAACTCGATACTCGACTATCGAACGGCAACTGCTACCCATTGGTCAGTCAAGCACTACAGGCCGTATCTTTCTGGGAGAAAGTTTACTCTGCGATCGCGGTCCGCTTACTTGGCTCTTCTCTATCAAAGATCCTGGCAGTCGTCTAGCCAGATGGCGCCTCAAGCTAGAGGAGTATAACTGTAAAATCGAATACAAGCTCGGCAAGGTAAACTTGAACGCACACGCTCTTTCCCGTATCAAAATTAATTATCTCAAACAATGTACCGACTTTATTTCTAAAATCAACATTTTTGCAAATAACGAAACCGACTCAGAACAACCAGACTCCGATAATGATCAAGAACTCGATGATCATGACGAACGAATGACAACAGAATTTAATCCATTTGTTCAACTGTATAAAACCGAGTCGATAATCGATTATTCAAAAATTGAAATTTCTAACGCCCAACTCCTAGACAAATCTCACAAACGAATAGTCACTTTCTTCTGGCAAAATAAACTCAATGACTTGTATGACAAAATCATTGAAGACATTTTCGAAGAAGATCCTAACTTCACTACTGACACTCTAAACGTTCTAGCCAGCAAAACTGTAAGGCATAGAAAATATTTAATTTTCCCTTTACCCTTTGATTCTGGAACAGTTTTTAACATCCTCTATAACAACCAAGACCAGTTCGACGAATCCGAAACTTTATGTATTGAAAACGACGTAGAACTACCGATTCTTGAAACACTATCTTTTATACTTGCAGACAAAGACGTACAACTAAAAATTTGTCAAAATATTGTGACAACCCCTTCACAAGACGAGATTCCCGTTATACTGCAGCAGTACCACTGCGGCAAAAATAACCTTTATCGCGGAATTAACGAGACAATCCGGCGCCTTAAAGAAAAGTGTAATTGGACTCGACTAATCAAAAGTGTAGAGCAATTTATTAAGTCCTGCGAAACTTGCCAAAAAGTAAACTTCTGTAGAAAAAACTTAAGTGCTCCTTTTGTCATAACTGAAACACCAAAAACGCCCTTCGAACGTATCAACATTGATATTTTCAAATATCCAACTAGAAACTACGCACTGACTATTAGGGATGAAATCACTAAATTCACTCCTACCTAATTGGTGACAAAACTGTAGTAAACACCCTCCTAATATTCTTCCGAACATTACGGTACACCTCTTCGCATCCATTGTGATTATGGACGTGAATTTGATAACACTCTCATAAGGGACCTGTGCGAACTATATGACATAAAACTATCCTTTTCAAGTGTCCACCATCCCGAACCAAATGGTTTTATCGAAAGGTTTCACGCGACTTTAGCGGAAATGATAAGGGCAAATACAGCTGAACATCCGGACGAACATCCATTCAACGTCCTGCTTTACGCTGTTATCTGCTACAACAACATTAAAAACAAGACTACTGGTTTCACGCCCTACGAACTTATCTTTGGGCACACTTCTAGTAGACCCCCAGAAACAATATACGACCAGGAAAAACTCATTTCCAAATACGTTAGGGACCTTAACAACAGAATGAACTACTACTATAGACTTACCCGCGCAGAAACTGACCAACAAAAACAAAAATCTAAAGGTAGATTTGACAAACATGTTTCGATTAACCAACCAGAATACAAAGTAGGCGACAAAGTTTACTTGAAAGAGTTTTAGATTAAAAGCAGATCTGAAAACAAATTCAATGGACCTTACGAAATTACCGCGATACGAAAAAACTCTGCCACAGTTATAAACTTACAGACTAACCAAATCAGTAAAATTAACAGTTAAGTAACAGATTCTGTGGACTGTTTTCAGTCATGAATCTCCAACAATACTCTCTTACACCCGTTAACAATACAATAGGAGTTTTCTTCCATGAAGAAGGCACACTTAAAATTTCTAACGACAAATGGACACTTCTTGTCTTCAAAGACCTCAGCCCTTTCAGAGGTGCTATTTCAAATAACGACGCCATACTAAACCGAATTTTAGAGACAATTAACGAAAACACAACTAAAACAAAATCATTCAAACCAAAAATACAAACACATATTAGCAAACAAATTTCTAAATCCGTTAACTCCAAATATACAGACATCTTCGCTGACACTCAAACATTCAAACTTAACCTACTAACAGAAGAAAACGCGGACTTATTAACGGACTGGGATCAGTTTGGAAAGCTATTTCAGGAAACTTAGACGCAACAGATGGTGAATACATAAATGATTGTATAACTAAAATTACTAAAGACCAACACCAAATTCAAGACTTAGTAAAGAACCAAATATCTGTAACAACTTCATTAGGAGCCTCAACAGCACTTTACAAAAATTTAAATCCGAGGAGAAAATATCCTCGGATCACATTGAAAAAATAAGGAAGTCAATTTTATACATTTCAAATGATCTTGATTTTCATGAATTTCAAATCAATATCTTGGATCTGTGTGAAAGCCTAATGGAGAGTTACATATTTATCGAAAATGATGATGTTTTAACTTTTTCGCCCACTTCAAAATTTTACATAGTTCGATCATAATCCTAGTAGATTTGGTCGATTCACTTCAAAAGATTTCTCAGTCACTACATGAAAATAATTTACCACTTCCTATTTACAGTTCAACTGTTGCTCAGTACATTGATTTGATAGAATTGGAGGCTTTTCAAATCAACACCAAAATCATTTTTGTTCTAAAATTCCTTTAGTTGATCCTGAGATTGACACCCTTTACCACCTTTATCCGATACCAATTTTGGATGATCGAACAGGGTTCCATCATATACTTTCAATAAAGATTAAATTTATCGCGAGAGATGACGATTCTTTATTATACACATCCTTCGAAGACCTGGGCGACTGCAAGCCTTTAACTAAACATCATAAGATTTGTTCCAAAGCCATATCACATCCAATAGACAAAGATGCCATCTGCGAAGGTCAGCTTCTCAGACAGCCAGCCACACTTCCAGCAACCATTAAAACTTCCAAATTATATGCAGAAGAATATAATATACAAGAGATGGACATAAACCTATGGTTGATCTCAATTTCCAGACAACTACGCATAGCCATCAAATGTAAGGGTCAAGATGTCGTGACACAAACTATTTCAACAAATTCAGTGTTGCAAATCCAATCCAATTGCAGTGCCTTTATCGACAAACACAAGGGTCCATGCTACAAGAACTTCTAAACATGTTCAAAACATCACTTATAGGAACCACCCAGTGGACATTCCTTTCAACTGCTGCAACGGTATGCCAGCTGCCAAGGAAATACCAAATTTGACACCCCTACAGTTGCAAGAATTAGACGTACAAAACCTAAATGTTGCCAACCATAAACTTACCCAATATTCTATGGAACTGGAAAAGCTGATGAAACAACCACCATTAGAAAAACATATGTCCTGGCTTACAATCACAACAGTCACGTTAATAGTAATTGTTATTATACTCCTCACAGTGAAGTCAATCCAGAAGAGATTCAAGAAGACCACTACACCCAGCTTCGCTGTCTAGCACACGCCACCTACAGCGCCATCAAACCCTAAGTCCAAAGGAAAGCTACCCAGCCTCCTGAGTCCAACCGACGATATGGAACTCCACAACCTGGCATAAAACTTGATGCTGTACCATCAACTTTTTTATATGGATGGAAGTTGTTATATAAGTTTATACTATGAACTTATATCGCAACGACAATTCAACATTCCCAGCTGACTCAGCGACACGTGCGGTGTCATATTATGGCGCCGCTGACATCCGTGAGAATCGCTATGTCAACTATGCCTATTCAGCATCTTTAAACTTATATTTCTAATTCTCTTCTACTGTATTCATTATTACTCAGTCTGTAGTTAATTTATATTGTTATTTTTCATTTATATTTTAAACGTTCTATTTTTTTGTACAAGTTAAATAAATCTTTTTTAAAAAACTCAAATTTGAAAAGTGACACGTGCTGTGCACATTACAGTACCGCCGAGCATCCGTGGGAATCGCTGTGTCGACAGTGTCGATTATACATTTTTTGACATATATCTTTAATTACATTTACACGTGAACGTTGATTTTATATAACGATATACATAAAATAAAAATAAAAGATTAATCGCCTACAATGAAAATTGTTAGTGACGATGTGTGGATGTACAAAGACTGTTAAAGAAAATTTGAAGGATATAAAAGTTAATAAATATGCAAAAAAATGAAAGTGTGTTGTTAAATAGTGAGCCATAAATCATATCACAGATCTATATAGTAGATAACACACAGGGTTGTATTCGACTAAAATAATGTAGATGGACGACATTCAATTCTAATCTTTAGTAATTAAAACAGACAATTATAGTATCAATATCTGCAATGTAGTATCATCCACTCAAAAATAATTCTTGTGCCGTTCTTGTCTCAGTTCATGTGTAGGGTAGTTGTGTGTTGGGTCGGTTTGCTGGCCGTTGGTAGTTATCGGTCACTTATTCTACTACGAGGTATCTCCTACGCTCGTGTCGTAGCAGATGTCTACAGAAGTTACAAATAAAACGGTTGGAAAAAAATTCAATCGTATATCCAATAATAATAGTAGAATTAACATTTAGGTTAAAATGATAACAAGAAGTTTTGCTTATCAGGCAGACTACTGGTACACCATACCTTCCAGGCGCCTATTACTTTTGTTTTTTTAAAATGACACTAACTATAACAATAAAAACACCACAGAAGCACAATAATAAAATTACCTACTCCATATACTTCTTGTTTCGATTCAATCACACGAATATTAAAACTAAATTAGTCAACTTGTCCTTTAAATAGCCAGCGTAGAACATACCCGAATGCCATGATTATTTCTTTGTTGTAGGGCCGTTTTCAGAAATCTTCTTGAGGCGGCCTTTTTTCTACACCCTTCGAAATTCAGGGATAGCCATTGTTGTCTTTTTTATTATTTCAGCCGGTTATATGTTAACGTTGTTTTTAATTTTATAATATCACTTTTATAAATTACATTGATACAACTTTTTATTTACAACTAGTTGAGCCGTCCTCCTTCGTATGGGTCTTGTTTCTGGTTTATTAACATTTATAATCATTTTGAAATTGTCAACATTTTGAACATTATTGAAAGTTTTCAAGTTTTTGTCGTTTACGAAGTTTTTAAATGTTTTGACACTTTTAATATTTTTGTGATATCCGACCTTTTTGGCAGTCATTTTTTTCCATTTTACAAACACCAATAAACAAACAAATTTTACCTCTTTGTATAAACTCGGTTGTATTTATTAGGGGAGAAGAAGTTATTGAATTTTGTAAAAAAATACAAACCGCCACTGACCACATTCAGTAATTAAACATTTTATCAAAATAAAACATAGACTATTGTTCACGTATAGTATTATCCCTTACAAATTATTAAAATTTACCTCTTTATATATTGGTATAGATGCAAAAGTAAATACTGACTTTGTGCCAAGTTAAAGAACAGGGCATGGCATATCACAATTTACGATTTATCAAGCCATCTCGCCCAATCTGCCATGGTTAAATGGAGACCTCTCTGAAGTTGATTTCGCTTCAAAAATGAAAATAGTTACAAACCCCGAGTGAGACAACGACATTTAAATTTAGACATTTGTTTAGACAATTTATGTGACATCTCTTGAGGTTTGCGGATTTTTTACTTCCTGGAAAACGGGGTTGCTGTTGCAAAATCCTCTCTTAGTGAACCCCTATACTGTGGCCCGAAGATACCCTGTAAATTTCAAGTCTCTAGGTACAATAGTTTTGGCCCTGCGTTGATTATGAATAAGTCAGTCTTTTATATCTATATAGATTATCACAGGTACTGAAGTACTTCCCACCAAGTTTTATCAAAATACATCCAGTAGTTATTGCGTGTTCAACCTAAGGACGCTATTACATTGTCAAAGATCTTTGTTAAAATCTTTTATAAAAGATTTTATTAAATATTTGATATGAATGTAAAAACACAGTTTTGCACCCTAACACCAAACCTCTATTTTCAACACTCAACGCCGTTTCAACAACTCTAAGTTGTCATCATCAAGGAGTAAACCAAACTAAATCTAAATTACAATTTTCTCAAATTTAGACTTACCAGCCAACTATTAGCAATTTAAAGTACTTAGTACAAAGGGTAAATCCCAAGTACTTGAATTCTAAATAACAGATTTCGGAGATAATGCAAAGTTTTTGTATAATGAAATTATGTAAATTAAGATAATCCTTAATTACCTATTTACTTTTACGCGACATTATAAAGTATTTTATGGATTCTGACAAAGTAAACTATACAATGAGGTGTATAGTATAGGACCCTTGTCGGAATTCATTAGTTTATTATTTTTATAAATCATTATACTCTCGTAAGAGAGATTTAAAGTATTAAATCACATTGTGATGCACATCTATCAGTACCTGTTTTAAAAAGCATTTTGCTCATTTGAAATACGGAAGAGTGGATAAATCTAGTGTTGCACATCATGTTGAACAACATACCCATTCTACTTCTTTAAAATTAGTTATACAAGTAAATAATATTAGGGAACTGGACGCTTACGAAAGCATAATGATTTATAAAAATTATAAACTAAAGAATTCGGACAAAGGTTCTATCCTATACAACTCATTGTATAGTTTACTTTGTTAGAATCCATAAAATAGGTATGAAAGGGTCTTTACTTTATACTGTAGGGTAAAAGTAGGCAGTTAATTAAATTTCATTATACAAAATCTTTGGGTTATCTATGAAACCTGTTATTTAGAATTCACATACTTGGGATTTACTCTCTGTACTGATTACTGTATAAATTAGAGAAAATTGTAATTTAGATTTAGTTTGATTTACTCCTTGATGATGACAACTTAAGAGTTGTTGAAACGGCGTTGAGTGTTTAAAATAAGGTTTGGTGTTAGGGTGCAAAACTGTGTTTTTACATTTGTGACACACCAGAGGTTCCACAGCATTTCTATTTGATATGAATGTCAGAACAAATTTCATTAAATGACATTAAAATATATTTTATCAATTTTTTCCATTCATTTTCAATCAAATATAACACGTATAACACACGTACTCATTGTTTGTAAATAGTGAATTTCTATTGCAGTATATTAGGTATAATAAAATGTATTCAAAGCATTACATTTGTATAGAAGTAACATGCTTAAACATAAAAGACAAACAAAGCAAAGCATAAGTGCTCTAAATACCTGAGTAAAAGATTCATAAAATGAATTCGGTAAAGAACCCAATTCCGCTTCCACAAAATAACGCTGCATCCTCTGTAAGCATGTGTGAAAAAAACAAGTTGTTTTATAATTTACATATTTAAGACAAATAATATCCTTTTTTAATATATAAGACGACTTTACAGTAGGATTGTCTTAAAAATTGTTAGAGAGGGTTAGAGGATAGAACTGGAATCATTTTATAACAAGAAAATCGCATAAGCGAAAATTATCAAATTTTGTGTAGAGGTATTCAACACGCTCGAATCCATAAAAATATGTGCGACGCTGGGGTATTTATGATTTTGCTCCAGATTCGCAAACCGGAAAATCTTAAATGAGTCACCTAATTTTTATCACTGCAATTGACTGCTGTTTTCAACGTGAATAAATCTGCCGAATATTAGTTCATTATTTTCAATGGTTTGTGATGTTTAATAAATCAGCATTTTTAGAAAGAATAACTGGAACGATGCATTTATTGTCGACCTTTAGAACTTTAAAACCAAAAGATTATCTAACGCGCGCAATTCAATAAAAACATTTGCGGCATGGTTACATTTACAGATTTTTCTCCAAAGTCGCAAATTGGAAAAACATAACCTAAATTGAGATCATTTGAGAGATTTGGCAAATCAGCATTTACAAAAATAGCACCAACGATTATTTGTTACAAAACCATAAAGTTTAATGAAACAAAATTCGGGTTGTAAATATTTTTCAACTCGGAATTGTCACTATCAGTGTCACTTAGCATCACTAATTTAGTTAACTGCTATGGCATTCATTCTTACGAAAACTCAAATTTATATTTTAATTTTTCGAGGAATAGAAACAAAAGAAGAACTTATTGTCAATATTGTAATTTATTTAACACTCGGTTTCCTGGCGAATAAATTAGAAATCTACAGTATCGACAACAATCCATCGATCTCAACAAAAGGGGAGAGTTAAAAACCAACGGAAATCTGGAAGACGAAGAACTGCTACTAGTGCAAGATCTTATTTTAACTTTTCTTGTTTGCTGATGTGGGTAAATCTATCTCGATAGTGTAGGTTTTTTAAAATTTGTTTGTCAAGATAACGTGTGTTAAATAAATTACATACTCTGCATACAAACTTTTGTTTCATTAAGCTTTATAGTTTTGTTGTTATTTCTAAATAGCTGGTTTAACAAATCTCACGAACAATAGTAGATATTCACCTAATATTTGTCAGATGTTCTACCGTTCAAAGTAGTTCTATTGTAATAATAAAAAAGGATCTCTACTTAAAATTTATGGTAATTTCCGCTGAAGCAATTTTAATAAAGAATTTCAGTTCTTTTCGCTAACCCGGTATATATTTTTAAGCCATTACAGCACAAAAAAATCCTCAAATTTTATCAGATTAAAACACAATCAATTTTTTAATTATCAAATAATATGTAGATAATTTACATTACTAATACACGAAAGTTTTCTTATTTTGAATGTTCATTTGAGATTTTCACTCGTCGCAATGGTTTCTGAAAAATAGAGATAAGTTAAGTAATTGAATATCAAGGTGTAGTATCTAAGAGCAGTTGTGGAAACTGCCGGAACACTAGTTGCCTTCTTATAGAAAAGGCTTTATCGCACGATTAACTGTGAGAAAGTAGGTCTACGGATTTGTCAACTAGTATTCCTGTGTAATATGTTGGGATGTATTTTGTGTTGTACTTATCTGTATTATGTGATGTTTCGATTCCATATCAGAAATCGTTGTCGAACAATGTTTGTTTAAAATTATTTGCACTATATTCGTCGCTTGACTTTTTTTGGTAATCTCAATTGATTAATTAACTTTGAAGTTTCCTTTTTGTGAAAAAAGTCAAACGACGAATATAGTGCAAATCATTTCAAACAAACATTGTTCGACAACGATTTCTGATATGGAATCGAAGTTCACATAATACAGATAAGTACAACACAAAATAGCTCCCAACATATTATCCAGGAAAACTAGGTGACAAATCCGTACACCTACTTTCTCACAGTTAATTTTGCGATAAAGCCTTTTCTATAAGAAGGCAACTAGTGTTCCGGGCAGTGTCCACAAACTGCTCTTAGATACTACACCTTTATATTAAATTACTCAACTTATCTGTATTTTTTCAGAGAACATTGCGAGGAGTGAAAATTCCAAATGAACATTCAAAATAACTATTTGCCTCCTCAATCATTTAGAAACTACATACGAAAGTTTTCATTGCCAACAAAATTGATGAAAGGTCAAAACTTTTTAATTTATTTGAGGGTTATATTAAAAGTAACTTTAAAAAAATACCGACTTCAATGCATAGTAACAATAATGACACTATATGTAAAACATATATATATATATATATATATATATATATATATATATATATATATATATATATAACATTTAAAACGAATAGTGTTGTAAAATTATTTACGCTGTCCCTGGCTAAAGTAACGTAAAACATTCAAGTCGACTGAAGTATAAAAAAGAAGATCCGCAAGTTCGATCGTGCTAGAAAATCTCGAAAAGACTCGACAACCGGGAAGGTGACCCTCGAAATTTGCTCGAAGAATTCCATGCAGATTATAAAAGGAACGGCCGATCAGCAGAACTGAGTAGAGCGTATCTATTGTTAAATTTCGATGTTACTGTATTAGAATCAGCTGTTGAGAATATTTGATGTTTACGCGTGAATGAAAGTTCTAGAAAGTGTAGTGAATATTAGTTTTATTTTAAAGTAAATTAATTGAACCCACGGACTTTATAAAAATATTGTTACGAAATTTACCAAAGCCGAAACTGTTTCATTTCCGTGCGACAACAGTCGCTTTGAGATAAAAAAATGGTTCTCGAAATGACTCGACAGCTGTAGGAGTGATGACTGATTTTACTAGAGAATTCGACGGTGATTTTAAAAGGAGGACCCATCCTGGCAGCAGTCAGTTGGTGGAGCGAAGAGCTTATATGTAAAATTGTTGTTGTGATATTTGAATCAGCTGTTGTATATTCGATGTAAATAAGAGTTCTAGAAAAGTGAAAGTGAATATTAGTTTTATAATTTTAAAATTGAACCCACGGACTATATTGCAATTTGGTGACCAGAAGTGAAGGATTAAGTGCAGTTAAAATCGTAATTTGATTTATGGAAACTGGTAGCATGGAAAAGATGGACGAAACTACCAAAAAAATAGTCAAGCAGATTACGGAGGGACTAGACGAAAAAATTGCACAGATTCTGGAAAAACGAGACAAGAAGGAGAAACAACATCAAGAAGAAATTCAACAAAGGATAGTGAAATCTTTTGATGAAAAAAAATCTTGTTTCCACGATGGAAGAAAAACAACAAAATTTATTGGAAGGATTGTTCTCGAAATTTGAACAAAAACAAGATCGCATTGAATTAAAACGACAAAATGAATTTAAATTACTAGAAGAAAAACGACAAAAATGATTTTAAAGTATTTGAAGAGAAACAAGATCAAATTGAATTAAAACGACACGAAACTGAAAGAAAAGACAACTGCAATTTGAACAATTAATGCAGATAGTAGCACAAGTTAATGAAACAGTTAATAACAGAATGCAAATAGTTGAGTCAGACATAAAAGAAATAAATGATGACATTAAGACCATAAAAATACGGTCGACACTCTTGAAACCAAAGTAGATGACCTCGATTCCATCTAAAGCCAGGTAAAAGTTGAAATCAGTGCCATCCAAAACAAGGTAGAAACAAAAATCAAAAAAATGAAACAGTACTTACGGCGAGAAAAATACCAGCACACCGTGAGTACCAAAGGTTCCTTTAGTAAACCACCCACATTCGACGGCAGTTCATCTTGGCCCATGTATAAACGGCAATTTGAGGCAGTGGCTACAGCTAATGGATGGGATAATCAAGAAAAATCTACCTCTCTGGTAATTTCGTTAAGAGGTCCGGCCCTAGAACTCCTCAAAAGCATTCCAGTCGATGAACAAGGCAATTTCGACAAGATAATTACCATCCTGGACAAACGATACGACAATCAATCCTTGAGCCAGGTATACCAAGTCCAACTGAGTGGAAAAACGCAAAATCCGGTGAAAGCCTCCAAGAATTCGAAGCAGAAAATATTAGAACGGTCACAAGGAACTGGCACCAGAGGGGCATGTTACCGCTGCGGACGGACAGGACACTTCCAACGTGATTGTCGAGCGAGGCTACCTGAACGATACAGACCAGGGATAACCAACAGAACAGCCACATGTGCAGGGACCGTCAGCCAGTCAGCATAAGGGGGCGAATGCTGACTGACTCTCCACCAGCCCCCAAAACATTATCCATCCGGGGATTTTGCCGAGATAGCGGCAGCCTAGTCATCAGAGGCACCATCAATGGGCGAGCAGATACCATCACCATCGACACCGGGGCCGCTGTGTCTATTGCCAAGTCCAGGGTTTTGAGAGCATCAGAAATTCGGCCAGTTACCAATAACATCCAGCTCAGAATAGTCACCGGCGAGTCCATGTCAATACAGGGTGAGGCAGATGTCGTGCTACAGATAGGGGACAACATGATCCGGCATAGGGTTCTGGTAGCGAATATTGAGGACGATTTTATTCTGGGAATGGACCTAATTAGCCAGCATGGATATATGTTCGACCCGAGATATGATGTTCTTCGATTCCTAAATAAGGAATTTGTATTGACACGGTCCGTCAACAGTTCAGTCGCCTCCATAAAAATTGTGGCAAAGTCTTCGGCAAGAATTCCCGGTCGAACGGAACAGATTATTCATGGGCGGCTAGACAGCAATCCTGGGAGCTGCGTTGGAATGGTGGAGCCCGTACACTCAGCTCATGACTACTTAGTTGGACGGGCTATAGTTAAATCCGGACAAGATATAGCAATTAGAGTCATGAATTTGTCCAACCATGACATCAGAATTACCAATGGTCAAGAGATAGCTTGTTTCGAACCAGTAGAGACCATCATCAATTGCGAAGAAGAGTACCAGACGTCGGTGAAGGAGACAGGGCCCAGTAAAGAACTACCGGCCGCATCAACATCATCCAGCATCGAATAGATATCGGCAAGGCTCAACCCATCAGAATACCACCTAGACGACTACCATTGGGGCAACAACAGGCAGTCGAGGAAAACATCGAGTCCATGTTACAAAATGGAGTTATTGAGCCATCCATCAGCCCATGGTCTGCTCCCGTCGTGCTAGTTAAAAAGAAGGATGGAACCACCCGATTTTGCGTGGATTATAGAAAGCTGAATGACGTCACGAAGAAAGACAACTATCCACTACCCCGAATCGATGACACTCTGACCACACTAGCAGGCTACCGTTGGTTCTCCACACTAGACCTAAAGAGTGGATATTGGCAGGTTGATCTACACGCAAACGACAGAGAGAAGACAGCGTTCTCCACCAGTAAAGGGATGTTTCAGTTCACGGTCATGCCCTTTGGGTTATGTAATGCACCCGCTACATTTGAGAGGCTAATGGCGTATATACTAACCGGGTTAACGTGGAAGACGTGCTTAGTATACTTCGACGACATTCTAGTCATGGGTCAGACATTCGACGACCATCTGAAGAACCTGGGCGAAGTATTTTCCAGAATTAATAACCCCAACCTGAGACTTAACCCGACGAAGTGTTCCTTGTTCTAAAAAGAAGTAGAGTTTTTGGGCCACGTCGTTTCCGAGTCAGGAATCCGCACCAACGAGGACAAGATAGAAGCGATCCGTGATTGGCCAGTCCCGAGAGACAAGCATGAACTGCGAAGCTTCTTGGGCCTCTGTTCCTACTACAGGCGATTTGTTGAGGGATTTGTCATCATTGCCGCGCCTCTACATCTGCAGACCACTGAGAAAGAGACCTTCCATTGGAATCAGGATTGCGAAACATCATTCAGGCGATTGAAGGCAGCACTATGTTCCAGCCCAATCCTAGCCTTTCCTACACAGTCCGGCAAGTTCATCTTAGCCACCGAGGCCAGCAACACAGGTTTCGGGGCCGTCCTATCCCAGGTGCAAGATGGTGAAGAGAGGGTGATCGAGTATTACAGCCGTGGATTCTCGAAACCGGAAAGAAATTATTGCGTCACCAGAAAAGAACTTCTTGCAATAATAAGGGCTGTAGACCATTTCCACAAATACCTCTGTGGTCGTCATTTCTTAATCCGAACAGATCATGCCGCACTCAAATGGCTGCTGGACATGAAGACATCGGAAGGACAACTGGTCAGATGGATGGAGAAATTACAGCAATACGACTTCAAGGTGGAACACCGTGCCGGCCGTTTGCACAATAATGCCGATGCCCTATCCAGAAGACCCTGTAGAGCGGAATGCGGACATTGTCTGAAGACGGAACAGCGAGAGGGTATCTCCATCAGGCAGATCCGAGTGCAGGCCAATGAAGACTGGACAATGGAACAATGCATCCAGGACCAAATCTGGGCTGATCCAGACATCGAACCAATCTTGTCACTCAAAACGAGAGGGGCACCCAGGCTACGATGGGACGAGGTAGCTAGATACTCCGGCGTGCTGAAATCGTTATGAGCTCAATGGGACTCTCTAAGAGTAGACAATGGAATGCTCAAGCGAGTTTGGGAAAGCGCTGATGGCCGAGAAACCAAGTCCCAACTGGTAGTTCCGAAGAAAAAGGTACCAGCCATCCTGACAGAAGTACACGATGGAATTACCGAAGGCCACCTGGGCATGAATAAAAACATTGACAAAGTTCGCCAGCGGTACTACTGGGTGAATTATTTCGAACACGTCAGAGCTTGGTGCCACAAATGTGCCATCTCTGCAGCCAGTAAGGGCCCGAAGGCTCGGACCAAGGGCAGAATGCAACAGTACAATATGGATGTCCCAATGGCCTGAGGCATATGCGATACCCAACCAAGAGGCAACCACGATAGCGACGGTGCTAGTAGAACAACTATTCAGCAGGTTTGGCGTCCCGATGGAATTACATTCAGACCAGGGGCGTAACTTCGAATCGAATGTATTCCAGAAGGTTTGCACGATGTTGGGGATCAGAAAAACGAGAACAAGACCATTGCACCCACAGTCAGATGGAATGGTGAAAAGATTCAACAAGACCTTGGAACAACACCTATCCAAGGTCGTCAGCAATAACCAGCGTGATTGGGATGAACATATTCCCCTATTCCTGTTGGCATATCGCTCTGCCGTACATAATAGTATAGGCCTGACCCCAGCCAGGGTCATATTCGGAAAGGAGCTGCGATTACCCCGCGTTTTGGCATTTGGCTCCCCCGAAGAACCTCCCCAAGACATCGATGATTATGCCGACCAGCTCCGACATAACATGCTGGCAATACACGAATTAGCCCGTACGCAGATGTTGGCCACCAGTGACCGGATGAAGACGCGATACGACCTCAAGGCCAATTCAGTCGGGTTCCAGGAGAGGGACAAAGTCTGGCTGTACAACTCCCAACGGAGCAAGGGTAAATCCGCAAAGCTTACACCCGCCTGGGATGGTCCATACGAGGTGGTCAAGAGGCTTAATGACGTCGTCTACCGGATCCGTCGAAATCCCGGCTAAATTGAAGGTGGTTCATTTAGATCGACTCGCTCCCTACCATGCAGAGGATGTTTCTGATCGAAACGATCAGAATTAAAGAGGGGGGGGCAGTGTTACGAAATTTACCAAAGCCGACCCTGTTTCATTTCCGTACGACAACAGTCGCTTTGAGATAAAAAATGGTTCTCGAAATGACTTGACAGCTGTAGGAGTGATGACTGATTTTACTAGAGAATTCGACGCTGATTTTATAAGGAGGACCCATCCTGGCAGCAGTCAGTTGGTGGAGCGAAGAGCTTATATGTAAAATTGTTGTTGTGATATTTGAATCAGCTGTTGTATATTCGATGTAAATAAGAGTTCTAGAAAAGTGAAAGTGAATATTAGTTTTATAATTTTAAAATTGAACCCACGGACTATATTGCAATATGTTCTATAAGACTGCGTTTGAAGTTGATGCCAAGCCTAAGACATGCGTATTTTTTACCCTGAAACGTAAACAGCTTTGTAAATTACACAATTTCTGTTATTAATTAATAAACTATTTATACGCCACGTTACACACATATTCTTCAGGCTTGGTACAAACTTCAAACGTTTTTTACAACATATAATATATTTCGTTTTAAATATCCAATTGAATTATTTTTTACTTTTTACTTAGTCAGCATCCAAATCATAAAGATTTCAGTATGAAGTCTGTTAAAAAACTTCCTATAGAAGTTCCATAATGACGTCTTAAGTAGCTCATTTTTATGAGCTCAGAATTCAGAGCTCTTAATGAACTCATGAATGCGAAGTCAATTTTTTGATGTCTAAATGAATGTCTTTTGTTCAACACATTTTAAACAATTTTTTTGAGCTTATATAGTATTCTTTTTTCTTACTTATAACTGAAATCAGATTATTAACTCAGTCGGAAGTCAAAATAAAGACGTTGAATTAAGTACTTGACATGGATTTATTTTTAATGCCCATGGTCAAATTTTAATCGTAAAAGGACTAAATTTAGCACATTCTCTTCGTATGATAAAATTAATTACGGTATTTTTTTATGTGCTTCCCAAAATTTTAATAGATTTTGTTATTTAAAAAATAATAATATTTTTTATCTGAGTAGTATTTTTAAAAGAAACGGTTACATTTTTTTGAAAGGCAAAACGTTAATTAACTTTGCTTGTTATTGGACATACATGGTCAAATTTTAAATTTATTAGGGCAAATGAAATATCAAAAAAAGCTGTTTGCATATCTGACTATAATAATAATAAATCATTCACTTTTGTTCCGTTGATTCTTCAAATTAAATACGCAAATTATCAAGTTAAAAAATTATGTATTCAGTTTATATTATTAAGTATATGAATCTTATAATAATAAATTTTAATATTATGAAATAAATCATTTTTTATCTTAGATCATGTACCTCCTAGATATAGCCTGTCAAGCACTCCAACTCTCGCTTGATTGCAAGCAAGCAATAATGTCCTGGTTGCAACACACAAATGACAGTAAAAATTGTAGCCAGCAAACATAATGCTCAATACTTTTTGAAGTTTTTTTTCTTATAAAACCGCCATTGTTTGGTTTATATTGTACTTTTTTCTATACTTATTTGAGTTATATTATGAAATAATACAAGTAACCAATATACTGTTCAGTTGATTACCATTATGATTAAAATAAATAAAATTGTATTTTATTCTGAACAAATTGTTAAAATTCTTCAATTATATCACGCACTTGTATATATTGGTTTTGGACATTTTATTAAAAATCGAATCTTAAATAATAATTATTGTTAAACATTTCAAATACATGAAATATTTTAGTATTGTAAATTGACTTATAGCGTATACATAAAAATCTATTTAAATATTTAAAATGTTTAGGAAATTTAAAATAAAATGTCAATAATTAATATATTTATCCTGCCAATTGAGATCCAGAAAAAGAATCATATTTCAGACTACCCAAATACGAGTTAATTTTAAATTCATTTTAGAGACCTCAAAAAATAAAATTCATTACGAAGTCTTCCCGTGAACTCAGTTAAAAGAGCTCTTTATGTAATCATTTTTGCAAGTTCAGACAAAAGAGCTCTTTGAGAGCTTTTTTTGATGAGATCTTAAAATCTACATTAAGTGGCGCGTTGAAGTTCTTGAGGATGTCTTCAAAACGTCATTCAGACGTAGGATCTGACGTCCAAATCATAAATCTGAGCTCATGACTTAAGACTTCATTTTGCTATCTGGGTAGTGTCATTATTGTTACTATGCATAGAAGTCGAGTTTTTTGCTTTTTCGTGATACGTATAATGGCGTAACTGGATGCATGTTTAAAATGTTACTAAA
This sequence comes from Octodonta nipae, assembly GCA_034190945.1. Taxonomy (NCBI): domain Eukaryota; kingdom Metazoa; phylum Arthropoda; class Insecta; order Coleoptera; family Chrysomelidae; genus Octodonta; species Octodonta nipae. The sequence goes on along the minus strand of CM067221.1, from coordinate 56,523,143 downwards.
TTTGTTTTATAACAATTTTCTGTATAGACAAAGTAGGAGTACTTTACTATTAGACAAAATTCATATTTTCTGTCGAATCTCGCAAAAAAAGAATATATTTCTTTAAATATTAATATGTTAATATCTGGGTAACAGAACTTCACTCGTAAATTCAAGTATTCGTAATATATATGTTAAGATTACTGCAGGTCTAAGACAAATGTTTTTACAACCCCATGATCTGTAAGTTATTTATTATATTTTACTCCAATACCTTTAATATTATATAAAATAATGTTTTTACATGTGATGGATAAAGAAGTCAAATAAACTTCAAAAGCTCTCCCATAAGAATCAAGAGTATGCGTATTTCTTAGTCCTTCCCATTAGCCGATATACTCGTTAACCTCATCTACTTTGGAATAACTAGTTGGTGTGAATATCACAATTCTATATATATATATATATATATATATATATATATATATATATATATATATATATATATATGTTTAACTATATATAAACTCTGCCCTAGACTCCAACCATTCTGTATTTGTATCTGCCAATGGGCTACCCTACAGGTATAACTTTCTTTTAGCATTTTTAAACCACCCAGTATTCTACTACGTCCTATCTTACTGCTTTTTTTTCTAGGTTTATCTAACCACCCTGTATAACTATAGTTTCGTTCCACTCCACTCTGTATTATAACATTTCAACGAATTTATATAAGCATATATAACTACTTATTGGCTAGATATAACATTTTTTGAACCATCTTGTATAATGATAACGATAAACTTGTATAACGATAGTAATGGCACGAAATTATAGCGATACAGGAAACTCAGTGTGCCTCAAATTAACATGAGACTATTTTTATGAAGTTTAATAATATTTTCTAAATTTTCCATACTATTCTAACTTAAGTGCACCCTATATATATATATATATATATATATATATATATATATATGCAGACAAATTGAAAACATACATCTGGAAAGAATTATTGAAATATTTTGTCACCCCCGCATTCGCCATATATTATGAAAAATTAAGAAATCGGTTACAATGTTTTTCCGCTTTTTTGCAAAATGGACCATAGCAAGTCATTGAAAATTTTTTTAAAAAATATGGGGCTAATCTGGTGACTATTCGTGACTATTCTATCAAATGAAAGCGGAATGATCGAAATCGGTTACTATTGTCGGAGGTAACAAAGTCTAAAAAATACCCGAATTGAGAACCTCCTCCTTTTTTGGGGTTAAAAAGTAGATATGTAACAATTGATAAAACTTGGAAAAGGTCAATGGCATTGCTTCAATCTGTAAGTACAATACCCTCATTTTAATTTGACAACACGTACAACACACAACAATTCTGTGAGGACATTTGCAATTAAACATGTTTTTAGAAATTTAGAAGTGACAAAAGACTAATGTCATAAAATGTGGCCACTTTAGAAACTAAAAGAAAAATTCTCAGTCTTAATACAGAGTAAATAAAGATCAGTTTGAAATATTTATCCGTAATTGCCTACTGAACGATAATTGTGAAATTTTGAAATATACAGACTTTTCCCCAAGTGTGGTAGTATTCCCAAAAAATTCATAAATACATAGTAACACTACGACATAGTTGCAAATGAAACGCTCTAAAGAAATTCCAATAGATCACGGCAAAACAACCCGGAAAACCATATTTTACTCAAAAAAATTACAACATTGGCAATCTTTTAGATGACCCTATATTAAACGTTCAGGTTATGGTTGTTAGTGATGTTAACATCATTGTTTTGATTATTAACATGTCTTTATTGTCGAGTTTTATTACATAGTATAATATGACTAAAAGTCAATTCTTTTAAGTCAAAAAACTGAACTTTGCTCTATTATACATAATCTTAGCATTAACTAGGTTTACAGAACTTGGGTGGTGTGGTTTGAATAATTAAAACATCTGTTCGATTGCAAAAATTAAGGTTTTTTCAATTAATTATAGTGATTTTCAATTTTTACTATTAAAATTTTTGATTATTTGAAATCCAAGAAGCCAAATAATAAAAATATGAGGTATGATGCCATGATCACACCGTGATGACATCTTAGTAAGACCTCGATGAAGCTAAGACAACAAAGAAACCATTATGAAATAAATTTCTTAAAAAACATAAATAAACAACTTTCGGAAATGTGTCGTTATTAATATTTATATCTACTGAAAGCGGAGTTTGAAGACCTTGAAACGTTTGATAAATATAATTTTTCACTTTCATGGGAATTTCATTTCTCAAAAACAATAATGATTAAGACTTTTACTTAGTTTTAGTTATTGGCTCTAATTTATTAAATGTTTGTTTAGCGACACAAAATAAAGTAGTTTTATTTGACCTTCTCCAAGTCACGGCTAACACCCCCGAAAGAAATTGAATTATTGTGTTTTTACTTAAATTTTTATCAGCTATAAGCCTAAATTTTATTGGAATAGGATTTTTCTGTAATATACAATTAATCATTTAATTTGTAACTAACATTTATTTACGAGTTGTTGATTGAATAAAGTCGTGCTGTTTTTGAAACATTATATGCAGTTATAATTTTAAAAGCAACTGCTGCTAGCTGTGCTTTAAAAAAATAATAAAATAAAAAACTGGGCCAAAATAACTGAAGTGACCTTACCTGCATGAATTTACAGAAATCTTCACAGATCGCTAATAATTTGACTATTGTACATAAAATGGGTGGAATTGTTAACATACAGTCCTTTAAACAGCTGTCTAAAAAGTCGCAGTGGCATGATAGAATTTCGTCAACATTGTTTACCTACAAACAAATAATATATCGTAACATTTATGTAAGTATATGTAGCTCTGAAATTATAAATAAGTAATTTTTAATGGGACAGTCACAGGTAGGTAGTGAATATAGTAATGAGTGCTATAGGCAACTTTTCATGTAAGGGATATTTCATTTTTTACATTAATAAATAAAAAGAGACAAGATATATAAAGCCGCTAGATCTACTCGACAGGATAGTCTTAAATGTTCAGAAACCTAATAGTTGCCGAATCTAACAAGTTTCAACTTCTATCTGTTTGCTTTCCATCCAGATGATATGTCGATGTCTTTTAAATAATTTGTGGAGTAATGTGTTTATTGGCAGCAGAGTTTAGACAAACTTTACCCTTATTACTAGAGGTAGTAAAGTATGATCGGTAAAATTGATCGCCAATCGCTGCTAGTTCCAAATGGAGCTATTAAGTGTAAGGAGAGATAATTAAAGTAAATTAACAAATTTGCTGAACGTAGACAGAAAGGCAAATGAAAGGTGCTATACATTCAAAAAGTTGAAGGCTTCAAACAAAATAGTATTACTACAAAACTCTATGTACTTTGTGGTGAGGAAGCATTATAAGCATTTCTCCAAAGAGAAACTATAAAAAACAGATAGGTAACAAAAGTGAAAATTTCACCTTGAGAAACCAAAGAATTTACGAATTATATCTTAAAAGCTGGAGGAAGAAACCGCAGATAAAGTAAACTTATTGGAGGAAGAGGGTGAAGAGATGCAAATGAACGAATGAAAAAAAAGTAAATTGACAGAACAATTTTTTTATGTATGATATCAGTTATATTAAATAACATTCTTCTTCGCTTCATGTGTTAAGGCAATCTTTTCCTTGAGCTACCTATATTTTTTCTTCCCTTACATTTATAATTGTATAGTTTAACTGGTAGGTTGTATTCATTTCTAATATCTTCATTTCCCAATTTTCTGCTTGGGAACAACTCTTCACTCACCTTATAAACTTCATTCCTTCCGTCTGTATACGTTGTACTTGTCTTTTTGTCCTGATTAGTGGTACAGACAGGACTGTTATGACACACCGTTATGGAGTTTTAAGCTGTAGCTGCAAGGGAGATGATAGTTTACAATCAGTGTGTTTTTGACTAATGCAATAATTCCTGGGTTCCTGGTGTTCATGAAATCGCTTTTAAGACTCGCTGTAAATTTTTCTCGTATACATGACTTTTTGAGATTATGATAAAAAAATAACAAACATTTTATAACAAATCGTTGTTTGCCAGGATTAATCTCAGATTCTGAATTTTGACAAATGTCAAGTTTCCGTTCCTATGAAAGTAACTTTGTCATTTTTTATTTCAAACCAGATTTGCAAATATTTAGTAACAAGATACCACCATTAAGATAACGGTCCAGTATACTGAGTAATTCGATGTATCAGAGCGATTAATAATGCAAAAAATTTTTTCTAGTTACAGTATGTCATTTTAGTACCTGATTTTAATTTTACATATAATATAATTGTTAATTATACCCAATGTTATTGAATAGAAATTAGTATATGAGCAATCAATATTTAAACAAATTTACCTTGCTTATTCGCTGTAGAAACGTACACCAATGTGGTTCAATAACTTCAACCATCATATGATATTCCAAATTCTGGACACAATGTAACATTCTTTGTCTCAAAGCGAATGCGGTTCTATAATGTTGAGCATCATTAAAGTGAAATTTCTTGGCAATTTTATTTGACTTCCAAACATGACAGATCATTCTTTCGATGTACTTGCAATAGAACAGATGTCGAAAAATCATTTGGTAGCAAGCTAGTGATTTTCTATTCAAAATCAAGGAAAGTGGCCAATGTACTTCATATCCAAAAGAGAAAGATTCAATTGCGAGGAGTTTCTTAGGTTCAGACGAAGACCAGTATTCTAAAAAATAAAAATAAACATATATGAATATGTAGATATGTGACCACTGTAAAGATTCGCTTTGTCACAAGGCCCAAAATGTCCTTATTTTCTTAATGTGGAAATATGGAACACATTGCCATTTATGACATTATAGTTCAAAATTCCGACCAAGCCATAATTTCTTTTATTATTAGTTACTCAAAAATAAGCTTAGTGCTCCAAGCCGTTCTGAAAAAATAATGATTAATAGCTTCAGACTTATGCTATATCATCCATATCGAGATGTTACTGACGCTAGAATTATTTACTAAAAGATCGTATGTACATCAACAAACTCTAAAATTACCTCATTCAACTCCTCTTCCCACCCCAAAATTTTAAAAAAGTACCTAATAAGTTACTATGCATATAGGTATGGACTTCTGATTGCTAATTTATGGTGTTTTTATTGGAAGTGCGATTTATTTTGTCAACCCGTTACATTCCCATAATATGGCTTAAACCTGGCCTGACATCATGTCAACTTAAATGTCATAAATCAAACTTTCAAATTGCAATTTACATTTTCAATACATATTTTAAAGCCATTGACAACGAAGTCAGAATCGACTTAGAAACGTTTGTTTTTTCTTTCAATTGTGGTGTTATTCACAAGAAAACATAAAAAGAATCAAGAATATGCTACAAATAACATTTTGAAGACAATAATGGTTCATGCATTAAATTTAAAAAAAATCATTATTTACGCCCATACTGTCAATGCCACCCAGATAATAGTAACAGTGTCGCCAAATTGCTTGGAAAGAACGTCGTAAAGGTGGATTGTCTCAAATATGAATGACAAACTAAATTAGACGCAAAACTAACAAATTTTGACGATTTCTACATAGTCATGCTATTGAAGTAGAACTCACGAAAAATTATATTATATAATGATCCCGGTTTATTGGGTTCTCGCAAGTTTGCAACATTCAGTGCATCTAAAATATCAAATATTCAAAAATATTATTTAATAGTGTTAGCATTTTAAAAATAATTAGAATTTTTTATATTGAAGATTATAAGTGTAAATATATTTAATCCATGTCTTTCGTTAGAAGTTAGGTTCGCTCTTTTAAATCATTCATTTTTGGACTCTTTTAAATCATTAATTTTTGGGTACATAATCGACCAGTTATTGCTTTCTGACAATGTGGTTACATTAGTTAATAGTAAAACCACTGAGAAATATATATGCTGGATTGGTTCTCAAATGACTACACATGGCAGTGACTGGTTAACACTCTTTCAGACCTTCAGGTGATGACAATCTTTTACTGTTCAGTGTCTAGAGTTGCAATAGGAAACTGATCAGTGTTGTAGATTAGTATTGATTTTTCAGACAAGTAGTACTAACTTTCGTATAAATTATTTTTGTAATTTTGTTATGGTTCTAATTATGTAGTTAATATAATATTACAGAAGTCTGAAGGTGTTTTGTAACAAATCAATCAGTAGACAAATGGAAAGACATTAAAGAGTTTTCATTAGGTTGTTTGTCATCTCTATTTATGTAATCGTTTCACTTGTAAATGATCGAAACTTTTAGGTTACGAACAAAAATCCGCCGATAATTATATCGAGCAGGTTATATGTAATGTATAGCACATATTTAGTTTAATAAGAATCTATATACATAAATAATAAAATAATTAAATCAATTATTTCAATAACTTTAATCCAAATGAAGTAATGGGGAAAGCAAAGGTCTCGCCTACATTTTCAATTTCGCCTCAACTTTATTTCTTACAGATATATACTCTTTAACAAAAGAATCTCAATAATCTTACATGTTCAAATTTAAAAATTTAATGAATTATGGTTGAATTTCGACCACTGGACTATCGCTAATTAAACGAAATATTTAATATTGTTACAGATTGTACGCTAAAAGCAATGAGTTCACAAACGAACTGAACTGTGGTACATAAACTGGAATGCTCCCGAAAAAATATGTGGCAGGATGCGATTGGTTATTCCTAGAAGGATGTCGTTATCTTTGAACAAAGGTTGATGTATTCAAGTTGTACTTTTGAAAATAAGTGGAATTAAATTGAATGCATCTTTTTTAAGTGTATTTTTAAAAGTAAAATTCTCAACATCATCGTTGTTGGAATCGACACTCAAATTGTTTTAATTCCTGATGAAATCTCCCTCGTCCAGCCCTATTTTTGGAAGTTTTGTTCTTATTACCCCTAATAAGTTATTTTTATTAGGGGTAATCAGAGGTACAGTTATCAAACGATTTGGAAGTACTTTTGAGGTAATTAGCCGACCACTGCCTCAAAAATACGTATTTCTCCTTCGACGGCCATTTTTATAGACAAATACAGGGTGCTCCTATGGGATCGGGTCTATCACCAGTTGTTGCCAACTTGTTTATGGTATATCTGGAAGAAAAGGCCATAGCTAACGCAGCATTAAAACCAAAACTGTGGGTTCGCTACGTTGATGACATCTTCATTATATGGCCTCACGGGAAATTAGAACTCAATAATTTTCTTGCCTATATGAAATCCATTCATAACAACATACAATTTACCATAGAAACAGAACACAACCAACAACTTCCTTTCCTAGATGTCCTCCTAACAAGAAACAACCTAAGCTTCCAGCACACCGTCTTCAGAAAAGCAACACACACCAATAGATATTTACACGGCAATTCACACCATCATCCAGCACAGATCCAAGGAGTAGCAAACACCCTTATAGCACGATCGGTACGTCTCACAGACCAGCAAACTAACTAGAAAAAAAGAACTAGCTTTCATGAAAACCACCCTCAAAAAAATGGCTACAATAACCACACCATCAAACAATAAACAAACAACAGGATGAGAAAAAGAAACAAAATGATGACCAAGACTACGTAGCCCATGTAAGTTTACCATACATGAGAGGTACAACGGATAGAATAGGGAGATTTCTGGGTAAACACAAAATTCGAACTACATACAAACCCCAAACAACAATCGAAAAATTGCTGGGGAACCCAAAGGATAAAATGCCATTAGAGAACCATGGAGTTTACAGCATTTCATGTGAAGACTGTTCCAAGTTATACGTCGGCCAAACAAACAGGGGAATATCCGCCCGTCGAGACGAACACAAACTATACATAAAGAACAAACAGACCACCTCTACTTTATTAAGACACGAACAAGAAACAGGGCATAAAATAGAGTTTAATACTTGTAAAGAAATCGCCAATGTTGAAAACTATAAAATCAGAACAATACGAGCAGTGATTGAAATTGAAACCCGAGATACCATAAACAAGAGAGACGAAGCTTTAAAATTATCACCATTTTGGAAAGCAGTAATCCCATATCAAAATAACAATACAACAAAACCAGCAATAAACCCAAATAACCCGATTACCCAAATTACCGACAAAAGCCATAAACACGGCAATTGCACTTTAATTGACCATCAGTTAACCCAACCTAATAAACAAGATAAAGTACCTGAGAGATTAAGTACTAATGAGGGCTCACAGGGCAGGTATAAATTGAGATCAAGAACCAGAAATTCTTCAGTTACTTAGTATCTTTTGAGAAAGCCAAATATGATTTTGGCGAAACGTCAAGTGATCTTTCAAACGAATACAGACGAACGGATGCACACCGGAATAAATCATCAACCACATATTTCCATCCGTGAAACAGTATACACAAATATATATATATATATATATATATATATATATATATATATATATATAAATCAAAATGAAATTTATTAAACATTCTTAAGGCACACTGTTTATTACCTTGTTCTGAATTTGTTTGAATACTGAGTATTCTAAACATTTGGAATTGTAAATTATATGGCAAGAGTTCTGCTCTCAAGTCGTCCTTATATAGATCACTATTGGCACTAGATAATCTTAATGCTAAATCCATTAAAGATTCAATACAAGCTTGATTGACATCTATGACGTATTTTCCAAGTTCCTTTTCACACAATGTAAGAAAAGTTACTATGAAGTCTCCTTGGTCTAAAAGAAAGTAATGCTTTACAGATCTAAGTCTTCCAATAAGATCTTTCTCTTTGACCACTAGATGTAACAAAGTTTGACTAGCAAACATATAAGCTTTTTCAATTGCTTCTATATAGTGTTTTTCTTCTATTTTGTACTGAATAGGAAGGACTTTGTTTCTAACTGGTTTACCTAAAAACAAATATATCTATAAAGTAGAATATTGGCACTCTGGTGGTCTAAAATAATTATGGAAATTTTTTATAAATAAAAAAAAGTTTTTGGGAATAATGGTGACTTTATGCAAGAAATGGTAAGTTTTTCAGCATTTGTATAATACATGTATTGGAATTTGAATTAACAGAAATAAGTAATTTTTAACAAATAAATTGTTTATAATATATATTCACTTTCGCTCATGATTTGTCATTTTTTTCTCATCGCTTATGACATATGTCAAGATCAATATTCACGCATCTGAAAATATATAAACAATGCTAATATGAATCGTCTATTTGTTGTCATATGTGCATTGTCTGTTCTTAAAACTTATTGTTTCTTCCACAGAGTATTATTTTACATCAGAAATATTCCCAGATGTTGCCACTTATTTGAAACAACAAAAGTATTCATTTAGAGTATGTTGGCATTACATGATATGCAACAATATCTTACCACATTGTCTAATGACATTAAGGTATTTTCCAGTCTTAAGTATAATATCAGATACAAGTTCCAAGAACTTTGGAATTCTTTCGCGGCATATTGAGTACTTCTTTTCCCAATAATCTGCTGAATAATCGATTGGCATGTCTTCTTTTTGAACTACCTCGTTATCTTCGACAAGAAACTGTAAACAAGAATCGGATTTAAATTAAATTTAAACAAATGATAATTGGAAACAAAACAAAACAAAAAAATAAAACAAAAAATATGTCTCCAAAGGCGCTGTAAGAAATTTCAATTGCATGGGTTTTTCTGAGTTGCGGAGAACTGAAGATATGTACTTCCAATAATGATAAAACTTATACGAACTTAATCATATACTTGTACACTTGCGCTTAAGGATGTTCGAAAGCAAGAGGTAAATATTAGGATAACCATTTCTAACGAATATATAGTGTAAAATTTGGGGTTAATTGACCGTGTGGTTTTTCAGAAAATTATTTTCAAAATTGCCACTTATAGATGGGCTCTTATGAGATAAGGATATCTATATTGGATAAACATGTGATATTACATTTAAAAAATGTTAAGAAAGTCACTTACCGTCTAGTTTATTAGGTATTTAAACTATATATATATATATATATATATATATATATATATATATATATATATATATATATATATATATATATATATATATATATATATATATATATATATATATATATATATATATATATATATATATATATATATATATCAGATCTCAAATGCGTTTTCAAATAGGAGACTGTGCAAAATGCACGACAATAATGCATACTTTGAAGGCTTATTATTGCTTGCAATATAATCTGAATTGGTATGTTACTTATGCCTACAACGTTGATTCATACTCCAAAAGCAAGAATAAATAATGAATACAGATTTGATTTGGAAACGAGAATAAAATGGTGTCCGTGTATTGAAGTGAACAATTTCATTATTGCTATGAAAGTAGTAAAATACAAAATGGTCACGTTTTAGGCATTTAATACAAATGCTTTAGGCATTTATAATAAATTTATTAAAAGATATTTACAGTAACTAGCATTAAATCATTGTTAATATTTTTTGATTAATAACATATTTAACAATTTTAATCAACTATAGTTATAAACATACAGGGTGTCCCACACTCGGAAATCGGAACATGGAATTTTTCTGAAAATTTGGTTACCTAAGTAATTGCTCCAGATCTATCGCTGTGAAATATTTTCAACGATGCGATGTTGCCGCTTATACCAAAAAGTATTAACAGTTTTGGTATTTTAAATGGGACACCCTGTATATGATAGCATTTTTGGATTCGTAATTACTTACTGATTATTTTGTCTTAAGACTTCCCTATTCCTATCCCTAACGGTTTTCCAGTTATTAATTGTTTTCTATATTTTTCTTTAAAACACCGTTCCAATTAAATGTTTGTTACGGCGGTATATGAATTCATAGAAACTTAAAATTTTGGAAGTAGCTTACCACGTTCCTATGTATTAGTCTGGGAGAGATATGTTTGTTCTGCGTTAAAATTCGTGAATAGATTGCTAGATATACAAAATGTTAAAAATTGAAGTTTTTAAAATCAAACACCCTGTATATTATCAACTAACCTGAAGGGCAATCAAAATCCCTGTCAAATGGTATATGACATTCCTATAACTAAATACTAAGGTTTCGTAAATAAAATCAAATTATCGTAAGAATTGGAATATTTTGGAATATTTATCTAGATAGCATTAAAATGTCTTGACGGGAAATGTCATTGGTAAAATTTTGACACTTAGTTCGATAGATTTGCGCGTATCGTAAGGAAAGTAACTAGAAAACGATTAAATTGGAAGTTTTTCTTAATCTCTTTCAGAGTGATGGACAATGTAGCAAAATTGCAGAAAATTCAATGAAATGTACCTCGATCTATAAACAATGAACAAGAGAAAGTTTCTAGGATTGTAAAATAATTTCATTAATTATGGGTAAAAAGTGAAAACAAACCAATTTCAGTACATCGAATAACATAAATATAATAAAATCAATAAACTACAATACAAAACAAAAGCATATTGTTATAAAATGTATCTACGCCGCCCCTGACTAAAGCAACGTAAAGCATTATTCATCCCAAGTAAACACCTTCATATTGTTATGATTTCGATGTTATTGTATTAGAATCAGCTATTTGATGTTTTAAGTGTAAATAAAAGTTCTAGAAAGTTGAAGTGAATGTCAGTTTTAAAAATTAAATTACATTTGAACCCACGGAGTTTATAGCAATATTATACAAAATTAGAATATTATTTTAATAAATGTTTAAAATGACCTTCGACTTCCAAACATTTTAGAATCTGGATACCCGTAGTTGTAGCCTTCCTTATAACACTGGAATCTACCTCTTCAATGAAATTGGTCACTCATTGGCGGGGTCTTGTTTGCTCAGTACAAGTAAAAATCAAGTGGTGCGAGATCAGGTGATCTAGCAGGCCAATCCCACGGTCTCAAATGTCTATACCAACGATCGTCGAACATTTCAAACAACTCTAAAGATACTGCTCCAGTGCAATGGGTCGGTGCTCCATCCAGTTGAAACCAACTGGTACGATATTTTTCTAAGGGCAGATTTTCTAAAAACACATTCACCACTGGCCATTTCCTTGACGACATGTAGATTTTGGTCATCTCAGAAATGCCTGGTTCTTCTATTAACAATACCTTCCCTGGAAAATTTAGCTTCATTTGTCCAAATTATTTTTTTTAGAAAGTTAAGATCTTCTTGGGTGCGGATTAGAATAGTTTCACAAAATCGAACCCGGAATTGATAAAATTCTGGTTTCAGTGCTTGAACTTTTGTAAACTTGCATAAATTCATATAATGATTTTCAAGAATCCTTTGAACAGAGTTACGAGCTAAACCTAAATCATTTTCTGTACTTCTTATAGCCGCTTGGGAATACGCAATAGGGTAGAACGTTTATGATGTTGTTGTCAAAAGTTACAGGCTCAGGTAAACGTTCTGATTTCAGTTTTGACCCATAATTAATGAAATTATTTTGCAATCTCTTGTTCCTTGGTTGTAGATCGCTGTACATATTGTTGCGAAATTTACCTAAGCCGGCCCTGGTTTCATTTCAATACGACATCGATCGTTGGGAGGACAAAAAAATTAATCTCGAAATAGCTGGGCAACTGTAGAATTGGTAATGGATTGTACGAGAGGATTCGATGCTGATTTTAAAAGGAGCGGCCCATCATCGCAGCAGTGCGGCGAAGAGCTTATGTCGTATTATTATTGTGATATTCGAATCAGCTGTTGTATATTTGATGTTAATAAAAGTTTCTAGAGAGTGAGAGTGAATATTAGTTTTTAAATTTTAATTGAACCCACGGAGTTTATAACAAATTTGGTGATCACAAGTAAAGTATTAAGTGAAGTTAACATTCCAATTTGATTTATGAAAACCCAAAGTATGGAAAAAGAAAAAATGGTCAATACTACCAAAAAAATATTCAAACAGGTTACAGATGGACTAGACGAAAAAATAGCTTTGATCCTGGAAACACGTGACAAGAAGGAGAACAACATCAAGAAGAAATTCAACAAAGGTTAGTAAAATCTTTTGATGAACAACAAAATTTAATTAAGGGATTATTTACGAAATTTGAACAAAAACAAGATCAAATTGAATTAACAAGACAAAATGAATTTAAAATAGTAGAAGAAAAACGACTAAATGATTTTAAAATAACTGAAGAGAAAAGACAACTGCAATTTGAACAATTAATGCAAATAGTATCGCAAGTTAATGACACAGTTAATGAAAGAATGCAAATAGTGGAAACAGACTTAAGAGAAATAAACGACGACATAAAGGTCCTAAAAAATACCGTGGATAGTCTTGAAACCAAAGTAGAGTACATCGATTCCATCCAGAACCAGGTGAAATTTGAAATAAATGCTATCCAAAGCCAGGTAAAAGTTGAAATCAGTTCAATTAAAGACGCAGTACACAGTGAAGTACAAGATAAAGTAGAAACAGCAATTAAAAAATTGCAACAAGATTTGCAGAGAGGGAAGTACCAGAACATCGTGAGTACCAAAGGTTCCTTTAGCAAACCACCCACATATGATGGCAGTTCATCTTGGCCCATGTATAAACGGCGATTTGAAGCCGTGGCTACAGCTAATGGATTGGATAACCAAGAAAAATCAACGTCTCTTGTAATTTGCTTGAGAGGTCCGGCCTTAGAACTCCTCCAAAGCCTTCATGTCGATGAACAAGGCAATTTCGACAAAATCATCGCCATTCTGGACAAGAGATAAGACAATCAATCCTTGAGCAAGGTATACCAAGTCCAACTCAGTGGAAAAAAAAACAAAAATCCGGTGAAGGCCTCCAAGAATTCGAAGCAGAGATTAGACGGTTAGTACACTTGTCCTACCCAGATCTGCCAGAGGAAACGAAAGATCAGTTGGCCAGACAGAGTTTCATAAACGGCATCAGAGATGTGGAAGTACAAAGATATTTAAGACTTGAGTGGTGTCAAGAAAAGTAATGAAGCTTTACTTCGGGCCTTGGAAGTAGAGGCAGTCATGAACATGTCCAAACCGAGGGTGCGAGCAGTTTCCTTCAACCAGGAAGATCCAGAGTCACCATTCCAAGCGCTGTGTGCTGGTATGAACTACTAGAATAGTCACAAAGAACTGGCGTAAGGGGGCATGTTACCGATGTGGACGGACAGGACATTTTCAATGTGATTGTCGAAGGCTACCTGAACGATCACCGACCAGGGGTAACCAACAGAACAGCCACAGGTCCAGGGACCGTAAGCCAGTCAGCATAAGGGGGCGAATGCTGACTGACCCTTCACCAGCCCCCAAAACTTTATCCATCCCAGGATTTTGGTGAGACAGCAGCAGCCTAGTCATCAGGGGCACTATCAATGGCCGACCAATTACCATCAACATTGATACCGGCGCCGCTGCGTCTATTGCAAAGTCTAGGGTTTTGAAAAGATCAGAAATCCGGCCAATTACCAACAACATCCAGCTCAGGACAGTCAATACAGGGTGAGGCAGATATAGTACTGCAGATGGGGGACAACAGAATCCGGCATAGGGTCCTGGGAGCGGATATTGAGGACGATTTTATACTGGGTATGGACCTAATCAGCCAGCATGGATTTATGTTCGACCCGGGATATGATGTTCTTCGGTTCCTAAATGAGGAATTTGTATTGACACAGTTAAGAGTTCAGTCACCTCCATAGAAATTGTGGCAAAGTCTTCAGCCAGAATTCCCGGGCGAACAAGGTTATTCATGGGTAGCTAGAGAGCAATCCTGGGAGCTGCGTTGGAATGGTGGAGCCCGTACATTCAGCTTATGACTACTTAGTTGGACGGGCTATAGTTAAAACCGGACGAGATATACCAATTAGAATCATGAATTTGTACAACAACTTCAGAATTGCCAATCGTCAAGAGATAGCTTGTTTCCAGCCAGTAGAGACCATCATCAGTTGCGAAGAACAGTACCAGACGTCGGTGAAGGAGGCAAGGCCAAGTAAAGAGTTCCTACAACAGTTTGCTGACCATTTGACACCTGACACCAGAGGAAGAGAAGAAAGCAAAGCAATTTATTACAAAGCACTGGCAAATTTTTAACAGTCAAGATAGAACCACCGGTCGCACCAACATAATCCAGCATCAAATAGATACCGGGAAGGCTCAACCCATCAGAATACCACCTAGGCGACTAACATTGGGGCAACAACAGGCAGTCGAGGAAAACATCGAGTCCATGTTACAAAATGGAGTTATTGAGCTATCTATCAGCCCATGGTCCGCTCCCGTCGTACTAGTTAAAAAGAAGGATGGAACCACCCGATTTTGCGTGGATTACACAAAGATGAATGACGTCACCAAGAAAGACAGCTATCCACTACCCCGAATTGATGACACTCTCACCACACTAGCTTCCGTTGGTTCTCCACACTAGACCTAAAGAGTGGAGATTGGCAGGTTGGTCTACACGAAAACGACAGAGAGAAGACAGCGTTCTCCAATAGTAAAGGGCTGTTTCAGTTCACGGTCATGCCCTTTCGGTTATGTAAGCGGGTTAACATGGAGAACGTGCTTAGTATGCCTCGACGACATTCTAGTCATGGGTCAGATATTCGACGACCATCTGAAGAACCTGGGTGAAGTATTCTACAGAATTAATAACGCCAACCTGAGACTCAACCCGAATAAGTGTTCCTTGTTCCAAAAAGAAGTAGAGTTTTTGGGCCACCTCGTTTTCGAGTCAGGAATCCGCACCAACGAGGACAAGATAGAAGCCAGTCCCAAGAGACAAGCATGAACTCCGAAGCTTCTTGGGCCTCTGTTCCTACTACAGGCGATTTGTTGAGGGATTGGCCTCTACATCGGCAGACCACTGAGAAAGAGACCTTCCGTTGGAATTAGTAAGTTAATTTTAGACACCGACGCCAGCAACACAGGTTTGGGGGCCGTCCTATCCCAGGTGTAAGATGGTGAAGAGAGGGTGATCGAGTACTACATCCGTAGATTCTCGAAACGGGAAAGAAATTATTGCGTCACCAGAAAAGAACTTCTTGCAATAATAAGGGCTGTAGACCATTTCCTCAAATACCTTTATGGTCGTCATTTCTTAATCCGAACAGATCATGACGCCCTCAAATGGCTGCTGGACATGAAGACACCGGAAGGACAACTGGCCAGGTGGATAGAGAAATTACAGCGATACGATTTCAAGGTGGAACACCGTGCCAGCCGTTTGCACAATAATACAGATGCCCTATCCAGAAGACCCTGTAGAGCAGAATGCGGACATTGTCCGAAGACGGAACAGCGAGAGAGTATCTCCATCAGACAGATCCGAGTGCAGGCCAATGAAGACTGGACAACGGAACGGTGCATCCAAGACCAAATGACCGATCCGGTCATCGAACCAATCTTGTCACCCAAAACGAGAGGGGCACCCAGGCCACGATGGGCGAGATAGCTAGATACTCTGAAATCGTTATGGGCCCAATAGGGCTCTCTAAGAGTAGAGAATGGTATACTCAAGCGAGTTTGGGAAAGCACTGATGGCCGAGAAACCAAGTTCCAACTGGTAGTTCCTAAGAAAAAGGTACCAGCCTTCCTGACCGAAGTACATGATGGGATTACCGGGGGCCATCTGGGCATGAATAAAACCCTAGACAAAGTTCGCAAGCGATACTACTGGGTAAATTACTTCGAAGACGTCAGAGCTTGGTGCCGGAAATGTGACACCTGTGCAGCCAGTAAGGGCCCGAAGACCCGGACCAAGGGCAGAATGCAGCAGTACAATGTATGCGTCCCATTTGAGAAAATCGCCATCGATGTCGCCGGTCCGTTTCTCGAGTCTGAGAGGGGGAACAAATACATTCTGGTCGCAATGGTTTACTTCAGCAAATGGCCTGAGACATATGCGATATCCAACCAAGAGGCTACCATTGTAGCGACGGTTCTAGTAGAACAGCTATTCAGCAGGTTTGGCGTCTTGATGGAACTACATTCAGACCAGGGGCGTAACTTCGAATCGAATGTATTCCAGAAGGTCTGCACGATGTTGGAGATCAGGAAAACTAGAACAACACCATTGCACCCACAGTCAGACGGAATGGTGGAAAGATTCAACAGGACCTTGGAACAACACCTATCCAAGGCCGTCAGCAATCACCAGCGTGATTGGGATGAGCATATTCCCCTATTCCTGTTGGCATATCGCTCAGCCTTACATAATAGTACAGGCCTGACTACAGCCAGCGTCCTATTCGGAAAAGAGCTGCGAATAACCTCTGCGATTTGGCTTATGGCTCCCCCGAAGAACCTTCCCAAGACATCAACGATTATGCCGACCAGCTCCGACATAACATGCTGGCAATACACGAATTAGCCCGAACGCAGAAGTTGGCCACCAGTGACCGGATGAAAACGCGATACGACCTGAAGGCCAATTCAGTCGGGTTCCAAGAGAGGGACAAAGTCTGGCTGTACAACCCCCAACGGAGCAAGGGTAAATCCCCAAAGCTTACACCCGCCTGGGATGGTCCATACGAGGGGTCAAGAGGCTTAATGACGTCGTCTCCCGGATCCGTGGAAACTCCAGGGCTAAGTTGAAGGTGGTTCATGGAGAGGATGTTTCTGACCGGGAGGATCAGATTTAAAGGGGGCAGTATTGCGAAATTTACCTAAGCCGGCCTTGGTTTAATTTCAATACGACATCGATCGCTGGGAGGATAAAAAAATTAATCTTGAAATAGCTCGGCAACTGTAGAATTGATAATAGATTGTATGAGAGGATTCGATGCTGATTTTAAAAGGAGCGGCCCGTCATCACAGCAGTTAGCTAGTGCGGCGAAGAGCTTATGTGGTATTATTATTGTGATATTCGAATCAGCTGTTGTAAATTTGATGTAAATAAAAGTTTCTAGAAAGTGAGAGTGAATATTAGTTTTTAAATTTTAATTGAACCCACGGAGTTTATAACAATATCATTGAACTTTCTGCATGTTCTTGCTGTAATTTTTCGACATTGTCCATGAATAACGAATAGATTCATCAAAACATCATTTGAATAGTTATTTCCTTCAATTTTAATCGTTTTCGAGTCACTTTCCTTCCGAAAATGTATCAAACCAATTGTCAAAATTTTACCCATGACATTTCTCGTTAGGGCATTTTAACGCAAACTAGATAAATATTCCAAAATAATCCAATTCTTACATAAACTTGATTTTATTTGCGAATAATTACTATTTAGGTATAGCAATATTATATACCATTTGAAAGGGATTTTGATTGCCTTTCAGGTTAGTTGATATTATACAGGGTGTTCCATTAAAAAATCACTTTTTAACATTTTTGTATCTAGCAATAAGTTCACACGAATTTTAAGACACCCTGTATAACACAGAACAAACTTCTCTCTTCCATAATACATGGGCCAGTGGTAAGCTATTTCCAAAATTTTAATTTTCTATGAATTCAAAAATCTCCGTACCAAACATTTAATTGGAGCGATGTTTTGAATAAAAAATGTAGAAAACAGTTAATAACTATAAAACCGTTAGGGATAGGATAAGGAAGTATTAAGACAAAATAATCAGAAAGTAATTATGAATCCAAAAATGCTAACATATACAGAGTGTTTCATTTAAAATATTCAAAATGTAACTACATTTTGGTATAAGCGGCAACATCACATCGTTGAAAATATTTTACATCGATAGATCTGGAGCAATTACTTAGGTAACCTTTTCAGAAACATCTCATGTCCCGCTTTTCGTAAACGGCTAAGGTACCATCGACCGTGGGACACCCTGTATAATTAGGAGTATTTATTAAATTAAATGTGCCTTTTCCCCAATTTCTTCTTTAAAAATTCTTATTTATTAAATTAAATGTGCCTTTTCCCCAAATTTCTTCTTTAAAAATTTTATCAGATACATTATTTTTTTATATTCGTGCAGTAACAAATTAAAAGATATTCTCCTCAAATTCAACAAAAAGCGGGGCCTTGATGTTATCCCGTACATTAAATTTCTTTGAAAACCATTGTAATCCTTTACCTTTTTAACTATTTTCCAGTATATTTTGACAATCGTATTTCAATTTACCTTTATTTCTGCGTAATTTTTGCAATTCAAACCCTCTTGTCGGGCTCTTTAACCATTAATACAAGGTGTTTCGCGGCAATTAGAATGAGAAAGAAATCCGTGACATTGCCAGATTGCACTCCCATGTTTTAGTACACGCATTCGTATAGGAAGCACGAATGGGGGTTGGTATGTTTTAAGTTTTCCAGGTTGGTGCTGATTCCCATGTTAAAGTATAGCATGACCATATATTTAAACTAATATATGAGGATGATCTTGTTTGTCGTCTTCTTCTCGAGAGCGCTTTCGAACATCCTTAAATATTGTTACATGTGATAATAATAATAATTGCTTTATAGTATAGTTTCCTTATAGTTTCCTTACCCATGGTGCTAGCACCCAGCAAAGTACAGACCAATCACTTGCCTCCCAACCTTATACAAACTTATAACGTCGTGCATTAATCATCTCCTTTTCAGACATTGTGAGCTAAACAACATAATTACTGAACAACAAAAGGGATGCGCGAAAAACTCGATGGGGTGCAAAGAACAACTAATAATTGATTCCGTTGTCTGCAATCAAGCCCACGCCAAACGACGAAATCTCTACATGGCATATGTGGACTACAAAAAGGCCTTTGACTCAGTTCCACATGATTGGCTCATTCAGGTGCTGAAACTCTATAAAGTACATAATTGTATTGTTAACTTTTTAGAATATGTCATGACTACCTGGCAAACCAAAATCTTTCTGAATGAAGCCGCCTGTTCGATACAAACCGACTCTATCCCAATCAGAAGGGGTATATTCCAGGGAGACTCTCTTAGCCCGTTGTGGTTCTGCCTTGCCATGAACCCACTCTCACACAAACTGAACGCGACTAACTTTGGATTCAGTCTCAAATACAACAACGTACAAGCACTAAAGACAAACCATTTGTTATACATGGACGACTTAAAGTTGATGGCAGCTACGAAACAACAGCTGCATGATATGCTTAAAATAGTAGAACGGTTCTCTAATGACATCCATATGCAATTTGGCTTAGACAAATGCCGAATTATCAATATAGTGAAAGGCAAAATACAACAGGGGCCCTACGAAATGAGAGATGGCACCTCAATTGAATCCATGGAGGAGGGCCATACTTACAAATACCTTGGAATAAAGCAGGCTCAACGAATTGATCACTCCACCATGAAAAAGGACCTATCAACAGAGTTCTATAGAAGGGTAAGACGACTGTTGAAAACTAAGCTTAACAGTAAAAATCTGTTTCAGGCTATTAACACCTACGCGTGCTCAGTACTCAGTTACTCATTCGGAATAGTTAAATGGTGCAAGACTGACATTGAACAACTACAACGAAAAGTTCGAGTTCTACTAACAAAAGCTCAAAATCACCATCCAAAGAGCTCTGTCGAACGTACAACGTTGCCACGGTATGAAGGAGGAAGAGGATTGGCAGATATAGGCAAGTTACGTGATCAACAAATTTCCAATTTGCGTAATCATTTCCAGAAACTAGCAGAATTTTCTGATCTACACAGAGTCATATGTCAAGTTGTTGACTCAACACCTCTGCGACTGACAGAACAACAAGTTCAAGTATACCACCAGACAACTGATCAGAAACTGCTCAAATGGAAAGAGAAGCCGCTTCATGGAAGGCATATAAACGACGCCAACCAAGATTATGTCGACAGTTCAGCGTCGAACTACTGGTTGATCTCTGGTCATATGTTTCCTGAAACGGAAGGCTTTATATTGGCAATCCAAGATCAAGTAATTCCAACTAAGAACTATCTAAAGTACATCGTCAAAGACCCTTCTATCAACAACGACAGATGCAGATATGGTTGCCAAACGTCTGAATCTATCCAGCATATCACAGGAGGTTGCCAAGCGTTCGCTGCAACTGAATACAAAGAACGACACGATGCTGTGGCAAAAATACTGCACCAGGAACTAGCGCTGAATCTCGAGCTATCACAGTCGGTAAGAGTACCCTACTATATATACAAACCAGAATCTATTTAGAAAATAACAACTACAAACTGTACTGGGATCGGACGATATTGACCGATCGGACTGTTGCTCACAATAGACCAGATATAGTTTTGGTAGATAAAGTCTCTACAAAAACAACCTTAATTGACATAGCAATCCCTAACAACAATAATATAAATATTAAGCAGGCTGAAAAAATAGCCAAATACAGGGATTTAGAATTTCAAATACAGAGACAATGGAACATGAACAACACTCGAACAGTACCAACTGTTTTGTCAACAACAGGAGTAGTCCCAAAACATTTATTAAACAATTTGAAATACCTCGGTCTGGACGAACATCTTTACCAACTGATGCAAAAAGCCGTCCTGTTGGGAACAGCCCGGACGGTTAGAAAATTCATGGGGAACTGCAGCCACGACGCCAACCACGGGCCTGATAACCTGGCAAGGGTTCCCACAGAGCTAAACCCTTTTGATATGTAGTATATCTGGGGTTTAGTGAATTTTCCCCTAAGGGCACACTATGTGTGCCTTAGAGGGAGTGTGATGCCATACATTATATGGTCAAGTCGGGATTGCTTTATTGTCCAACAGTCTCCCATTTACAGGACAATTTAAAGATACAACATTGATTTATACTACATGTAAAAATATCACAAAATTTGCATATACGATTAAAATTATTGCACATAACATATATTGGTGATTTCAACAAAATGTTTATTCTGGCTATTGGTGGCCTTAGCGCTAAGTGTTTCCTTGAGTGAAACGTAGGTACATTAAAATTAATTTGATTTAACAATTCCGAACAGTCTACCATATTATTTACTAATTTAAACAAGAATACAGATGCACAATTTCTCCTTAATTGCAAAGAAGGCAGCTGAAAACGTTCACATAACTCATCATTAGGTATATTCCTTTCTGGATATAATCCATCACCTTTGAGAACCAAATATTTCAGGAATTTTTCTTTGAACCTTTTTCACACGTTTGCTGTGAATATCATAGTATGGATGCCAAATAATACTTGCATATTCAACTTTAGAGCGTACGTACCCAAAGTATAATGTCTTCAATGCGGAAATATTAGTAAAGTCTCGGCAGTTTCTCAATATAAATCCAAAGGACTTTAATGCTTCACATATTTTTACAGATATGTGCTCTACAAAGGATAATTTATCGTCAAAGATGACTCCCAAATCCTTGATACTAGTATTTCGCTCCAACAGTGTACCTTGACTTGAGTAAGGAAATTTGATGGCTGACATTTTTCGAGTATATGTCACTACTTTGCATTTTTTCGCATTTAGATGTAGATTATTTCTATTGCACCAGTTTTCTATAGCTATTAATTGACTCTGAATATTATGACAATCATTTAAACATTCTATTGTGGAAAAGATCTTGAAGTCATCAGCAAAGCATAACTTTTCTGTCGATATTGTATTACATAAATCGTTAATAAACAAAAGAAATAACAGAGGTCCTAAATTCGAACCTTAAGGAACTCCAGATTTAGCTAAGTATGATTCCGACATGAAACCATTATAAGTCACGTAAATGTATCTGTCTGATAAGTAAGACTTGAGGAAATTTACTGCTTGGATAGAAAATCCAAATCCTGATAGCTTGTTTAACAGAATTCTATGATCAATTCTGTCAAATGCCTTACTGAAATCTGTATAGATCACGTCTACTTGTATGTTGGTGTCCAGTGCTTCTGAGATATATTGAGTAATTGCTACCAGGTTGGTTGTTTTACACCTTTTATCAATAAATCCTTGCTGATATGGAGATAGTTGATTGCGTACTAGTGGAAATATGCGATTATACAGTATGATTTCAAATAGCTTTGAGAAGTTTGACAGAATAGATATAGGTCTGTAGTTCTCTAATATATTTTTCTCACCATTCTTAAAAATGGAGCAAACCTTTGCTACTTTCCATGCTTCAGGAAATTTATTGCATTTGAGACAGTCGTTATATATATTTGTTAGGATTCCCGATAGCGCTCCAACACAATCTTTTAATATAAATGAAGGGATGTTATCAGGTCCAGAGGTTAGTTTATCTTTTAGTTTCTTGCTTGCAGATAATACTTCATTTTCAGTAATGGGGTAAAAATTTATATGAATTATACTATCAGAGTTTGTGGGAGGTATAATATTGTCAGTATTTGTGTTCAGATACACACTAGAAAAGTATTGACCAAATGCGTTTACTATATCTTTAGGTTATCATATTGAGTATTTTGATAATTTACTATCCCAGGGATCCTTGAATTGTGTGTTCTCGTATGCACATACGACCAAAATTTATTAGGATTTCTGACTACTTCTGACTGAATACCTTTAAGGTAGTTGTTATAGGCGCTTTTTATTTGAGCTCTGACAATTTGTCGGAGTCTTTTGAATTCAGTAAGATGGAGTATATGGCCCTCTGCTCTGAATTTTTTGCGATATTTGTTTTTTAATTTAATATTTTTGATGATATTACTATCGTACCAAGGAGGAAACCTATGAGGATAATTTCTGTGCAAGGGAACATAAAGGTCAAAAATCTCATAAATCTTCTTGTAAAAATTGTCTAGCAAGTTGTTAACGTCGGAAGAGTTTTGCGTAATTATATTCCAGTTCGTTTCGTAGATGGTCCTATACATTGCAGGAAAGTCTGCTTTTTTAAAGTTATAGCTATGAGCATCTAGGTTAGTTTTACCTATGGAGGATTTAGCTGGCATGTTGAGCACAGTAATAAATAAGGCCGGATGATGACTGTCTTCAGGAACCAATGGACACTCATCATGTACTACCATACAGGAATTTTGAGATACTACCAGATCCAGTAGTCGATTTAATTTATTAAATACATAGTTGAATTGGTTGAGTCCTTGTGTATGCATAAAGTTGAATATAACAGAGGATTTCGGGTCCCCATGATTTTTGTCTTTAAAATGAGGCACATTGAAATCTCCCAGTAATATCAGGTTCTCAGAGTTTACACAATCTAATTGTTCCAGATGATCAAATAATGGTTCAAATTCATCAGAACATATCAGGTATATACATTGAGATGAAATATAAAACTTTATAATCTAATTTACATTTTACAACTAATACATCTATACCAGGAAATTGCTGATCAATTCAAGTTACATCAACTATTTCTGACGTTATGTTACCTTTAACTGCCACAAGAACACCACCACCAGTTGCTTTTTGAACGAGTTGAAATTTTCTGTCTTTTCTATATTCTACGCATGTCTTAGGAAATAACTCACCACTGCAGACATTAGGATTTAACCATGTTTCTGTTAACACTATTACATCGAATTCACATTCACTTTTACCCGCATTAAACTCATTAATTTTACTGTTTAAACCACGTACGTTCTGATAGTAACAAGAGAGGTCCTCGTATTAGGTTTTGGTGAGACTGCTGGTGCTGTTCAGTTTAAAGATTTTACTATTTTCGGAACTCCATTGAAGTAATTGATTTTATATGTCTCTTCACCCTCAGCGTTCTTTCTTGTCACTTCTTCACGGAGGTTTCTGTAGTGATCCAATTCTCAACGTGTGCGATCAACAGATATGGCAACCCTGTTATACTTACTGTTCTTTAATAGACTAGCCTTTTTTATAAGGTTAGTTACTTGTTTTTCATTGACCAGGGTAATTTTAAGAGGTCTTTTTTTGTTGTCGGAAAATTGTCCTAATCTCGTAGGCAGTATGTTTGGTTTCGTAAACGTAAACGTAGGGTCGAAAATTTTTAAAACTTTTAAAGCCTCAGTCATATCACTGTCAGATCGGGATTGAGGTGATCCGACATCCTGAGGTTGTCCTGGTAAACCAAACAATATAATGTTACGTTTACGACGATAGCGCTCATTTATTTCCGTTATAATTTCTTCAAAAT
Organism: Octodonta nipae; assembly: GCA_034190945.1. NCBI lineage: Eukaryota > Metazoa > Arthropoda > Insecta > Coleoptera > Chrysomelidae > Octodonta > Octodonta nipae. The sequence goes on along the minus strand of CM067221.1, from coordinate 56,498,136 downwards.
CGGATGTTGTGGAATCTTTAGGAGTAGTACTGGTAGATTTCTGGGTTTGCAAGGTCTTGATATCATCTTGTAAAGAGAGTATCAGTCGTTTCAAGTCATCAATTTGATTTCCTATATTTCTACAAGCTGAACAAGACCATGAGTATCCCTTATCGGGTTCTGTAAGTATAGCGTGTTCATGTGAAGTAATATTTACACATGAATGCCTAAATTTCTTCTTCTCAAGCCATTTGCTGAAGTAATCCATTGCGACCAGAATGTATTTGTTCCCCCTCTCAGAGACGGGAAACGGACCGGCGATATCGATGGCAATTCTCTCAAATGGGACGCCCACATTGTTCTGCTGCATTCTGCCCTTGGTCCGGGTCTTCGGGCCCTTACTGACTGCAGAGGTGTCCCATTTCCGGCACCAAGCTCTGACGTCTTCAAAGTAATTTACCAGTAGTATCGCTGGCGAACTTTGTCTAGGGTTTTGTTCATGCCCAGATGGCCCCCGGTAATCCCATCATATACTTCGGTCAGGTTGGCTGGTACCTTTTTCTTAGGAACTACCAGTTGGGACTTGGTTTCCTGGCCATCAGTGCTTTCCCACACTCGCTTGAGCATTCCATTCTCTACTCTTAGAGAGTCCCATTGGGCCCATAACGATTTCAGCACGCCCGAGTATCTAGCTACCTCATCCCATCGTGGCCTGGGTGCCCCTCTCGTTTTGAGTGACAAGATTGGTTTGATGTCTGGATCAGCCATTTGGTCCTGGATGCACTGTTCCGTTGTCCAGTCTTCATTGACTTGCACCCGGACCTGCCTGGTGGAGATACCCTCTCGCTGTTCCGTCTTCAGACAATGTCCGCATTCTGCTCTACAGGGTCTTCTGGATAGGGCATCGGCATTAATGTGCAAACGGCCGGTACGGTGTTCCACCTTGAAATCGTATTGCTCTAGTTTCTCCATCCACCTGGCCAGTTGTTCTTCCGGTGTTTTCTTGTCCAGCAGCCATTTGAGGCGGCATGATCTGTCCGGATTAAGAAATGACGACCATAAAGGTATTTGTGGAAATGGTCTAGAGCCCTTATTATTGCCATAACACTTCTTCGGGTTGAGTCTCAGGTTGCCGTTATTAATTCTGGAGAATACTTCGCTCAGGTTCTTCAGATGGTCGTCGAATGTCTGACCCATGACTAGAATGTCGTCGAGGTATACTAAGCACGTCCTCCATGTTAACCCGTTCAGTACATACCCCATTAGCCTCTCAAATGTAGTAGCGAGAACACTGTCTTCTCTCTGTCGTTTGCGTGTAGACCAACCTGCCAATATCCACTCTTTAGGTCTAGTGTGGAGAACAAACGGGAGCCTGCTAGTGTGGTCAGAGTGTCATCAATTTGGGGTAGTGGATAGCTGTCTTCTCTCTGTCGTTTGCGTGTAGACCAACCTGCCAATATCCACTTTTTAGGTCTAGTGTGGAGAACCAACGGGAGCCTGCTAGTGTGGTCAAAGTGTCATCTATTCGGGGTAGTGGATAGCTGTCTTTCTTGGTGACGTCGTTCAGTTTCCTGTAATCCACGCAAAATCGGGTGGTTCCATCCTTCTTTTTAACTAGGACGACGGGAGCGGACCATGGGCTGATGGATGGCTCAATAACTCCATTTTGTAACATGGACTCTATGTTTTCCTCTACTGCCTGTTGTTGCCCCAATGGTAGTCGTCTAGGTGGTATTTCGATGGGTTGAGCCTTTTCGGTATCTATTCGATGCTGGATGATGTTGGTGCGACCGGTGGTTCCATCTTGACTGTTAAAAATTTGCCAGTGCTTTGTGATAAATTGCTTGGCTTTCTTCTGGTTCTCTGGTGTTAGGTGTGTCAAATGGTCAGCAAACTGTTGTAGGAACTCTTTACTGGGCCATGTCTCCTTGACCGACGTCTGGTACTCTTCTTCGCAATTGATGATGGTCTCTACTGGCTCGAAACAAGCTATCTCTTGACCAATTCTGATGTCGTGGTTGGACAAATTCATTCATGATTCTAATTGGTATATCTCGTCCAATTTTAACTATAGCCCGTCCAACTAAGTAGTCATGAGCTGAGTGTACGGGCTCCACCATTCCAACGCAGCTCCCAGGATGGCTGTCTAGCTGCCCATGAATAATCTGTTCCGTTCGACCGGGAATTCTGGCTGGAGATTTTGCTACAATTTTTATGGATTTCGATGAGCTGTTAACGGGCCCTGTCAATACCAATTCCTCATTTAGGAATAGAAGAACATCATATCTCGGGTCGAACATAAATCCATGCTGGCTGATTAAGTCCATACCCAGTATAAAATCGGATTCTGTTGTCTCCCATCTACAGTACTATATCTGCCTCACTCTGTATTTCCGAAGCCCTCAAGACCCTGGACTTGGCGATGGACACAGCGGCGCCGGTGTCGATGGGAATTGCTCTCGGTCATTGATGGTGCCCCTGATGACTAGGCAGCTGTTATCTCGGCAAAATCCCCGGATGGATAGTGTTTTGGGGGCTGGTGGAGGGTCAGTCAGCATTCGCCCCCTTATGCTGACTGGCTGACGGTCCCTGGACAAGTGGATGTTCTGTTGGTTACCCCTGGTCGGTGATCGTTCAGGTAGTCTCACTCGACAATCATGTTGAAAGTACCCTGTCCGTCCACAGCGGTAACATGCCCTTCTGGTGCCAGCTCTTTGTGATCGTTCTAGAAGACTTCTAACGCCCGAAGTAAAGCTTCATTACTTTTCTTGACGCCACTTAGTCTTAGATTTCGTTGTACTTCTACATCTTTGATACCGTTTGTGAAACTCTGTGTGGCCAATTGATCTTTGGTTTCCTCGGGCAGGTCTGGGTAGGACAAGTGTACTAACCGTCTAATCTCTGCTTCGAATTCTTGGAGGCTTTCGCCGAATTTTTGCGTTTTCCCACTGAGTTGGACTTGGTATACCTGGCTCAAGGATTAATTGTCGTATCTCTTGTCCAGAATCGCGATGATCTTGTCGAAATTGCCTTGTTCATCGAGTTGAATGCTTTGGAGGAGTTCTAGGGCCGGACCTCTTAACGAAATTACCAGAGACGTGGATTTTTTCTTGGTTATCCCATCCATTAGCTGTAGCCACGGCTTCAAATTGCCGTTTATACATGGGCCAAGATGAGCTGCCATCAAATGTGGGTGGTTTGCTAACGGAACTTTTGGTACTCATGGTGTTCTGCTATTATACTCGATGTAAGTCTTGTTGCATTTTTTTTATTTCTGTTTCTACCTTGTTTTGGATGGCACTGATTTTAGCTTGTACTTCACTTACTTCACTTTGTACCGTGTTTTTAATGAATTTAATTGATTTCAAATTTCGCCTGGCTCTGGATGGAATCGATGTCATCTACTTTGATTTCAAGAGTTTCCTCATTACTTTTTAGGATCTTAATATCGTCGTTTATCTCTTTTATGTCTGATTCCACTATTTGCATTCTTTCATTAACGGTTTCAGAAACTTACGACACTATTTGCATTAATTGTTCAAATTGCAGTTGTCTTTTTTCTTCCGTCTTGCCTTGTTTTTCTTCAAATATTTTAAATTCATTTTGTCTCGTCAATTCAGTTTGATCATGTTTTTCTACAAATTTCGAGAATAATCCTTCTATTAAATTTTGTTGTTTTTCTACCATGGCAGTGGCAAGATTTTGTTGTTCGCTTTTCTTCGTGGAAACTAGATTTTGCTGTTCGCTTTTCACCGGAGTGACAAGATTTTCTAATTCCATTTTACGGTTTTCATCTAAAGATTTTACTAACCTTTGTTGAATTTCTTCCTGATGTTGTTTCTCTTTTTTGTTACGTTTTTCCAGAATCTGGGCTATTTTTTCCTCCAGTCCCTCCGTAACCTGCTTGACTATTTTTTTGGTGGTTTCGTCCATTTTTTCCATGCTACAGGTTTCCATAAATCAAAGTACGATTTTAACTGCACTTAATCCTGCACTTCTGACCACCAAATTGTTATATAGTCCGTGGGTCCAATTAAAATTATACAAATAATACAGAACAGCTGATTCACAATAACATTACAATATACGCTCGTCATCGTGTCTAACTAACTTGCGATGGTGGGCTGCTTCCTTTCAAAACCAACATCGAAAATTCTCGTACAATCAATCAATTCTACATCTGCCGAGCCATTTCGAGAACAATTTTCTCCTAAAAGCGATCGATGTCGTGCTGGAATGAAACCAGGGCTTAAGGAAATTTCGTTACAATATGTTCAACAATTTATTTAAAAAAAATGGAAAAAATATGTCTGTATTCGTCATAATGAGCCCTCTGATTTGATATATTGCATGACACGTCAGAAACAATTTTAATATTATATTATCCATTTAATTTTGTAATTTGGCTCTAAGCCTAAATGGAACGAGGAAGAACAAGTATTCTATCAAGGAGTAACCTGTAGATGTACCTTATAATTTTCTATAACATGTATTGTTTATCAGAAAATCACATTAACTTTCGCCACAAAATTAAAACTTAACTGTTAGTATATATCAGAGAGTGTTTGTACAGTCATTTCTATATATTACAATGTTTAAAAATTAAATATTAGTTTCACAATTAATTTTATCATGTAAATGTTCTATCAAAAAACTAAAAGTATAACTTAATACTTCATATTGAAACTTCGAAGAATAAAAAAAAAAAGATTTTTGAGGTCTGAGATTAACTCACAGGATCGATCCATTGCTTAATATTGATTAAAAAATCGATTTTCTTGTCCATTTCTATTTCAGGGTTGTTTCTGTGTGGATAACATCTATTACATTGGTTTTATTTCTTATTCACTCTGTTCTCTTTTTATTCCGTTCATGCATCTCTCCATAACCTTTAGTGGAACGATTGTGTAAACTATTGTATGTCTGTCAGTACTGGTAGAATACCATTGATCAAATACTTTTCCTCGAAACTTCAAGACTATTGAATTATTTCGCAATTTCATTCACGCAAGTTAGTGTAGAGAATTGTAATTTAATGGCGCTGGAGATTCTTGTATTGAGTTGAATAAATCCTAAATTGTTGAAGGAAATGTCCGAGAAAAGCTTAAATTTATCGTTATCTGGAGAAGAGGTGCTAGAAATGGAGCATTCAGGGAGGGAATCACCGAGAAGGCCGCTGCAAGAAGGAGCTGCGACGAAAATGCGCAGGAAACTGCAAAAACAATAATGGAGATGTATTCGCTAAGACAGAAAGTGCGACTGGCTGTAGGAGAATTGGACGAAGCTCGGGAGAACGCCAAGGCAGGGACTAGCCGTAGTGGGTCAAGTAATGACGTTGTCATGACAGGGAGTAGTGTCATCCACAAGAACCGATCAGCTATGGTATGGAGATATTTAATCGGGAGGTTCCTGATAACAATTTGGAGATGTAGCTACAACGGATAAATCAGCTGGGAGACGCAATTGGATGGGCAGGATTTGAAATGGCGAGCATAATACAGGTGAAATAGGGAGGACTTGCCAGAAAATGGTTCCAACGGCTGAACTCTTATGATTATACCTGGGATGAATGGCAGAGCAAACTAAGAGCCTCCTTTCCAAAATTTTGCAATTATATTGGAAGATTTAGTTCACAGGAGGAAAAGGTCGAATGCCACCATGACTGCCTACTACCATGCAAAGATACAATTGTGTTCTCGGGTTGGCATAAAGGGAGAATAAACTGTCGCCGTAATCATAAGAGGTTTACCGAAGGACTTGAGAGCCAATGCAGCTGAAGGAGGGTATAAACTCCAGAAAAGCTGTACGATCGATTTTTTGCGGCATTGGACAACTATAAAATGGAGTCACCGCATGCAAGGAAGAGGCAAGAAGGAGTAAAGAGGATACTAGAACATAACTAAACACCAATGACAAATATTAACCTTAACTACACAAATAATACTGTACAATATGAATTTACTATAAAAATTAAACAATACATGTAACATATAACATAATTGGTTAGACAATGACAATAAATCATATGAACTTAAATCTAAACAAAGTATTACGAATTAAAGAAAATACATTTGTTTTAACTACTTTTAGCATTATATTAATTTTTTTCGTGAAATGCTTTCCCTAGAGAGGTGAAACAATGAAGAAGAATTTTCAGAAAATCAATGAGAATTACTGAAGAACTGAATGAAAGTTTTAAAAATTAAGAAAAGAAAGCAGTCCTTCCACAGTTATTGCAAGAAGTTAAAGCTAAACTAAAGAATTGAATATAAATATTTGAATTAATGTACAAATAAACTTCCCTTGGGTTTTAACTTTTGATTTCTTACTTGAGTAAAATGAAAGTTATAGCTGGACTATTAAAATTGTTTAAATGCCCTAATTCAGATGTCCTGATTTGTATGAGCAGTAAACGTCACTTGACACTCATTTTGGTTGTGCTTCCTGCAATTCTCTTCATCTTCAACAACTTTTTTTTAAATCTATGTCAATTAGGATGACACACTTGTTCCTAATTATTCTCTTTTTGCACACTGTAAAATATATCTAGACATTATCTATTGCTGATTATCTGAGGAGAGATTGTCCATAGGAGAGAGTTGACAGATGCATCCGTTGTTGGAGGAAAGGCCATAGTGCTAAGGATTACCGTCTGTCAAGACAAGACCAGCCAGGAGTTCAGAAACAACAAAGGGTGCAGCCCAGGCTCTATCCAAGAGGTGGAAGTGGTAGGCACTAAGCAAGGTGTTCCTGTACTTTTGGACCATAAGGTGTTCTCACAAGGAGAAATGGGTAATTTCATGCCCAAAAGCAGCTACTAACCGTAGCTTTTACCTTTGAAACTTTTAGGGTAGGAGATATAGATTCAAATATTAAACATGCCAACAACTGCTAGATAAATCTGATGTTATTACTACAACTTTTACTATTAATATTAAACTACTGGACCTACCTGGAATAGATGCTATTCATTTATCTGTTAGTTAAAATCCATTTTCGCTTAATTTAGTATGCATTTATCGTCCCCCTGATACACTACTACAACATGATAACATCTTCCTCGAAAAACTTGAAGAATTATCGTCTCTTGATAATCTTATCATTGCTGGAGCCTTTAACTTTCCTGAAATTACCTGGCCTATAACCTCGTTATCTGACGCCGTAAACTCCCACAATTTATTTAAAAACTTTGTAGCTAATTCGAATCTCACGCAGCTTATTACAGAACCTACCAGATTTAGAATTAACAACCAACCTTCTACTTTAGACCTCATGCTTATTAACGACGAACAACTAATTTCCTCTCTAGAAGTAAATTCTCTTATTGGAAAGTCAGATCATGCGGTTATAACGGCCCACATTCAATTTAACCAAATACTACCCCACAAAAATAATGTTATAACATACGCTGCTACCGACTTTTCTGAAGTAAATGCTCAACTGTCTCGAATCGAGTGGAATTTACTTTTTGCGGAGCTAAATGACTCCTCATTAATGTGGAACGCATTACACGATACAATTCTTAATATAATTTCTGCGAACACCACTTTGCGTGATAGTTACAAAGACAGTCTTAAACCTTGGATTAACCATGTATCAATACAACAAATTAAACATAAACGACGGCTCTGGCGACAATATAAACACACAGGACTTCTTACTGATTTCCAAAACCACCGCAGATTTTCGAATGCGTTACAGATATCTCTTAAAACTCTAAGGCAAAATTTTGAAGAAAATATTATTGCAGTGGGAACAGTAAAAAAGTATTTAAGTACATACGGGCCTCCTTGACATCAAAAGTTTCTATTCCCCTTCTTCAAAAACCTGATCAGACTCTATGCTCTTCTGGCAAAGAGTCTTCTGAAACACTCTCTTTAGCATTTTCAAGTTTTTAGTAGAGAACCCGTTGATGATAATCTGCCACCAATTAATTGTCACCATCTCAATGCATCTCTAGAACAAGTATTATTCACAGTAGATCTTGTCTAACAACATTTATTAAACCTTCGCACTAATGCTTCACCTGGTTTAGATGGTTTAACACCAAAACTGTTAAAAAGTTGCGCAGACACGCTTGCAACACCTTTGGCGTTAATTATGCAGACCACTTTTTCATAAAGTTCTATACCACCTAGTTGGAAATTAGCTTCTATCACTCCGATTTTTAAAAAAGATAACAAAGTCGACTCTAGCAACTACCGTCCGATTAGCCTACTGCCTACAGTTAGTAAGGTTATGGAAGCCATTATTTCAGATGAGATGAAAAATTTTTTTCTACAAGAACAAATTATTCCAATACAACAACATGGATTTGTCTCTGGGCGCTCCACTTTAAGTAATCTCCTAGATTGTGTTAATGACTGGACAGTTATTTAGATTTCTCCAAAGCGTTTGATCGTGTTCCTAAACGTAGACATTTATATAAATTAGAACATCTCGGCGTTCGCGGTACTTTACTTCGTTGGACTGATGATTTGATTACAAAGTTAGAGTTGGCGAAGCTTTCTCACAGAGCAGGTTAGTAGAAAGTGGAGTACCACAGGGATCTGTCTTAGGTCGTTTGCTATTTACGGATTACACCAGTGATACTCCTTACTACGTTAGAAGCAAAATATCTTTCTATGCCGATGACACAAAAATATATGCCAATCCAAACACAAATCAACTAACGCTCCAGGAAGACTTAGATTCTATCTTAACTTGGTGTTCCCAATGGTTGCTTCCTTTAAATGCTGAAAAATGTGTAGTGCTTCGAATCGGTAAAAATAATCCGCTGGTACCGTATTTTATTAACGGCCAACCATTAAGTTCTGTGTTTTCTCACAATGACCTCGGAGTGATCGTTAACAGTAGCCTAACGTGGTCCCATCATATTACGTCAATCTTTAAGTGTGCAAACTCGAAACTGTATCTCATTCGGAGATGTTTTTCAAGAGTCTCCTTTCAGTCATTTTGTAAATTTTACACAATTTATGTGAGACCAATTCTTGAGTACGCTGGACCAACGTGGTATCCTGACTTAGTTCGTGACAAAACCCTGCTGGAAAATGTTCAGAGAAAGGCCACTCGAATTCCCTGGGGACCGAGAAGACCTTAATATGAAGAAAGACTTATTATGGCCAACCTAACATCTTTTGAACTTCGGCGACATCGTGGAGACCTGATTATCACATTTAAAATATTGAAGTTCAATTTCGGAAATATCGACCTAATGTTTACCGTAAATCAGGACGAACGCCTGAGGTCATCAGTTCAAGCTCAAAAAAGAAAACTTTTTCATCAGATCGAGACAAAATTTCTTACCGAACAGAGTTTTTGACAGCTGAAATAATCTAAATGCTAATTTTGTCTCTGCACCTTCTCTAAACATTTTCAAAAATAGACTAGATCGTTTTTTATTAGAGTAAATATTATTGTTTAGTTTATTTTTTTCTTGTAATTGAATTAATTTCTTTTATTTTTTATGTACCTATATACTAGTAGGTCAATTATTGTAATTTCTCTGATTTTGGGCACAATAGGGACTTGTCCCTCTGCCCTTACTTGTATGTAATAATAATAATAATAATACCACCCGTGTGGTGGCCGGGTTAGAATAGCACCACGGTATCCACCGCCTGTCGTATGAGGCGACTAAAGGGGCAGCTGCCCGCTGACCTAATGTCTAGCTTTCCTTCCTTCTCCACAACCCGCACGGGATGGTCTGGTTTAAATCATTTCATCTGGGAAGTGACAACCCCACGGGTCCGAGTTACCTGGGTCACCAGGGTCAATTGGTGACACCACCCATGAAAATGGAGCTACGGAGTAGATGCCTCGGAAAAGAGCCGCTGCCTGGGGATCGCCAGGGCATGTCTGAAGCCGGCGCTGGGCATGACAGCATGCGGAACGTCGGTGGCAGGGTGCTGAGGAGGCGGGCCCCTGCCGTCCAAAGAGCTACAGCTCAAGAACCAGACGAAACACAACAACATTCACCAATACAGTCACAACAACAACGTGACCATCACCAACGGAGTCAAACGAGAACTCCACCCGCAGAAAGTGTTGCGCAGGATCAACAGCCAGCGCTCACTCAAGCGGGACTGAAAACACAGCGCATGAAATGGACTGGCGCCATGAATGAATTTATAATGCGCACATTTTACAGAATTACGAACCTTGGCCAGGACAAGACTGGATATCGCCAAATACTCCATCAAGAGTTCTGTCGTGAGTACCCAGAGCTTTAAGTTACTGAACAGAGAGTTGCAGATCAATATCGTGTCATCTTGAGAAATGGCCTTATTTCGCCTGAACAACTGGATAGAATAAAGAGCGAAGTGGAGCGCAAACTATTTGGATGAAATACAATCGGTCCAGAGCCTGAAACACCTTTGGCACAAAGAGCGGACGAGACTCAAGAACTACAACAAGAACAGCCAACCAATGCTGACCTGCTTGAGAAGATCCAAGCAGAAATGGAAGGAGCTCTTAGAGAGTATATTGGAACAGATCCACTGACTAGACCAACTCTTCCCAAACTAAGATCTTCTAAGAAACTGGGTATCGTCTTGCAGGCTATGAAAAAATGTATCTTGCCAAACTATGTTTTAGGTGCTAATACGTTACAGTCGCTACACATAATCATCTACTGTGCTGCAACTTCCACCTGCAGAACAATTGGGGACGCAGTAAGACCAAAACAAGACCCTCCCCAATTTAGACAAACACCTCGAATACCACCTTGTCAAAGAAGACTTGAAGGGAAAATCAATTCTCTTCGGAAAGACGTTGGAAGACTGACCGAGTACCAACGAGGAGTCAGGAACAACAGAATAGAAAGGCTTGTCAAGACTATCATGGACAATAACCGAATACACTCCCAGTGGGATGGAGAAAACATCACATCTCAGCAGTGTCTGGACAGACTACGACACAAGCTCTCCATCTACACAAGTCGATTGAGAAGGTACAAAACCAGAAACCAACGGAAACTAGACAACATACTCTTCCGACAATCAGAAAAAGGGTTTTATAGAAAACTTAACAACAATAGTAATGAAGCCCCTAGTTACCCCAGTAAAACAGACATCGAGGAATTCTGGAGCAGAGCAAGCTGGATTAATGAGGAGGAGGCTGCATCTCAGAACTGTGAGGCCATGCAACACCAACCATTTACAACGGAAGACACATCCAATATAATGAAGCACCTCCATAACTGGAAAGCACCAGTGTACAAAATTACTGGACAAAGAAACTGTACGCCACCCACCAAACACTAACAGCCCTTATAAATGACGTAATTACTTACCCACACAAGATGCCTAGTTTCCTAACGCATGGTGCTACATACCTCTTACCAAAGGACAACCTATGTGCACAGGACCCAGCAAAGTACCGACCAATCACTTGCCTTCCAACCTTATACAAACTCAACATCGTGTATTAATCATCGCATTTTCAAACATTGTGAGCTGAACAACATAATTACTCAACAACAAAAGGGATGCGCGAAAAATTCAATGGGTTGCAAAGAACAACTGTTAATTGATTCCGTTGTCTGCAATCAAGCCCACGCCAAACGGCGAAATCTCTACATGGCATATGTGGACTACAAAAAGGCCTTTGATTCAGTTCCACATGATTGGCTCATTAAGGTGCTGAAACTCTATAAAGTGAATAATTGTATTATTAGCTTTTTAGAATATGTCATGTCCACCTGGCAAACCAAAATCTCACTGATTGAAGCCAACTGTTCGATACAAACTGACCCCATTCCAATCAGAAGGGGTATATTCCAGGAGACTCTCTTAGCCCACTGTGGTTCTGCCTTGCCATGAACCCTCTCTCAAACAAACTGAACTCGACTAATTTTGGGTTTAGTCTCAAACACAACAACGTACAAGCATTGAAGATAAACCATTTGTTATACATGGACGACTTAAAGTTGATGGCAGCTACAAAACAACAGCTGCATGATAAGCTTAAAATAGTAGAAGGGTTCTCTAGTGACATCCATATGAAATTTGGCCTAGACAAATGCCGAATTATTAATATAGTTAAAGGCAAAATATAGCAGGGGCACTTCGAAATGGGAGATGGCATCTCAATTGAATATAAGGGGGAAGGTCATACTTATAAATACCTTGGAATAAAGCAGGCTCAACGTATTGATCACATGACTATGAAAAAGGACCTAATAGCAGAGTTTTATAGAAGGGTAAGACGACTGTTGAAAATCAAACTAAACAGTAAAAATCTGTTTCAGGCTATTAACACCTATGCGTGTTCAGTGCTCAGTTACTCTTTCGGTATAGTTAAATGGTGCAAGACTGACATTGCACAATTACAACGAAAAGTTCGAGTTTTACTAACAAAAGCTCAAAATCACCATCCAAAGAGCTCTGTCGAACGTACAACTTTGCCACGGTATGAAGGAGGAAGAGGATTGACAGATCTAAATAAACTATTAGATCAACAAATTTCTATTTTGCGTAGTCATTTCCAGAAACTCGCAGAATTTTCTGATCTACATAGAGTCATGTGCCAGGTTGATGACTCAACACCACTGCGACTGACACAACATGTCCAATTACACCACCAGACCACAGATCAGAAACTGCTGAAATGGAAAGAGAAGCCCCTTCATGGAAGACATATAAATGACGTCACCAAGATTATGTCGACAATGCAGCGTCAAACTACTGGTTGATCTCTGGTTATATGTTCCCTGAAACGGAAGGCTTTATATTGGCAATCCAAGATCAAGTAATTCCAACTAAGAACTACCTAAAGTATATCGTTAAAGACCCTTCTATTAACAATGATAGATGCAGGTACGGTTGCCAAACATCTGAATCTATCCAGCATATCACAGAAGGTTGTCAAGCGTTCGCTGCAACTGAATACAAAGAACGACACGATGCTGTGGCAAAAATACTTCACCAGGAACTAGCACTGAAACATGAATTATCACAGTCGGTAAGATTGTCATACTATAAATATAAACCAGAATCTGTTTTAGAAAATAACAACTACAAGCTGTACTGAGACCGCACGATACTGACCGATCGTTCTGTTGCTAACAATAGACCAGATATAGTTTTGGTAGATAAAGTCTCTCGGAAAACAACTTTAATTGACATAGCAATTCCTAACAACAATAATATAAATATCAAGCAGTCTGAGAAAATAACCAAATATAGAGATTTGGAATTTCAAATAAAGACTCAGTGGGACATGAACAACACTCGAACTGTACCAATTGTTATGTCAACGACAGGACTAGTCCCAAAACATCTATTAAACAATTTAAAATACCTCGGTCTGGACGAACATCTTTACAAACAAATGCAAAAAGCCGTTTTGTTAGGGACAGCCCGGACGGTCAGGAAATTCATGGGAAACTGCCGCCACGACTCCATCCACGGGCCTGAAAACCTGGCAAGGGCTCCCACAGAGCTGAACCCTTTTGATATCTAGGATATCTGGGGTTTAGTGAATTTTCCTCTAAAGGCACTTATAGCGTACCTTAGAGGGAGCGTGATGCCGTAAATTGTATGGTCAAGTCGGGATAAAATATTTAGACTGCTTTTCATCAAGTGAGGGAGATTTGGGGCTTACTAATTGGGGGAGAATGAAAATTAAGTTGAATTCAAATTCAGTTCGTGAGGCAAAAGGTGAATATTTTGAAGGGGGCAGGGGGTCGTTAGAGATTCTAATTAGGCTTAATGCAAGCCCAATCGTGCTTATTCCTAAGAAGGGCGGAGATATTAGGATGTGTGTTGATTACAGGGCGTTGTATGGTATAACTGTCAAGGACAGGTATCCGCTGCCATTGATACCTGATCAATTGGATAGGTTGGCTGGGAAAAAGTATTTCACAACTTTAGATTTAGCTCAGGGGTATCATCAGATGCCAATGCATCCAGATTCGGTGGAGAAGACAGCATTTATTACACCGGATGGTCATGCTGAATACTTAAGGATGCCATTTGGATTGGCTAATTCACCGGCCGTCTTTCAGAGTGTTACGAAATTTACCTAAGTCGGCCCTGGTTTCATTCCAATACAACATCGATCTCTGAAAGGACAAAAAATTAATCTCGAAATAGCTCGGCAACTGTAGAATTGATACTGGATTGTACGAGAGGATTCGATGTTGATTTGTAAAAGGAGCGGCCCATCATCGCACCAGGCAGTTAGCTATTGCGAAGAGTGTATTTCGTGTTATTATTTAGAGATTCGAATCAGCTGTTGTGAATATTTCATGTAAATAAAAGTTTCTAGAAAGTGAGAGTAAATATTAAATTTTAATTGAACCCACGAAGTTTATAACAAGAAGATGATTAACAAAATGTTGGGAGAGATGAGACATAATAGGGTGTTGGCATATATGAATGATCTATTAATTCCATCTTTTAGCATTCAGGAGGGTATACAGAATTTAGGTTCTGTGTTAACTGTGGTAAAGGGGTAAGATGTAAATTAAAGTTGGAGAAATGTTCCTTTCTAGAAACGGAATTGGAGTATTTGGGACATGAAATATCAGGAGATGGTATTAGGTCAGGGAAAAGGAAAATACAAGCTGTAATGGAGTTTCCAGTCCCTAAAGGATGTTTCAGGTGTTAGACAATTTATTGGGTTGACTCCTTATTTTAGAAGTTTGTCAACGGCTTTTCTGAAATTGCAAAACATCTTACAGAATTGACCAAAAAGAATGTGCCATGGAGTTGGAGTGAGTGAGTTGGTGCTTTTGAAAAATTAAAGGGATATTTAGGAGAAAGACCTGTGTTAGCTATGTATGATTCAAAAGGGAAGATAACTACATAGTGATGCTAGTAAATTAAGTTTTGGGAGGAATTCTTATGCAAAGAAGTACACTGGAGGACCAACACTGGACCCATGTAGCAGATGTATCATAGTTATGGACTGGAGACGTTGGCAGTTGTAGAATCAATTAAACGATTTAGGGTGTATTTACTAGGAGTACATTTTAAGGTGGTTACGGATTGTAATGCAGTGAGAGCAATTATGTTGAAAAGAGATTTAGTTCCCAGAATAGCTAGATGGTGGTTAGTGGATCAAGAATATGATATAGAGGTGGAGGTTTGGGCATATTAATCCATTTAAGGTTCCTTTTCGGTTTTCTTTGGTAACAGGACAGCTTCAGTGTTGGATAAGACACCATCCTGTGCAATTGTTACGCCAGACAACAATTTATTCAATTCTTCGTCGTTTCTGATAGCGAGTTGTAAATGTCTCGGAATAATACGGGTCTTCTTGTTATCACGTGCAGCATTACCGACCAACTCAAAAACGTCAGTAGCCAAATACTCCATAACAGCTGCTAAATATACTGGTGCACCTAATGGCACTGATCGACGGTTTTACAAAATTTGTGATTGCGAAACCTACTAGGACATTAAAGGCGTAGGAGACTATTAGAAGATTACAGAAGATATTTGGAGAATGCGGGTACACTCAAGTAAGCATTTCTCTCCTGTTGAGGTGATGTTTGCACATTCAGGGCGTGTAGTAGTAGCTGATTGGGAGATAGGAGAGTTAGCAAGCGACCGGGTCGGCGAAAACCCTCAGGCTGGAGGTAGCCTAACGAGCTTGGAGGAAGCTCAGGATGCAGGAGCAGAAGAGTAGATATCTACGGACACCCAGAGGCAGCGAGGTGACGACCTTGCACAAGCTTCAAATCGGAGATTACAGCTACCTAGGAGACCAAAACGGGCGAAGGAATATTATAAAGTCTGCTCATAAAATCAAAGCCACATATGACAGCAGAAGAAAGAGAGCTACCAAATTTTGTGGAGAAAGGCACCTACAATGGGAGATAAGGGAGTGAATCGTAAACTGGTAAATAAATATGATGGACCTTTTAGAGTGACAAAGGTTCTACATAATAATCGATATGTAATCGAATCAATTAGAGGGTACGAACGGTTTGCAGCTACAGTGGCTGTAGACCCCCCGCGCAGATATCCTGGTGTCAGTGAGCTTGAAAATGAGATTGAGGCGCATGACAATGAGAGTGATTGAGTATGAGCCGGCCAATGAATGAAGAGTGAATGTCTATGTTGTGTTGTCCATATGTGTCGTTACTTTTCATTCAGGTTACAAAAACGCTTGCTTACACAAAAGATGGGCGAAAGGTATAAGTCATGCCTATTGGAGCACTAAGATAAGTAATAGGAGATAAGAGAATGAGTTGTATACTTGGAATAGTTGATAACCATGAGATAAAAAAAGGGGATGAGTAGGGAGGAATGGGAGGGAGAGAATACATTATGGGGAGGGAGAGAATACATTATGGGGAGGGAGACGATTCATTAGGGGAGAGAGAGGATACATTAAAGGAGGTAGGAGATACGACAGGTGGGAAAGGAGATGCTCTTTGATACGATGAAATGTTAATGTAAAGGGGAGAATGAGAGGGAGTTAGTGTAGAGAATTTTAATTTAATGGCGGTGCAGATTCTTGTATTGAGTTGAATAAATCAATTAAAGTTTAACATGCTCTATTTAAAAATCGACGTAACATCTGTTTATTTTTGTAGTAGTAGGTTTGAAATACTGGGTGGATAATCAAAATAAAACACGCCCAGTATTTCATATTATTGTTCGTTAAAAAAAATCGTTCAGACCCGTCGATTTTTTATCCCAGGGAGGAGATTTCGAGCATATCATCAACCTTCACACTTCAACCCTTTCGCGGGGGTAAGCTCCAAACCTAAAATCTTAATGAGATTCGTGGTACCTTAGTTTAAAGGTAATCAAAATCTCGAATTAACAACGCATCTTAATTTTGAAAATTTTATGGAGTCGTTTTTAAGAAAATAAGAGAAGAACAATAAAGAAAAGATTGTTTTAGTATTTTTGGATGAAAAAAATGTTAACATCCGTTTTTTGTCGAAGTAGTCTTCGTGCATAATTTCCAATTTTACAATTCGCAGGTGTGATCTTCATCCCTAAAATTAAAATGGGATTGAACTTTATATACCTCATTTTATTTATTATTCCGATCCCCACAGACCTTTACTTCAGAAACCTTTACTCGTAAAAACATTCATTGAATACTTTTATCTTGAGATGGACTAGCATTCTAAACTTGAAGACTATTGAGTCTCCTTCAACTACAATCGACCACAGGAGTGGATGATATAATATGGAAGGTAGTCAAATCAAATATTAATTTTTAAAATGTTGTGACATATTCCTGAAACAAATTTTGTTCTTTGACATGAATTTTTTGAAGAAAAATTCGAGAAATTGTGTTAAAGGACAGAAGAATGATATTTACATATTATTTAGAAATAACTTCTTGATACGCACTAACTTGAAAGGAACTATTTTGGCGGCTAAATTATTCAGAAAAACATTAATTATTAAATGCAAATACTTCTGTTAGATACGGTACTTAAGAATAAATAAACTGCAGAATTATTATTTTCATCACAAAATGATGCATCAAACAGTAAAATTTAATCCCCTTTTTGTACAAATCTAACATTTTCCGACATAAAACAAATGTTTCACCCAAAACTACAAAACAAACCACTACAAAGGTAAATAAACATAACAGTGAAACAGCATTCACCGTATCAGCGATCACGCGATTTTGTAATATCTTTTCGGGCAATATATTTTTTTAATAGTTATTCGTTGTTAAGTAGGTTAGTGAATGCATATAATCTGATTAATATGTTACATAAGAAACACCACAAGCGTTAATGCAAAATTATCTGTTGGTAAATTGTAATTTTTATTTGAGAAAACTAGCTCCCCCAAAAATTTGTTTGGAATGAAATGAGTGATTAAAAGGGTGTATATACACATTATATTTTTCTTGTCTCATTGTAGTGTTCCCAAGAGAACATGGCAAGTTTATCCTGAACACCATAATAACGTGATGGGTATGGTTCTATCCCAGATCCAGGATGGAGAAAAAAGTGTAATAGAGCAGAAGAATTTATAATAAACGAGAGAAGAACTACAGTGTCACTAGGAATGAATTACTTGATCATTTTCACAAATATTTTTATGGTCGTGAAATTGTCAAAAAAACTTAGTGGCTCCTGAATATGAAGACACCGGAAGGACACTTCGTCAGGGGGATGAAAAAATTGCTACAGTATTACTTCAAAATTCAGAGCATCGTTCCGGTAGTCCACATAACTTGTCAAGAACACCTTGTCGTGTAGAATACGGAAATTGTAGAAAAATTGAATAAACCTTTCAAAGTCTTAATCTGACTTTGTTGTCAAGGACATTAAAATCTAAATTAATAAAATATAAATTTGACATTTAAAGCTTTCAGTTTTTTCTCGAGAAAACAACGGAGAGCTGATACATGCATTCTAAAGTGAAAGACTATACCTTTAGCAGACAAGTTAGGAATAACAGAATGCATTTAACAATAAAAATTTTCATGAATATGATTAGTACCTAACTTTAAAGAGTAAGTAAATCTAGAAGACAAATTGTTTGGATTATTTTACTGTTATGTAACCAAGTTAAATAGTTTGCTCACCTCATTAATGGGATCAGATATTATACCTCTATAGATCCACATACCCAGCATTTTCATATATGGTATGCAGGCAGCTTCCATCAATTTTAAGCAAAGTAGTTGGGTTCTCTCATCTCCAATAGAACTAATTACATGATCATGTAGTAAACTTAATACTTTACCACCTTTAGCATCAGACTAAAAAGTACAAATATTACAAAATTATTAAATAAGCAATAAATAAAAAATATTGAGTGTACAATTAATATCTTAGCTGTTCATTTAGGTTTTCACTCCTCACAATGGTTTCTGAAAAAAGTTAAGTAATTGAACATCAAGGTGTAATACCTAAGGGTAATTTGTTGAAACTGCCCGGAACACTAGCTTCCTTCTTATTGATAAACTCTCTAGCAGGATTAACCGAGAGAAAGTGTTTCTACGGATCTGTCAGCCAGTTTTCCCGTAAAATATATTTTTTAAAGTAATTTGTAGAATATTAGTTTGCTAGACTTTTTTGCAATTGTCAATTTATTGATGAATTGACTGTGAAGTTTTCTTTTTGATGTTCATTTGAAAGGATCTATTGCGCTATCTCTCTAGAGGGTGGCCAATTTCTTCATTATGTAACAACCTGTAGACACTTTCGTTGATTTCCCTTAATGTGATTTTCTTTAAGTAATATCTTTTGTCTTGTCTCAGTCCATTTTGTGTATACCATTATCCGTTAGTACATGGTTTGCCAATCTTGATCTGTCTATATGTATTGTTGAGAAGTTGTATGGGTGTTTCTTTTTTGTCTTATTTGGAGAGGTCTTGATGTTTCACTAATATATGATTTCCCGCAGACACAATGCACAGTGTACACACAATTTTTTTAACTTTTAGTAATGTTTTAGGATTTTATTTTTCCCAAATATTATCTGTTTTAAAAACTGTTAATACTTTGTATTTATTTCAATCAAGCTTATAGACCAGGAGCACAGGGTATAATGTTTATATTTTCAATCTTGTTAGCAGTTGAATTTGGATAAGTTGTCTGCTGTATTTTTAGTGTGTTCGCATGGTTTTTTAAATTTTAAGTTAAATTTAGTAATATTCTGTAGTGGAGAGCCGATCAAGCTTGCAATGAGTCGTAAAGGTATCACTGTTTTCACGTCGGGGTGGATTGGATAATTTTTTCGATTGGTGATGGGCTGATTAGGGCTGCAAAATTTATATTTTTATTCATGTATTTGCAGGATATATAAAATTGTACAAATATAAAATTTATTCTTATCAAAAACATCATTAATTGGTTAAAATTGAATCTTGAATTACTTCTGGTTTTTGAGCAGCATCTATCTTGACAACTATCATCTACAATTTAGGAATGTTTTGGGTAGTGACCGCATAATTCAACCTTTTTGAAAGGTCATATTGTTTTGTTTTTGATATTTGTCTCATAGATAGGTTTAGATTGTTACGAAATTTACTTAAGCCGGCCCTGGCTTCATTCCGATAAGTCATCAATTGCTGGGCTTAAAAAAACAAGAACTGGAGTTTTCTAATGCTGACAAAAAAAGTTAATCTCGAAATCGCTCGGAAGCTGAAAAGTTGACATTCGATTGTGCGGGGGAATTTTTTTGCTGATTTTAAAAGGAGCGGCCCATAATCGCAGGAGTTAGATGGCGAAGAGCTTATCTTGTGTTATTATTGTGATATTCGAATCAGATGTTGTGTATATTTGATGTAAATAAAATCCCAGCCCTTCCTAAACAGTCCGACAAGTCCATTTTAGACACCGACGCCAGCAACACAGGTTTGGGGGCCGTCCTATCCCAGGTGCAAGATGGTGAAGAGAGAGTGATCGAGTACTACAACCATGGATTCTCGAAACCGGAACTTCGAATCGAATGTATTCGAGAAGGTCTGTACGATGTTGGGGGACAGGAAACCGAGAACAACACCACTGCACCCACAGTCAGACGGAATGGTGGAAAGATTCAACAGGACCTTGGAACAACACCTATCCAAGGTCATCAGCAATAACCAGCGTGATTGGGATCAGCATATTCCCCTATTCCTGTTGGCATATCGCTCAGCGGTACATAATAGTACAGACCTGACTCCAGTCAGGCTCCTATTCGGAAAAAAACTGCGATTATCCTGCGATTTGGCTTTTGCCTCCCCCGAAGAACCTTACCAAGACATCGACGATTATGACGACCAGGTCCGACATAACATGTTGGCAATACACGAATTAGCCCGAACGCAGATGTTGGCCACCAGTTACCGGATGAAGATGCGATAGGACCTCAAGGCCAATTCAGTCGGGTTCCCGGAGAGGGACAAAGTCTGGCTGAACAACCCCCAACGGAGCAAGGTTAAATCTCCAAAGCTTACACCCGCCTGGGATGGTCCATACGAGGTGGTCAAGAGGATTAATGATGTTGTCTACCGTATCCGTCGAAACCCCAGTGCTAAGTTGAAGGTGGTTCATTTAGATTGACTGGATCCCTAGCATGGAGAGGATGTTTCTGACCGGGACGATCAGAATAAAAGCCGGCCCTGGCTTCATTCCGATAAGTCATCAATTGCTGGGCTTAAAAAAAACAAGAACTGGAGTTTTCTATGCTGACAAAAAAAGTTAATCTCGAAATCGCTCGGCAGCTGATAAGTTGACACTCGATTGTACGAGAGAATACGATGCTGATTTTAAAAGGAGCGGCCCATCATCGCAGGAGTTAGTTAGATGGCGAAGAGCTTATGTTGTGTTATTATTGATATTCGAATCAGCTGTTGTGTATATTTGATGTAAATAAAGTTCTAGAAAGTGGTAGTGAATATTAGTTTTTACAATTTAATTAATTGAACCCACGGAGTTTACAACAATATGTTTGTTTCTAGAATTTTGAATTTGATTATATTTGTTTTGCAATTAAGAAAATTGGACAGAATTGAAAATGCGTGTAGTCTGATTGATTATGAGTTTCCTTCAATATATTTTCGAAATTAATAATTTAAGTACTTAAACTTACGTTTTGTCTTGTATGATATTGAATTCTTAGTTTTACCCATGCAAATTATAAAAACTAAATTAGTACTTGATAACTCAATAATTTGTATAGAGAAAAAACAGAGAATCCAACAAACAATACAAAGTACTTCCAATGTAAATAACGCACACCTGATAACAACATTGAAATTATATATGTGTTGAAAATAAATACAAAGAAACGATGTTTAAAGCAGCTAATGTTCAAAGATCAAATTTGATAAAAACAAAACCGGAAAACGCTACTCAAAGTTCTAAAAATTATGGTACAGTCCAAATAAGAAAAAAAAGTAAACAAATATAACGTCTCAAGAAGAAATATATTGGCAAATCATGTACTAACAGATACTGGTTTACATAAAATAGACTGGGACAGGTCCTGTCAAATGTACAACGAAAAGGAAACTGTAAAGTCAATCAATTGCCAATTGCAAGAAAAAGTCAAGCGAACTAATATTCTACAAATTGCTTCAAAAAACATTCGACGATTCTTAACGATGAAAACGAGTTGACAAATCCGTACACCTACGTTCTCTCAGTTAATCCTACGAGACAGTTTATCTAAGGGGTGTTTTTTTAGAGGTATAGAACTTTGAAATGGAATAAAACCAGGATATATTTTTTAAATTGATCTGAAATTTTCTTTATTCGATAATCTTCTGGCATTATAATTTGAATATGACTTCTGGCATATGATCGACACGGTTAGCTCAAACGTAATCTAATCTGGAGGTTCAATTTTCGATGACTTTTTTCAACATTTTTGGCCGTATATCGGCAATAACGCGGCGAATGTTGTCCTCCAAGTGGTCAATCGGCTTATCGGCGTAGAATAGCGATTTCATGTATCCCCACTGAAAATAGTCAAGCGGCGTTAAATCACACGATGTTGGAGGCCAATTCACGGGTCCGAAACGTGAAACTATGCGGTTAGCAAACGTTTCTTTCAACAAATCAATTGTGGCACGAGCTGTGTGACATGTTGCCCCGTCTTGTTGAAACCACAACTCGTGTGCATTAGAATTGTTCAATTGATGAACGAAAAATTAGTAATCATGGCTCTATAGCGATCACCATTGACTGTTAACGTTCTGGACAGCATTTTAAAGAAGTACGGGCCAATTATTCCACTAGTCCATAAAGCACACCAAACAGTCAGTTTTTCTGGATGTAACGGTGTCTCAACATGAACTTGAGGATTATCATTACTCCAAATACGGCATTTTTGTTTATTGACGTATCTATTCAACCAAAAGTGAGCTTCACCGCTAAACAAAATTCGCTTATGAAAATCGCCTTGCTTGGTGATCGTGTGGTTTCAATTCTTGGACGATGGACACATCCAATTCCTGTGCACGATGGCGAATAGACTGATTCGGGATTTCCTCTACGCTACGCTCTACAGCAGCAATGGATTCTTCTGTACGCACTGTACGACATCTCTGTGGATGCGTATTATTATTATTGAGTAAACGTGGTGCGAAAACGTTGCATAGTTAGTCGAATTAATTGCTCTAATGGACGATTATGTTGCCCGTATAAATGGTCATAGTGCGCGATACGTATTTCGAACAAAAGCATGATTTTCAAAATAAATTTGCACAATTTGAAAGCGTTGTTCTGGCGTCAGTCTATTCATGATGAAATGCCAAACCAAACTAAACATAAATCTCTTGACAGCTGACAAAATGGCCACAGGTTAAAAGAGTGTTGCCAACTTAAAGTTCTATACTTCTAAAAAAAACACCCTTTATAAGACAACTACTATTAGGTACTACATCTTGATTCAATTCTTTAACTCATATACTTTTTTCAGAAATCATTGTGAGGAGTGAACCCCAAAATCAAAATAGCTATTTACCTTCTCAATCAATAGAAACTACTTGCAGAATTACGTGAATAATTTCTCAAATTTTCCTCATAAAATATACTAACCTGGCAATAATTGAGAATGTAAATTTATTTATTATAAAGAAATTTGACAAAAATGCATTGTCGATAACTTTTCCAAGCAGAAATTGAATAAAAATGCAATGAGATAGAAATAGGTATCAAAATACAGTAACCAATCAGTAAAGGCTCTTTTGATGAAAATCATCAATTTCCTAGATACAAAATCAACTGGTTGAAATGGTGACTCATCGGATCAGATGGTCAAAAAGAGCCACAACACAACCATTTCCTTGAGAGGTTCCGCCTTTGAGAATTCCAGAAGGAATTTTTATGTCGATATTTGACCTAAATGCGTTTTGTGAACAGTTTAATATCCAAATTGTTGTCCATGAAATCTTTACAACAGCCTGTTTCTAAACATTGTAATTGTAATAAAGTTACCAAGGCAAATCCAGAGGATATGAAACTTTGAGTACTATTTCATCCTAAGTATGGTGCTCATAATAGATCCTGAATTCAAACTTTGTGTTGACCCGGTCGACTAATTAATCATTAAACGTTTCTATTACAACACAGCAAATAATTCAGTGCCAGCTAGCTAAAGATCTTGGGAGTTACATTGTATTAGTAGAACCTAGACAAAAAGCATGTAACGACCAAAGAGGATGAACTAGTGTGAAATAATTACTCATCAGAGTAGTGAACCTGTCAGCTAACTATAATTAAATAAGCAAGGATTTAAAATTAAAACATGAAGAGTATTAAGGTGGACATGAAAAGTAAACCTGTCAAAGAGAGTACCAAATTCTTTGAGAGCTTCTGTTAATTTTTTTATTTCTAATCTAGAACCTTTATGTACTCGATTACCTGAATCTGGAAATGTCGCATAAAACTAGTGATGTGCCGGGTATCCGTATCCGCGGATATCCGAGGAAGAAAAAAAATCCGTATCCGTTAGTTTTTGGCGGATCTTTTACCTCTTATATATAATTATAATTTTATATATAGGTAACAATGAAAAACTTTTAAACTCAATTCAGATTATTTTTTAAAATCGTATTTGGCAGCTTTATATTGCAAACATTTATTGTAGTGAAGTGAGTACCATACCGATAGTACAACTCAAAGGTACTAAATCAACTATCTTTATAATGAGATGTATCACACATATTGGTAATAAGCTTATTAAAATTATATATTTAAACATTTATTATAGGAAGTTTGTATAAAATATTATTTAAAATATCTTTATGAGATAAATTGGATTAAATTTTCGTGTTAAGCTTAATAAAATAATAAAATATTTAAGTATTATATCTTTTACAATGAGAAAAAAACAAAAACTTTCTTCGTAATATTTCAAATTCTAATTATATAAATTAATACTTCGTGACACATAGAGTGTTGACATTATATTCAAAACAGAGTGACAATTAGAGAAACTTAAAAAAGTTGAAAACCATAATTATGGTAAATTGTGTTTCAAAAAGAGCATCTTGGCAGCTTTGTCCCCCAAAACGCTGTTACGATGTGGCTCATAGACAAGTCATGCTGCACTAAAAAATTGCTCACTTGGAACGCTTGTCGCCGATGATGATAAATATGTGCGAGCGATGTGACTGAGACCTTCAAGTGACTACTTGTCCAGTCTATAACTATCATACTTTAATGTCTTTGGTTATGAGGTTATGAGGTCAATAACTTTTGTCCATAACAGATTGTCTCTTTCCAAAGGTTTATGTGCAATATTTACCGCCGCGTTCTCTAAAAAATCCGTATTCAGATCCTTATCCGCGGATATACAATTTTAATGATCCGGCCCATCACTACATAAGACATCACACGGTAAAAGTTGAATTGTGTACTTTGTTTCCTTAGATATATCTGTCTCCAACATCTCTTAGGTCTATTTGTGCCTTACTGAGGTCATTTTGACTTTTGTAATCCTTGGAATGGACGACATGATCTTTTGAAGGTATGTAAGGATTTTGTTGCTGACTCATCCCTCATCCGGTAGTTTTGAGCCCAGAATTTTCCTCATTATTTTGCGTTCTTTTGGAATATGTTCTATGCCATTTTATTACTGTGTTGTAGTCCCTTGTTTTTGTATGTACAGACATGCATTCCTTATTGTAAATGGTGTATGTCTTACCATACGCTCTCTTCATTTTCAGTACTATATTCTTTTGTGCCACTGTCTCACTTCCTGTCGGTTCGAGAGTCTCACCCACCTATTTAAAGTGTGAGACTCTTGTTTATTTTTCCCTATATCGTGTTCAAATTTTGAACATCTAGTTAAGCGGATTGGAATTTGGTATTTTCGAACGACATTTGTAAACCTATGTTATCTGCACATTCCTTTAAGGACTTCTATCTGGCCAGTTGTTGCTGCTTCATTACCTGCGAGTATGGATGTACAAATCGCAGCGGTTTCCATTGCCCCGTATTTCAGTTCCTTTTGCCATTCTGTGATGACTTGACCCAGTAATAGATTCAAGCGTAGTAGGGAGAATCCATCTCCTTAACGTTTCCTGGTTTTGAGTTGAAATGACAGATTTCTTCCATAAATTTGACCTTAGAAATTGTGTTTGTCAGCGTTTCTTTAATAAGTCCTAAGTTTTAGGGTCGAGTCTCCGTTCTTTTAGGGTATAAAACATCGACTGTCGGTCAATAGAGCCGTATCTCATCTGGAAATCTAAGAACGTGCAGATAATTGGAGCATTCCTGATGACTCCATATTTTAATACTGATTTCACGATTAATATTTGTTCTGCGCACGAGCGCCCAGGTAGGAAGCCTGCCTGGTATATCACAATTTCTAGGTATAGTTGTTCTTGTGTTCTTTGTGCACGACACGCTGACATAATTTTCTAAGCAACTGGTAGTATGGAGATTTCTCTGTAGTTATTCACATCTATTTGGTCTCTTTTTTTATGTAATGGGTGAATGAGTGCATATTTTTAATCTTCGGGTAGTTTTTCCGTTTGCCAGATGTATCTAATAATTTGTATAAGTTTGTGACTTGAGTCCTAGGTTTTTCAAGAATTCTGGCCTCGAAGTTGATAGAGTGACCTGTTTGGATACGGTGGTGTGCGACCGCTGAACTCGGATCGTTTTTATGAATTGACAGAAAGTGTTCATATACTCGAAGGTTGACGCGACATGGAATTTCGAAAAGTACTCGATTCTCGTTAGGTACTTTATCTTTTGGGTTCACGGTTAAGTTACCTATAGTTTGATTGGTGTTGAAAACTGTCTTTATTTGATGTCGATTTAGAATCCGAGCTAGATTATAAGTTCGTTTTGGCTATTGTCAATATCTGTTAATCGGATAGTTTAAGAGACAAACATTTCATTACAGAACTCAATTGGGCAGGGTGATGGTGAGATTGGGCAATTAATTGATTGGTATGGGTTGGTATATAAAGTATGTGAGAATCTATCGTTTTTATTATAAGGACGACATCAAGAAAAAGGATCAGACTTCAGTTCTCGCACAGCATCATATCCAAACAGGACACTCTATCAACTTCGAGGACAGTAGGACTACCATATTCCTCAATTCTCTTACGGCAACTAGTATTCGCGAAGCTATAGAAATAGAGAAATGATTCCTTTGTCTAAACTAACGCGATGATAGCACCAACCTTCCTACAGCACGTAAACAAACCAGACATACACACCAACACTCAACTAACCACAACACAGCCCCCTCATCACGTTTCATCCCCTTCCAATCGACCGACAACTTTAAATACGAAGCAGAGGAGATGCACACTCAATTCAGTTATCTAGTGGCACTTGTGGTGTAGGCCCGAGTTCGGTCTGGGCTCTAAAACTCTTTTAAATCATTCATTTTTTGTCTCTTGTTAATAGCTCCAAGCAGGAGTCGAAACATATAATTTAGACGCGGTTCTCATCAGGAACCCAAACGAGTTCATATTTATAACCGCGGAAGCCTCTCAGAACATTCTGAAAACACCTAGCATCCCACACTTTACGTCAACAAGTAACTTTAAAATCAAAAAACCTATAATGTAACTGTTTATCCGTGAAATTAACTCCAGATTTTTCACACTACTTTCAACTCAAACACTATAGTGTTTAATCCAATTTTTGGAAAATCTATCATTATTCACAATAAATAAATACTTCACAATGAAATATTCCCAACAAACTAATCAATAAGGTAAGAAAACATTGTAAACAAGTTATTTAAACTACAAACTGTGTTGCTGTTTCGATGCATTTATAATGTAATTTAAAAAGTTAAAAAATATTGTCATGAACCAACCTTACTAATTGAAGACGCAATGTTAGCCACAATACTCAAACTTTGCATATTCTTCTGAACAAAGAACCATAATTTCTGCAATGTTAGATTATTTCCTTTAAATTCACTTTCCAACTGAATAATGAATAGCTGAAAACACAAATATTGAAATATTTAGAATTTTGTTTCATATTGGAGATATACCATGTGATCTTTTATAATAAACTGCATTTCTTCAGCCAAAGCATTATTGACTTGCCCATACTCGAACCTCATCTTTTCTTCAATAAACCTCTGTATGATAGAATAATGACTGGCTAATGGCAATATTTGTTTAACTAGTTCTCTTAAAGTAACAGGAACATTTTCATTTATTTTAAAATGTCTTGGTCCATACAAATCTTTCAGATCTTCTGCATCTATATAACGACCAGGTAAACCAATCAGAACATTGAGTAAATCTTCAATCAACACATTCTCTTGGGATACAACAGGCACTGTAGGTACTGTATGTCCTAAATTGTGCATGGAAAAGTCCCATGACATACTAGGTCGACGCTGTACCCAAGATGTGACGGCTGGTGTACTAGGTAAGGGCATAGCTGATGATATATTTAAAATACTATTAAGTGAATCATCTTTAGTAGATTTTTTTGTTATAGCTTTTTTGAGTAAATTTTTTACCTAAAAATATAACAGTTAATACATAGTACCCAAAACTATGGTAAAATACCTGTGGTAAATCATCTTTAGTAAATTCACTTTTAACAGTAGAAGCTGAAGTTTTAATATTTTTTAATAAAAAATCTTTTAGGGTAGAATCTTGTGATATTAGATCTAACAAATGCACATAAGAGTTTAGAGAATCCACACTGTAATAAAAGAAACAACATTAATACTTGAGTTCAGTTCCTATGTTATATATATATATATATATATATATATATATATATATATATATATATATATATAGACTAGTCAAAGTAATTAAGTTTACAAACTGAGAAATTCTACTATTCAAGGCTAGCAAAACAAAATGTTTCCTATTATTATGGTTTAGACAACTTCTGAATTGCATTTTGTCCGTCTTTTAAAGAAAATGAGAAATTTACCACCATTTTGTTATGATAGTTTACTTTCTAACACATACTAGATAGCACTTAACAAATGAACTAGTATTCTTGCCAGCAAGACTTAAATGAAATTATGTATTAACTACCAGTACAATTGAATGCTCATAGCAGTAATTGTTGCAACTGGTTATACTTTTGATAACAGTGAATGATTTAATCTAAATAAAATAGCCTCATTCCATCCATCCTCCATTGCTATGTTTTTAATTGTGTCTAAAAAATTAACGTTTTGTGGTTTATTCCTAAAGAATTTGTTAAGGAAAATGCTAAGTTTACATTCTACCTAAAATTGCAAAATTTACATTCCAGTTAAATTCAGACGGAGAAAATACATGCTAATTTCATGAATTAGACGTTTTGCATCATCTTGTCTCTAATAAAAAAAATCAATTGAGAAAATATATTTATTAAAAGTTGCTTCTTCTCTTTTCTTAAGACAATTTTTTTTTCAACAAAATAATAATTATCGAACAACGTTAGTGTATCCTACTGCATATTAAATTGTATTATATAGTCTTTTATAGTCAGAAATAAAGTAACTGTTATTGTTCAACTATTACAGCAACTTCAGACTGGAACATCAAAGATTCTTGAATAAATGGGGAATAATTAAAAAAACTTTGTTGGCCACATTCAGATAATGCAAATAAAACTAAAGATCAACTGAAGAAACTGAATAAGATAAGAAATGCTTAAAATGACTATAAAAATATAATAATTTATTTCAAGTTGAATCTTAATGACATGGTTTGAGACTACTCATCAACATTGATAATAATAGTATCCCTTCTGGGATACCTTTCATGACAACTACCAACAGATGTTGTATAACCAAAATATGGGTAGATGCATATGTTGATACATGAAGAGGACAGGTACGATGATCACTTATCAATAACATAAATAGTAATTGGATATCTAACTCCTTTGTGAGGAATCATAAGATTGAGCTGGCATTCTAGACTTGAAGACTAATGAGTTCTTTCCGAATGTCATATACGAATTAAATATCCCAACTATAGAGGGTGCATCCATTTAAGTCGGCATTATTACTAATTTCGTTGTCATTAGAGGTAGGAGGTCCGGTAAATTAGCAAAGTAGTAGAATTATTTCTGCTGATTAAGATGGTAAAAACAGATAAACAATTACCCTAGCTTAATTTTATAAACACTCCTGTAATCAATAATCGTCTTTCTTATAATTTTTTAACATTAATTTGCCCAAAATTTGTGTAAACATACTTTCAGTATATTTATAACAATTTCCACATTGAACTTTAGTTAACATCTCACACTCTTTGATTAACTCCTAAAACGGCGAAACATATATATGTAGAGTATTTTTGAATAAATTTTTGGAAACATTTAAAAGTTGTAATTGAAAACCTTTTCCTTTAGTTAGTTTCCGGTGTAGCTTTCGTTGTTGTGTTCCACCTACTTACCCACTTCATTCGCGCAAGTCTCTATTGTATTCATTAGCTGCGTGTTATCTTTGTCTTATAGCTTTTCTTCTAGAAATGTGTGATATTGTTTGGAATGTCTTTCACAGTGTTATTATCTATGTTGTTGGTTGGTATTTCTCTGAAGAGTTTGGATTTTTCGAGTTCATATTGCAATATAGTCAGTGGGTTGAATTTAAAATTATAAAACTAATATCCACTTTCACTTTTCTAGAACTGTATTTACATCAAATTATACAGAACAGCTGATTCACAATAACATTACGATATACGCTTGTGGTCCATTCTAACTAACTGTTGCGAGGATGGGTCCTCCTTTTAAAATCAGCGTCGAATTCTCTAGTATAATCCAGCGTCAATTTTACAGTTGTCGAGTTATGATAGAGATAAGTTTTTCTCCCGTCCGAACCTTCTAGCTTTTTTTTATATCCCAGCGATCGGTGTTGTACTGAAATGAAACAGTGTCGGCTTTGGTAAATTTCGTATCACTGCCCCCCCCCCCCTTTAATTGGTAAATTTCGTAACAATATTAAGGACAATTCTTGCTCTGACCAATCTATGAACGCTCCTTGTCCTGAATGTATTCACCGTGATCCCATCTTCGATGAGGTTAATATTTGCCAAGATAAAATCAATTTAATATCTGACTGACCGATTTCAGGCTTCCCATGTCCATTTTGTATTGGAATTTTTCTCGACGAAGGAGTTTGATATGTACATTTTCTGATAGTGTGCGAACTGTACAAATTCTCTCCTCTTTTGTTGCGTTCATTAAATCCAAAGTGGCCCACTGATATCTCGAGATTTTTGTTTTGTTTAGCATTAAAGTCGTCGATTATTACTTGAAATGGCTGCTGTTATGGTAAAGATCCCTCATTAGAATTTAATTCAGTGAGGAATTTATCTCAGCAATGTTTCCACTGAATACGAGATTTGTTTCTGAAATTGTCGACTATGAGACACATGCTACTTTGATCTCATGAAGATGTCTGTATAGCAATTAAGCCAACGAGGAGACAATAATTTTACGAAGTTTTGGTTTTATTTCTCTGTGCAGCATCATAAGTGGTTACCGTATGCTAAAAAAATGAGAACTAAAAGCAATAGAAGGGCAGCAGCTTGTTATTGCATTATTAAGACTGATGATAAAGTGGAATCATAGATAAGGATATAAACCTTCTCACTAACTTCTCGAGAAGAAACTCCGAGCTTATTAGAATTTTCGTCAATAGGTGATTTTCTGACGTTTACGTTTTTATAATTTTCCGACGAGCAACCCATAAATTCGAATGGGATTCATATAATACTATTAATCTACCTATTAAGGTTCTTGTTTAATTTACATTGTGATTCTTTCATTTTACTCCTCTTTATTATTTTCACACATATTTGAAAAAAATCGAATTTTTGTTAGCATTCGGTATCTCACGTTTACACGTTGAAACTTATTTAAGTAATTTAGCTCTCATGAAACACTCTCATATGAGATTATCTCCCATGTGTTATCTCAACACTATCTCCATAATAACAACTTTTCAGATATTTTTATCTTATTGGAACAAAATATCCTGAAAATATTTCATAGTGGATCTGTACCATTAGTATTTAGTGTCATTTGGATTTCGTTGTATAGTTATTAGATCTCTTTGTCCGAATGGTTTGTTGTCGGCACGTAAATATGTATTATTTGAATAGAGCATCTTTTCAAAACTGATTTGAAAAAAAAAACAGTTTTGTGTATTTTCGTCAAAACTCATAGCCTTAGCATCTTGTTGTCTGCCTGCATGACAGTGGTGATCAGTGTCCGTTCTATTGTCATTTGAATTAATAATCAGAAAAATGTTTAATTTAACAGAAATGCACAAAATAACCATTTTACGCATGATTGGTTATTGGATTGGAAAGACACAAATCGAAGTTACTTGCTGATTTCCCGAAAAAGTTCAAAATTTGCCGCCTGTATCCCAAGGAACAATTAGCAGAATAGAAAAGCAGTTTCGCGAGCTTGGTCATGTAAGACAGATAAAAAAAGTAGCTGCCAATGCTCTAAGGGATAATACGAAATTGGATATTATGCTTGAGTTTCAAGAAAACCCACATAATTCTGGTGAAAAAGCAGCCCCACTGTTCCACTTTAGCCACACATCAATTTTTCGAGTATTAAAGGAAACAAAAATGGATCCCTCGATAGGAGGACATACTTCTGTGAGCAAAAAAAAAAGAGCGGCATTCACTTGAGACTGAACGATAGAAACGAAAGCTTTTGACGAAATATACTTCCCTTTTTTCACATTATCTCACCGTCTCTATTTTTCTTTATTAGTGTCACTCTTAGTAATGGATATAAATATGAGGTGAATTAAAATAATTGTCACTATTTTGTTACGACTCAAGTATTAATCCTAACTTAATTCTTAATTTAAATATCTCTGTAAAGAAATATATGTTTAGATATTGAGTAAGTGTTTGTAAATAGTTTTGTTAATCTGAATAAGTATTTGAAGACAAGATATCAAAGAAAACTTCGTTTTGTTCTTAGCTGAAATCATTTCAAACACAACATTTATTCAAAACAATAAATTATATACCTATATATTCAACGGTAACAACAATTTAACATTTTTTAAATTCATATTCTTTGCAATATTAAAATTTAATTTAAACCGTGCGCCTTAGACTCTAACCACTTGTATTTGGTGGATTTAAAAGCTCCGGATGTATATAATACAACAGTCTTGAGTATTGTTTATTACGATAACAAAACGATGTAAACAAAGGAGATGTTTCGCTGAATGTGTAGCCTTCTATGAGTCTATATTCGTTAATAATATGAAAGTTTAATGCCAAGTTGCTTTTTTGTATTGTATTATTTTTAATTTCTGACATATGAGACGTATCACAAAGAGAGTATTGGAGTATTTATTAAAACGAAAAGCAAATTTTGTGCAGGTATTCTATATTACTAGGATGTTATATTGTTTTTTCCTATTTATTATTGATTTTCTATAAAATTATTATTCAAAAGTCTTAATGTAAAATGTTTACTTGATAATATGAAGCTAGTCAATACATAAGTTTAATGGTGTTCTTTCTGATGTCTGACGTATGTCAAGTCTTTAATTTAATGTATCGCAAAGAGAGAATTGGAGTTTTTATTAGAAAATTTTGTGCTGGTTTTCTATATTAATTGGATGTTACATTAGTTTATTTTCTATATATTATTGATATTCCATAAAAGAAGAAACTCATAATGTATTTTACCTAGTCTGTGTTTCTCAACAGTGAACTGAATTGTATGGGTATTTCAAGATCAAGGTGGTAGTGTGTGGTGTCGGTGTCGAAACAAATGAAATCTCAAGTTATATAATTCATTCCCTTGCTCATCTATTTTCATATGTGTAAATATGGGCCTACGATAAGAAGCTTTGTCTTCAATAATGGTAAGGTTAGATAACAATGTGATCAAATTAGAAGATGTTTTATTTTCTGATGAGACCACATTTACACTTCACCGTCATGTTAATCGTCAAAATTGCCGCTATTGGTCTAATGAGAATCCTCATTGGATGACAGAGAAATATACGCAATATCCTGGAAAAGTTAATGTTTGGGCAGGAATCGTTGGAAATCATATCGTAGGTCTCTTTTTCATAGATGGCAACTTGAATGGAGAGAAATATTTAGAACTGCTCCAAAATAATGTTGTGCGAACTTTGATAACTTATATCATGATCCAGTAAACCCACAAGTTCCTGCCAATACAATATGGTTTCAGCAAGATGGGGCACCGCCCCATTACGAAATCAGTACCTGAACCTTTTTCCAAATCGGTGGATTGGGAGACGCGGATCGATAGAATGGCCAGCACGATCTCCTGATTTGATGCCATTGGAGTGCTTTTTGTGGGGATACTGTATACAAAACGAAACCCCTCAACATAGATGACCTAAAAAGCCGAATCACGCTTGCGATTAGATCAGTTACGCCTGAGATGTTGAGTAACGTTACCAGATTACCAAGTTGCCAAGACGTTCGCGGCGAGCATTTTGAACATTTCCTACATTAACATTAATGATTTTTTGTTTTTTTTATATTATTAGGAAATAATCGGTATTAATTATTAGGTTTTTAGTGTAATATAGCGAAATTGTAAAATAAAATAAGTTTCTTGTTCACTTAATATTTCCGAAACAATTGAAGATAGGTGTAGGACACTGTACATGAATTATGTCTAGAATTTTCTATATTTTTTTGTTGTTGAAAAAATGCGCATTTAAAAATAGAAATCCACGTGTCCAAGCGTTTTTCCCAACAGGCCCTCCTTTATTCGTTATCGAAGTTATTCCATTTGGCTGTTCCACAATGTATAATAAATAGGGATTTGGCTTTTATTTAGTTAATACAATATAGTTAATGTTATAACTATATTTATATTTGAAAATGCTCATTAATTAGAATTTAAATTTCTCTATAGTTAAGTTCGTCCAATAAAAGTCATAATCTCTGAAAAAATTATATTACAAATAAATGTCTTACATAATTTATGGATGTTCCCTTTTATATAATTACTAGCGGTTACCCCCGGATTCCACAGCACATGGAATGTACAGTTCTTGGCAAAAAGAAATAGCGTATGAAACCTATCAGCTATCCTATATAACAACTTTTTCTAATTTTGTTTGAACCACCCTACATATCTATAAATCCACCAATCCCGAATATATTCAAATGTTTATGGGCCATCCTATATAACAACTTGTAGTTGTACTCTACTCTACTTCACCATATAGTGTAATTATTCTGTATATGCTGCTGCTTATTTGTCACCCAATATAACATTTTTTAAACATCTAACTATAATCTTGAAAGTCTGTATATTTCAAAAGTCCAAACGTTTCAAGGTCTAAATCAGACCTCGTTTTCAATTTTCAATGGTATGAACACAAATTAAACAAAAAATTAAGAGGATTCATAATGACTAATATTGTATTCACAATTTGACATTATTAGTATCTAATATTTGTCATTGTAAATCCTCTTAATTTTTTAATTTTTTGTTCAATTTGTGTTCATATCATTGAAAACGAGGTCTGATTTAAACCTTGAAACGTTTGGACTTTTGACATATACAGACTTTCAAGTTTATGTGGTGTTATTCCCAAAGAACTCAGAAAAAATAAAAACCAGAGATGCCACAATTATCATTCAGAAAACACCTAACTATAACTCTACTCCCCCTATATTTCAACTATGCCACTGCTCACATAACAATTATTTCTGGTAATTTTCAAGCCACCTTGTATAAAATACTTCACCCAAACTGCAACTGCTTATGGTACACCCTACATAACAATTTGATTAAAAAAATGAGTCACCTTGCATAACTCTTCTTCACTCTATATTACAACCATCCTGTATTTAGTGTTGCTTATTGGTGACACAATATAACTTATTTGTATGTTATTTTTTTAACCACCCTTTTTATTTATATTAAATATTTCAACCATCCTGTTCAGGCATCTGCTCATGGGCCACCCAATATATTTTTTTAACACTTAACAGTAATATTATATTAAAATAAACACACTGATGTAATTTTCAGTTGAATTTATTTACTATTGAGAATCGTTTCACCAGAAGAACTATGGGAATGCAATTACTTTTAACTTTTAATTATTAACAGTAACTTTGCTCCACCCTATATGTAAACTATCCTATCTGTGCAACTCCTTATGTAATAAGCTATTTCATTTCCCCTCATACTTTTTGAACCACAATGCAAAATATAATTTCTCTCTACCTAATATTTAAAGCACCCTTCATGTGCAGCTGTTTCTAACATTGTTTGAATCACAGTACAATTTTACTCGCCCCAAAATTCAGGTATTCAATATATGCAACTGTTCATCTTCTACCCTATATAACACTTTTCTACAATTTTTTATCCATCCTGTATGTCGACTACCTTGTATATGCAACTACTTATTGGCCACCCAATATAACATTTTGTACCACCTACTCTATTCCACCCTATATTTCAACCATCTTGTATGAATAAGCAATACAAACATTTTTTTCAACGCATTTTAAAACTAAAATAATTATAGTCCGGCCTATAATACGTTTATGGGCTACTCTACATAATTTTTTCTAAAATTTTTTCATCTACCCTGTATAACTATAATTCTACTCTACTCTTATTTCAGGCACATTGTATATAAAACTACTTGTGGGTCACCTAATATAACATTTTTTGGCACTCAATGTATAACTATAATTCTAGTCCACCCTTTTTTCAACCACCTGGAATATGCTTATGGGCTACCTAATATAACATGTTTTCAACCACCCTCTATAACTATAATTTTACTCCACCTTTTATTTGAGCCATGCAGCTGCATATAGGCCATTCAGTGTTACAATTCTTTTTAAGATTTTTGATCTACCCTGGATAAGTAGAATTCTACTCCACACTTATTTCAACGAAATTGTATATACAACTACTTATGAGCCAAACAATATAATATTTTTTCAACCTCCTGGTAGATACAACTATTTATGGCCCACCTGTCTTGAACCACCCTGTATAACTAATTCTACTCCACCCTTATTTCAGCCACATTGTATATATGTAGCTGGTTATGGGTCACCCAATATCACTTTATAAGATTTTTTTAAACCCATGTAATTCATAATTCTACTCCACTCTATGTTTCAACTATCCTTTGTATGCAACAGCTTGTGGAACATCCTTACGTTTGACATATCAGTTGAATTTTTTTTAATGGAAACATTTTACATTGGCACATTCCAAAATAGAGTAATGTGTGCTACCCAACATCCTAGAAGTGTTTTTGCTATATCTACCATTTCTGTCAATGTAGTGAGATAAAATATATATCACATTTTAAGTCTAATATAAGCTTTTCAACAAAAAAAAAGATTTACCAAAATCAGTTCAGTAGTTCTTACATGATACCCAAAGAAACAAAGAGGCAATTACAATTTTATGATAGTATACAGTTTCAAGGCTGCCACCAAATAAAATTACTCAATACTTAATTAATAGTTTTTTTCGTTTAATTTTCGGCTAGTAAGTTATTAATGATTGTAAAACTTTTAATTATTATTGATGGCTGTTTTATTTTGTCCAGTTTTCTATTAAAAGGAATGTTGGTTAGTGGGGCAATAATAATCAACATACTATGATATACTGTAAGTTTATATTGATCAGGATGGAAGAAGCTATTATGGATTAGTTAGGTCAGTGTGCAATGGTTTATGGCATTTGGAAAAAGATATATCTTTTAATTGTTAAATCAGAATATTTAAGCCGTTGTCTATCTTAATTTATAGTGGGAATTTCATGTTGGGGTGGGTTGATTTATATATTTGTTGGGGAACTATAATTGCCTATTCGTACCAATCAAACTCTCTACTCTACCTCAGTCACAAGATCATTTAAGTCAAGATGGTAAAAACATACTAAAGCATTTGAAAATCATAATTATAATAAAGCAACCTTGACTCTTGGCTAATCACTTATGAATGAAAAAAAATTCATATATCTTGAATGATCAAACTGATACCAATTGATTCCTATTGCTTAGTTTTAATTAACCTAAATAATATTGGTTTTACTAATATTTGAACTGATCATTTACTAAGTCATTATGAGCTGTTTTTGTTTTTGTGATAAAATCTTTTCATTCTACATATCTTAATGTTAAACACTGTCCAAATTACCATTAATTATAAATTATATAATTAAATTTGGTTATTATAATTTTAATTAAATTTGAACCAAGCAACAAACAAAAGTTTCCTTGCCTTGCTATTAAATCACTGATAAATAAGTTTGAAGTTCAAGGGTTAAGTGTGCTTGAAAACAAGTATCTAGAGTAACTTTTATTTAGACAATTCAGTGAAAGATCATCTGGGGAGAGCTGTTCTTTCCAAATATGGCTGCACCAACTTTAATCTACAGTTGGCTCATGAACTCTCTCCCCCCTTATTATGATACCCCTCCCCAAAGCATCTAAGTTGTATGTTTTTTTAGTGTTTATTTTGCTAAATCTTCAGTGGGGCCAAGCCCCCCCACCCGACAATCCTGGTACTAAGTGTATCAGGTATTTCTGGGAATTCATCTGCATAGTTGTCAACTGATCCTGTCATTGATTATGAAAAGACATTTCAGTACAGTCACATCAGCCCTCATCTGGTATGTTTGCATTGTTCTCCAATCTTCCTCACCCTTCTGATAATTTATTTCACCATTGATCCTTAGAAGGATTACTCAACTATGCAGATGAATTCCTGGAAATTATTTGATATATCTACTACCCACAAAAACTTAATACACATCACATAGTACATATATTATATTTTTACTCTGTTTTGGTATATACTCTATTCACTTTCTGTACTCTACAGTTAGAATCCAGACAATTGTTTAGTTTGCCCTATTACTCTACTACACTCTTATTAAGATACAATTCAAATTTTGTTATGAAAAAGAAGTCATTCAACAGATTAATTAGGTTCCCCCTTCATAAATACAAGTACATACTTTTTTTCCCTTAGGTCACTATATTTTGACATAAATGCTTCGGAATTTTGAAGATCTTGGGTAAGGCGAGTTAGATGTCTCTGAACTTCTACAGTACACCCAGCTACATTTATTTTTTGACTATTTTGTAAATACTCCACTAATCGGTCTGGGGGTACATCACCACTGAAATAATCTGATAAATATATCACAAAACAGTTATAACTTTAGTTTACCCAAAACGCTGAAGTAGTTTGTCTACAATATTTTGTAATTTAAATTCGCTCATTTTTAAATGTTTATAAATAAAAATTGTACAATTACTCCATCATTCAAATTTGAGATCACAGAACGCACACAGAAGAAACTCTTTTCTGTGTTTTGATTGTATTGAATTTCGACCATAAATAGATCTTTTCACCCTTTGTAATGCGCAGGCGCGTTTGACATGGAAAAAAGGCGGGAATATGAAAGTATCGTGCACTTTTCACAAATATGCTTAGGGAACTAATATTAATATACCCTTATTATCAATGAAGTTAACTGAAATATTAATTAGTGGACCTTTATTTGTACATCTTTCAATTAAAGCAAATAACTGCATTCAATTATAATAGTAGTTAAAGTGATATTTTCGTCAACAAGGTGAAAATAAGGCAGATGTATTTGACAGGTTAGGACAAAAATGATACTCATATTAGGTTCAAAGTAATAAATATACGGATAATTAATAAAATAAACATTAGTAATACAAAATACAAATTTAATTAATTTATTATTACTATGGTTTTATCAGTCATTGTCTTTTTTACTACAATTTGTGATTTAAATTATACTGACTATTCATGTTTCGACTGACAGATACCTATATGAAAGATAATTTATAAGATTTTCACGAAATTTGTTCAAAAATTGTATATAAAAATATTTATTTAAACTCAATTTGCATCTATATGTCACAGTACATTATGTACAACTGAATATGAAAAAGTTTACACTCGTTTTATTTAATAAAAGCCGTTACCCGCGGTTTCACCCGCGTACGGAATGTTCAAGCTGTCCCCAAAAGAAATTACTTATGAAACATATGGATTATCCTAAATACATAATGTTTAAACCACCTTGTTTAAACCACCCTACTTAACTATAAATCCACCAATCCCCAATATGTTTCACCCAAACTGCCAGTACTTACGGACAACCCTAATAATAATTTTATTCGACATTTTTTTAAATCTCCTTCAATAACTGTAACCCTACTTCACCCTATATTCCAACTATCCTGTATATGCTGCTGTTTATTTGTCACCCAATATAACTTTATGAACACCTGATTATAACTCTTTTCTACCTTATATTTCAGCTGTGCAACTGCTTATCGTCTACGCGCTGTATAACAATTATTTCTGATATTTTTTAACCAACTTTTAAAGTACAATTTCTCTTTACCCTATATTTTAATCACCATTTATATGCAACTTTTTCTAACATTATGTTAAACACACTCTAATATTATAATCTTGCTTCTCCCCATATTTCAGATATACCATATAGTAGAATACAACTGTTCATGGTCCACCCTACATAATAATTATTTTTCAACTTTTTTACATCCAACTTGATGGAAATACCGGTGGAATCCTTGGTGTGTCACAAATTTAAAAATACAGTTTTGCACCCTAACACCAAACTTTTATTTAAACATTTACCCAAACTGCAACTGCGCTTATTATCCACCCTATATTCCAAATTTATTCAATATTTTTTTAACCTCTTTTTATAACTAAGTCTACTTCTACATCTACATCTACATCTTCTACATCTAAATTAAAACCATCCTGTATACACT
The DNA here is from genome assembly GCA_034190945.1 of Octodonta nipae. Taxonomy (NCBI): domain Eukaryota; kingdom Metazoa; phylum Arthropoda; class Insecta; order Coleoptera; family Chrysomelidae; genus Octodonta; species Octodonta nipae. Next base: position 56,457,466 of record CM067221.1, on the reverse strand, counting down.
GCTGCCAATTTGTAAAACATTACAACTTATTTTTGAACCACCTTGTATAACCATAAATTTACTCTACAAATTATTTCAACAACCCTGTTGTGCATTTGCTTAGGGGCCACCAGATATAACATTTTTTAAACACTTAACTATAACTCTGGTCCACTCACTATGTTATATATGCAACTGCGTATGGACTACGCTATATAACGATTTTTGAACCACCCTTGAAAGTATAATTTGTCTCCATCCTGTATTTCAACCACCGCTTATATCCAGCTTTTTCTAACATTATTTTAATCACACTGTATGAATTATAATTTTACTTCGATCCATGTTTCAGATATTACATATCCCACACAGCAAGAAATATCTGAAGAAATATTTCACTGAAATATTTCTGCAATATTCCTATGTCCACGACAAAATAGTTACTGAAATATTTCATGAAATCTTAGAGAAACATTTCCAGAAATATTACACTAATATTTCATGAAATATTTTAGAAAATTTTAGTCTTGAATATAGTAATATTTTGGAAAAAATTTCAAAAGATACTTTAGACCGCAAATATTTTAGCACTACATATTTTAAAATATTTGACTCTAATATTTCTGAAATATTCGTATGCTCACGACAAACATATCATGAAATATTACAGAATATTTCATGAAATATTTAAAAAGGTTTTTGTAGCGAAAATACGATTTCTGAAATATTTTATGATACTTCAAAACAAACATGAAATATTATATAAATATATTTAAATAGTTCACTAAAATACATTTACACTATTTTTATATTTACAACAAAATATCTTTTGAAATATATCATGAAATATGACACAAAGATTTCATAAAATATTACAGGAATATTTCATGAATTATTTCAAATGGGGTTTTGTCGCGGACATAGCAATATTGCTGAAATATTTCAAGAAATATTTTGAAATGTTTCAAATCAAACCAGAAATATTGCATAAATATTTCTACTCCACCCGCTATTTCAACCACCTTGTATATGCAACTACTTATCGGCCACCCAATATAACATTTTTTGTACCACCTTGTATAAGTTATACATACATACATATAGTTATAAATCCATCAATGCCCAATATATTTGACCAAAACCGCAACTGCTTATTGGGCACCGTATATAACAACTTTTTTCAGCATGTTTTTGAATCACCTTGTATGTATGACAACTTTCCAGTATACGCTAATGCTTATTGGTTGACCAATATAGCATTTTTTAAATAATTAGCCATAACACTTCTCCACCCTATATTTCAACTATCCTATCTTTTTATTATGAACTACGCTATTTCACAATTTTTCGTCATATTTTTTCAACGACATTATTAAGTATAATTTCTCTCCAAACTTCATTTAAACCCCCCTTCATTTACAAGTTTTTCTAACCTTATTTGAATCATATTGTATAACTATAACTTTTCTGCGCCCCATGTTTCAGGTACCCCATATATGCAACTGCTATATAATAAAATTTTGAAGCATTTTTTACCCACCCTGTATAATTATAACTCTACACCACCCTATATTTCAACAAACTTTTATGTGCAACTACTTATTTGCCACCCTGTATCCTTAGAATCCTACCCCACCCTATATTTCAACCACCCTTTAAATGGAACAGCTTATAGATCATTGCATTACTTATTTTTTAAACCCACCTGTATAGCTGTAATTATACTCCGCGACATATTTCACCCATCCTATATATGCAATTGCTGGTGGATATAAAACAAGTTTTTAACCGCAACATAAACTATAATTCCACTCCATCTTATATTTCAAACACCTTGTATAAACAATTGCTTCTAACATTTCTTCAACCCATTTCATAACTATAATATCTTATGAAAGGGGTAATGTACAAAGAACAGTTTTTATTGACTTTGAGAAAGGCTTATTTATGTGGGCCGTCATCACTTCTGGTATAAGGTGCTAACCTGTTGAAATGGACCACGTAGATCTTTGTAGCCTGGGCGAATATCCACGACGACGTTGCGGGTTATACTACCGCCCTCAGCTCTGATGTCACAGGCTTCCTTCATCCTGGCACTGGCATTCTCAATACATAACAGGACTCGTTGTTGGATTTCGTTCATCTTTCGTCTCATTTCTTTTAGCGCTTGAACTATTTTTTGGTCTTTCTGGATCTCCTCAGATTGTCAATGGTCATCGAGGGCGGTAGTTATACAGAGAACAACCTCTTTTTCTTCAGCTCGTTGACAATGTTTGCAATCGTAGGGCTTGCGGTCTCCTCGATAAAGCATCAGCATTAATAACCAATGTTCAGTCTCGAAGTCGAATTCTTGGAACCGCTCAATCCACCTGGCCACTTGTCCTTCGGTGTTTTTAAACTGCAGGAGACACTTCAGTGCTGCGTGATCAGTCCTCAGGAGGAATCTTTTACCATAGAGGTACTTGTAGGAATGTTCTACTCCCTTACCACAGCCAAGAGTTCCCTGCGAATAACGCAGTAATTCCGTTCTGACTTGTTCAAAGTCTTTGCTGAAATATCCGATGATTTTCTCCTGGCCCTCTTGGATCTGAGAGAGCACCGCACCAATTCCGAGATTGCTTGCGTCTCTATCCAAGATGAAGTTCTCATCTGGCAAAGGATAACTTAAAATTGGGGCACTGGTCAATATATTTTTCAGGGCCTCGAACGATCGCTGGCATTCCTCGTCCTATTGGTACTGCACCCCCTCTTCTATGAGTCTAGCGAGTGGCTTGGCGATATTAGCAAATCCTGCTACATACCGACGATAGTAAGTGCATAACCCCAGGAAACTTCTTAGCTGGTGGATATCTTTAGGTATCGGCCATTCCTGGACAACTTTGATTTTCTATTTATCAACAGCTACTCCCTATGCGGAAACCACATGTCCAAGGTATTGTACCTCTTCCTGGAACAGTTGACACTTCTTCGGACTCAACTTTAGTCCGGAACTTCGACTAGTCGTCCAGATTCTTTTCGTGGTCCTCAAACGAGTTTCCAACTACGATAATGTCGTCAAGATAGACCAGGCAAGTTTTCCATGAAAGCCCTTTTACCACTGTTTCCAAAAATCTTTCAAAAGTTGCTGTAGCATTACACAACCTAAACGGCATTACCTCGAATTGGTAAAGTCCTGAGCCGATGGTAAAAGCAGTCTTTTTTCGGTCTTCCTTAACTAGTTACACTTGCCAATAACCGCTCTTCAAGTCCAGGCTGGAAAACATCTTCGATCCAGCCAATGTATCTAGGGTATCGTCTATCTTAGTAGAGGATAGCAATCTTTCTTCATGGCGTGATTTAGCTGCCGCAAAATCGAGTTGAAACATCTTTCTTTTTAACCAAGACAACTTTAGAGGCCGCCCAAGGGCTATTGGATGGTTCAATAACACCTTCTTCCTCAATTTCGTGGACATTGGCTAGTGGTAGTCTTCTCGTCGACGGTCGAATGGGACGAGCATCCCCGGTATTAATTTTATGTTTCACTAGATCAGCTAGCCCTCTTTTTTTTTCTCTACGTCGAAGATATCCTGGTAGTTTCTTTTTTAACTTCCTGGAAGAATCTTTATGAGTTTCTCCAGTTCTTCCGACAGTTTATTTGGTATGATTGCTGTATGTTGCGTACTTATGACTACAGAGGAAACTGTTGAACAGTGGCCCAAAATTTTTCCCTTCTTTAACGCAACCGAGTAAGAATTCATGTTCATTACTCTTACTGGCACAATCTCCTTGGCACGAAACAAACTGTTTCCCTGTGGGATACCTCTGCCTAAATTTCCATCCTGAAGTTCGGGATCGAACATCATTACTGTTCCAGCTTAGTTTTTCCATCTAGACAAGCCTCTACAATGATTTCAGCTCTTTCCGGAATATTGACATCCTCGGCTCAGATGGCTCGAAGCATTATGTTATGTCATCTTCTCCATGAAGCACCATTTCTGCGTCATTTACTCGTAGAATTACACCTTTAAAGTTTAACTGGAATCTCTTGGAGCTCATGACATCCATTCCATTGATGAATTCGTCTTTGATGTCTGCTAGTAATGCTCGATGTAAGAATGTTGTATTTCCCAAGGCCATTTCAACCTCTATTTCACCATGGACTTTAGCTGTTTCTCCTGTCGCTGTTCGCAGTTGTCATTTTGGTGGTTTTAGCATTATCTGTTCTAAAACGATGTGGGCCTTATAACTGTTTTTGTCGCACCTGTATCCAGCAGCATTACACATTGCTTCTTATTAATAAAGCCATCCACAAAGACACTGTTAACGTGGCAGCGAAGCGACATATGCGTTGATAGTTGGGGCTTGATGCCTGTAGGTCGACGATGGTCCCTTTACATTGCCCTTCTTTAGTTTCCCCGACGAGGAAGTTGGTACTCCGTTGCTCTCCTTGCAACAACTATGGATATGTCCTACCTTACGCCATCTCATTAGTCTTTGACTTCTAAGGACTTCCTCTATTATCTTCTTTACAGAGGCTTCATCATTTTCGCCATTTTCTGATTCTCCGTCAATGATTCGGACTCTTGACCTCTGCACGTATTTTTCGCAGCCTCGAATTCCAGAGCTCGAGCTAGTGCGTCCACTAATTGAGTCGGTCGTGCTAGGGTCAATGCTTATCTGGCTTCGTGGTCGCGAAGTCCATCCAAAAATGCTCGTACTGCTAACTTTTCTATCACATTTTCCGGTGTTGCTGGATAGGCAGGGCGAACCAGACTAGCAATATCAGCTTCAAACTCTTGTAGGGAATCATTTGATTTCTGGTGGGGATTTTTCAATTGGGAGTGGTAGACGTGTTCCAAATGTGTCTGGCCTTACCTTAGTTCTAAATGTTTGACCATTGTTCGTAATATTTTTGCTCCGTGGTATTTATCGTTTGCAGAATATCTGTAGCGTCCTCTCTTAAGGCGAGGGTTAATGCTATTTCCTTCTCCCCTACCGACCATCCGTTTAGCTTTGCTGCAGCCTCGAATTGGCCCGATAATTTGTCCATGACGATTTTCCATCAAATTGGGAAGGTTTCGTTTTGGGTCTTGTCCCCTCGAGGCCAATTTTTACGAATCCACTACTTCTGGACTGTTTCCGCTTTCGGTTTTTGATTGTATTTCTCCCCTTTGTATTGGGACAACCTGTTCTTTTATTTTGCTAATCTCAGCCTCCAGTATGTGCTTTAACTCTTTTCTCTGCGTTTCGTTTTTGTCTGTCGTCTGCTTCAGCTCTTCGACCATTGTCTGATTTAGCTCGTCCAGCTGAGCTTCATTCTCAGCTATTTTATCTACCAGCATTTCGGAATTTTTCTGTACCATGCTTTTCAAATTTTCTTCTAAGAATTTAGAATTTTCCACTAATTTGTCTTCTAGTGTTTTAGAATTTTCTAGTAACTTGTCTTCCAAGGTTTGAGAATTTTCTGCTAGCGCCTCCTTCAAGTTTTTAGAATTTTTTAGCAATTTCTCTTCTAGAGTTTTAGAATTTTTTAGTATTGTCATTAGCTTATCTTCTATTTTCTTTAATAGCATACTCATGTCCCCATTACCAAAAATTTTAAACAAATAAGTATATGAAATAACTGCCGGCAGCAGTTTCCATTAGAATATCTTGAACTAGTATGTCTGAAGCTGGTAGACAATGTACTCGTTCCTCGAAGTTTTCTTGGACTTTATACCCTTAACCCGTAATGCGTCCTGTTATGGCCATTGGGTCTTATCCGGTCCAATAAGCGTCGTCGTACCTGGCGGTTGGTTGTCGGGGATGCGTGGCGGCAGAGGCCGAAGAAAAGCTCGCCAAATGTTTTTAATTTGGACGCTGGGCTCGCTAATTATATTTTCGTTCGAGATTATATATGCTCTATCTATGAATTTCCTTTTGTACCAGTGCTCTTCCTGGTGAATTACCCTGGCCTGGTCCGAGTTGATATTATGATGTTCGGTCCATACGTGATTAGCTAGCCCAGACTTCGTTATCTCCGCCCTTTGAGTAGCTAAGCGGTGTTCCTTAACCCTGGTATCCAGCGGTCGCTTTGTCTCTCCAATTTAAAGATTGCCACATTCACAAGGTATGCTGTATATACACTTATATGGTATTGCTGGTGCGTCGGGCCTCGTTCTTGTAGTCATGCTCCTCAAGGTGTCTAAGTTTCTCCGACAAGCCATTAGTGTACGGTAATAGTAGAGTTGCTACCGTGGTGTCCTCTTCCCCATATAGCAAGAAATATTCTAAAATATTCATGCAATATTTCTGGTTTGATTTGAAACATTTCAAACTATGTCCGCGACAAAATACCCATTTGAAATAATTCATGAAATATTCCTGTAATATTTTATGAAATCTTTGTGTCATGTTTCATGATATATTTCAAAAGATCTTTTTTTACATGATATAAGTATATATATGAGTAGTGGAAATAAATTAAAGTGAGTTGGCTGTGTTTTTAAATAATTCCAAGAACTGAACTGAACCCTGTGTGAAAATAAAAACATTACAGTGGTGACAGGTGTGCAGTTTATTTGTGGAACTTTAGAAGTGGAAGTCTTTAGAGGATAAATTGCTAGAAAATTCTAAAACCCTAGAAGAGAAATTGCTAGAAAATTCGAAGTCTTTGGAAGATAAACTACAAAAATTACAGAAAAATGCTGAATCCTTAGAAGAAAATTTGAAAAGCATGGTTCAGGAAAATTCAGAAATGTTGGAAGAAAAAATAGTCGAGAATGAGGTTCGGATAGAGGAGCTAAAGCATATAATGGAGGGTGAGATCAGCAAAATAAAAGAACAGGTAGTCACAATGCAAAGAGGAGAAACACAATCAAAAACCGAAAGCAGAAGCAGTACAGAGGTAGTGGATTAAAAAATTGGCCTCGAGGGGACAAGACAGAAAATGAAACCTCCCCAATTTGATAGAAAATCATCATGGACTAATTATCGTCGCCAATTCGAGGCTGCAGCTAAGCTAAATGGATGGTCGGCAGAGGAGAAGGCAATCGCATTAACCCTAGCCTTAAGAGGGGATGCTACAGATATCTTACAAACATTGAATACCTCGGACCAAGAAGATTACGAACAACAATTAGAACTGAGGTATGGTCAGACACATTTGGAGCACGTCTACCACTCCCAATTGAAAAATCGCCACCAGAGATCAACTGAATCCCTACAAGAGTATGAAGCTGACATTGCCCGTCTGGTTCGTCTTGCCTATCCAGTCACACCAGAAAATGTAATAGAAAGGTGCAAGCATTTTTGGATGGACTTCGGGACCACGAAGCCAGAGAAGTATTGACCCTAGCTCGACCGACTCAATTAGTAGATGCACTGGCTCGAGCTTTAGAATTCGAGGCTGCGAAAAATACCTGCAGAGGTCAAGCCAGAGTCCGAATCGTTGATGGAGAATCCGAAGATGGCGGAAACGTTGAAGCCTCTGTAAGAAAGATAATAGAGAAAGTCCTTACCGAGAAAAGACAACTGAGATGTTGGAAGTGTGGTAAGGTAGGACACATTAGTAGTCGTTGCAAGGAGAGCAACGTAAGTCCGACTTCCTCGTCGGGAAACTAAAGAGGGTCGATGTGAAGGGGCCATCGTCGACCTGTAGCCAACAAGCCCCAACTATCTACGTATATGTCGCTTCGCTGCGCAACCACGTTAAAAGTGTCTTTGTAGATGGCTTTATTAATAAGAAGCAATGTGCAATGCTGCTGGATACAGGTGCGTCATAAGGCCCAATATCGTTTTAGAGACGATGATAAAACCAACAAAATGGCAACTGCGAACAGCGACAGGAGAAGCAGCGAAAGTCCATAGTGAAATAGAGGTTGAAATGGTCTTGGGAAATACAGCATTCCAACATCGGGCATTAGTGGCGGACATCGAAGACAAAGTCATTATTGGAATGGATGTAATGAACTCCAAGGGATTCCAGTTATACTTGAAAGATGGAATTCTGCGAGTGAATGACGAAGAAGTGGTACTTCATGGGAAAGACGACATAATGCTTCGAGCAATCTTGGCAGATGATGTAAATGTTCCGGAATGAGCTGAAATCATTGTAGATGCTTGCCTAGAGGGGAAAGCTAAAGCTGGAACAGTAATGATGTTTGATCCTGAACTTAACGACGGAAACGTAGGCAGAGGAATCGCACTGGGGAAGACTCTGTTTCGTGCCATGCAGATTGTGCCAGTAAGGGTAATGAACCTGAATCATTACTCGGTTGTGCTAAAGAAAGGAACAACTTTGGGCCATTGTTCAACAGTTTCCTCTGTAGTAGAAGCACACAGCATGCAGAAATACCACCAGGTAAACTATCTGAGGAACTGGAAAGACTCATCACCGATTCATCTAAGAATTTGAAACCAAACCAGAAAGCAAAATTGAGGGACATCGTTATAAACTACCAGGATATCTTCAATGTAGGGAATGGCAAAAGAGGACAAACTGATCTGGTGAAACATAAAATTAATACTGAGGACGCTCAACCTATTCGACAGTCGGCGAGAAGACTACCCATTGCTAAAAGAGAAGAAGCCGACAGGATAGTCCGCGAGACGGAGGAAGAAGGTGTTATTGAACCATCCAACAGCCCTTGGGCTTGTCCAGTTGTCTTGGTTAAAAAGAAAGATGGTTCGACTCGATTTTGCGTGGACTATCGGCAATTAAACCACGCTACAAAGAAAGACAGCTATCCCCTTCCAAGAATAGACGATACCCTAGATACGTTGGCTGGATCGAAGATGTTTTCCACCCTGGACTTGAAGAGCGGTTATTGGCAGGTGGAACTTGCTAAAGAAGACCGAGAAAAGACTGCTTTTACCATCGGCTCAGGACTTTATCAATTCACGGTGAGGCCGTTTGGACTGTGTAATGCTCCAGCAACGTTTGAAAGATTGGTGGAAACAGTGTTAAAAGGGCTTTCATGGAAAACGTGCCTGGTGAATCTTGACGACATTATCGTGGTTGGAAATTCTTTTGAAGACCACGTGAGGAACCTGGAGGAGATATTTCGGCGACTTCGAAGTTCCGGACTAAAGTTAAGCTCGAAGAAGTGTCAGCTGTTCCAAGAAGAGGTGCAATATCTTGGACATGTAGTTTCCGCACAGGGAGTAGCTGTTGACAAACAGAAAATCAAAGCCGTCCAGGAACGGCCCATACCTAAAGATATCCACCAGTTAAGAAGTTTCCTGGGGTTATGCACGTACTATTGTCGGTACGTCGCCGGATTTGCCAACATTGCCAAGCCACTTACTAGATTCACAGAGGGGAAGGTGCAGTACCAGTGGGACAACGAATGCCAACGATCATTCAAGACACTGAAAAGAGCATTGACGAGTGCCCCAGTCATAAGTTATCCTTTGCCAGATGGGAACTTCGTTTTGGAGACCGACGCAAGCAATGTCAGAATTGGTGTGGTGCTTTCGCAGATCCAAGATGGCCAGGAGAAAGTCATCGGCTATTTCAGCAAGACCTTGAGCAAACCGGAACGGAATTACTGCGTTACTCGCAGGGAACTCTTGGCTGTGGTAAAGGGGGTAGAACACTTCTACAAGTACCTCTATGGTAAAAGATTCCTGCTGAGGACTGATCATGCAGCACTGAAGTGGCTCCTCCTCCAATTTAAAAACCCCGAAGGACAAGTGGCCAGGTGGATTGAGCGGTTGCAAGAATTCGACTTCCAGACTGAACATCGAGCAAGCCATAAGAATGCTGATGCCCTATCGAGGAGACCATGCCCCGATGATTGCAAACATTGTCAGCGAGCAGAAGAAAAAGGGGCTGTTCTCTGTAGAACTACCGCTATTGATGACCATTGGCAATCTGCGAAGATCCAAAAAGACCAGAAATTAGATCCAGATTTGAAAGAAGTTATCCGGTGGAAGGAAGAAGACCGCAAACCAACGTGGCAGGAGATTTCCCGATACTCACCAACCATAAAGTCGTACTGGGCTCAGTGGAACTCCCTCATCCTGGATAATGGACTTTTCCAGCGCGTCCTGGAAAATCCAGAAGAGGGAAACGATAGAAAACAGATTGTAGTTCCCAGAAATAGGAGACCAGAGGTTTTACGAGAACTACATGATGGTACAACTGGAGGACATCTGGGAGTCACGAAAACCCTGGGGAAGTTGAGAGAACGTTTCTATTGGGTAAACTGCCAAGTAGATGTCAAGCACTGGTGCCGGAAATGTACTGTTTGTGCAGCAAGTAATGGGCCTCAGAAGCGTCCAAAAGCTCCCATGAAGCAATATAACGTGGACAGTCCATTCGAAAGAATAGCCATTGATGTTGCCGGTCCATTTCCTGAATCCGACTCTGAAAACAAGTACATTGTGGTGGTGATGGACTATTTTAGTAAATGGGCCGAGGCGTATTCCTTGCCGAATCAAGAAGCCTTGACCGTTGCTGATGCCTTGTCAAGGAATGGATCAGTCGCTTTGGTGTTCCTTTGGAGTTGCACTCAGACCAAGGTAGAAACTTCGAGTGTACTCTTTTCCAAGACGTCTGCAAACTCTTGAAGATCAATAAAACACGGACGACAGCATTACACCCGCAATCCGATGGATTGGTAGAACGGATGAATAGAACCATCAAAGGTAGTCTCTGACCACCAAAGAGACTGGGACCAGTATCTGCACTTGTTTCTAATGGCATATCGTTCGTATGTGCACGAGTCCACGGGTCAGACCCCGGCCAGTATTATCATGGGACGAGAATTAAGACTACCATGCGATTTGAAGTTTGGATGTCCCCCAGGAGAAGAGACCGCAGGTGAAGACTATGTCAGCCAGCTACGTCAAAAGATGAACGACATCCATGAACGAGTCCCGTTAAACATCGAGAATGTCAGTGCCCGAATGAAGGAAGCCTACGACATCAAAGCCGAGGGCGGAGATTTCAAGTTGATGATCTTGTTTGGTTGTATAACCGCAACGTCGTCGTGGATATTCGCCCAAGCTACAGAGATCTTGGGAGGGGCCGTACCAAATTGTGAAGAAAATCAACGATGTCGTCTACAGAATAAAGAAGCTACCTCGGGGAAAACCAAAGGTTGTACATTTCAACAGGTTAGCCCCTTATGCCGGAAGTCAAGACAGCGAAGTTGACCAAGCCCAAGTCCGCAGCATCCAATCACCCGATGATGAGATGACCTTCGAACAGGTTATGGCACTGTACTCTGATGGGCAGAAAGTGCAGCACAACGTAAAGAGAGAGCAACCCCGTGACCTGTTTGAGGTGCCCATATAATATGCCCTGGCTCATTGTGTGGCTCGAGACCTCCGGATGTCCAGAGGAATAGCCAAGGTGTTTGCCAAGAAGTACGGCGAGTTCCAAAAGCTACGGGAGCAAGATCCAGTAGTAGGGAAGGTCATTCATCTCGAAGATAAACAACCAGTGGGTACCAGAGACCTCTTTTATTTGGTAATGAAAATATTCTCACAAGACAAGCCAACCTATAGCGATCTTTGGAAGACTCTGGTAGAATTGAGGAATGTGATAATGGAGAAGAATCTGATGAAATTGGCGGTCCCAAAGATAGCCTTCCACCAAACTTCCCGTTGTCGAAATGGAGAGTCCTGCAAATATCGTCACACCAGGAGGGATTCTAGGACATTGCGGGACGAAATGGTCTTAAGGAGGGGGCAATGTTACGAGAATTCATCCGACAGCTGGTGCAATCGGCCATCAACCAATTCGTGGAAAGGACATTATTCCGATAAATTCTGGGAACCCGAAATGTTTGTCTCTCAACAGGCGGACCGCTGCCGTTACTAGGAATTCCCTTAAAGCTTCCAGAACATGATAAAGTTTCTTCATAGTTCGTGGACGTACCAGACAATTCCGAGATAAATATATAAAATGAACAGCTGGCGATAGGAGGCATTCAGTTTTCGACGGTCGTATACTTAAGTAGATATAAATTGTAAATAGTTGTTTTAAAGTAGTGGAAATAAATTAAAGTGAGTTGGAATGTGTTTTTAAATAATTCCAAGAACTGAACTGAACTCGTGTGTGAAAATAAAAACATTACAGTATCATAAAATATTTCAGAAATCTTCGTATTTTCGCTACAAAAACCTTTCGAAATATTTCATGAACTATGTCTGTAATATTTCATGATATATTTCATAAGATTTGGTTGTCGTGAGCATACGAATATTTCAGAAATATTAGAGTCAAATATTTTAAAATAGTGCTAAAATAGGGGGGGGGGGTGAGGGCTTCAGTATAACAAGGGTTCGCCCTGAGGCGCAACCTTAGCGAAATGACATGTTTATGGTCCCTCAAACCATTCATTATCTGGGCATTGGGTCAACTATCTAATCCATCAATTACAGAATCCACATTCATAACAAACTTTCACCAAACCACCACCACTCATCACCCTTCAAAAACGGCCTACCCATCAAAATAATTCAAACTCGACGCTGTTGTAACGCTATATTACTGAGTTGTTTTGGCTACATACCAGTTCCATCATCAGGCCCTGGTTACCATCTATCACCAAAAAACTCGTTACGGCGAATTAAACGAGCCCAAACTCGATGGCGTTATAACGTTTAAATACAGAGTTTCTATGGCCATTTTCCAATTCCATCATCAGACTCTGGTTACTATTTAGCACCAAAGGACTCGTCAAGACCAATCATTCGAGCCTAAACTCGATGGGGTTGTGTCGTTTAGATACCGAGTTCCCGTAGCCATCTTCCAGCTCCATCATTAGACCCTGGTTACCTTCTAGCACCAAAGTACTCGTCAAGACGGATCAAATGAGACCAAACTCGAGTTTCTATGACCACGTTCCGGTTCGATTTACAAACGCATGCAAAATTTCAACTCAATCGGCAACCGGGAAGTGTATCAAATTTAACTTGCAAGATTTGATTACAGACAAACATCGGGACAGGTGAAACTAAATAAAAGCTTGTAAAAAAGGTTTAATACATACCAAATTTAGATTGGCCAATAAAATCAGTTGGTTTGAAATATTTACAACAAATTTTAGCAAAATTTGTCAGCTTCATGGGTTTAAGTCACTTATTACGTAATTTTTCATTTTTAAGAAAAATAATCGGCTTTCCCTACCGAAATTTTACAAATTGATACACTACAATTTCCCTTCTTTTTTATGTAATATGTTAAAATTTTTCAGTTTTCTATAAATTATAATATACATATTGCAATAAACTCCGTGGATTCAATTTAATTTAATCAATTAATCAACAACGGATATTCATTTTCTAGAACCTTTATTTCCACGTAAACATCATAAACTTTATAACAGCTGATTCGAGTACAATGACACCGAAATCATAACATCAAACTAAACTGAACGTACAATATCAATTCTTCGCTACTCAAATTCAATCGTCTTATAAACAATACTTGAGTTTCCTGCTTGTTCTAGACTTTTGGTGCGCAGCGACTCCATTGATACTTTTTGCTGGTTTTGAAGATTCCAGAATTTGATGTTTTATGCTCTTTGGAATGAATACTGTGTTACGGTGCTTTCGCCAGGACCGTAGTGGCTAAATTTATAACAATATTTACCATCTTTATTCATATCAGGGGCGGACCCTTCTTCCAGGCTCTTGGAGTTAGGATTACCTCGTTTTAATATTTAATTAAATAACTTTGAGGCTCTCAGTGGGGGCGATCGCCCCATCGTCCCTCCTGGATCCGCCCATGCCATGACCAGATTCGACGTCCTAGCATACTTTGTTGTGGTACTTTGTACTTTTTACTTTCTCTGCTTTATTGGGGGCCAAGGTAATTAAACAAATTTCCGCACCAACTTTAAATTATGTTTATATGGTTCCTTAGATTTTATGGCAAGATACTAAACATCTGCCATGACCAAATTCGACGTCCTAGTTCACTTTGCTGTAGTAATTTTTTGATACTATTTTACTCTATCTAGTTTATTGGGGGCCAAAGTAATGGCAAGATTCTAAACAACTGCCATGATCAAATTCGACGTCCAAGACTACTTTATTGTAGTACTTTGCGTGACACTTTTTCACTCTGTCCACTTTTGGGGACAAAATATTTAAAATAATATCCACACCAACTTTAAATAATATTTATGTGGTTCCGTGTATTTAATAGAAATATTGTAAACAACTGCTATGACCAAATTCGACGTCCTAGTTGACTTTGCAGTAGTAAATTTTTGATACTTTTTTAATATCTCTGTCATATTGGGGGCCAAAGTATTAAAACAAATTTCCTCACCGACTTTAAATAATGTTTATATGGTTCCTTAATGGGCGGATTCTAAACAATTGCCATGACCAAATTCGACTTCCTAATCTACTTTACTGTAGTACTATTTTGATACTTTTTTACTCTCTGCTTTATTGGGGGCCAAAGTATTTAAACAAATTTCCGCACCGACTTTAAACAATCTTTATATGGCTCCTTAATGGGCGGATTCTGAACAACTGCCATGACCAAATTCGACGTCCTAGTTCACTTTGCTCTATTAATTTTTTGATACTTTTTTACTGTCTGTTTTATTGCAGGCCAAGGTATTTAAACAAATTTTCGCACCGAGATTAAATGTTTATATGGTTCCTTAGATTTAATAGAAAGATTCTAAACAACTGCCATGACCAAATTCGACGTCCTAGTCTACTTTGCTGTAGTACATTTTTGATACTTTTTTACTATCTCTGCTCTATTGGGGACCAAAGTATTTAAACAAATTTCCGCACTAATTTTAAATTATGTTTATGTGGTTCCTTAGATTTAATGGAAAGATTCTAAACAACTGTCATGACCAAATTCGACGTCCTAGTCCACTTTGCTGTAGTACATTTTTGATACTTTTTTACTACCTCTGCTCTATTGCTCTATTGGCGGCCAAGTATTTAAACAAACTTCCGCACCAACTTTAAATTATGTTTATATTGTTCCTTAGATTTAATGGCAAGATTCTAAATGACTGCCATGACCAAATTCGACGTCCAAGACTACTTTGTTGTAGTACTTTATGTGATAATTTTTTACTCTCTCCACTTTATTTGGGGCCAAAATATTTAAAAAAAATTCCTCACCAACTTTAAATAATTTTTATATGGTTCCTTAGATTTAATGGAAAGATTCTAAACAACTGCCATGACCGAATAAGACGTCCTAGACTACTCTGTTATACTACTTTGTTTGATGCTTTTTTACTCTTTGTGCTTTATTGGGGCCAAGGTATTTAAACAAATTTCCGCACCAACTTTAAATAATGTTTATATGGTTCCTTAGATTTAATGGGAAGATTCTAGACAACTGACATGACCAAATTCGACTTCATAGACTTTTATAGTACTTTGTTTGATGCTTTTTTACTCCCTCTGCTTTATTGGGGGCCAAGGTATTTAAACAAATTTCCGCACCAACTTTAAATTATGTTTATAAGGTTCCATAGATTTAATGGAAAGACTCTAAACAAGTGCCATGACCAAATTCGACTTCCTAGGCAACTTTGCTGTAGTATTTTTTTGATAATTTTTAACTCTCTGCTTTATTGGGGACCAAAGTCTTTAAACAAATTTCCGCACCGACTTTAAATAATGTTTATATGGTTCCTTAGATTTAATGACAAGATTCTTCCAACTGCCATGTTCAAATTAGGTCCAAGACTACTTTGTTGTAGTACTTTGTGTGATACTTTTTTACTCTCTTCACTTTATTTGGGGCCAAAATTTAAAAAAAAAATTCCTGACCAACTTTAAATAATTTTTATATGGTTCCTTAGATTTAATGGAAAAAGTCTAAACAACCGCCATGACCGAATAAGACGTCCTAGACTACTCTGTTATACTACTTTGTTTGATGCTTTTTTACTCTTTGTGCTTTATTGGGGCCAAGGTATTTAAACAAATTTCCGCACCAACTTTTAATAATGTTTATATGGTTCCTTAGATTTAATGGGAAGATTCTAGACAACTGACATGACCAAATTCGACTTCATAGACTATTATAGTACTTTGTTTGATGCTTTTTTACTCCTTCTGCTTTATTAGGGGCCAAGGAATTTAAACACATTTCCGCACCAACCTTAAATTATGTTTATATGGTTCCATAGATTTAATGGAAAGACTCTAAACAAGTGCCATGACCAAATTCGACTTCCTAGGCTACTTTGCTGTGGTATTTTTTTGATAATTTTTTACTCTCTGCTTTATTGGGGGCCAAAACATTTAAACAAATTTTCGCACCGACTTTAAATAATGTTTATATGGTTCCTTAGATTTAATGGAAAGG
The DNA here is from genome assembly GCA_034190945.1 of Octodonta nipae. Taxonomy (NCBI): domain Eukaryota; kingdom Metazoa; phylum Arthropoda; class Insecta; order Coleoptera; family Chrysomelidae; genus Octodonta; species Octodonta nipae. The sequence continues at coordinate 56,441,211 of CM067221.1, read as the reverse complement.
TTCTAAATAACTGCCATGACCAAGTTCGACGTCCTAGTTCACTTTGCTGTAGTACTTTTTTGATACTTTTTACTCTCTGCTTTATTGGGGACCAAAGTCTTTAAACAAATTTCCTCACCGACTTTAAATAATGTTTATATGGTTCCTTAGATTTAATGGCAAGATTCTTCCAACTGCGATGTTCAAATTAGGTCCAAGACTACTTTGTTGTAGTACTTTGTGTGATACTTTTTTACTCTCTTCACTTTATTTGGGGCCAAAATATTTAAACAAATTTCCGCACCCACTTTAAATAATATTTGTGCGGTTCCTTTTATTTAATGGAAACATTCTAAGCAACTGCCATGACCTAATTCGACGTTCTAGTCCACTTTGCTGTAGTACTTTATTACTAACTCTGCTCTATTGGGGCCAAAGTATTTAAACAAATTTCCGTACCAACTTTAAATTATGTTTATATGCTTCCTTAAATTTAATGGCAAAATTCTAAACAACTGCCATGACGAAATTTGACGTCCAAGACTACTTGTTGTTGTACTTTGAGTGATAGTTTTTACTATTTCCACTTTATTTGGGGTCAACATATTTAAAAAATACTTTTTGTACTCTCTCTGCTCTATTGGGGCCCAAAGTATTGTTAGGAGAATTCATCCGACAGCTAGCGCAATCGGCCATCAACCAATTCGTGGAAGGGACATTATTCCGATACTTCTGAGAATCCGAAATGTTTGTCTCTCAACAGGCCGAGCGCTGCCGTTGCTGGGAATTCCCTTGAAGTTTCCAGAACACAAGAAAGAAGTTTCCCGATGGTTCGTTGACTTACCAGACAATTCCAAGAGAAATATATAAATACGGACAGCTGGCGATGGGATTCATTCAGTTTTAGTCGGTCGTATTGTATAGTTAAGATAAATTGGAAATAGTTTCTGTGAATATAAATTGTGTTAAAGTAGTGGAAATAAATTAGAGTGAATTGGACAGTGTTTTTAAATAAATCCAAGAATTGAACAGAACCCGAGTATGAAAATAAAAACATTACAGTGGTGTCAGGTGTTCGCGTACTTGTGGAACTTTAGAAGTGAAAAATAAATTGACTTACTAACAATGTTTAAAACAGTGAATTTGGACCAATTGAAAGTGACGGACTTACAAAAAGAACTTGAGGAAAGGGATTTAGAAATAAGTGGGAAGAAAGTGAATTAATACAACGGTTACGAGATGCTCTAATAAATGAAGGTAACGATCCCGATACTTATTTGTTTGAAGTTTCTGGCAATGGGGACATGCTATTAAAAAAATGGAACAGAGTTTAAAAGAAATATTACAAGACAAATTGCTAGAAAATTCTAAAACTTTAGAGGATTAGCTATAAGATAATTCTAAGATCTTGAAGCAGGCGTTAGAAGAATTAGCAGAAAATTCTAAAACCCTGGAAGACAAGTTAGTAGAAAATTCTAAAACATTAGAAGACAAATTACTAGAAAATTCTAAAGTCTGAAGAAAATTTGAAAAGCATGGTACAGGTGAATTCAGAAATGCTGGAAGCAAAAATAGTCAAGAATGAAGCTCGGATAGAAGAGTTAAATGAGACAATGGTCGAAGAGCTAAAGCAGACGACAGTCAAAAATGAAACGCGGGTAGAAGAGCTGAAGCAGACAATAGTCGAAAATGAACCTCGGATAGAAGAGATAATGGAGGGTGAGATCAGCAAAATACGAGAACAGGTAGTCACAATACAAAGGGGATAAACTCCATCAAAGACAGAAAGCAGAAACAGTCTGGAAGTAGTGGATTCGAAAATTGGTCTCGAGGGAACAAGACACAAAATGAAACCTCCACAATTTGATGGAAAATCGTCATGGACTAATTATCGGCGCCAATTCGAGGCTTCAGCTAAGCTAAATGGGTGGTCGGCAGAGGAGAAGGCAATCGCATTAACCCTAGCCTTAAGACGGGATGCTACAGATATCTTAGAAACATTGAGCAAGAAGACTACGAACAATTGGTCAAACATTTAGAACTGAGGTATGGGCAAACTCATTTGGAAGACGTTTATCACTCCCAACTGAAAAATCGCCACCAGAAATCTAATGAATCCCTACAAGAGTTTGAAGCTGATATTGCCCGTCTGGTTCGCCTCGCCTATCCAGCCACACCGGAAAATGTGATAAAAAAATTAGCAGTACAAGCGTTTTTGGATGGACTGCGGGACAACGAAGCCAGACAAGCTTTAACTCGACCCACTCAATTAGTGGATGCACATACTCGAGCGCTAGAATTGCAAAAAATACCTGCAGAGGTCAAGCCAGAGTTCGAATCGTTGACGGAGAATCCGAGGATGGCGGAAACGATGAAGCCTCTGTAAGACAGATAATAGAAGAAATCCTTTCCGAAAAAAGACTAGTGAGATGTCGGAAGTGTCGTAAGATAGGACATGTCCAGAGTCGTTGCAAGGGGAGCAACGGAGTACAGACTTCCTCGTCGGGGAAACTAAAGAAGGTCAATATAAATGGACCATCGTCGACCTGTAACCAACAAGTCCCAACTACCAACGCATATGTCGCTTCGCTACGCAACCACAGTTAACAGTTAACAGTGTCTTCGTAGATGGCCTTATTAATAGGAAGCAATTTGCAATGCTGCTGGATACTGGTGCGACGAAAACAGTAATAAGGCCCAACATTGTTTTAGAGACAATGATAAAACCAACAAAATGGCAACTGCGAACAGCGACAGGAGAAGCAGCGAAAGTCCATGGTGAAGACATCTTTTATTTTGTAACGAAAACATTCTCGCAGGACAAGCCAACATACAGCGATCTTTGGAACACTCTGGTAGAATTGAGGAATGGGATGATGGAGAAGAATCTGATGAAATTGGCGGTCCCAAAGATAGCCTGCGGGTTGGATGGACTGAATTGGAGGGTGGTGAGAAGTATCATGGAAACAATCTTTCGATTCAGTGGCATCGACATCTTGGAATGCGGTCTCAATATTCGCAGCTCAGATTCGAAGACCATTGACTGTTACTTCCACCAAACTTCCCGTTGACGAAATGGAGAGTCCTGCAAATATCGTCACACCAGGGAAGATTCTGGGACATTCAGTGACGAAATGGTCTTAAGGAGGGGGCAATTTTACGAGAATTCATCCGACAGCTGGTGCAAGCGGCCATCAACCAATTCGTGCAAGGGGCATTATTCCGATACTTCTGGGAATCCGAAATGTTTGTCTCTCAACAGGTCGATCGCTTCCGTTACTGGGAATTCATTTGAAGCTTCCAGAACACATTCCAAGGGAAATATATAAATACGGACAGCTGGCGATTCATTCAGTTTTCGTCGGTCATATTGTATAGTTAAGATAAATTGTAAATAGTTTCTGCGAATATAAATTGTGTTAAAGTAGTGGAAATAAATTAGAGTGAATTCTACTGTGTTTTTAAATAAATCTAAGAACTGAAAAAAAAAGAGTGTGAAAATAAAAACATTACAGTATTTAAACAAATTTCCCCACAAACTTTAAATTATGTTTATATGGTACCTTAAACAACTGCCATGACCAAATTCGATGTGCTAGTTCACTTTGCTGTAGTACTTTTTTGATACTTTTTTACTACCACTGCTCTATTGCTCTATGCTCTGTACCAACTTTAAATTATGTGGGTATGTCCTTAGAATTAATGGCAAGATTCTAAACAACTGCTATGACCAAATTCGTCGTCCAAGACTACTTTGTTGTAGTACTTTGTGTGATACATTTTTTACTCTCTCGAGTTTATTTGGGGCCAAAATATTTAAACAAATTTCCGCACCAACTTTAAATAATATTTATGTGGTTCCTTATATTTAATGGAAACATTCTAAACAACTGCCTTGACCAAATTCGACGTCCTAGTCCACTTTGCTGTAGTACATTTTTGATACTTTTTACTATCTCTGCTCTATTGCTCTATTGGCGGACAAAGTATTTAAACAAATTTCCGCACCAACTTTAAATTATGTTTACATGGTTTCTTAGATTTAATGGCAAGATTCTAAATAACTGCCATGACCAAATTCGACTTCCATGACTACTTTGATCTAGTAATTTGTGTGATACTTTTTTACTGGCTCCACTTTATTTGGGGCCAACATATTAAAAAAAAATTCCCTACCAATTTTAAATAATGTTTATATGGTTCCCTAGATTTAATGGAAAGATTCGACGTCCTAGTTTACTTTGCTGTAGTACTTTTTTTATACTTTTTTACGATCTCTGCTCTATTGGGGGCCAAAGTATTTAAACAAATTTCCTCACCGACTTTAAATAATGTTTATATGGTTCCTTAGATTTAATGGAAAGATTCTAAACATCTGCCATGACCAAATTCAACTTCCTAGAATACTTTGTTATAGTATTTTGTTTGACGCTTTTTTACTCCCTCTGCTTTATTTGGGGCCAACATTTTTAAAAAAATTCCGCACCAATTTTAAATAATGTTTATATGGTTCCTTAGATTTAATGGAAAGATTCTAAACAACTGCCATGATCAAGTTCGACGTCCTAGTTTACTTTGGTGTAGTACTTTGTTGATACTTTTTACGATCTCTGCTCTATTGGGGGCCAAAGTATTTAAACAAATTTTCTCATCGACATTAAATAATGTTTATATGGTTCCTTAGATTTAATGAAACGATTCTAAACATCTGCCATGACCAAATTTGACTTCCTAGAATACTTTGTTATAGTATTTTGTTTGACGCTTTTTTACTCCCTCTGCTTTATTTGGGGCCAACATTTTTAAAAACATTCCGCACCAATTTTAAATAATGTTTATATGGTTCCTTAGATTTAATTGAAAGATTCTAAACAACTGCCATGATCAAATTCGACTTCCTAGTCTACTTTGCTGTATTACTATTTTGATACGTTTTTCCTCTCTGCTTTATTGGGGGCCAAAGTATTTAAACAAATTTCAGTACCGACATTAAATAATGTTTATATGGTTCCTTAGATGAAATAGAAAAATTCTAAACAACTGCCATGACCAAATTCGACGTTCTAGTTCTCTTTGCTGTACTACTTTTTTGATACTTTTTTACTATCTCTGCTCTATTGCTCTATTGGCGGCCAAAGAATTTAAACAAATTTCCGCACCGACTTTAAATAATGTTTATATGATTCCTTAGATTTATTGGAAAGATTCTAAACAACTGCCATGACCAAATTCGATGTCCTAGTCTACAGTGCTGTAGAACTTTTGTGGTACACATTGTACTGCTGCATTCTGCCCTTGGTCCGGGTCTTCGGGCCCTTACTGGCTGCACAGATGACACATTTGCGGCACAAAGCTCTGACGTCTTCGAAGTAATTCACCCAGTCATACCGCTGGCGAACTTTGTCAAGGGTTTTATTCATGCCCAGGTGGCCTCCGGTAATCCCATCATGTACTTCGGTCAGGATTGCTGGTACCTTTCTCTTCGGAACTAACAGTTGGGACTTGGTTTCTCGTCCATCAGCGCTTTCCCAGACTCGCTTGAGCATTCCATTGTTTACTCTTAGAGAGTCCCATTGAGTCCATAACGATTTCAGCACGCCTGAGTATCTAGCTACCTCGTCCCATCGTGGCCTGGGTGCCCCTCTCATTTTGAGGGACAAGATGGGTTCGATGTCTGGATCAGCCATTTGGTCCTGGATGCACTGTTCAGTTGTCTAGTCTTCATTGGCCTGCACTCGGATCTGCCTGATGGAGATAACCTCTCGCTGTTCCGTCTTCAGACAATGTCCGCATTCCGCTCTACAGGGTCTTCTGGATTGGGCATCGGCATTATTATGCAAACGGCCGGCACGGTGTTCCACCTTGAAGTCGTATTGCTGTAATTTCTCCATCCATCTGGCCAGTTGTCCTTCCGGTGTCTTCATGTCCAGCAGCCATTTGAGTGCGGCATGATCTGTTGGGATTAAGAAATGACGACCATAGAGGTATTTGTGGAAATGGTCTACAGCCCTTATTATTGCAAAAAGTTCTTTTCTGGTGACGCAATAATTTCTTTCCGGTTTCGAGAATCCCCGGCTGTAATACCCGATCACCCTCTCTTCACCATCGTGCACCTGGGATAGGACGGCCCCCAAACCTGTGTTACTGGCGTCGGTGTCTAAGATGAACTTGCCGGACTGTAGGAAAGGCTAGGATTGGGCTGGAACATAGTGCTGCCTTCAGTCGCCTGAATGTTGCTTTGCAATCCTGATTCCAATGGAAGGTCTCTTTCTCAGTGGTCTGCCGATGTAGAGGGGCGGCGATGGTGGCAAATCCCTCAACAAAACGCCGGCATTATGAACAGAGGCCCAAGAAGGTTCGGAGGTCATGCTTGCCTCTTGGGACTGGACAATCACGGATGGCTTCTATCTTGACTTCGTTGGTGAGGATTCCTGACTCGGACACTACGTGGCCCAAAAACTCTACTTCTTTTTGGAACAAGGAACACTTCTTCGGATTCTCTCTTCAGAGGTTGGCGTTATTAATTCTGGAGAATACTTCGCCCAGGTTCTTAAGATGGTCGTCGAATGTCTGGCCCATGACTAGAATGTCGTCGAGGTATACTAAGCACGTCCTCCATGTTAACTCGCTCAGTACATACTCCATTAGCCTCTCAAATGTAGCGGGTAGAGAACGCTGTCTTCTCTCTGTCGTTTGCGTGTAGACCAACCTGCCAATATCCACTTTTTAGGTCTAGTGTGGAGAACTAACGAGAGTCTGCTAGTGTGGTCAAAGTGTCATCGATTCGAGGTAGTGGATAGCTGTCTTTCTTCGTGGCGTCATTCAGCTTTCTGTAATCCACACAAAATCGGCTGGTTCCATCCTTCTTTTTAACTAGCACGACGGGAGCAGACCATAGGCTGATGGATGGCTCAATAACTCCATTTTGTAACAAGGACTCGATGTTTCCCTCGACTGCCTGTTGTTGCCCTAATGGTAGTCGCCTAGGTGGTATTCTGATGGGTTGAGCCTTTCTGCTGGATGATGTTGGTGCGACCGGTAGTTCCATCTTGACTGTTAAAAATTTGCCAGTGCTTCGTTATAAACTGCTTGGCTTTCTTCTGTTCGTCTGATGTCAGGTGTGTCAAGTGGTCAGCGAACTGTTGGAGGAATTCTTTACTAGGCCCTGTCTCCTTCACCGACGTCTGGTACTCTTCTTTGCAATTGATGATGGTCTCTACTGGCTCGAAACAAGCTATCTCTTGACCATTGGCAATTCTGATGTAGTTGTTGGATAAATTCAGGACTCTGATTGGTATATCTCGTCCGGTTTGAACTATAGCCCGTCCAACTAAGTAGTCATGAGCTGGGTGTACTGGCTCCACCATTCCAAAGCACCTCCCAGGATTGCTGTCTAGCTGCCCATGAATAATCTGTTCCGTTAGACCGGGAATTCTAGCTGAAGACTTTGCCACAATTTTTATGGAGGTGACTGAATTGTTGACGGGCCGTGTCAATACAAATTCCTCATTTAGGAACCGAAGAACATCATATCTCGGGTCGAACATAAATTCATGCTGGCTAATTAGGTCCATTCCCAGTATAAAATCGTCCTCAATATTCGCTACCAGGACCCTATGCCGGATCATGTTGTCCCCTATCTGTAGCACGACATATGCCTCACCCTGTATTGACAAGGACTCGCCGGTGACTGTTCTGAGCTCGATGCCATTGGTAACTGGCCGAATTTCTGATGCTCTCAAAACCCTGGACTTGGCAATGGACACAGCGGCGCCGGTATCGATGGTGATGGTAACTGCTCGCCCATTGATGGTGCCTCTGATGACTAGGCTGCCGCTTCCTCGGCAAAATCCCCGGATGGATACTGTCCTGGGGTCTGGTGGAGGGTGAGTCCTTTTATGCTGACTGGTTGGTGATCGTTCCGGTAGCCTTACTCGGCAGTCACGTCACGTCAGGGCAGTCCGTCCGCAGCGGTAACGTGCCCCTCTGGTGCCAGTTCTTTGTGACCGTTCTACCCATACAACATGAAATATTCCTAAAATATTTATGCAATATTTCTGGTTTGATTTGAAACATTTCAAAATATTTCTTGAAATATTTCAGCAATATTGCTATGTCCGCGACATAACCTCATTTGAAATAATTCATGATAATTAATAATATTTTATGAAATTTTTGTGTCATATTTTTTGATATATTTCAAAAGATCTTTTGTTGTAGATATAAAAATAGTTTAAATGTATTTTAGTGAACTATTTAAAAATATTTAGATAATATTTCATGCTTGTTTTGAAGTATCATAAAATATATCAGAAATCTTCGTATTTTCACTACAAAAATCTTTTGAAATATTTCATGAAATATTCCGTAATATTTCATGTAGTCTAGTAGGGAAGTGAGTTTGCTGCGAAAAATAGTTCTGATGATTTTAAAAATATGGGGTTTGGTTTTTTCGATTCAGAATTAAATTCTGAGTAATGGGTATTTTTGAATTTTTTTGCCTAGAAAAATTGTAATTGTTATAAACAAAAAAACTTATAGAGAAAATGAGGGTCTCCGTTTTTTGGTTATAACTTGAAAAATATTAAAAATAGCTTTTTTTTGAAAAAAGATTCTAAAAGAGGAGAAAATTTCATAACGACAAGTCTCGACTCCGGAAACTGTAACTCCATTATTTATAAATTTAAATTGACATTGAAAATACCGCTCCGCGCGGCCGTTTAGCCGCTGCGAGGTCACCGTCAAGCCAACACAGCATCACAATTTTTTTTTAATATTTGTTATCAATTTAAAAATTTTAATAAATTACAGTATTATCTATAGACTTGAAGGAATATAGTCCAGTAGACAAAAATTTTCTCCTCTTTTAGAATCTTTTTTCAAAAAAAGCTATTTTTAATATTTTTCAAGTTATAACCAAAAAACGGAGACCCTCATTTTCTCTATACGTTTTTTGTTTATAACAATTACAATTTTTCTTGGCAAAAAAATTCAAAAATACCCATTACTCAGAATTTAATTCTGAATCGAAAAAACCAAACCCCATATTTTTAAAATCATCAGAACTATTTTTCGCAGCAAACTCACTTCCCTACTAGACTAATGATATATTTAAAATATTTGTTTGTCGTAAGCATACGAATATTTCAGAAATATTAGAGTCAAATTTTTAAAATAATTCTAAAATATTTGATACCTAAAGTATCTTTTGAAATTTTTTCCAAATATTACTATAATCAAGACTAAAATTCTCCTGAAATATTTCATGAAATATTGGTGTAATAGTTCTCGAAATGTTTCTCTAAGATTTCATGAAATATTTCAGTAGATGTTTTGTGGTGGACATAGGAATATTGCAGAAATATTTGAGTGAAATATTTCTCCAGATATTTCATGCTGTGTGGGTAATATTTCAGATCAGCCAGCAGCGCTTGAAATGGTGACTCTGACTCTTCCTAATTAAAGGAAACTGCTCGGACCCTCGGCCTGGACATTTTCATGACGGCCTCTACTTCCAAAGCCGGAAGTAGAGCTTCATTACTTTTCTTGACGCCACTTAGTCTTAGGTTTCGTTGTACTTCCACATCTCTGATGCCGTTTATGAAACCCTGTGTGGCCAACTGGTCTTTCGTTTCCTCTGGCAGGTCTGGGTCGGACAAGTGAACTAACCGTCTAATCTCTGCTTCGAATTCTTGGAGGCTTTCACCGGATTTTTGCGTTTTTCCACTCAGTTGGACCTGGTATACCTTGCTCAAGGATTGATTGTCATATCGTTTGTCTAGGATGGCGATAATCTTGTCGAAATTGCCTTGTTCATCGACTGGAATGCTTTGGAGGAGTTCTAGGGCCGGACCTCTTAGCGAAATTACCAGAAAAGTAGATTTTTCTTGATTATCCCATCCATTAGCTGTAGCCACGGCCTCAAATTGCCGTTTATACATGGGCCAAGATGAACTGTCGTCGAATGTGGGTGGTTTACTAAAGGAACCTTTGGTACTCACGGTGTTCTGGTATTTTCCTCGCTGTAAGTCCTGTTGCATTTTTTTAATTTCTGTTTCTAGTTTATTTTTGATGGCACTGATTTTATCTTGTACTTCACTGTGTACTGTTTGCTTGATGGAACTGCTTTGATCTTGAACTGTGTCTTGAACTGAACTGATTTCAAATTTTACCTGACTTTGGATGGAATCGAGATTATCTACTTTTGTTTCAAGAGTATCCACGGTATTTTTTACGGTCTTAATGTCATCATTTATCTCTTTTATATCTGACTCAACTATTTGCGTTCTTTCATTAACTGTTTCATTAACTGGTCCTACTATTTGCATTAATTGTTCGAATTGCAGTTGTCTTTTTTCTTCAATTATTTTAAATTCATTTTGTCGTTTTAATTCAGTTTGATCTTGTTTTTGTTCAAATTTCGAGAACAATCCTTCAATTAAATTATGTTGTTTTTCTTCCATCGTGGAAACAAGATTTTGTTGTTTTTCTTCCATCGTGGAAACAAGATTTGTTGTTTTTTCAGCAAAAGATGTCACTAACCTTTGTTGAATTTCTTCTTGATGTTGTTTCTCCTTCTCCTCCCTTTCTTCCGTCGGTTTTTTCCATACTACGAGTTTCCATAAATCAAATTACGATTTTAACTGCACTTAATCCTCTACTTCTGATCACCAACTAGCAATATAGTCCGTGGGTTAAATTTAAAATTGAAAACTAATATTCACTTTCACTTTTCTAGAAACTTTTATTTACATCGAATCTACAACAGCTGTTTCAAATATCACAACAATATTACATATAAGCTCTTCGCTCTACCAACCTGAACTGCGATCGTGGCCAGCTTCCTTTATAAAACCAGCATAGAAAATTCTCGCAAAAATCATCATCACTCCTACAGGTGCCGAGCCTTTTCGAGAACGATTTTTTATCTCAAAACGATTGTTGTCGTACTGAAATGAAACAGGGTCGGCTTTGGGTAAATTTCGTAACAGTATCAAATAAGTACTACAGCAAAGTGAACTAGAACGTCGAATTTGGCCATGGCAGTTGTATAGAATGTCCATTAAATATAAGGAACCACATAAATATTATTTAAAGTTGCTCCGGAAATTTGTTTAAATATTTTGGTCACAAAAAAAGTGGAGAGTGTTAAAAAGTATCACACAAAGTACTACAACAAAGTAGCCTTGAACGTCGAATTTGGTCATGGCAGTTGTTTAGAATCCTGCAATTAAATATAAGGAACCTTATAAACATAATTTAAAGCTGGTGCGATTTGTTTAAATACTTTGGCCGCCCACAGAGCAGAGATAGTGAAAAAGTATCAAAAAAGAACTACAGCAAAGTGTACTAGAAAGTCAAATTTAGCTATGGCAGTTGTTTAGAATATTTCCATTAAATATAAGGAAACACATAAATATTATTTAAAGTTGGTGCGGAAATTTGTTTAAATATTTTGGTCACAAATAAAGTGGAGAGTGTTAAAAAGTATCACACAAAGTACTACAACAAAGTAGTCTTTAACGTGAAATTTGGTCATGGCAGTTATTTAGAATCTAGCAATTATATCTAAGAAACCATATAAACACAATTTAAGGTTGGTGCGATTTGTTTAAATACTTTGGCCGCCCATATAGCAGAGAAAGCGAAAAAGTATCAAAAAAGTACTACAGCAAAGTAAACTAGGACGTCGAATTTGCTCATGACAGTTGTTTAGAATCTTTCCATCAAATCTAAGGAACCATATAAACATTATTTAAAATTGGTGCGGATTTTCTTTTAATATGTTGGCCCCAAATAAAATGGAGAGAGTTAAAAGTATCACACAAATTACTAGAAGAAAGTAGTCATGGACGTCGAATTTGGTCATAGCAGATGTTTAGAATCCGCCCATTAAATTTAAGGAACTATATGAACATAATTTAAAGTTGGTGCGGAAATTTGTTTAAATAATTTAGCCCTCAATAGAGGAGAGATAGTAATAAAGTATCAAAAAAGTACTACAGCAAAGTGGACTAGGACGTCGAATTTGGTCAAGGCAGTTGTTTAGAATGTTTCCATTAAATATAAGGAACCATATAAACTTTATTTAAAGTCGGTGCGGAAATTTGTTTAAATACTTTGGCCCTCAATAAAGGAGAGAGTAAAAAGTATCAAAAAAGTACTACAACAAAGTAGACTAGGAAGTCAAATTTGGTCATGGCAGTTAATTAGAATATTTCCATTAAATCTAAGAAACCATTTAATCATTATTTAAAGTCTGTATGGAAATTTGTGTAAATGCTTTGGCCCCCAATAAAGCAGATAGTAATAAAGTATTGCAATATAGTCCGTGGGTTAAATTTAAAATTGAAAACTAATATTCACTTTCACTTTTCTTGAAACTTTTATTTACATATACAACAGCTGTTTCAAATATCACAACAATTTTACATATAAGCTCTACTCGGATCTGCCTGATGGAGATACCCTCTCGCTGTTCCGTTTTCATACAATGTCCGCATTCCGCTCTACAGGATCTTCTGGATAGGGCATCGGCATTATTGTGCAAACGGCCGGAACGGTGTTCCACCTTGAAGTCGTGTTGCTGTAATTTCTCCATCCATCTGGCCAGTTGACCTTCCGGTGTCTTCATGATTTGAGTGCGGCATGATCTGTTCGGATTAAGAAATGACGACCATAGAGGTATTTGTGGAAATGGTCTACAGCCTTTATTATTGCAAGAAGTTCTTTTCTGGTGACACAATAATTTCTTTCCGGTTTCGAGAATCCACGGCTGTAGTACTCGATCACCCTCTCTTCACCATCCTGCACCTGGGATAGGACGGCCCGCAAACCTGTGTTGCTGGCGTCGGTGTCTAAAATGAACTTGCCGGACTGTGTAGAAAAGGGTAGGATTGGACTGGAACATAGTGCTGCCTTTAGTCGTCTGAATGATGTTACGCAATCCTGATTCCAACGGAAGGTCTCTTTCTCAGTGGTCTGCCGATGTAGAGGGGAGGCGATGGTGGCAAATCCCAAATCCCTCAACAAAACGCCGGCAGTATGAACAGAGGCCCAAGAAGCTTCGGAGTTCATGCTTGCCTCTTGGGACTGGACAATCACGGATGGCTTCTATCTTGACTTCGTTGGTGCGGATTCCTGACTCGGACACTACGTGGCCCAAAAACTCTACTTCTTTTTGGAACAAGGAACACTTCTTCGGATTCTCTCTTCGGAGTCTCAGGTTGGCGTTATTAATTCTGGAGAATACTTAGCCCAGGTTTTTCAGATAGTCGTCGAATGTCTGGCCCATGGCTAGAATGTCGTCGAGGTATACTAAGCACGTCCTCCATGTTAACCCGATCAGTACATACTCCATTAGCCTCTAAAATGTAGCGGGTGCATAACCCAAAGGGCATGACCGTGAACTGAAACAGCCCTTTACTGGTGGAGAACGCTGTCTTCTCTCTGTCGTTTGCGTGTAGACCAACCTGCCAATATCCACTTTTTAGGTCTGGTGTGGAGAACTAACGGGAGCCTGCTAGTGTGGTCAAAGTGTCATCGATTCGGGGTAGTGGATAGCTGTCTTTCTTCGTGACGTCATTCAGCTTTCTGTAATCCACCCAAAATCGGGTGGTTCCATCTTTCTTTTTAACTAGCACGACGGGAGCAGACCATGGGCTGATGGATGACTCAATAACGCCACTCTGTAACATGGACTCGATGTTTTCCTCGACTGCCTGTTGTTGTCCCAATGGTAGTCGTCTAGGTGGTATTCTGATGGGTTGAGCCTTTCCGGTATTTATTCGATGCTGGATGATGTTGGTGCGGCCGGTGGGTCCATCTTGACTGTAAAAAATTTGCCAGTGCTTTGTGATAAATTGCTTGGCTTTATTCTGGTTCTCTGGTGTCAGGTGTGTCAAATGGTCAGCAAACTGTTGTAGGAACTCTTTACTGGGCCCTGTCTCCTTCACCGACGTCTGGTGCTTTTCTTCGCAATTGATGATGGTCTCTACTGGCTCGAAACAAGCTACCTCTTGACCATTGGCAATTCTGATGTGGTTGTTAGACAAATTCAGGACTCTGATTGATATATCTCGTCCGGTTTTAACTATAGCCCGTCCAACTTAGTAGTCATGAGTTGGGTGTACGGGCTCCACCATTCCAACGCAGCTCCCAGGATTGCTGTCTAGCTGCCCATGAATAATCTGTTCCGTTCGACCGGGAATTCTAGCTGAAGACTTTGCCACAATTTTTATGGGGGTGACTGATGTGTTGACGGGCCGTGTCAATACAAATTCCTCATTTAGGAACCGAAGAACATCATATCTCGGGTCGAACATAAATCCATGCTGGCTAATTATGTCCATTCCCAGTATAAAATCGTCTTCAATATTCGCTCCCAGGACCCTATGCCGGATCATGTTGTTCCCTATCTGTAGCACGACATCTGCCTCACTCTGTATTGACATGGACTCGCCGGTAACTGTTCTGAGCTGGATGTTACTGTGTGGCCAACTGGTCTTTCGTTTCCTCTGGCAGGTCTTGGTAGGACAATTGAACTAACCGTCTAATCTCTGCTTCGAGTTCTTGGAGGCTTTCACCGTATTTTTGCGTTTTTCCACTCAGTTAGACTTGGTATACCTGGCTCAAGGATTGATTGTCATATCGTTTGTCTAGGAAGGCGATAATCTTGTCGAAATTGCCTTGTTCATCGACTGGAATGCTTTGGAGGAGTTCTAGGGCCGGACCTCTTAGCGAAATTACCAGAGAAGTAGATTTTTCTTGGTTATCCCATTCATTAGCTGTAGCCACGGCCTCAAATTGCCGTTTATACATAGGCAAAGATGAACTGCCGTCGAATGTGGGTGTTTTACTAAAGGAACCTTTGGTACTCACGGTGTTCTGGTATTTTCCTCGCTGTTAGTCCTGTTGCATTTTTAAATTTCTGTTTCTAGTTTATTTTGGATGGCACTGATTTTATCTTGTACTTCACTGTGTACTGTTTGCTTGATGGAACTGATTTGATCTTGATTTGTGTCTTGAATTGAACTGATTTCAAATTTTACCTGGCTTTGGATGGAATCGAGATCATCTACTTTTGTTTCAAGAGTATCCACGGTATTTTTTACGGTCTTAAAAAGCGATTGTTATCGTACTGAAATGAAACAGGGTCGGCTTTGGGTAAATTTCGTAACACTATTTTACTCCCTCTGTTTATTGGGGCCCAAAATATTTAAACAAATTTCCTTACCTACTTTAAATAATGTTTATGTGGTTCCTTAGATTTAATGGAAACATTCTAAACAACTGCCATGACCAAATTTCACTTCCTAGACTACTTTGTTATAGTACTTTGTTTGATGCTTTTTTACTCTCTCTCTCTGCTTTATTTGGGGCCAATATATTTAAAAAAATTCCGCACCAATTTTAAATAATGTTTATATGGTTCCTTAGATTTAAATGAAAGATTCTAAACAACTGCCATGATCAAATTCGAGGTCCTAGTCCACTTTGCTGTAGTACTTTTTTGATACTTTTTACTCTTTCTGCTTTATTGAGGGACAAAATATTGAAACAAATTTCCGCACCAACTTTAACTAAGGTTTATATGGTTCCTTAGATTTAATGTCTACTTTGTTGTTGCACTTGTTTATTGCTTTTTTCTCTATCTGCTTTATTAGTGGCAAAAGTATTTTAACAAATTTCCTCACCAACATTAAATAATGTTTATATCATTCCTTAGATTTAATGGAAAGATTCTAAATAACTGCCATGACCAAATTCGACGTCATATTCCACTTTGCTGTAGTACATCTTTAATAATTTTTTACTCTCTCTGTTTATTGGGGCTCAAAATATTTAAACAAATTTCCACACCAACTTTAATTAATATTTATATGGTTCCTTAGATTTATTTGAAAGATTCTAAGCAACTGCCATGACCAAATACGACGTCCTAGTCCACTTTGCTGTAGTACATTTTTGATACTTTTTACTATCTCTGCTCTCTTGGGGCCCACGTATTGTAACAAATTTCAGCACCAACTTTAAATAATATTTATGTGCTCCATATATTTAATGTAAATATTCTAAATAACTGCCATGACCAAATTCGACGTCCTAGTCCACTTTGTTGCAGTACATTTTTTATACTTATTTACTATCTCTGCTCTATGGGGGGCCAAAGTAATTAAACAAATTTCCGCACCAACTTTAAATTATGTTTATATGGTTCCTTAGATTAAATTGCGAGATTCTAAACAACTGCCATGAGCAAATTCGATTCGTCCAATACTACTTTGTTGTAGTATTTTGTGTGATACATTTTTACTCTCTCCACTTTATTTGGGGCCAAAATATTTAAACAAATTTCCGCACCAACTTTAAATAATATTTATATGGTTCCTTATATTTAATGGAAACATTTTAAACAGCTGCTATAACCAAATTCGACGTCCTAGTCCACTTTGCTGTTGTACTTTTTTTGATACTTTATTACTATTTGCTTTATTGGAGATTTTATGGAAAGATTCTAAACAACTGCCATGACCAAATTCGACTTCCTTGTCTACTTGGCTTTAATACTTTTTGAAACATTTTCACTCTCTGCTCTATTGGGGGCCAAAGTAATTAAACAAATTTGCGCACCAACTTTAAGCTATTTTTATATGGTTCCTTAGCTTTAATAGCAAGATTCTAAACAACAGTCATGACAAAATTCGACGTCCACTTTGATGTAGTACATTTTTCATACTATTTTTCTCTCTCTGTTTATTGGGCCCAAAATATTTAAACAAATTTCCGACCTACGTTAAATAATGTTTATGTGGTTCCTTAGATTTAATGGAAAGATTCTATACAACTGCCATGACCAAATTCGACATCCTGTAGTACTTTTTTGATATTTTATATTATTTGCTTTATTGGGGGCCAAAGTATTTACACAAATTTCCACAACGACATTAAATAATGTTTATATGGTTATTTAGATTTAATGAAAAGATTCTAAACAAATGCCATGACCAAATTAGACGTCCTAGTCCACTTTGCTGTAATACTTTTTTGATACATTATTACTATCTCTGCTCTATTGGGGGCTAAATTACATAAACAAATTTCCGCACCAACTTTAAATTATGTTTATATGGTTCCTTAAATTTAATGGGCGGATTCTAACCAACTGTCATGACTAAATTCGACGTCCATGACTACTTTGTTCTAGTAATTTGTGTGATACTTTTTTTACTTTTTCCACTTTATTTGGGGCCAATATATTAAAAAAAAATTCCTCACCAATTTTAAATAATGTTTATATGGTTCCTCAGATTTAATGGAAAGATTCTAAACAACTGTCATGATCAAATTCGACGTCCTAGTCCACTTTGTTGTAGTACTTTTTTGTTATTTTTTATTATCTCTGCTCTATTGGGGCCAAAGTATTAAACAAATCTCTTTAAATTATGCATATGGTTCTTAGATTTAATGACAAGATAAACAAGTGGGGCCAAAGTATTTAAACAAACTGTCCGTACCATCTTTAAATTATGTTCATTTGCTGTATGGTTCCTTAGATTTAATGAAAGACTTTTCTAAAAAAAAAAAAAAACAAGTGCCATGACCAATCTCTGCTCTAT
The DNA here is from genome assembly GCA_034190945.1 of Octodonta nipae. Taxonomy (NCBI): domain Eukaryota; kingdom Metazoa; phylum Arthropoda; class Insecta; order Coleoptera; family Chrysomelidae; genus Octodonta; species Octodonta nipae. Next base: position 56,423,614 of record CM067221.1, on the reverse strand, counting down.
GGTCCGACGTCCATGCGAGATTCTAAACAACTTTAACAAATGTTCCGATTCTACTGCCATGAGCAAATTCGACGTCCAAGACTACTTTGCTGTAGTATTTTGTTTGATACTTTTTTACTCTTCACTTTATTTGGGGTTCCGCACCAACTATATGGTTCCTTAGCTTAATAGCAAGATTCTAAACAACAGTCCATGACAAATCCGACGTCCTTGTCCACCTTGATGTAGTACATTTTTGATACTATTTTACTCTCTCTGTTTATTGGGGCTCAAAATATTCAAACAAATTTCCACATGAACATTAAATAATATTTATATGGTTCCTTAGATTTAATTGAAAGATTCTAAACAACTGCCATGACCAAATTCGACGTCGTAGTCCACTTTGCTGTAGTACATTTTTGATACTTTTTTACTATCTCTGCTCTATTGGGGCCCACGTATTTTAACAAATTTCAGCACTAACTTTAAATATTCTTTATGTGGTCCATATATTTAATGTAAATATTCTAAATAACTGCCATGATCAAAAATTCGACGTCCTAGTCCACTTTGTTGCAATACATTTTTTATACTTTTTTACTATCTCTGCTCTATGGGGGGGCAAACTAATTAAACAAATTTCTGCACCAACTTTAAATTATGTTTATATGGTTCCTTAGATTAAATTGCAAGATTCTAAACAACCGCCATGAGCAAATTCGACGTCCAAGACTATTTTGCTGTAGTATTTTGTTTGATACTTTTTTACTCTCTCCACTTTATTTGGGGCCAAAATATTTAAACAAATTTCCTCACCAACTTTAAATAATATTTATATGGTTCCTTATATTTAATGGACACATTTTAAATAGCTGCCATGACCAAATTCGACGTCCTAGTCCACTTTGCTGTAGTACTTTTTTGATACTTTATTACTATTTGCTTTATTGGGGCCAAAATATTTACACAAATTTCCACACCGACTTTAAATAATGTTATATGGTTCTTATATTTAATGGAAATATTCTAATTAACTGCCATGACCAAATTCGTCTTCCTGGTGTACATTGCTGTAGTAATTTTTTGATACTTTTTTACTATCTGCCTTATTAGGGGCCAAAGTATTTAAACAAATTTCCGCACCGACTTTAAATAAAATTTATATGGTTCCTTAGATTTTATGGAAAGATACTAAACAACTGCCATGACCAAATTCGACTTCCTAGTCTATTTTGCTTTAGTACTTTTTTGATACATTTTTACTCTCTGTACTATTGGGGGCCAAAGTAATTAAACAAATTTTCGCACCAACTTTATGCTATGTTTATATGTTTATATGGTTCCTTAGCTTTAATAGCAAGATTCTAAACAACAGTCATGACAAAATTCGACGTCCTTGTCCACTTTGATGTAGTACATTTTTCATACTATTTTTCTCTCTCTGTTTATTGGGCCCAAAATATTTAAACAAATTTCCGACCTACGTTAAATAATGTTTATGTGGTTCCTTAGATTTATTGGAAAGATTCTAAACAACTGCCATGACCAAATTAGACGTCCTAGTCCATTTTGCTGTAGTACTTTTTTGATACTTTATTACTATCTGCTTTACTGGGGGCCAAAGCATTTACACAAATTTCCACAAAGACTTTAAATAATGTTTAAACGGTTCCTTAGATTTAATGGAATAATTCTAATAAACTGCTATGACTAAATTCGACTTCCTAGTCTACTTTGCTGTAGTACTTTTTTGATAGTTTTTTACTCTCTGCTTTATTGGGGGCCAAAGTATTTAAACAAATTTCCGCAACTACTTTAAATAATATTTTTGTGGTTCATTATATTTAATGGAAACATTCTAAACAACTGCCTTGACCAAATTCGACGCCCTAGTCCACTTTGCTGTAATACTTTTTTGATACATTATTACTATCTCTGCTCTATTGGGGGCTAAATTACATAAACAAATTTCCGCACCAACTTTAAATTATGTTTATATGCTTCCTTAAATTTAATGGGCAGATTCTAACCAACTGTCATGACTAAATTCGACGTCCATGACTACTTTGTTCTAGTAATTTGTGTGATACTTTTTACTTTTTCCACTTTATTTGGCACCAATTTTAAATAATGTTTATATGGTTCCTCAAATTGAATGGAAAGATTCTAAACAACTGAGATGATCAAATTCGACGTCCTAGTCCACTTTGGTGTAGTACTTTTTTGTTATTTTTTACTATCTCTGCTCTATTGGGCCAAAGTATTTAAACAAATGTCCGTACCATCTTTAAATTATGTTCATATTGTTCCTTAGATTTAATGGCAAGATTCTAAACAAGTGTCATGACCAAATTCGACGTCCAAGTTTAATTTGCTGTAGTAGTTTTTTGATACTTTTTTACGATCTCTGCTCTATTGGGGGCCAAATTATTTCAACCAAATTCCGCACCAACTTTAAATTATGTTTACATGGTTCCTTAGATATAATGGAAAGATTCTAAATTTGTTTACTTTGCTGTAGTACATTGGGGGCCAAAGTAGTTATGCAAATTTCACCACCAGCTTTAAGTAATGTTTATATGGTTCCTCAGATTGAATGGAAAGATTCTAAACAACTGCCATGATCAAATTCGACGTCCTAGTCCACTTTGTTGCAGTACATTTTTTATACTTTTTTACTATCTCTGCTCTATGGGGGGCCAAAGTAATTAAACAAATTTCCGCACCAACTTTAAATTATGTTTATATGGTTCTTTAGATTAAATTGCGAGATTCTAAACAACTGCCATGAGCAAATCGACGTCCAAGACTACTTTGCTGTAGTATTTTGTTTGATACTTTTTTACTCTCTCCACTTTATTTGGGGCCAAAATATTTAAACAAATTTCCGCACCAACTTTAAGCTATGTTTATATGGTTCCTTAGCTTTAATAGCAAGATTCTAAACAACAGTCATGACAAAATTCGACGTCCTTGTCCACCTTGATGTAGTACATTTTTGATACTATTTTACTCTCTCTGTTTATTGGGGCTCAAAATATTCAAACAAATTTCCACACCAACTTTAAATAATATTTATATGGTTCCTTAGATTTATTTGAAAGATTCTAAACAACTGCCATGACCAAATTCGACGTCGTAGTTCACTTTGCTGTATTACATTTTTGATACTTTTTTACTATCTCTGCTCTATTGGGGCCCACGTATTTTAACAAATTTCAGCACCAACTTTAAATAATGTTTATGTGGTCCATATATTTAATGTAAATATTCTAAATAACTGCCATGACCAAATTCGCCGTCTAGTCCACTTTGTTGCAGTACATTTTTTACACTGTTTTACTATCTCTGCTTTATGGGGGGGCCAAACTAAATAAACAAATTTCTGCACCAACTTTAAATTATGTTTATATGGTTCCTTAGATTAAATTGCAAGATTCTAAACAACCACCATGAGCAAATTCGACGTCCAAGACTACTTTGTTGTAGTATTTTGTGTGATAAATTTTTACTCTCTCCACTTTATTTGGGGCCAAAATATTTAAACAAATTTCCACCCCAACTTTAAATAATATTTATATGGTTCCTTATATTTAATGGAAACATTTTAAACAGCTGCCATAACCAAATTCGACGTGCTAGTCCACTTTGCTGTAGTACTTTTTTGATACTTTATTACTATTTGCCTTATTGGGGGCCAAAATATTTACACAAATATCCACACCGACTTTAAATAATGGTTATATGGTTCCTTATATTTAATGGAAAGATTCTAATTAACTGCCATGACCAAATTCGTCTTTTTATTCTACGTTGCTGTAGTACTTTTTTGATACTTTTTACTCTCTGCTCTATTGGGGGCCAAAGTAATTAAACAAATTTTCGCAGCAACTTTAAGCAATGTTTATATGGTTCCTTCGCTTTAATAGCAAGATTCTAAACAACGGTCATGACAAAATGCGACGTCCTTGTCCACTTTGATGTAGTACATTTTTGATACTCTGTCTGTTTATTGGGGCTCAAAATATTTAAACAAATATCCGACCTACTTTAAATAATGTTTATGTGGTTCCTTAGATTTAATGGAAAGATTCTAAACAACTGCCATGACCAAATTCGACTTCCTAGACTACTTTGTTATAGTACTTTATTTCACGCTTTTTTACTCCCCCTGCTTTATTTGGGGCCAACATATTAAAAAAAAATCCGCACAAATTTTAAATAATGGTTTTATGGTTCCTTAGATTTAATGAAAAGATTCTAAACAACTGCCATGATGAATTTCGAGGTCCTAGTCCACTTTGGTGTAGTACTTTTTTGTTACTTTTTACTATCTCTGCTCGATTGGGGGCCAGAGTATTTAAACAAATTTCCTCACCGACTTTAAATAATGTTTGTGTGGTTTCTTAGATTGAATGGAAAGATTTTAAACAACTGCCGTGACCAAATTCGATGTGCTAGTCTACTTTGCTCTAGTACTTTTTGGTACTCTTTTATTCTTTGCTTTATTGGGGACCTAAGTATTTAATCAAAAATCCGCACCAACTTCAAATAATGTTTATATGGTTCCTTAGATTTAATGGAAAGATTCTAAACAACAGCCATGACCAAATTCGACGTCCTAGACTACTCTGTTATAGTACTTTGTTTGATGCTTTTTTAAAATTATGTTTATATGGTTCCTTATATTTCATGCAAAAATTCTAAACAACTGCCATGACCAAATTCGACTACTTTGACTACTACCAAGACTACTTTGTTGTAGTACTTTGTGTGATACTTTTTTACTCTATCCACTTTATTAGGAGCCATAATATTTAAACAAATTTCCGCACGAACTTTATATAATTTTTATGTGGTTCCTTAAATTTAACTGTCATGATCATATTCGACGTCCTAGTCCACGTTGCAGTAGTACATTTTTTATATTTTTTTACTATCTCTGCTCTATTGGGGCCCAAGTATTTTAACAAATTTCAACACCAACTTTAAATAATATTTATCTGGTCCATATATTTAATGGAAATATTCTAAACAACTGCCATGACCAAATTCGACGTCCTAGTCCACTTTGCTGCAGTACATTTTTTATACTTTTTTACTATCTCTGCTCTATGGGCCGGGGGAGGCAAAGTAATTAAACAAATTTCCGCACCAACTTTAAATTATGTTTGTATGGTTCCTTAGATTAAATTGCAAGATTATAAACAACTGCCATGACCAAATTCAACTTCCAAGACTACTTGGTTGTAGTATTTTGTGTGATATTTTTTTACTCACTAGTTAATTTGGGGCCAAAATATTTAAACAAATTTCCGCACCAACTTTAAATAATATTTATATGCTTCCTTATATTTAATGGAAACATTCTACACAACTGCAATTTCGATGTCCTAGTCAAATTTGCTGTAGTTTTTTTGATATTTTTTACTATCTCTGCTCTAGTGGGGGCCAAAGTATTTAAGCAAATTTTCGCAGCAACTTTAAATAATGTTTATGTGTCTCCTTAGATTTAATGGAAAGATGCTAAGCAACTACCAAGACCTAATTCGATGTCCTAGTCCACTTTGCTGTATTTCTTTTTTGATACTATTTCACTATCTCTGCTCTGTGGTTGGTCAAAGTATTTAAACAAATCGCACCAAGTTTAAATAATATTTATGTGGTTCCTTATATTTAATGGAAAGATTCTAAACAACTGCCATGACCAAATTCGACGTCCATGACTACTTTTTTCTAGTAATTTGTGTGACACTTTTTTACCCTCTCCACTTTATTTGGGGCCAACATATTAAAAAAAAATTCCGCACCAATTTTAAATAATGTTTATATTGTTCCTTGGATTCAATGGAAAGATTCTAAACAACTGCCTAATTTTTTGATAATTTTTTACTCTCTGCTTTATTGGGGGCAAAGTATTTAAACAAATGTCCGTACCAACTTTAAATTATATTTATATTGTTCCTTAGATTTAATGGGAGGTTCCTAAACAACTGCCATGTCCAAATTGGACGTCCTAGTTCGCTTTGCTGTACTTCTTTTTTGATACTTTTTTACTATCTCTGCCCTATTGCTCTATTGGCGGCCAAAGTATTTAAACAAATGTCCGCACCAACTTTAAACTATGTTTATGTGGTTCCTTAGATTTAATGGAAAGATTCTAAACAACTGCCATGACCGAATTCGACGTTCATTACTACTTTGTTCTAGTAATTTGTGTGATAGTTTTTTACTCTCTCCACTTTATTTGGGGTCAACATATTTAAAATAATTTCGCACCAACTTTAAATAATGTTTTATGGTTCCTTAGATTTAATGAAAAGATTCTAAACAACTGCCATGATGAAATTCGACGTCCTAGTCCACTTTGCAGTAGTACATTTTTGATACTTTTTTACTATCTCTGTTCTATTGGGGGCCAAAGTAATTAAACAAATTTGAGTTATGTTTATATGGTTCCTTAGATTTAATAGCAAGATTCTAATCAACAGCCATGACCAAATTTGATGTACTTGTCCACTTTGATGTAGTACTATTTTGATACTATTTTACTCTCTCTGTTTATTGGGGCCCAAAATATTTAATTTTCCGTACCTACATAATTTTTTTTGATTTAATAGAAAAGTTCTAAATAATTGCCATGACGAAATTCGACTTCCTAGACTACTTTGTTATAATACTTTGCTTGATGCTTTTTACTCCCTCTGCTTTATTGGGGGCCAAGGTATTTAAACAAATTTCCGCACCAACATTAAATTATGTTTATATGATTCCTTAGATTTATTGAAAAGATTCTAAACAAGTGCCATGACCAAATTCGACTTCCTAGTCTACTTTGCTGTAGTACTTTTTTGATAATTTTTTACTCTCTGCTTTATTGGGGGACAACGTATTTAAACAAATTTCCGCACCGACTTTAAATAATGTTTTTATGGTTATTTAGATTTAATGGAAAGTCCACTTTACTGTAGTACATTTTTGATACTTTTTACTATCTTTGCTCTATTGCCCTATTGGCGGCCAAAGTATTTAAACAAATTTCCGCACCAACTTTATATTATGTTTATATTGCAACATAGTCTGTGGGTTCAATTTAAAATTATAAAACTAATATTCACTTTCACTTTTCTAGAAACTTTTATTTAGATCGAATATACAATAGCTGATTCAAATATCACAATAATTTTACATATAAGCTCTTCGCTCCACCAACTAACTGCTGCCAGGATGGGTCCTCCTTTTAAAATCAGCGTCGAATTCTCTAGTATAATCCAGTGTCAATTTTACAGTTGTCGAGTTATGATCGAGATAAGTTTTTCTCGCGTCCGAACCTTCTAGCTTTTTTTTATATCCCAGCGGTCGTTGTCGTATTGAAATAAAACAGGGTCGGCTTTGGTAAATTTCGTAACACTGCCCCCCTTTAATTCTGATCGTCCAGATCAGAAACATCCTTTCCGTGGTAGGGAGCAAGTCGATCTAAATGGACCACCTTCAACTTAGCCTTGGGGTTTCGACTTATCCGGTAGACGACGTCATTAAGCCTCTTGACCACCTCGTATGGACCATCCCAGGCGGGTGTAAGCTTTGGGGATTTACCCTTGCTCCGTTGGAGGTTTTACAGCCAAACTTTGTCTCTCTCCTGGAACCCGACTGATTTGGCTTTGAGGTTGTATCGCGTCTTCATCCGGTCACTGGTGGCCAACATCTGCGTTCGGGCTAATTCGTGTTTTGCCAGAATGTTATGTCGGAGCTGGTCGGCATAATCCTCGATGTCTTGGGAAGGTTCTTCGGTGGAGCCAAATGCCAAATCGCAGTGTAATCGCAGCTCCTTTCCGAATAGGACCCTGGCTGGGGTCAGGCCTGTACTATTATGTACGGCAGAGTGATATGCCAACAGGAATAGGGGAATATGTTCATCCCAATCACGCTGGTTATTGCTGACGACCTTGGATAGGTGTTGCTCCAAGGTCCTGTTGAACCTTTCCACGTGGAAAGGTTCAACAGGACCTTGGAACAACACCTATCCAAGGTGTGACTGTGGGTGCAATGGTGTTGTTCTCGTTTTCCTGATCCCTAACATGGTGCAAACCTTCTGGAATACATTCGATTCGAAGTTAGGCCCCTGGTCTGAATGTAGTTCCATCGGGACGTCAAACCTGCTAAATAGTTGTTCTACTAGCATCGTCGCTACCGTGGTTGCCTCTTGGTTGGGTATCGCATATGCCTCAGGCCATTTGCTGAAGTAATCCATTGCGACCAGAATGTATTTGTTCCCCCTCTCAGACTGGGGAAACGCACCGGCAACATCGATGGTAATTCTTTCAAATGGGACGCCCACATTGTACTGCTGCATTCTGCCCTTGGTCCGGGTCTTCGGGCCCTTACTGGCTGCACAGGTGGCACATTTGCGGCACCAAACTCTATCGTCTTCGAAGTAATTCACCCAGAAGTACCGCTGGCGAACTTTGTCTAGAGTTTTATTCATGCCCAGGTGGCCTCCGGTAATTCCATCATGTACTTCGGTCAGGATGGCCGGTACCTTTTTCTTCGGATCTAGCAGTTGGGACTTGGTTTCTCGTCCATCAGCGCTTTCCCAAACTCGCTTGAGCATTCCATTGTCTACTCTTAGAGAGTCCCACTGAGCCCATAACAATTTCAGCACGCCGGAGTATCTAGCTTCCTCGTCCCATCGTGGCCTGGGTGCCCCTCTCGCTTTGAGTGACAAGATTGGTTCGATGTCTGGATCAGCCATTTGGTCCTGGATGCACTGTTCCGTTGTCCAGTCTTCATTGGCCTGCTCTCGGATCTGCCTGATGAAGATACCCTCTCACTAGTAATGGTTGTTTGTTTGGGAAATTAGTTTTTTTAAAAAATAAAATTTAACAACTCAAAATCTACCAATTTTGTATTTGAGAACGTGTTGAGAATAAGAAGACAACTTTTACAATGACAATTAAAATAATGTAATCAGTTTTGTACAATCATCAAGATGCAGATTAATAATAACAGGATGTGCAAGATAAACAATAATTTATATCTATAGTGCGGAATTTACTAACATAATTCCCCCCTGGCGAAATGGAACTTCAGGGGTGGCATGAAGTTCTGACGACTCCTGGCGTTTTGGCTTGGGTTTTCTTGACCATGGCTTGAACTTCTTGTATAATTTGAATGCAATGATTACAAGTACTGCAATGATTATTAGTATTATTGTAATACTAATTGGGTGGCTAGTTTTTTCCAAGGGGTTGATTTCCAAGGGTTGAATTTCATGAGAAAATTTGTGTAGCTCTGAAATTTCGTCTAACTTGATTTGGCGAAGCTGTATGTGATTGAGTGTTGAACTTTCATAATCTTCCGGTATTTGTATTTTTGGGAGTGAAAATTTGGTTGTTTTCGGAAATTCTTGGCTATGGGCGAACGTTTGACCATTTATGGTTATTTGGCATCCTTCAGGAATATTGATTATACTCGGTTCTGTGATTAACTGAATTCCATTTCCATTTTTGCAGTTAAAAGGGGTTTTAATTGGATTTGCTGGAACGGCAATAATTTCGTTTTGGGCAACTTGTTCGATTATATTTGCTGAAAGCCTGCTAGTTCGTACGATGCATTGAGATGAGTCACTTTTGGAAATTATTGAAATTTCGCAACTATCATCTATAGGCTGTGGCTGTCCTCGGCATATATATGTGTCTTCAATTTTTGGGCAATTTTCGGCTGGTATTAGATAAGAAGTAAGATTCATGAGGATATATGGATGTGGAATTATAAGGGTTCGGTTTTTTCATGGAATAGGGAACGAATGGAAATAATTATATTGTGTAGCATCAAATAATGGTACATAAAATAGATCAAATTTTCTTCAGTGTGAATATTTACTGAAAACATTTTATAATAATTCCGTAGGTCTTTAAGGTGAAGTATTTGGTTTTGGGAGAAAATTGTATTTAATTCTTTTAATATTAAAAGTAAATCTGATTTCGGTAAAATTCCTGGGTGTAATTCTTTGAGATGAGCAAAACTTACTGCGTTTTCAATAGTCATTATAAATTCTTTTATTCTATCTAAATTCATATAAAGCTGTGAAAATGTGTTTTGGATTTTTGTTATAATTTTATGATCTCTAGTTGTCATTTTGAGTTTATTCAAGGCATTTTCTAATTGTTTCATTAAAATATTTTGATTTAAAGCTAATGTTGAAACTGTTTTGTTATAATGTTCGAGAAGTTTAGTTGTAATTGATGTTTGGACTTCAATTCTTTTTGCTATCTTCTAGGGTTGATAGGGCTTTATTGATTGATTCACGGTCTTCATTGTCCATTGTTCCGAACAATATTTTTTGAATATTTCCAATGGGGTTAATTAATCCTCTTCGTACGCGATTTGAAGTAAAAGCGGCTATTCTATTTTTTATCTGTAATATTTGATTAAGATTATGGGTTACCAATTGATTAAATCCCATATGGTTAAGTGATATATTTAAGTTAATAGAATTATTTTTTAATTTCTTATTTTCTATAATATTCTTTAAGGATATTAATATATTTTCATAATTTCCTAATTCTACGTTTAAGTCAGTGAGGTTAATATAGTGAATAAACTTATGATATGTTGAGGGTATTCTAGCTGAACCTAATTCTTGAGTATATATATAATTGTTAATAGGGGTTATAGTTATTTGGGTATTTATTAAAGGGATTGTCAAAATACAGTTAAGTATTACTAGTAGTTGGTTGTTCTTCATCTTTGTCTCGACTGGGTGTTCCTGGAATAAATCGTTTGTTCTTTACTCTACTTTTATGTACGAGTCCTAGTTTTGTTTTGGCAATAATTTTTTTATCTTTGATTACCTGAGTTTTAATGAATTTTGGTCTAGTTTTAGTTCTTCCTTGGTTAGTTTTTATATAAACGTTTTGGTCAGTTTCTACCGTTTCAGGGTTAGATTTCTTTTCATTTATTTTAGAAGTTGTTTTGTTTTTGTTAAGTTCGATCGAGTTTCTAACTCTGTCGTATATTTTATCTGCTAGAGATTTGTGATTTTGCTCATATTCTGAAGTAATAGCTTTTTCAGAAAGATCAAAAGGATTTATGTCTGTATGTCTAAGTATAATATTAAAAGGAGTTTGTTGAGTAACGCTGTGTATAGAATTGTTATAACTAATGATTGCAAATTTTATTAAAGTTTCAGTGCCTTTCTTTGGGTTATCTTTTCTTAAGCATCTAAGTTCATTGAGTAGGGTTGAATGAAATCGTTCTACCGGGGAATTAGAATTTTAGTTTCCAGGGGTAGTAAAGTGTAAGGTTATTTTGTGAAGGTCACAAAAATCAACAACTAAATGATTTTTAAATTCGGTTCCATTGTGACAAATAATCATTCTGGGAATTCCATAAAATGAAATAAAAGTTAGAAGATTATCGTATATCTGAATAAAGTTATTATCTTTTAAGGGTAGTGCTTGTCCAAATTTCGAAAAGGGATCCATTATTATTAAGAATGTTTTATTTTCACAGAAAAATGTGTCAATGTGAATTATTTCTAAAGGTCGTTTAGGAGTAGGTGTTAATTGAAGTTTTATATTTTGAGGGTGTCTTTCGTATTTACAAGTTTGGCAAGTTTGGCAAGTATTTATGTAAAGTTTTATGTCGTTTTCCATAGAGGGCCAATAGTATTTTTTAAGAGAATTTTTAACTTGAATTCTTTTATGGGAAACTTTTCCTTCATGGTGGTATTTTATTAAAGTTTGTTGTTCTTCTTTATCTGTTATGTCTTGAAGTAGTTTTGAAGATGTGACAAGATTAAGGGAAGTAAAGTTTTTCTGTAAGGTAGTTATGATTTTGGCTTTATCGTGTTCATTAAAAAAGTAAAGGCAATATAACTTATCAGGGGCAATAGTTTGTTTAAACCTATTCGTTAATTCTTGTTCGTCTGCGGATCTGGCTAAAGTTAAAGTGTATCTAAAATTTTCAAAAATTCTTTTGGCTGATATGCTAGACATCAAGGCGTTAGTGGGTCTTTCCGTTGGTCGTATTTCTAAAATAGGGTTTTCGCGAGAAGTATGTTGGGTTGCAAGTTCATCGTCTTGATTTTTTAAAATCTGTGGAATATTTGGAGTAGGAGGGGATGAAGTGTATAAATCTAGGGGTTGATTTTCGTCATTTTTGTTTAATGTTTCTTTGTTCATTTGTTGATTCTCCTGTTCAGCGATTTCTTCTGCTAAATCTAAAATTTGTCGATTGGTATCTTCATCTCCATCATTCGCTATCATCGATTGATTTTCATCTCCAATGGCATTCATATTAGGGTTGTTTTCTAATTTTATTCTTGAAAGAACGTCTGCGGCTTGATTTTCTTTTCCTTTCTTGTATTTTATCTTGAAATCGAATTCTTCCAATTCTAGTCTCCATCTGTGAAGTTTTGAGTTTGGAGTTTTAAGGGAAAATAACCATTCTAAGGGTTTGTGGTCACAAAAGGCTGTAAACTTCTGATTATATAAATATAGTCTAAAATAACGGCATGCCCAAACAATAGCAAGTAATTCCTTTTCTAATGTTGAGTAGTTTATTTCTGCAGGGTTTAAAGTTCTTGAAGCGTAGCTGATGGCTGTCCATTTTGTGATAAAATTGCTCCTAATGCAAAATTTGAACTATCCGTCGTTAGTTGAAATTCCTTCGAATAATCTGGGTATGATAAAATTGGTTCATTACATAAAAGTGTTTTACAATAATTAAACGTTTTCACGAATTCATCATCAATGATTATCTTTTCACCTTTCTTTAATTTTTGTGTAAGGGGTTTTACTATTTTGGCACAGTTTTTTATAAATTTCCGATAATAACCTATAAGTCCAAAAAAGCTTTTAATTTCGCGGTGAGTTTTGGGAAGTGGAAATCTTTTAATTGCATCAATTTTCTTTGGATTTGGCTTTATTCCGTTTGGTGTAATAATATGTCCTAAAAATTCTACTTCTTTTTTTAGGTTGGCATTTCTAAGAGTTTGAAAAATTTGTTTCAGGTTTTTTATATGTTCTGTAAGGGATGTCGAAAATACTATTATATCGTCCATATATACTAAACAGATTTTATTTTGAAAATTTCTGAGAACATTATCCATTACTCTTTGGAATGTAGCGGGTGCGTTTTTTAAACCAAAGGGCATACGTAAAAATTCATAGTGTCCATTTTCTGTATTAAATGCGGTTTTTTCTATGCTGTCTGGGTGCATCTCTATCTGATGAAAACCAGAAGCTAAATCCAGAGTTGTGAAATATCTACATCTTCCAAATTTTCTGTAATCTATTACTATTCTCCATTTTCTTCTTCGTGATGCGTCAAGTTTCTTCGGTACTATCCACACAGGGGATGACCAGGGTGAGATACTAGGTCGTATAATTCCATCATTCAACATTTGTTGTATTTGTTTGTGAATTTCATCTTTATGTACTTGAGGGAATCTGTAACTTTTTGAATGACAGGGTTCTTCATCCTTAGTTCTAATTTCGTGTTTAACAATATTTGTGAAACTAAGTTGATCTTTAGGTTTTTGAAAAATGTCGTTGAATTCTTCGTATAAGTTTAATAGAACATTTTTTTCTTCGTGGTTTAAGTGATTTGTTCTGATAAGGGATGAAATATCTACTTTATCAGATTCAGGTGGAATTAAATTGAAATTATAAATTTCGTGTTCGTCGGTAATTGGGGTACAAGGATAAGGGTTGGTAATTGTTATTACATTTTGGTTTGAACAAGTATTATGGATTTCGATTTTTGCAAAACCATTTTTAGCATATGTAAGAATTTCTGGTAAATAAATTCCATTTTTATTGTAACAATGAATAAGTATTTGTCCTTCTCTTATATTTACTGGTATATGTTTTGTTACGATTTCTAAGGGGTTAAGATCAACTGTATATGTTGAAAAGTCTTCACTGGAATACAGGGGAATGACAGTGTATTTACGAGTCGATTGTTTTCTATATCAATTGAGAGATTTAATTTTTTAAGATCTCGAAAACCTATTAGTCCGTCAAAATAGTCATGAAAGTCATATAAAATAAATTCTATGTTTTGGTCTGTATTAAATTCAGCAAAGGGTGGTACTGATGCTTTGTACTGAGTTTTTAGTTCAGTTCTGTTTATATAAATCCATTCAGGGTGATATTCGTAAATTATATAGGGTCTTATAATTGAAAATGAGCATCCGGTGTCAATTAGTGTTTATAGATTTTATTTTTATGTAAGGTAATGAGTTTGCGGTTATTTGGTTTAATTCATAAGTTAAGTTAGATTGTTTGAATTGTGATCGATTGGAAAATCCTGGTTAAAATTTGGGGATCCTTCTAAATAATCTGTGTTTTGTTGGTGGGAATATCTGTTTTTTTTTCAAAATATTGTTCAGGATTGATATTTTCAACATTAAAATTTTCTACACCAGACATAGGGGTAGATAAGTTTTGTCTCGAGGGTCGTGGGAAATTATTAGTATTTCTCTGAGCATAGTTTTCCACACCAGACATAGGGGTAGGAGGTTGAGGTTTAAAATGTCTGTTTGGGGTAAAAACATTTCTGTTTGGGTTTGATACTTGTTGATTATTAAAGTTGGGCCTTTTTGTAAATTGAGGGATGAAAGATCTTTGTTGAGGTTGATTGTGTTGATTCGGAAAAGATTTTCCTCTAAAATTTCTAGATAAGTTTTGGTGATAATATATAGGATTAGAGTTTTGAGAATTAAAATTATGATTTTGTTGAGAAGTTCTGTTGTTTTGAAATTGGGGTTTAGAGTTTTTCTCTCTCTGTTGTGGATTTCCTAGATTTCTTTGAGCGATACAGTTTTCATATTCCTGTTCAAGTCCAGAAAATAAATCGATGGCTTGTTCAAGGGCAACAGAGTTAGATAATTTTAAGTCAGTTTGGTATCTTTCTGGGATGAAAGTTATGAAGCGGTTTTTTGCATTGCTTTCACAAAATTCAATTTTTAATATTTGTCTATTAGGGTCTGTTTCAGTTAGGTGTATCTTATCAATTATTTGGGATCTCATATGTTGCAAACGAGAACCAAAGGCTAGAAGAGATTCATTGGGTTTAGGAAAAGCTTGATTCATTTTCATTTCGAAGATTTCTAACGTATCATTACATGAATAAAGGGAAATTAAACGATTTTTTAAAGCGTCCCATGTATTAAGTTCAATTCTTCCTGCACAAGTTATTTTTGCGGCACCTTTTAATTTTTGTCGCTCAAGAGCAAAAACAAATTTGTGAGTAGGTTGGGGAAATTCTGCAAACATATTTTCTACCTGGGCAATATATTGTCTTAATTCCAAAGTGTTACCGTCAAATTCAGGAATGAATTCAGCAAAGTATTTAATTAAATTTACATCAATTGCTACCTGTGAACTTTGGGAAGTGTTCGCGGATGGCAATTGCGTTGATTGACTCATGATGATGGCTAATTTATTTTTAAAATAAGAAAGATTTAATTCGGTTTCAGAGTCACTGGAATCAGTTTCAAAATTGCTTTTGGGATTTCTAAATTCGTTCATATAATTTTATATAACAGGAAGTAAAAATAAAAATTTGTTAACACATAAAACAATAATAATATATAAGAAATTGTCTTGAATAATAAAATTTAATTGTGAACTGATTGATTTTTTCAAAAATAAATCAATTCAATAACATATCATCAAATAAATAAATAATGCCAAGTTCAAGTCTATATAATATTTGTTAACTTTCGCTTTTGTTTGTATTGAAAGTAAATCTTATCATTCGTGAATTAAAACACAAGATTGCAGTTTCGTCTAAATGAAAAATATCAGTTAGTAATCTGATATAGCGATTTAAAACAAAGTCAAGGTATAGAATACAAAGAGCTATTATATTCTCATCTAATATAACTTATCTCTTACCTTTATCTTTTCTCTTCAAGTGAAAATGCAGTTGTAAATATAAATTGTAATTGCAATAATAATTCGCTTTCAATTAGTGAATTATGGAATATTATAAAATTAAAGATTTCAAAAATTCGAAAAACTTAGTCTATGTGTAATATAACACTCTTGATACTACCAATGATAACTGTCAGAGGAAATATCGGTTTGATTGGAAAAGAGTCTCACTTACCTAGAGTTTTCTTTGGGTGTAGGCTATGTTCAATTTGGCTCAAAAACCTCAGTTTTTCGTCTCTTTTTCAATAACTGCTGAACTTTGCTACTGACTGCGCCAGTAATGGTTGTTTCTTTGGGAAGTTAGTTTTTTAAAAAAATAAAATTTAACAACTCAAAATCTACCAATTTTGTATTTGAAAACGTGTTGAGAGTAAGAAGACAACTTTTACAATGACAATTAAAATAATATAATCGGTTTTGTACAATCATCAAGATGCAGATTAATAATAACAGGATGTACAAGATAAACAATAATTTATATCTATAGTGCGGAATTTACTAACATAATTCGCTGTTCCGTCTTCAGACAATGTCCGCATTCCGCTCTACAGGGTCTTCTGGATAGGGCATCGGCATTATTGTGCAAACGGCCGGCACGGTGTTCCACCTTGAAATCGTATTGCTGTAATTTCTCCATCCACCTGGTCAGTTGTCCTTCCGGTGTCTTCATGTCCAGCAGCCATTTGAGTGCGGCATGATCTGTTCGGATTAGGAAATGAGGAGCATAGAAGTATTTGTGGATATGGTCTACAGCCCTTATTATTGCAAGAAGTTCTTTTCTGGTGACATAATAATTTCTTTCCGGTTTCGAGAATCCACGGCTGTAGTACTCGATCACCCTCTCTTCACCATCCTGCACCTGGGATAGGACGGCTTGGCTTTTTTCTGGTTCTCTGGTGTCAGGTGTGTCAAATGATCAGCAGACTGTTGTAGGAACTCATTACTGGGCCCTGTCTCCTTCACGGACGTCTGGTACTCTTCTTTGCAATTGATGATGATCACTACTGGCTCGAAACAAGTTATCTCTTCACTATTGGCAATTCTGATGTCGTTGTTAGATAAATTCAGGATTCTGATTGGTATATCTCGTCCGGTTTTAACTATAGCCTGTCCAACTAAGTAGTCATGAGTTGAGTGTACTGGCTCCACCATTCCAACGCACCTCCCAGGATTGCTGTCTAGCTGCCCATGAATCATCTGTTCCGTTCGACCGGGAATTCTAGCTGAAGACTTTGCCACAATTTGTATGGCGGTGACTGATGCGTTGACGGGCTGTGTCAATACGGGTCGAACATAAATCCATGCTGGCTAATTAGGTCCATTCCCAGTATAAAATCGTCCTCAATATTCGCTACAAGGACCCTATGCCGGATCATGTTGTCCCCTATCTGTAGCACGACATCTGCCTCACCCTGTATTGACATGGACTCGCCGGTGACTGTTCTGAGCTGGATGTTTTTGGTAACTGGCCGGATTTCTGATGCTCTCAAAACCCTGGACTTGGCAATGGACACAGCGGCGCCGGTATCGATGGTGATGGTAACTGCTCGCCCATTGAAGGTGCCTCTGATGACTAGGCTGCCGCTATCTCGGCAAAATCCCCGGATGGATACTGTCCTGGGGGCTGGTGAAGGGTGAGTCAGCATTCGCCCCCTTATGCTGACTGGTTGGAGTTCCCCTGGTTCGTAAAGTCGGTTTGTTGGCTACCCCTGGTTGATGATTGTTCCGGTAACCTTACTCGACAGTCACGTTGAAAGTGTCCTGTCCGTCCGCAGCGGTAACATGTCCCTCTGGTGCCAGTTCTTTGTGACCGTTCTAATATTTTGTTTAGACCAGCCAATTGCGCTTGAAATGGTGACTTTGACTTTTCCTGGTT
The DNA here is from genome assembly GCA_034190945.1 of Octodonta nipae. Classification (NCBI taxonomy): domain Eukaryota; kingdom Metazoa; phylum Arthropoda; class Insecta; order Coleoptera; family Chrysomelidae; genus Octodonta; species Octodonta nipae. The sequence goes on along the minus strand of CM067221.1, from coordinate 56,405,809 downwards.
GAAGGAAACTGCTCCGGCCCTCGGCTTGGACATGTTCATGACGGCCTCTACTTCCAAAGCCCGAAATAGAGTTTCATTACTTTTCTTGACGCCACTTAGTCTTAGATTTCGTTGTACTTCCACATCTCTGATGCCGTTTATGAAACTTTGTGTCGCCAACTGGTCTTTCGTTTCCTCTGACAGGTCTGGGTAGGACAAGTGAACTAACCGTCTAATCTCTGCTTCGAATTCTTGAAGGCTTTCACCCGATTTTTGCGTTTTTCCATTCACTTGGACTTGGTATACCTGGCTCAAGGATTGATTGTCGTATCGTTTGTCTAGGATGGCGATGATCTTGTCGAAATTGCCTTGTTCATCGACTGGAATGCTTTGGAGGAGTTCTAGGGCCGGACCTCTTAACGAAATTACCAGAGACGTGGATTTTTCTTGGTTATCCCATCCATTAGCTGTAGCCACGGCTTCAAATTGCCGTTTATACATGGGCCAAGATGAGCACGGTGTGCTGGTATTTTCCTCGCTCTAAGTCCTGTTGCATTTTTTTGATATCTGTTTCTACCTTATTCTGGATGATTTTATCTTGAACTGTGTTTTGAATAGAACTGTTTTCAATCTTTACCTGCCTTTGGATGGAATCGAGGTCATCTACTTTGGTTTCAAGAGTGTCCACCATATTTTATATGGTCTTAATGTCATCATTTATTTCTTTTATGTCTGACTCAACTATTTGCATTCTGTCATTAACTGTTTCATTAATTTGTGCTACTATTTGCATTAATTGTTCAAATTGTAGTTGTCTTTTCTCTTAAGTTTCGTGTCGTTTTAATTCAATTTGATCGTGTTTCTCTTCAAATACTTTAAAATCATTTTGTCGTTTTTTTTCTATTATTTTAAACTCATTTTGTCGTTTTAATTCAAGTTGATCTTGCTTTTCTTCAAATTTAGAGAATAATTCTTCCATTAAATTTTGTTGTTTTTGTTCCATCGTGGAAACAAGATTTTGTTGTTTTTCTTCCATCGTGGAAAGAAGATTTGTTGTTTTCTAATTCTACTTAACGTTTTTCATCAAAAGATTTTACTAACCTTTGTTGAATTTCCTTCTTGTCAAGTCTAGAATCTGGACTATTTTTTCGTCTAGTCCCGTAACATGCTTGACTATTTTTTGGTAGTTTCGTCCATTTTTTCCATTCTTCGGGTTTCCATAAATCACATTACGATTTTAACTGCACTTAATCCTTTACTTCTGATCACCAAATTGCAATATAGTCCGTGGGATCAATTTAAAATTATAAAACTAATATTCACTTTCACTTTTCTAAAAACTTTTATGTACATCCAATATACAACAGCTGATTCAAATATCACAACAATTTTACATATAAGCTCTTCGCTCCACCAACTAACTGCTGCCAGGATGGGTCCTCCTTTTAAAATCAGCGTCGAATTCTCTAGTATAATCCAGTGTCAATTTTACAGTTGTCGAGTTATGATCGAGATAAGTTTTTCTCGCTTCCGAACATTCTAGCTTTTTTTTATATCCCAGCGGTCGTTGTCGTATTGAAATAAAACAGGGTCGGCTTTGATAAATTTCGTAACACTATGGTTCCTTAGATTTAATGGCAAGATTCTAAATAACTGCCATGACCAAATTCGACGTCCATGACTACTTTGTTCTAGTAATTTGTGTGATACTTTTTACTCTCTCCACTTATTTGTGGCCAACATATTAAAAAAATCCGCATCAGTTATAAATAATGTTTATATCGTTCATTAGATTTAATGGTAGATTCTAAACAACTGCCATGACCAAATTCGAAGTCCTAGTCCACATTGTTGTTGTACATTTTTTATACATTTTTACTATCTCTGCTCTATTGGGGCCCAAGTATTTTAACGCATTTCAGCACCAACTTTAAATAATATTTATTTGGTCCATATATTTAATGGAAATATTCTAAACAACTACCATGACCAAATTCGACGTCCAAGACTACTTTGTTGTAGTATTTTGTGTGATACTTTTTTACTCTCTCCACTTTATTTGGGGCCAAAATATTTACCCAAATTTCCGCACCAACTTTAAATAATATTTATATGGTTCCTTATATTTAATGGAAACATTCTAAACAACTGCCAATGACCAAATTCGAAGTCCTAGTCCACTTTGCTGTAGTAATTTTTTTATACTTTATTACTATTTGCTTTATTAGGGGCCAAAATATTTACACAAATTTCTACACCGACTTTAAATAATGTTTAAATGGTTCCTTAGATTTAATCGAAGATTCTAAGCAACTGCCATGACCAAATTCGATGTCCTAGTGCACTTTGCTGTAGTTCTTTTTTGATACTATTTCACTATCTCTGCTCTGTGGGCGGCCAAAGTATTTAAACAAATCGCACCAGCTTTAAATTATTTTTATATGGTTAGATTTAATTGCAAGATTCTAAACAACTGCCATGACCAAATTTGACGTTCAAGACTACTTTGTTGTAGTACTTTGTTTGATACTTTTTAACTCTCCACTTTATTTGTGACCAAAATATTTAAACAAATTTCCTCACCAACTTTAAATAATATTTATGTGGATCCTTATATTTAATGGAAACATTCTAAACAACTGCCATGGCCAAATGCGACGTCGTAGTCCACTTTGATGTAGTACATTTTGATACCTTATAACTATCTGCTATAATGGCAACCAAAGCATTTACACAAATTTCCACACAGACTTTAAATAATATTTACATGGTTCCTTAGATTTAATGGAACGATTCTAAATTCGACTTCCTAGTCTACTTTGCTGTAGGAACTCTCTGCTTTATTGGAGGCCAAAGTATTTAAAGAAATTTCCGCACCGACTTTATATAAAGTTTATATAGTTGCTTAGACTTAATGGAAAGATTCTAAATAACTAACATGACCAAATTCGACGTCCTAGTTCACTTTGCTGTAGTAATTTTTTGATACTATTTTACTATCTCTGCTTTATTGCTCTATTGGCGGCCAAAGAATTTAAACAAATGTACGCAGCAACTTTAAATTATGTTTATATGGTTCCTTAGATATAATGGAAATATTGTAAACAACTGCCATGACCAAATTTTACGTCCTAGTTCGCTTTGCTCTACTAATTTTTTGATACTTTTTTACTATCTCTGCTTTATTGCTCTATTTCCCTATAACTCTAACCACTTTATTTGGAGCCATAATATTTAAACAAATTTCCGCACCAACTTTAAATAATATTTATGTGGTTTCTTAATTTAATGAAAAGATTCTAAACAACTGCCATGAACAAATTCGACGTCCTATTAACTTTGCTGTAGTACATTTTTGATAATTTTTTCTATCTCCGCTCTATTGGGGGCCAAAGTAATTAAACAAATTTCCGCACCAACTTTGAGTTATGTTTATATGGTTCCTTAGATTTAATAGAAAAATTCTAAACAACAGCCATGAGCAAATTCGACGTCCTTGTCCACTTTGATATAGTACTTTTTTGATACTATTTTACTCTGCTTATTGGGGCCCAAAAAATTTAAGCAAATTTCCGTACCTACTTTAAATAATGTTTATGTGTTTCCTTAGATTTAATGGAAAGATTCTAAATAACTGCCATTACCAAATTCGACGTCCTAGTCTACTTTGCTGTAGTACATTTTTGATACTTTTTTACTATCTCTGCTCTATTGGGAGTCTTACGTATTTAAACAAATTTCCGTACCAAATTTAAATTATGTTTATATGGTTCCTTAGATTTAATGGGAAAATTCTAAACAAGTGCCATCACCAAATTCGACTTCCTAGTCTACTTTGCTGAAGTACTTTTTTGATAATTTTTGAGTTTCTGCTTTATTGGGGGCCAAAGCATTTAAACAAATTTTCGCACCGGCTTTAAATAATGTATATATGGTTCCTTAACTTAATGGCAAGATTCTAAACAGCTGCCATGCCCAAACTCGACGTCCTAGTCCACTTTGCTGTAGTTCTTTTTTGATACTTTTTTACTATCTCTGCTCTGTTGGAGGCCAAAGTATTTAAGCAAATTTCCGCATCAGCTTTAAATTATATTTATATGGTTCCTTAAGTGAATGAAAAGATTCTAAACATCTGCCATCACCAAATTCGAATTTTTAGTCCACTTTGCTGTAGTACATTTTTTATACTTTTTTACTATTTCTGCTCTATTGGGAGTTCTAAGTATTTAAACAAATTTCCGTACCAACTTTAAATTATGTTTACATGGTTACTTAAATTTAATGGCAAGATTCTAAACAACTGCCGTGACCAAATTCGACGTCCTATTAACTTTGCTGTAGTACATTTTTGTTACTTTTTTACTATCTCTGCTTTATTGGGGGCCAAAGTAATTAAACAAATTTCCCCATCAACTTTGAGTTATGTTTATATGGTTCCTTAAATTTATTAGCAAAATTCTAAACAACAGCCATCACCAAATTCGACTTTTTAGTCCACTTTGCTGTAGTACATTTTTGATACTTATTTACTATTCCAGCTCTATTGGGAGTTCTAAGTATTTAAACAAATTTCCGTACCAACTTTAAATTATGTTTACATGGTTTCTTAGATTTAATGGAAATATTCTAATTAACTTCCATGACCAAATTCGACGTCCTAGTCTACTTTGCTGTAGTACATTTTTGATACTTTTTTACTCTCTGCTTTATTGGGGGCCAAAGTATTTAAACAAATTTCCGCATCAACTTTAAATTATATTTATATGGTTCCTTAATTTAATGGAAAGATTCTAAACCACTGCCATGACTAAATTCGACTTCCTAGTTCACTTTGCTGTAGTTCTTTTTTGATACTTTTTACTATCTCTGCTCTGTTGGAGGCCAAAGTATTTAAGCAAATTTCCGCATCAACTTTAAATTATATTTATATGGTTCCTTAAGTTAATGGAAAGATTTTAAACAACTGCCATCACCAAATTCGACTTTTTAGTCCACTTTGCTGTAGTACATTTTTGATACTTTTTTACTATCTCTGCTCTATTGGGAGTTCTACGTATTTAAACAAATTTCCGTACCAACATTAAATTATGTTTACATGGTTACTTAAATTTAACGGCAAGATTCTAAACAACTGCCGTAACCAAATTCGACGTCCTTGTCCACTTTGATGTAGTCCTTTTTTGATACTATTTTATTCTCTCTGTTTATTGGGGAACAAAATATTTAAACAAATATCCGTACCTACTTTAAATAATGTTTACGTGGTTCCTTATACTTAATGGACAGATTCTAAACAACTGCCATGTCCAAATTCGACGTCCTAGTCTACTTTGCTGTAGTACATTATTGATACTTTTTTACTATTTCTGCTCTATTGGGATTCCTAAGTATTTAATCAAATTTCCGTACCAACTTTAAATTATGTTTACATGGTTCCTTAGATTTAATGGAAGATTCTAAAAAACTGCCCTGACCAAATTCGAAGTCCTAGTCCACATTGCTGTAGTATTTAAACAAATTTCCGCATCAACTTTAAATAATGTTTATGTGGATCCTTAGATTTAATGGAAAGGTGCTAAGCAACTGCCATGACCAAATTCGACGTCCTAGTCCACTTTGCAGTAGTTCTTTTTTGATACTTTTTCACTATCTCTGCTCTATGGACGACCAAAGTATTTAAACATACCGCACCAACTTTAAATTATGTGTATATGGTTAGATTTAATTGCAAGATTCTAAACAACTGCCATGACCAAATCTGACGTTCAAGACTACTTTGTTGTAGTGCTTTGTGTGATACTTTTTAACTGTCTCCACTTTATTTGTGACCAAAATATTTAAACAAATTTCCGCACCAACTTTAAATAATATTTATGTGGTTCCTTATATTTAATGGAAACATTTTAAACAACTGCCATAGTCAAATTCGACGTCTTAGTCCACTTTGCTTTAGTACTTTTTTTATGCTTTATAACTATCTGCTTTATTGGGGACCAAAGCATTTACACAAATTTCCACACAGACTTTAAATAATATTTACATGGTTCCTTAGATTTAATGGAAAGATTCTAAATAACAGCCATGACCAAATTCGACGTCCACTTTGATGCAGTACTTTTTGATAATATTTTGCTCTCTCTGTTTATCGGGGCCCAAAGCATTTAAACAAATTTTCGCACCGACTTTAAATAATGTTTATATGGTTCGTTAATTTAATGGAAAGATTCTAAACAACTGCCATGAACAAATTCGACGTCCTAGTTAACTTTGCTGTAGTACATTTTTGATACTTTTTTACTCTCTGCTTTATTGGGAGCCAAAGTATTTAAACAAATTTCCGCACCGACTTTAAATAATATTTATATGGTTCCTTAGATTTAATGTAAATATTCTAAACAACTGCCATGACCAAATTCGACTTCCTAGTCCACTTTGCTGTAGTATATTTTTGATACTGTTACTAAATTTACCCATTTTTTACGAGAATTTTCTATGCTGGTTTTATAAAGGAAGGAGGCCACGATCGCAAATCAGTTGATGGAGCGAAGAGCTTATATGAAAGATTATTGTGATATTTGAATCAGCTGTTGTATATTCGATGTAAATAAAAGTTTCTAGAAAAGTGAAAGTGAATATTAGTTTTATAATTTTAAATTGAACCCACGGACTTTACAACAAATTTGGTGATCAGAAGTAAAGGATTAAGTGCAGTTGAAGACGTAATTTGATTTATGAAAACAAGGAGCATGGAAAAAATGGACGAAACTGCCAAAAAATAGTCAAGCAGGTTACCGAGTGACTAGACGAAAAAATAGCCCAGATTTTAGAAAAAACGTGACAAGAAGGAGAAACAACATCAAGAAGAAATACAACAAAGGTCAGTAAAATCTTTTGATGAAAAACGTAAAATAGAATTAGAAAATTTTGTCACCATGATGGAAGAAAAACAACAAAATCTTGTCACCAGGATGGAAGAAAAACAACAAAATCTTGTTTTCACGATGGAAGAAAAACAACATAATTTAATTGAAGGATTGTTCTCGAAATTTGAACAAAAACAAGATCACATTGAATTAAAACGACAAAATGAATTTAAATTATTAGATGAACACAGACAGATTGAATTTAAAATAACTGAAGAAAAAAGACAAATGCAATTTGAACAACTAATGCAAATAGTACGACAAGTTAATGAAACAGTTAATGAAAGAACGCAAATAGTTGAGTCAGATATAAAAGAGATAAATGATGATATTAAGACCAAAAAAAATACCGTGGACACTCTTGAAACAAAAGTAGATGACCTCGATTCCATCCAAAGCCAGGTAAAAGTTGAAATCAGTTCGATTCAAAACACAGTTCAAGACCAAATCAGTGCCATCCAAGACAAGGTAGAAACATAAATTAAAAAGATGAAACAGGACTTACAGCGAGGAAAATACCAGAACACCGTGAGTATCAGAGGTTCCGTTAGTAAACCACCCACATTTGATGGCAGTTCATCTTGGCCCATGTATAAACGGCAATTTGAGGCCGTTGCTACAGCTAATAGATGAGATAATCAAGAAAAATCTACTTCTCTGGTAATTTCGTTAAGAGGTCCGGCCCTAGAACTCCTCCAAAGCATTCCAGTCAATGAACAAGGCAATTTCGACAAGATCATCGCCATCCTAGACAAACGATACGACAATCAATCCTTGAGCCAGGTATACCAAGTCCAACTGAATGGAAATCCGGTGAAAGCCTCCAAGAATTCGAAGCAGAGATTAGACGGTTAGTTCACTTGTCCTATCCAGACCTGCCAGAGGAAACGAAAGACCAGTTGGCCACACAGAGCTTCATAAACGGCATCAGAGATGTTGAAGTACAACGAAATCTAAGACTAAGTGGCGTCAAGAAAAGTAATGAAGCTCTACTTCGGGCTTTGGAAGTAGAGGCCGTCATGAACATGTCCAGGCCGAGGGTCCGAGCAGTTTCCTTTAACCAGGAAGAGTCAGAGTCACCATTTGAAGCGCTGCTGGCTGGTCTGAACAAAATATTAGAACGGTCACAAAGAACTGGCACCAGAGGGGCATGTTACCGCTGCGGACGGACAGGACACTTCCAACGTGACTGCCGAGTAAGGCTACCGGAACGATCACCAACCAGGGGTAGCCAACAAACCGACCTTACCAACCAGGGAAACTCCAACTAGTCAGCATAAGGGGGCGAATGCTGACGCACCTTCCACCAGCCCCTAGGACAGTATCCATCCGAGGATTTTGCCGAGATAGCGGCAGCCTAGTCATCACAGGCACCATGAATGGGCGAGCAGTTACCATCACCATCGATACCGGCGCTGCTGTGTCCATTGCCAAGTCCAGGGTTTTGAGAGCATCATAAATTCGGCCAGTTACCAATAACATCCAGCTCAGAACAGTCACCGGCGAGTCCATGACAATACAGGGTGAGGCAGATGTCGTGCTACAGATAGGGGACAACATGATCCGGCATAGGGTCCTGGTAGCGAATATTGAGGACGATTTGATACTGAGAATGGACCTAATTAGCCAGCATGGATTTATGTTCGAACCGAAGAGGTTCCTAAATGAGGAATTTGTATTGACACGACCCGTCAACAGTTCAGTCACCTCCATAAAAATTGTGGAAAAGTCTTCAGCTAGAATTCCCGGTCGAACGGAACAGATTATTCATGGGCAGCTAGACAGTAATCCGTTGGAATGGTGGAGCCCGTACAATCAGCTCATGACTACTTGGTTGGACGGGCTATAGTTAAAACCGGACGAGATATACCAATCAGAGTCCTGAATTTGTCCAACAACGACATCAGAATTACCAATGGTCAAGAGAGAGCTTGTTTCAAGCCAGTAGAGACCATCGTAGTAGTCAATCCGTCATAGGCTGAAGACGTGTTTTACCGTACTCCGTGGTCCTTCACCGGTAGTAAAAGTATCCAAAAGTTATAAAATTTTCCCTTCGTCGTCCCTTCTGTGAAAAAGCTTCAAAACTTAAAAATATTTTAAACGAAATTAAGTAATTCAACATCTGTCTAATAGTGTAACAAGAAATAGTGTTTGTAACAATTCGTGTTCCCCATCTGTAAATTGAGAGAATCGCCAGCGTCATAAAAATATAAATCCGGATTATTGGACCTTTTCAATAAAATAACATTTTAAGTGAAAGAAGCATAAAAAATTACGAGTTTCCAGTTTTCTTACTTCAATAATAACTATTATAAAAGGGATAATATGCCTTCTAATTTTATTTGTGCGTGTTGCAATAAATCATTTAAACCCAATTTATTGCTATGTTGTGCTGTGTGTCAGAAGAAATTTAGGCATTCATGTGTAAATATTACTTCACATGAACACGCTATACTTACAGAACCAGATATGGGATACTCATGGTCTTGTTCAGCTTGTAGAAATATAGGAAATCAAATTGATGACCTGAAACGACTGATACTCTCTTTACAAGATGATATCAAGACCTTGCAAACCCAGAAATCTACCAGTACTACTCCTAAAGATTCCACAACATCCGATTTTGAAGAAATTATAACGGAAATAAATGAGCGCAATCGTCGTAAACGTAACATTATATTGTTTGGTTTACCAGAACAACCTCAGGATGTCGGATCACCTCAATCCCGATCTGACAGTGATATGACTGAGGCTTTAAAAGTTTTAAAAATTGTCGACCCTACGTTTACGTTTACGAAACCAAACATACTGCCTACGAGATTAGGGCGATTTTCCGACAACAAAAAAAGACCTCTTAAAATTACCCTGGACAATGAAAAACAAGTAACTAACCTTATAAAAAAGGCTAGTCTATTAAAGAACAGTAAGTATAACAGGGTTGCCATATCTGTTGATCGCACACGTCGAGAATTGGATCACTACAGAAACCTCCGTGAAGAAGTGACAAGAAAGAACGCTGAGGGTGAAGAGACATATAAAATCAATTACTTCAATGGAGTTCCGAAAATAGTAAAATCTTTAAACTGAACAGCACCAGCAGTCTCACCAAAACCAAATACGAGGACCTCTCTTGTTACTATCAGAACGTACGTGGTTTAAACAGTAAAATTAATGAGTTTAATGCAGGGATAAGTGAATGTGAATTCGATGTAATAGTGTTAACAGAAACATGGTTAAATCCTAATGTCTGCAGTGGTGAGTTATTTCCTAAGACATACGTAGTATATAGAAAAGACAGAAAATTTCAACTCGTTCAAAAAGCAACTGGTGGTGGTGTTCTTGTGGCAGTTAAAGGTAACATAACGTCAGAAATAGTTGATGTAACTTTAATTGATCAGCAATTTCCTGGTATAGATGTATTAGTTGTAAAATGTAAATTATATTATAAAGTTTTATATTTCATCTCAATGTATATACCTGATAAGATATGTCCTGATGAATTTGAAGCATTATTTGATCATCTGGAACAATTAGATTGTGTAAACTCTGAGCACCTGATATTACTGGGAGATTTCAATGTGCCTCATTTTAAAGACAAAAATCATGGGGACCCGAAATCCTCTGTTATATTCAACTTTATGCATACACACGGACTCAACCAATTCAACTATGTATTTAATAAATTAAATCGACTACTGGTTCTGGTAGTATCTCAAAATTCCTGTATGGTAGTACATGATGAGTGTCCATTGGTTCCTGAAGACAGTCATCATCCGGCCTTATTTATTACTGTGCTCAACATGCCAGCTAAATCCTCCATATGTAAAACTAACCTAGATGCTCATAGCTATAACTTTAAAAAAGCAGACTTTCCTGCAATGTATAGAACCATCTACGAAACGAACTGGAATATAATTACGCAAAACTCTTCCGACGTTAACAACTTGCTAGACAATTTTTACAAGAAGATTTATGAGATTTTTGACCTTTATGTTCCCTTGCACAGAAATTATCCTCATAGGTTTCCTCCTTGGTACGATAGTAATACCATCAAAAATATTAAATTAAAAAACAAATATCTCAAAAAATTCAGAGCAGAGGGCCATATACTCCATCTTACTGAATTCAAAAGACTCCGACAAATTGTCAAAGCTCAAATAAAAAGCGCCTATAACAACTACCTTGAAGGTATTCAGTCAGAAGTAGTCAGAAACCCTAATAAATTTTGGTCGTATGTGCATACGAGAACACACAATTCAAGGATCCCTGGGATAGTAAATTATCAAAATACTCAATATGATAAACCTAAAGATATAGTAAACACATTTGGTCAATACTTTTCTAGTGTGTATCTGAACACAAATACTGACAATATTATACCTCCACTGAAAATGAAGTATTATCTGCAAGCAAGAAACTAAAAGATAAACTAACCTCTGGACCTGATAACATCCCTTCATTTATATTAAAAGATTGTGTTGGAGCGCTATCGGGAATCCTAACAAATATATATAACGACTGTCTCAAATGCAATAAATTTCCTGAAGCATGGAAAGTAGCAAAGGTTTGCTCCATTTTTAAGAATGGTGAGAAAAATATATTAGAGAACTACAGACCTATATCTATTCTGTCAAACTTCTCAAAGCTATTTGAAATCATACTGTATAATCGCATATTTCCACTAGTACGCAATCAACTATCTCCATATCAGCAAGGATTTATTGATAAAAGGTGTAAAACAACCAACCTGGTAGCAATTACTCAATATATCTCAGAAGCACTGGACACCAACATACAAGTAGACGTGATCTATACAGATTTTAGTAAGGCATTTGACAGAATTGATCATAGAATTCTGTTAAACAAGCTATCAGGATTTGGATTTTCTATCCAAGCAGTAAATTTCCTCAAGTCTTACTTATCAGACAGATACATTTACGTGACTTATAATGGTTTCATGTCGGAATCATACTTAGCTAAATCTGGAGTTCCTTAAGGTTCGAATTTAGGACCTCTGTTATTTCTTTTGTTTATTAACGATTTATGTAATACAATATCGACAGAATATTTATGCTTTGCTGATGACTTCAAGATCTTTTCCACAATAGAATGTTTAAATGATTGTCATAATATTCAGAGTCAATTAATAGCTATAGAAAACTGGTGCAATAGAAATAATCTACATCTAAATGCGAAAAAATGCAAAGTAGTGACATATGCTCGAAAAATGTCAGCCATCAAATTTCCTTACTCAAGTCAAGGTACACTGTTGGAGCGAAATACTAGTATCAAGGTTTTGGGAGTCATCTTTGACGATAAATTATCCTTTGTAGAGCACATATCTGTAAAAATATGTGAAGCATTAAAGTCCTATGTATTTATATTGAGAAATTGCCGAGACTTTACTAATATTTCCGCATTGAAGACATTATACTTTGGGTACGTACGCTCTAAAGTTGAATATGCAAGTATTATTTGGCATCCATACTATGATATTCACAGCAAACGTGTGGAAAAGGTTCAAAGAAAATTCCTGAAATATTTGGTTCTCAAAAGTGATGGATTATATCCAGAAAGGAATATACCTAATGATGAGTTATGTGAACGTTTTCAGCTGCCTTCTTTGCAATTAAGGAGAAATTGTGCATCTGTATTCTTGTTTAAATTAGTAAATAATATGGTAGACTGTTCGGAATTGTTAAATCAAATTAATTTTAATGTACCTACGTTTCACTCAAGGAAACACTTAGCGCTAAGGCCACCAATAGCCAGAACAAAAATTTTGTTGAAATCACCAATATATGTTATGTGCAATAATTTTAATCGTATATGCAAATTTTGTGATATTTTTACATTTAGTATAAATCATCTAGTTAGTACCTCAATGTTGTATCTTTAAATTGTTCTGTAAATGGGAGACTGTTGGACAATAAAGCAATTATCATCCCCGACTTGACCATACAATGTATGACATCACACTCCCTCTTTAGGGGAGAATTCACTAAACCCCAGATATCCTAGATATCAAAAGGGTTCAGCTCTGTGGAAGCCCTTGCCAGGTTTTCAGGTCCGTGGTTGGAGTCGTGACGGCAGTTTCCCATGAATTTCCTGACCGTCCGGGCTCTCCCTAACAAGACGGCTTTTTGCATTTGTTTGTAAAGATGTTCGTCCAGACCGAGGTATTTTAAGTTGTTTAATAGTTGTTTTGGGACTAGTCCTGTTGTTGACATTACAATTGGTACAGTTCGTGTGTTGTTCATGTTCCACTGAGTCTTTATTTGAAATTCCAAATCTCTATATTTGGTTATTTTCTCAGCCTGCTTGATATTTATATTATTGTTGTTGGGAATTGCTATGTCAATTAAAGTTGTTTTTCGAGAGACTTTATCTACCAAAACTATATCTGGTCTATTGTGAGCAACAGACCGATCGGTCAGTATCGTGCGGTCCCAGCTTGTAGTTGTTATTTTCTAAAACAGATTCTGGTTTATATTTATAGTATGGTAATCTTACCGACTGTGATAATTCATGTTTCAGTGCTAGTTCCTGGTGAAGTATTTTTGCCACAGCATCGTGTCGTTCTTTGTATTCAGTTGCAGCGAACGCTTGACAACCTCCTGTGATATGCTGGATAGATTCAGATGTTTGGCAACCGTACCTGCATCTATCGTTGTTAATGGAAGGGTCTTTAACGATGTACTTTAGGTAGTTCTTAGTTGGAATTACTTGATCTTGGATTGCCAATATAAAGCCTTCCGTTTCAGGGAACATATGACCAGAGATCAACCAGTAGTTCGACGCTGCACTGTCGACATAATCTTGGTTGATGTCATTTATATGTCTTCCATGAAGGGGCTTCTCTTTCCATTTCAGCAGTTTCTGATTGTGGTCTGGTGGTGTAATTGGACATGTTGTTGTGTCAGTCGCAGTGGTGTTGAGTCATCAACCTGGCACATGACTCTATGTAGATCAGAAAATTCTGCGAGTTTCTGGAAATGACTACGCAAAATAGAAATTTGTTGATCTAATAGTTTACTTAGATCTGTCAATCCTCTTCCTCCTTCATACCGTGGCAAAGTTGTACGTTCGACAGAGCTCTTTGGATGGTGATTTTGAGCTTTTGTTAGTAAAACTCGAACTTTTCGTTGTAATTGTTCAATGTCAGTCTTGCACCAATTAACTATACCGAAAGAGTAACTGAGCACTGAACACGCATAGGTGTTAATAGCCTGAAACAGATTTTTACTGTTTAGTTTGGTTTTCAACAGTCGTCTTACCCTTCTATAAAACTCTGCTGTTAGGTCCTTTTTCATAGTCATGTGATCAATACGTTGAGCCTGCTTTATTCCAAGGTATTTATAAGTTTGACCTTCCCCCATAGATTCAATTGAGGTGCCATCTCCCATTTCGAAGTGCCCCTGCTGTATTTTGCCTTTAACTATATTAATAATTCGGCATTTGTCTAGGCCAAATTTCATATGGATGTCACAAGAGAACCCTTCTACTATTTTAAGCATATCATGCAGCTGTTGTTTTGTAGCTGCCATCAACTTTAAGTCGTCCATGTATAACAAATGGTTTATCTTTAATGCTTGTACGTTGTTGTGTTTGAGACTGAACCCAAAATTAGTTGAGTTCAGTTTGTTTGAGAGAGGGTTCATGGCAAGGCCACAGCGGGCTAAGAGTCTCCCTGGAATATACCCCTTTTGATTGGAATAGGGTCAGTTTGTATCCAACAGTTGGCTTCATTCAGTGAGATTTTGGTTTGCCAGGTGGCCATGGCATGTTCTAAAAAGTTAATAATACAATTATTCACTTTATAGAGTTTCAGCACCTTAATGAGCCAATCATGTGGAACTGAATCAAAGGCCTTTTTGTAGTCCACATATGCCATGTAGAGATTACGTCGTTTGGCGTGGGCTTGATTGCAGACAACGGAATCAATTATCAGTTGTTCTTTGCAACCCATCGAATTTTTCGCGCATCCCTTTTGTTGTTGAGTAATTATGTTGTTCAGTTCACAATGTTTGAAAATGCGATGATTAATGCATGATGTTATGAGTTTGTATAAGGTTGGAAGGCAAGTGATTGGTCGGTACTTTGCTGGGTCCTGTGCACATAGGTCGTCCTTTGGTAAGAGGTATGTAGCACCATGCGTAAGGAAACTAGGCATCTTGTGTGGGTGGACAATTACGTCATTTATAAGGGCTGTTAGTGTTTCGTGGGTTGCGTACAGTTTCTTTATCCAGTAATTTTGTACACTATCTGGTCCTGGTGCTTTCCAGTTATGGAGGTTCTTCATTATGTTGGATGTATCTTCCGTTGTAAATGGTTGGTGTTGCATGGCCTCACAGTTCTGAGATGCAGCCTCCTCCTCATTAATCCAGCTGGCTCCGAAGTTATAGGAGATTGTTGTGGAAAGCTGTGTTTTCCAGAATTCCTCGATGTCTGTTTTACTGGGGTAACTAGGGGCTTCATTATTATTGTTGTTGTTAAGTTTTCTATAAAACCCTTTTTCTGATTGTCGGAAGAGTGTGTTGTCTAGTTTCCGTTGGTTACTGGTTTTGTACCTTCTCAATCGACTTGTGTAGACAGAGAGCTTTTGTCGTAGACTGTCCAGACACTGCTGAGATGTGATGTTTTCTCCATCCTACTGGGAGTGTATTCGGTTATTGTCCATGATAGTCTTGACAAGCCTTTCTTTTCTGTTGTTCCTGACTCCTCGTTGGTACTCGGTCAGTCTTCCAACGTCTTTCCGAAGAGAATTGATTTTCCCTTCAAGTCTTCTTTGCCAAGGTGGTATTCGAGGGGTTTGTCTAAATTGGGGAGGGTCTTGCTTTGGTATTACTGCGACCCTAATTATTCTGCAGATGGCAGTTGCAGCACAGTAGATGATTGTGTGTAGCGACTCTAACGTATTAGCACCTAAAACATAGGTTGGCAAGATAAATTTGTTCATAGCCTGCAAGACGATACCCAGTTTCTTGGATGATCTTAGTTTGGGAAGAGCTGGTCTAGTCAGTGGATCTGTTCCATTATACTCTCTAAGAGCTCCTTCCATTCCTACTTGGATCTTCTCAAGCAGGTCAGCGTTGGTTGGCTGTTCTTGCTGTAGTTCTTGAGTCTCGTCCGCTCTTTGTTCCAAAGGTGTTTCCGGATCTGGATCGATTGTATTTCGACCAAATAGTTCGCGCTCCACTTCGCTCTTTATTGTGTCCAGTTGTTCCGGCGAAATAAGGCCATTTCTCAAGATGACACGATATTGATCTGCAACTCTCTGTTCAGTAACTTGAAGCTCTGGGTACTCACGACAGAACTCTTGATATAGTATTTGGCGATATTCAGTCTTGTCCTGGCCAAGGTTCGTGATTCTGTAAAACGTGCGCATTACAAATTCATTCATGGCGCCAGTCCATTTCATGCGCTGTCTTTTCAGTCCCGCTTGAGTGAGCGCTGGCTGTTGATCCTGCGCAACACTTTCTGCGGGTGGAGTTCTCGTTCTTGTTTGACTCCATTGGTGATGGTCACGTTGTTGTTGTGACTGTGTTGGTGAGTGTTCTTGTGGTTCTTCTGGTTCTTGGGCTGTAGCTCTTTGGACGGCAGGGGCCCGCCTCCTCAGCACCCTGCCACCGACGTCCCGCATGCTGTCATGTCCAGCGCCGGCTCCAGACATGCCCTGGCGATCCCCAGGCAGCGGCTCTTTTCCGAGGCATCTATTTCTTAACTCCATTTTCATGGGTGTTGTCACCAATTGACCCTGGTGACCCAGGTGACTCGGACCCGTGGGGTTGTCACTTCCCAGATGAAATGATTTAAACCAGACCATCCCGTGCGGGTTTGTGGAGAAGGAAGGAAAGCTAGGTAGTAGGTCAGCGGACAGCTGCCCCTTTAGTCGCCTCATACGACAGGCGGTGGGTACCGTGGTGCTATTCTAACCCGGCCACCACACGGGATTTATTTATTATTATTCCGACTTGACCATACAATGTATGGCATCACACTCCCTCTAAGGCACACGTAATGTGCCTTTAGGGGAAAATTCACTAAACCCCAGATATACTACATATCAAAAGGGTTTAGCTCTGTGGGAGCCCTTGCCAGGTTATCAGGCCCGTGGTTGGCGTCGTGGCTACAGTTCCCCATAAATTTTCTGACCGTCCGGGCTGTCTCTAACAAGACGGCTTTTTGCATTTGTTTGTAAAGATGTTCGTCCAGACCGAGGTATTTTAAATTGTTTAATAGATGTTTTGGTACTAGTCCTGTTGTTGACATAACAATTGGTACAGTTCGTGTGTTGTTCATGTTCCACTGAGTCTTTATTTGAAATTCCAAATCTCTATATTTGGTTATTTTCTCAGCCTGCTTGATATTGATATTATTATTTTGTCTATTCATGGGTTTTCTCTCCTCCAAATTTTTTCCTGTAACAGATAAGTATTTAAAAAATTGTATATGTAGAACAAAGTGTAGTAAGGCAATTTCGTAAAATTGCCCGGATTACTGGTTGTCTGTACAGAGATTCTTCCTCACAGTTTTTCTGAGAGAAAGAGATGTCTATAAAATGATCAACCAGTATTCCTGTATATAAGTAATGTATTGTATATTGTGTAATACTTATCTGTGTATGGAGACGTTTCAACTCCGAGTCTGGAGTCGTTGTCAATCGTTTAGTGTTGTTTTCGAGGTTTTTTTCTAAAAAATTTTCGCTTTGATTTTGAATTTATTGTTTGTCAAAAAATTTGACACTGACAATTATTTGACACTGATATTATTGTTGTTGGGAATTGCTATGTCAATTAAAGTTGTTTTCCGAGAGACTTTATCTACCAAAACTATATCTGGTCTATTGTGAGCAACAGACCGATCGGTCAGTATCGTGCGGTCCCAGTACAGCTTGTAGTTGTTATTTTCTAAAACAGATTCTGGTTTATATTTATAGTATGGTAATCTTACCGACTGTGATAATTCATGTTTCAGTGCTAGTTCCTGGTGAAGTATTTTTGCCACAGCATCGTGTCGTTCTTTGTATTCAGTTGCAGCGAACGCTTGACAACCTCCTGTGATATGCTGGATAGATTCAGATATTTGGCAACCGTACCTGCATCTATCGTTGTTAATGGAAGGGTCTTTAACGATGTACTTTAGGTAGTTCTTAGTTGGAATTACTTGATCTTGGATTGCCAATATAAAGCCTTCCGTTTCAGGGAACATATGACCAGAGATCAACCAGTAGTTCGACGCTGCACTGTCGACATAATCTTGGTTGATGTCGTTTATATGTCTTCCATGAAGGGGCTTCTCTTTCCATTTCAGCAGTTTCTGATCTGTTGTCTGGTGGTGTAATTGGACATGTTGTTGTGTCAGTCGCAGTGGTGTTGAGTCATTAACCTGGCACATGACTCTATGTAGATCAGAAAATTCTGCGAGTTTCTGGAAATGACTACGCAAAATAGAAATTTGTTGATCTAATAGTTTACTTAGATCTGTCAATCCTCTTCCTCCTTCATACCGTGGCAAAGTTGTACGTTCGACAGAGCTCTTTGGATGGTGATTTTGAGCTTTTGTTAGTAAAACTCGCACTTTTCGTTGTAATTGTTCAATGTCAGTCTTGCACCAATTAACTATACCGAAAGAGTAACTGAGCACTGAACACGCATAGGTGTTAATAGCCTGAAACAGATTTTTACTGTTTAGTTTGGTTTTCAACACTCGTCTTACGCTTCTATAAAACTCTGCTGTTAGGTCCTTTTTCATAGTCATGTGATCAATACGTTGAGCCTGCTTTATTCCAAGGTATTTATAAGTATGACCTTCCCCCATAGATTCAATTGAGGTGCCATCTCCCATTTCGAAGTGCCCCTGCTGTATTTTGCCTTTAACTATATTAATAATTCGGCATTTGTCTAGGCCAAATTTCATATGGATGTCACTAGAGAACCCTTCTACTATTTTAAGCATATCATGCAGCTGTTGTTTTGTAGCTGCCATCAACTTTAAGTCGTCCATGTATAACAAATGGTTTATCTTTAATGCTTGTACGTTGTTGTGTTTGAGACTGAACCCAAAATTAGTTGAGTTCAGTTTGTTTGAGAGAGGGTTCATAGCAAGGCAGAACCACAGCGGGCTAAGAGAGTCTCCCTGGAATATACCCCTTCTGATTGAAATAGGGTCTGTTTGTATCGAACAGTTGGCTTCATTCAGTGAGATTTTGGTTTGCCAGGTGGCCATGACATGTTCTAAAAAGTTAATAATACAATTATTCACTTTATAGAGTTTCAGCACCTTAATGAGCCAATCATATGGAACTGAATCAAAGGCCTTTTTGTAGTCCACATATGCCATGTAGAGATTACGTCGTTTGGCGTGGGCTTGATTGCAGACAACGGAATCAATTATCAGTTGTTCTTTGCAACCCATCGAATTTTTCGCGCATCCCTTTTGTTGTTGAGTAATTATGTTGTTCAGTTCACAATGTTTGAAAATGCGATGATTAATGCATGATGTTATGAGTTTGTATAAGGTTGGGAGGCAAGTGATTGGTCGGTACTTTGCTGGGTCCTGTGCACATAGGTCGTCCTTTGGTAAGAGGTATGTAGTACCATGCGTTAGGAAACTAGGCATCTTGTGTGGGTGGGCAAATACGTCATTTATAAGGGCTGTTAGTGTTTCGTGGGTTGCGTACAGTTTCTTTATCCAGTAATTTTGTACACCATCTGGTCCTGGTGCTTTCCAGTTATGGAGGTTCTTCATTATGTTGGATGTATCTGCCGTTGTAAATGGTTGGTGTTGCATGGCCTCACAGTTCTGAGATGCAGCCTCCTCCTCATTAATCCAGCTGGCTCCGGAGTTATAGGAGATTGTTGTGGAAAGCTGTGTTTTCCAGAATTCCTCGATGTCTGTTTTACTGGGGTAACTAGGGGCTTCATTATTATTGTTGTTGTTAAGTTTTCTATAAAACCGTTTTTCTGATTGTCGGAAGAGTGTGTTGTCTAGTTTCCGTTGGTTACTGGTTTTGTACCTTCTCAATCGACTTGTGTAGATGGAGAGCTTTTGTCGTAGGCTGTCCAGACATTGCTGAGATGTGATGTTTTCTCCATCCCACTGGGAGTGTATTCGGTTATTGTCCATGATAGTCTTGACAAGCCTTTCTATTCTGTTGTTCCTGACTCCTCGTTGGTACTCGGTCAGTCTTCCAACGTATTTCCGAAGAGAATTGTTTTTCCCTTTAAGTCTTCTTTGCCAAGGTGGTATTCGAGGGGTTTGTCTAAATTGGGGAGGGTCTTGCTTTGGTCTTACTGCGACCCTAATTATTCTGCAGATGGCAGTTGCAGCACAGTAGATGATTGTGTGTAGCGACTCTAACGTATTAGCACCTAAAACATAGGTTGGCAAGATAAATTTGTTCATAGCCTGCAAGACGATACCCAATTTCTTAGATGATCTTAGTTTGGGAAGAGCTGGTCTAGTCAGTGGATCTGTTCCATTATACACTCTAAGAGCTCCTTCCATTTCTGCTTGGATCTTCTCAAGCAGGTCAGCGTTGGTTGGCTGTTCTTGCTGTAGTTCTTGAGTCTCGTCCGCTCTTTGTGCCAAAGGTGTTTCCGGCTCTGGATCGATTGTATTTCGACCAAATAGTTCGCGCTCCACTTCGCTCTTTATTGTGTCCAGTTGTTCAGGCGAAATAAGGCCATTTCTCAAGATGACACGATATTGATCTGCGACTCTCTGTTCAGTAACTTGAAGCTCTGGGTACTCACGACAGAACTCTTGATAGAGTATTTGGCGATATCCAGTCTTGTCCTGGCCAAGGTTCGTGATTCTGTAAAACGTGCGCATTATAAATTCATTCATGGCGCCAGTCCATTTCATGCGCTGTCTTTTCAGTGCCGCTCGAGTGAGCGCTGGCTGTTGATCCTGCGCAACACTTTCTGCGGGTAGAGTTCTCGTTCTCGTTTGACTCCGTTGGTGATGGTCACGTTGTTGTTGTGACTGTGTTGGTGAGTGTTCTTGTGGTTCTTCTGGTTCTTGGGCTGTAGCTCTTTGGACGGCAGGGGACCGCCTCCTCAGCACCCTGCCACCGACGTCCCGCATGCTGTCATGTCCAGCGCCGGCTCCAGACATGCCCTGGCGATCCCCAGGCAGCGACTCTTTTCCGAGGCTTATTATTATTATTATTATCATTATTATTATTATTCCGACTTGACCATACAATGTATGGCATCACACTCCCTCTAAAGGGGAAAATTCACTAAACCCCAGATATACTACATATCAAAAGGGTTTAGCTCTGTGGGAGCCCTTGCCAGGTTATCAGGCCCGTGGTTGGCGTCGTGGCTGCAGTTCCCCATAAATTTTCTGACCGTCCGGGCTGTTCCTAACAGGACGGCTTTTTGCATTTGTTTGTAAAGGTGTTCGTCCAGACCGAGGTATTTTAAATTGTTTAAGAGATGTTTTGGGACTAGTCCTGTCGTTGACATAACAATTGGTACAGTTCGTGTGTTGTTCATGTTCCACTGAGTCTTTATTTGAAATTCCAAATCTCTATATTTGGTTATTTTCTCAGCCTGCTTGATATTTATATTATTGTTGTTAGGAATTGCTATGTCAATTAAAGTTGTTTTCCGAGAGACTTTATCTACCAAAACTATATCTGGTCTATTGTGAGCAACAGACCGATCGGTCAGTATCGTGCGGTCCCAGTACAGCTTATAGTTGTTATTTTCTAAAACAGATTCTGGTTTATATTTATAGTATGGTAATCTTACCGACTGTGATAATTCATGTTTCAGTGCTAGTTCCTGGTGAAGTATTTTTGCCACAGTATCGTGTCGTTCTTTGTATTCAGTTGCAGCGAACGCTTGACAACCTCCTGTGATATGTTGGATAGATTCAGATGTTTGGCAACCGTACCTGCATCTGTCGTTGTTAATAGAAGGGTCTTTAACGATGTACTTTAGGTAGTTCTTAGTTGGAATTACTTGATCTTGGATTGCCAATATAAAGCCTTCCGTTTCAGGGAACATATGACCAGAGATCAACCAGTAGTTCGACGCTGCACTGTCGACATAATCTTGGTTGACGTCATTTATATGTCTTCCATGAAGGGGCTTCTCTTTCCATTTCAGCAGTTTCTGATC
This sequence comes from Octodonta nipae, assembly GCA_034190945.1. NCBI lineage: Eukaryota > Metazoa > Arthropoda > Insecta > Coleoptera > Chrysomelidae > Octodonta > Octodonta nipae. Next base: position 56,383,770 of record CM067221.1, on the reverse strand, counting down.
TGTGGTCTGGTGGTGTAATTGGACATGTTGTTGTGTCAGTCGCAGTGGTGTTGAGTCATCAACCTGGCACATGACTCTATGTAGATCAGAAAATTCTGCGAGTTTCTGGAAATGACTACGCAAAATAGAAATTTGTTGATCTAATAGCTTACTTAGATCTGTCAATCCTCTTCCTCCTTCATACCGTGGCAAAGTTGTACGTTCGACAGAGCTCTTTGGATGGTGATTTTGAGTTTTTGTTAGTAAAACTCGAACTCTTCGTTGTAATTGTTCAATGTCAGTCTTGCACCAATTAACTATACCGAAAGAGTAACTGAGCACTGAACACGCATAGGTGTTAATAGCCTGAAACAGATTTTTACTGTTTAGTTTGGTTTTCAACAGTCGTCTTACCCTTCTATAAAACTCTGCTGTTAGGTCCTTTTTCATAGTCATGTGATCAATACGTTGAGCCTGCTTTATTCCAAGGTATTTATAAGTATGACCTTCCCCAATAGATTCAATTGAGGTGCCATCTCCCATTTCGAAGTGCCCCTGCTGTATTTTGCCTTTAACTATATTAATAATTCGGCATTTGTCTAGGCCAAATTTCATATGGATGTCACTAGAGAACCCTTCTACTATTTTAAGCATGTCATGCAGCTGTTGTTTTGTAGCTGCCATCAACTTTAAGTCGTCCATGTATAACAAATGGTTTATCTTCAATGCTTGTACGTTGTTGTGTTTGAGACTGAACCCAAAATTAGTCGAGTTCAGATTGTTCGAGAGAGGGTTCATGGCAAGGCAGAACCACAGCGGGCTAAGAGAGTCTCCCTGGAATATACCCCTTCTGATTGGAATAGGATCTGTTTGTATCGAATTACATTTTATTTTTATTTTTATTATTATTATTATTATCATTATTATTATTATTATCATCAAATGCGATGAAGAGTACCAGACGTCGGTGAAGGAGACAGGGCCCGATAAAGAGTTCCTACAACAGTTTGCTGACCATTTGACACACTTGACACCAGAGAACCAGAAGAAAGCCAAGCAATTGATCACAAAGCACTGGTCAAATTTTTAACAGTAAAAATGGAACCACCGGTCGCACCAACATCATCCAGCATCGAATAGATACCGGAAAGGCTCAACCCATCAGAATACCACCTAGACGACTACCATTGGGGCAACAACAGGCAGTCGAGGAAAACATCGAATCCATGTTACAAAATGGAGTTATTGAGCCATCTATCAGCCCATAGTCTGCTCCCGTCGTGCTTGTTAAAAAGAAGGATGGAACCACCCGATTTAGTGTGGAATACAGAAAGCTGAATGACGTCACGAAGAAAGACAGCTATCCACTACCCCGAATCGATGACACTTTGACCACACTAGCAGGCTCCCGTTGGTTCTCCACACTAGACTTAAAAAGTGGATACTGGCAGGTTGGTCTACACGCAAACGACAAAGAGAAGACAGCGTTCTCCACCAGTAAAGGGCTGTTTCAGTTCACGGTCAGGCCCTTTGGGTTATGTAATGCATCCGCTACATTTGAGAGGCTAATGGAGTATGTACTGAGCAGGTTAACATGGAGGACGTGCTTAGTATACTTCGATGACATTATAGTCATGGGTCAGACATTCGACGCCATCTGAAGAACCTGGACGAAGTATTCTCCAGAATTAATAATGCCAACCTGAGACTCAATCCGAAGAAGTGTTCCTTGTTCCAAAAAGAAGTAGAGTTTTTGGGCCACGTAGTGTCCGAGTCAGGAATCCGCTCCAACGAAGACAAGATAGAAGCGATCCGTGATTGGCCGGTTCCAAGAGACAAACATGAACTCCGAAGCTTCTTGGGCCTCTGTTCATACTACCGGCGTTTTATTGAGGGATTTGCCACCATCGCCGCCCCTCTACATCGGCAGACCACTGAGAAAGAGACCTTCCATTGGAATCAGTAGTGCGAAACATCATTCAGGCGACTGAAGGCCGCACTATGTTCCAGCCCAATCCTAGCCTTTCCTACACAGTCCGGCAAGTTCATCTTAGACACCGACGCCAGTAACACAGGTTTGGGGGCCGTCCTATCCCAAGTGCACGATGGTGAAGAGAGGGTGATCGGGTATTACAGCCGTGGATTCTCGAAACCGGAAAGAAATTATTGCGTCACCAGAAAAGAACTTCTTGCAATAATAAGGGCTGTAGACCATTTCCACAAATACCTCTGCGGTCGTCATTTCTTAATCCGAACAGATCATTTCGCACTCAAATGGCTGCTGGGCATGAAGACACCGGAAGGACAACTGGCCAGATGGATGGAGAAATTACAGCAATACGACTTCAAGTTGGAACACCGTGCGGGCTGTTTGCACAATAATGCCGATGCCCTATCCAGAAGACCCTGTAGAGTGGAATGCGGACATTGTCTGAAGACGGAACAGCGAAAGGGTATCTCGATCAGGCAGATCCGAGTGCAGGCCAATGAAGACTGGACAACGGAACAGTGCATCCAGGACCAAATGGTTGATCCAGACATCGAACCAATCTTGTCACTCAAAGCGAGAGGGGCACCCAGGCCACGATGGGACGAGGTAGCTAGATACTCCGGCGTGCTGAAATCGTTATGGGCTCAGTGGGACTCTCTAAGAGTAGACCATGGAATGCTCACGCGAGTTTGGGAAAGCGCTGATGGACGAGAAACCAAGTCCCAACTGGTAGTTTCGAAGAAAAAGGTACCAGCCATCCTGACCGAAGTACATGATGGAATTACCGGAGGCCACCTGAGCATGAATAAAACCCTAGACAAAGTTCGCCAGCGGTACTACTGGGTGAATTACTTCGAAGACGTCAGAACCAAGGGCAGAATGCAACAGTACAATGTGGGCGTCCCATTTGAGAGAATTGCCATCGATGTCGCCGGTCCGTTTCCCGAGTCTGAGAGGAGGAACAAATACATTCTGGTGGCAATGGATTACTTCAGCAAATGGCCTGATGCATATGCGATACCCAACCAAGAGGCATCCACGGTAGCGACGGTGCTAGTAGAACAACTATTTAGCAGGTTTGGCGTCCCGATGGAACTACATTCAGACCAGGGACGTAACTTCGAATCGAATGTTTTCCAGAAGGTTTGCACGATGTTAAGGATCAGGAAAACGAGAACAACACCATTGCAACCACAGTCAGACGGAATGGTGGTAAGATTCAACAGGACCTTGGAACAACACCTATCCAAGGTCGACAACAATAACTAGCGTGATTGGGATGAACATATTCCCCTATTCCTGTTGGCATATCGCTCTGCCGTACATAATAGTACAGGCCTGACCCCAGCCAGGGTTCTATTCGGAAAGGAGCTGCGATTACCCTGCGATTTGGTATTTAGCTCCTCCGAAGGAACTTGCTAAGACATCGAGGATTATGCCGACCAGCTCCGATATAACATGCTGGCAATACACGAACTAGCCCGAACGCAGATGTTGGCCACCGGTGACCGGATGAAGACGCGATACGACCTAAAGGCCAATTCAGTCGGGTTTCAGGAGAGAGACAAAGTCTGGCCGTACAACCCCCAACGGAGCAAGGGTAAATCCCCAAAGCTTACACCCGCCTGGGATGGACCATACGAGGTGGTCAAGAGGCTTAATGACGTCGTCTACCGGATCCGTCGAAACACCAAGTCTAAGTTGAAGGTGGTCCATTTAGATCGACTTGCTCCCTACCATGGAGGGGATGTTTCTGATCGGGACGATCAGAATTAAAGGAGGGGCAGTGTTACGAAATTTACCCAAAGCCGACCCTGTTTCATTTCAGTACAACAACAAACGCTTTGAGATAAAAAATGGTTCTCGAAAAGACTCGGCACCTGTAGGAGTGATGATGATTTTTACGAGAATTTTCTATGCTGGTTTTATAAAGGAAGGAGGCTACGATCGCGAATCAGTTGATGGAGCGAAGAGTTTATATGAAAGATTGTTATTGTGAAATTTGAATCAGCTGTTGTATATTCGATGTAAATAAAAGTTTCTAGAAAAGTGAAAGTGAATATTAGTTTTATAATTTTAAATTAAATCCACGGACTTTACAATAATACTTTTTTACTATCTCTGCTCTATTGGGGGCCAAAGTAATTAAACAAATTTCCGCACCAACTTTAAGTTATGTTTATATGGTTCTTTAGATTTAATAGCAAAATGCCATGGTCAAATTCGACGTCCTTGTTCACTTTGATGTAGTACTTTTTTGATACTATTTTACTCTCTCTGCTTATTGGGGCAAAAAATATTGAAGCAAATTTCCACACCAACTTTAAATAATATTTATGTGGTTCCTTATATTTAATGGAAACATTCTAAACAACTGCCATGGCCAAATTCGACGTCCTAGTTCACTTTTCTCTGAACTATTGGGAGTCCTAAGTATTTAAACAAATTTCCGTACCAACTTTAAATTATGTTTACATGGTTCATTAGATGTAATGAAAAGATTCTAAACAACTGCCATGACCAAATTCGACGTCCTAGTCCACCTTGTGGTAGTTCTTTTTTGATACTTTTTTACTATCTCTGCTCTGTTGGGAGCCCTAACTATTAAACAAATTTCAGTACCAACTTTGAATTATGTTTACATGGTTCCTTAGATTTAATGGAAGATTCTATACAACTGCCGTGACCAAATTCGATGTCCTAGTTCACTTTGCTGTAGTCATTTTTTGATACTTTTTTACTATCTCTGCTCTATTGCTCTATTGGCGTCCAAAGTATTTAAACAAATGTCCGCAGCAACTTTAAATTATGTTTATATTGTTCCTTAGATTTAATGGAAAGATTCTAAACAACTGCCATGACCAAATTCGACTTCCTAGTCTACTTTGCTGTAGTACTATTTTGATACTTTTTTAATCTCCTCTTTATTGGAGGGCAAAGTATTTAAACAAATTTTCGCACCAATTTTAAATTATGTTTATATGGTTCCTTAGATTTAATGGCAAGATTCTAAACAACTGCCGTGACCAAATTCGACGTCCTTGTCCACTTTGATGTAGTACTTTTTTGATAATATTTTATTCTCTCTGTTTATTGGGGCCCAAAATATTTAAACAAATATCCGTACCTACTTTAAATTATGTTTATGTGGTTCCTTAGACATAATGGAAGGATTCTAAACAACTGCCATGACCAAATTCGACGTCCTAGTTCACTCTGCTGTAGTACTTTTTTGATACTTTTTTACACTCTGCTTTATTGGGGGCCAAAGTATTTAAACAAATTTCCGCACCGACTTTAAATAATACATATATGGTTCCTTAGATTTAATGGAAAGATTCTAAACAACTGCCATGACCAAATTCGACTTCCTAGTCCACTTTGCTGCGGTACTATTTTGATATTTATTTCCTCTCTGCCTTATTGGGGCTATAGTATTTAAACAAATTTCAGTACCGATTTTAAATAATGTTCATATGGTTCCTTAGATGTAATGGATAGATTCTAAACAACTGCCATACCAAATTCGACGTCCTAGTTCACTTTGCTGTAGTACTTTTTTGATACTTTTTTACTATCTCTGCTCTATTGCTCTATTGGTGGCCAAAGTATTTAAACAAATGTCCGCACCAACTTTAAATTATGTTTATATTGTTCCTTAGATTTAATGGGAAAATTCTAAACAACTGCCATGACCAAATTCGACTTCATAGTCCACTTTGCTGTAGTACTATTTTGATACTTTTTTGCTCTCTGCTTTATTGGGGGACAAAATATTTAAACAAATATCAGTACCGACCTTAAATAATGTTTATATGGTTCCTTAGATGTAATGGAATGATTCTAAACAACTGCCATGACCAAATTCGACGTCCTAGTACACTTTGTGGTAGTTCTTTTTTGATACTTTTTTACTATCTCTGCTCTGTTGGGAGCCCTAACTATTTAAACAAATTTCAGTACCAACTTTGAATTATGTTTACATTGTTCCTTATATTTAATGGAAGATTCTAAACAACTGCCGTGACCAAATTCGATGTCCTAGTCCATTTTGCTGTAGTATTTAAACAAATTTCCAAATCAACTTTAATAAATGTTTATGTGGTTCCTTAGATGTAATGGAAATATTCTAAACAACTGCCATACCAAATTCGACGTCCTAGTTCCCTTTGCTGTAGTACTTTTTTTATAGTTTTTTACTATCTTTGCTCTATTGCTCTATTGGCGGCCAAAGTATTTAAACAAATGTCCGCACCAACTTTAAATTATGTTTGTATGGTTAGATTTAATTGCAGGATTCTAAAAAACTGCCATGACCAAATTTGACGTTCAAAACTACTTTGTTGTGGTACTTTGTCTGAAACTTTTTAACTCTCCCAACTTTATTTGTGACCAAAATATTTAAACAAATTTCCGCATCAACTTTAAATTATAGTTATATGGTTCCTTAATTTAATGGAAAGATTCTAAACAACTGCCATGACCAAATTGGACTTCCTAGTCCACTTTGCTGTAGTACATTTTTGGTAATTTTTACTATCTCTGCTCTATTGGGAGTTCTAAGTATTTAAACAAATTTCCGTACCAACTTTAAATACATGGATCCTTAGATTTAATGGGAGATTCTAAACAACTGCCGTGACCAAGTTCGACGTCCTTGTTCACTTTGATGTAGTACTTTTTTGATAATTTCTGACACTCTGCTTTATTGGGGGCCAAAGTATTTAAACAAATTTCCGCTCCGATTTTAAATAATACTTATATGGTTCCTTAGATTTAATGGAAAGATTCTAAACAACTGCCAGGGCCAAATTCGACGTCCTAGTCCACTTTGTGGTAGTTCTTTTTTGATACTTTTTACTATCTCTGCTCTATTGGGGCGCCAAAGTATTTAAGGAAATTTCTGCAACAACTTTAAATTTTTTTATATGGTTCCTTAATCTAATGGAAAGATTCTAAACAACTGCCATGACCAAATTCGACTTCCTAGTCCACTTTGCTGTAGTACTATTTTGATACTTTTTTCCTCTCTGATTTATTAGGGGCCAAAGTATATAAACAAATTTCTGTACCGACTTTAAATAATGTTTATATGATTCCTAAGATGTAATGGAAAGATTCTAAACAACTGCCATACCAAATTCGACGTCCTAGTTTACTTTGCTGTAGTATTTTGATACTTTTTTACTATCTCTGCTCTATTGGGAGTCCTAAGTATTTAAACAAATTTTCGTACCAACTTTAAATTATGTTTACATGGTTGATTAGATTTAATGGATAGATGCTAAGCAACTGTCATATCCAAATTCGACTTCCTAGTCCACTTTGCTGTAGTACTCTTTTTATACTTTTTTCCTCTCTGCTTTATTGGGGGCCAAAGTATTTAAACAAATTTCAGTACCGACCTTAAATAATGTTTATATGGTTCCTTAGATATAATGGAAAGATTCTAAACAACTGCCATGACCAAATTCGACGTCCTAGTTCACTTTGTGGTAGTTCTTTTTTAATACTTTTTTACTATCTCTGCTCTATTGGGAGTCCTAAGTATTTAAACAAATTTCCGTACCAACTTTAAATTATGTTTACATTGTTCATTAGATTTAATGGAAAGATGCTAAGCAACTGCCATGACCAAATTCGCCTTCCTAGTCCACTTTGCTGTAGTACTATTTTGATACTTTTTTCCTCTCTGATTTATTAGAGGCCAAAGTATATAAACAAATTTCTGTACCGACTTTAAATAATGTTTATATGATTCCTTAGATGTAATGGAAAGATTCTAAACAACTGCCATGACCAAATTCGACGTCCTAGTCCACTTTGTGGTAGTTCTTTTTTGATACTTTTTTACTATATCTGCTCTGTTGGGAGCCCTAACTATTTAAATAAATTTCAGTACCAATTTTGAATTATGTTTACATGGTTCATTAGATTTAATGGAAGATTCTAAACAACTGCCGTGACCAAATTCGATGTCCTAGTTCACTTTGCTGTAGTAATTTTTTGATACTTTTTTAATATCTCTGCTCTATTGGGAGAGTAGTTAAGATGGGGCGTTCCTGTGACAACTTAGCGTAGGCTGTCCTTGTCTGGCTCGTACGAGGGGTGGGCTAACCTAGCGTATCGCTTATCAGTAGTTTTGATCTCTTCTTCTTCGGTAGAATGTATATTTTTGTGGTCTAACACAACAAATTTCATTATGATAAAAAATATGAGCCACTTACTCTCTTTGTTTAATACCTAGTTACCGTTTTATTAATTAATGTACCTAATATATGTATAAATATAACAACGTAATTTTTTGTATTGACAAATTTTGCTAAAAAATAAAATTTTTGCTTCCTTTCTATAATAAAATAAATTTCATTATGATAAAGAAAAATGAGCCACTTACTCTTTTTTAATAGTTACCGTATTATTAATTAGTGTACCTAATATATGTATAAATAAAAAACTTAAACTTTTTATATTGACAACTTTTGCTAAAAATTACCTTATTCTAAAAATAATATAAACAATTAAAAACAGCTGCATTATTAATTCCAATAAAAAGGTCAGGAATGCTTTATAATTTGAATCATTAATTCATTATCGTGAAAGAAGACCAAACATGTGAAATTTTATTTACAAACATCTAATTATTTACAAGTGTCTATCGCTACATTGATAACACTGCAAATTTTAATCATTAATTAATTATCATGAAAGAAGACCAAACATGTGAAATTTTATTTACAAACGTCTGATTTTTTAGTTTATATGTGTGTATCTCTGCATTAATAAAATGTTGCAATGTGAAATTCTCTTTCGAAATGATGTGATTTTTTCATTTATAATTAGTGCTTAGATAAAATTTTGTAAACCTAAGATGTTGATACAATTGGAAAAAATCTCTAGGAAATAATAATTTACTGCCTATAAAAGGTACAGAACTTGCAGTGAAAAACAAGTGAGTTTCAGTATAAAAAGGTGCAAAAATAACAAAACAACATGTAAGTAAATATATACTATTTATTATTAAAATATTTTTAATTCAATAAGATTTTTTTATTACATCTATTTAATTCTTGTATACAACTTGTATAGTTCCACTGTAATAAAGCAACATAATGATGTGATATATTTTTACTAAAATCATTAGATGAGGTTGTTGTACACGGTGTAACTCTAAATCTTAGTTCCGCATACTTAGATGCCCATATGTCACTGTCTGCCTTAAATCCTGCACTGAGTGAGAGGCATGCTGCCAAATCTGATCGAACTTCTAGTAGATTTGTTTTTGATTCATTTAGCGAATTTTTTAGAGCAATTAATTCATTTAAAGTAGCCATATGTGTTTCTTCCAACTGTTTAATGGTTGCCTGATAATCTGTTTCAGTTTTCATCATACTAAGGGTTGTGTTCTCGTTTTCAATTAATGATTCAGATACTGCAGTTGCAAAATTACTAGTTTTATTTCTTAATTCTGTTATGTTTCCTTGTCTTGTAGAATACAGCTTAAATTCAGGATACTTTGATAACAGTTTACTAAAACTGATTTGTAAAGAAGTTTGGTTTTTCCAGTTCATGTGTTATATATAAGCTTCCATTATGTGGTGAGTATTCAGAGAAAAACACTTCATTTCCAATAACAATACACAGTGAACATAAATTTAGAATAATATTTATAAACATTTTTCTTTATTATTATTTATTCTTCGTTTAATAACCACAACGTGCACTGTAGACAAGTACTACAATATTTGTATTTTGATCTTCTTGGTGTATTTTGAGTGAAACTTCTTGTTGTATTTCTTGCACACTGTAAAGTTACAATAGTAACGAGTAAACTTTCAGTGTTTTTGAAACAATTTGTACAAGTATAAGAAATGGATACGTTCATACTGTTAATTTAATAGATTGTATTTGATATTTATTTAAGATTCTCCCCTCTTTTAGTTTAAGAAATAGAGTTGCGCTGTTACAAAAAATGTAATGGCTCTAAATAAACAATTTATAATATTTTTTATTTATATTACATAATATTTTTACATTGTTCTTACAACATTAGTTAAAGGATTATATTTTTACAAGGCGATCATGAAGAATGAGACAATATGCAGTAGTTTTTTCTATTATATTCTTGCTTGTTTCGAATTCTAATCTGACATCAACAGCTCCACCTTTAATGGTATCTATTTGTCGGCTACAGTCAATTACATATAATGTGGTTTGTTTAGAAAAGTTTTCTGGAGTTAGAGAAACTTGAATGAACTCTCTGTTATAATATACCGCTTGGAAGTTAGCAAACATTTCATAAAGTGATGCAAAATTCTTTTGATCAAAATTGAGATTTAAATTATCATATGGGTAAACTTCAGAATTTAAATACAATTTTATATTTGTGATGTTACAATGATCAAATTCTGACATAGTCTTGTGAATATTATTTTTTCGATCAGTATGGAATGCTAAAATAACAAAACGAGGTTTTTCCAGTTGACTTGTCGTTTTCACTGCCCAGGTATGTTTTTGACTTTGCTGTAAAAGTGGATACTCTAACAACTCCCAGGAACGAAAGCCGATAGGCAAATCTTTTCCACGTTCTATATATTGCAAAAATTGGATTTTGTGAGCATCAGACAATGACACATGAGGTACTTTCCAAACAACTTTATTTAGGTGAACTTTTGGTTTTTCTGTAGCTACAGAACTAACTGCAGCGTTGGTGTCTGTATTGGCACGTACCAGAATTAAATTTTGACTTGCTGAAATCACTAGGCGACGAAAATCTTCACAAAAGCCAAGTAGTAATTTTAGAGGAATGCATACTGCAAAATTTCCGTTGGCATCACACATATTTGGAGTGCCTTCAAGATTCCATCCTGCATTATACCATCGAATTATTTCGTTTTTGGAATATGATAGATAGGTCTTAATCGTTGATGTGATTCCAGGATTTCTTGTTCGATCGATTACTGTTCCACCAAGTCCATAACGAATTTCTTCAAATAGGAATACAAAACCATTATTAATGAATCTTAATGTTGGACTGTACTTATTTTCTGAGTTTAAAAGTTTTCCTTCCACGTACAGAAAACTTTGAGAAGGTAGAGTGTACACGTCTTGAGTTTGTATAGGGATTCTTATCTCATCATTATTGAAAAATGTAGTATTTGCATTAGGTGTGTAGGAATGATATTCAAAATTGGTTATAACATTATCCACAAGAACATTATTAGCCACTCGTAGTATGTTAAGCGTCATTTTTTTGTTTAAACACACACCGGAACAAACAGAAAAGTTTTTTAAGTCTTACACTTATACTTAATTTTATTCTGCAAATGAATGCTTTGAATTGTCCTCTCTCTATAGTTTTCTTCTTTTTCTTCTTATTTTTTTCTTCTTTATGTTTAGCCGTTGTTAAGTTCGTACCTTGAATCCCAAAGATACTAAAAATTGCTTATTGATAGGTGTTAACTGTTTCACTTGTTGCTTGATACTGGCGTTTTTATAGATTTGCTGTAGATATTTTATAGGTTGTTCCTGTTGTGATGAATAATTAGATGGATTATCATATATGAAAACCATGTCAATTAAGTCGTTTTAAATGCAATCTTATCGTAACAACTTCACTTTTAAAATTAACCAAATCTCCATTTTGGTCTGTTATTTTAATAATAATCTCATTTAATATCTTGTATTGATTGGTAGATAAATAACGTTGGTGGGGTTTTCAACAATTTTGTAACCAGGCGGGACATTTGGGTAAAACATATGGATTATATGGAGGGGCATATCATTGTTGAAAGAATTCTGAATTAAATTGCATTCAATGCAAATAGCATTTACTTTTGAAATGCTGATTGGATAATCTGAATAGTGCCATTTCTTAGGTTTTAATTTTCTATTTTCAAATCCTAATAAAGGACCAATGGTGTTCGATTTCTCAAAATCAATTTCTTTGTTACATTTTATTTCACATTTAAATGTGTTATGATTAGCTCTCAATATTAATACAGGTTTTTCTGCTTTTTTATTTTTCTTATTATCATCTTTTTCCACAGGTTTCAAATTCTTCTGTATGGGTTGTGACGATAATACAGATGGTACAGCTGTCTCCTTTTGTTGTTCTTCATGATCAGTTAGCAAAGTGTGAAGCGTTTTTTCAATATCCTGTATTTCATAGGTGCCCACCGGTAATTCTAATTTCATACCGTTAATATAAAACTTGTTATTGGTTTCATCGATATTTGAGATGGTATTAAAGGTCATAAAATCAATTAACCCCATGACATACGTAGCATCATCTTCTAGAATAATTGGTGCGTAAATCTTGTTACTGAGAATAGAAGCACGTTCAGAGAACGTAAATGTATATGAAGACATCTTAATCTGTCAAAGGTTACCAAATAACTAAAACTATTTGTATGGTTTTATTAAATATATTCACTTAATTATTTTTACTATTTACAAGTTTTAACTAAATTATTATTACGTAGTTATTAACAAGTTTCAACTCGCATTATTACTAATGTTTCCTTTCGGCACCTGGTACAATATGAGACCCTTTGAATTCCATAATCTGTACAAATACCAGACTTGTAAACTTGAAAACTTGCACCACAATCATCACATTTAAAAGTTAGTATTATACCTCTTCTATTGTCTGCCATTTTGTTTTTTTTTAATTACCTCTTGAAGCACAACACACAGAGTAACTTGAATTTAGTAATTTTCTTTGCATGGGTGTTCCACAATATAGACAATAAACAGTAGAGCTAGAGCTACGTTTTTCAGTAATTATTCTTTTAGTTCCACAATTGTTACACCAGCAGTCCATAAGAACTGTACACTGATAATGTTGATCGGTAGGAACAGGCATTTATAAAAAAATATGAATGTATATTGTTCAAAGGTTTTCAAAGTATTGAGACAAATTTGATTTGTTTACGCCTTTTATTGAGATAAAAAATATAAACATAAGTGGCCACAATTAAAACTGTTATAGTTCTGAAACTTACTATAGTTATATACAATTTTACATAGTTCAGAGGAATTAAAATATTTTATTACTTCAAATGGAAGCCTAAGGTTTCCAAAGCTATCAAAATAGGTTACTGTTGAACCGCTTTTCTTATATGCTGTCCAATGAGTTCCAGGACCAATTGTAGAATCTAAGTTGATAATTCCTCTTTCAATTTTATGAATTTTTTTAGGTAAATTGTCTCTCATGAACACTCCTCGGAAATTTGGAATTTTCCAGATTTTTGCATATTTATCTATATCAATATTTGTTAGCGGACGTTGTGGTAGTTTTTTGGAGGGTTTAAAAAAAGACCGAAGCCTTTTTTGTAAGGACGTAAGTATAGTCCTTTTCCTCCTACAGCAATAGACTCCATTTCTCTATTATGTCGTTTAGCTTCCTCTAATTTTTGTTTTGCCATCTTAGCATCATTTATTACCTTTGAAACAGCTGATCCTCCGGCAGCGATCGATCCCAAAGCAGAAAGTCCTGCAAAAATGGGAATAAGGGGTAAAATACCACCCTTCTTAGGTACTTGTATGATACGAGGTGGAGTAGACTTGATATATTTCTTAATTGATTTAGCAGATTTCAATGCAACTTTTATGGCAGCACCTAAAGTACGAGGTTTATGTTTAAGCACATGTTTCCTTATTTGACTTATAGCTCTTGTAAACCCTAGAAATTTTCTGTTCGGTTTTTTCTTCAACACTCCACTTTTTCTTAACTTTTTTGATTTACACCTTGACTTTATTTTAACCATACTTCTCTCTTGATTATAGTACGTTTTATATGAATGTTCAGTAAATACTGATAAAATTTTAAGTGAAACTATTTTTTATACTAATTGATTCTGTTCACTTTTGCCACTGGGGTAGTGCCATGTTCAAAACCACCATCACTATCATCTAGTTTTCTTTTTCGATTTTGGTGATTGTCAAAAATAAGAGGTTCATCTAAATCAAGTTTTAACTTTTTAGGAATTACTTCTTCATCATTAAGTTGTTGTAATTTTCTTTTACCCACTCGAAATTTACGAGTTTGAGGAGATATTAAACGACGTTTTATATTTTCAGAATTATAAATGTCATCATCACTGGTATCCCTTTTACGTTTTCGGTTATATTCAATTTCCGTATTCATATCAATTTCTTGAGGTGCATTTACAGGTTTTTCTTTTTTGTTTATTTTTTTTATTTGAACCTTTGGTTTTCTTCGTCTCCTTTGTGATGGTATTTTTTTAATCAATTCCACATAATTACCATTCAAAATTGTTATGCCATCTTGTATATTCTTGAGAGTATTTTCAATCATAAGTTTAGTTTTTTCCATTAACTTTATACACTTTGGAATCGTTTGTTTATTAGTAGGTCTTTTCAAACCCATACCTAATTTCACTTTAGTTTTCATTGCTCCTGCAATACCGAGAGCTGCTATTCGTTCACCTACAGATGCGTCTTTAGAATGAAATCTCTGAAGAGCTTCTTCAGCTAATATTTTATCTGCCTTATGACGTAACTTTGTATCACTTTCACTTTCATAAAATTTATCGTGTTTTAAACAGCCAGCATCTAGTGGATTTGTTGGTAGACTTCCTTGCAATAGACGTTGTTTGAGTTTTGTTCCAGGCCCACAATAATTATAACCTGGTATATGCATTTCAAACGGTAAATTATTTATAGCTGAATTTAATAAACCTTGACCTGAATATAACTTCATGATGTTATTTCATTTGTGAATATTTATCTCATTTTATAGTAATGTGTCAATGAATGAGGGTGGTAAAACAAAAAACTTCTTTATCTATTGAAAATGATAATTTCAATAGTATACCTGAAAATAAAAAGCATGGTCCATTGTTTCCGTCAAATGTGAGGTGTATTCTGGTGGGGCCAAGCAATTGCGGTAAAACCAATGTTATGGTTAATCTAATTGAACACTTGAACGGACTGAGATTTGAGAATGTTTATGTTTATTCAAAGTCCTTGTATCAACTGAAATACGTTTATCTGGAGAAGTTACTAAAGCCAATACAAGGCATCGGTTATTACCCGTTCAATGCTAGCGAAAATATTCTACATCCTTCAGAAGCAAAAAACAATTCAATATTTATATTTGATGATGTGGCTTGTGACAATCAAGATGTTATACATCAATATTTCTCTATGGGAAGGCACAGTCTAGTGGACTCGTTTTATCTGTCTCAGACGTATGCGAAGGTTCCATAACATTTCATTAGAGATAACGCAAATTTTTTGGTTCTTTTCAAACAAGATGATTTAAATTTAAAACATGTTTATAATGATCATATTGGTAGTGACATGTCGTTTGAACAGTTTAAAAGCTTATGCGCCATGTGTTGGTACAGACCATATGGATTTTTATGTATCTCTAAAGACAGCAACATCAATGAGGGACGTTACAGAAGAGGTTTTGATCACTATATATGTTTCGAATAAGAGAATTAATTTTAGTATAATCATTAACATCATTAGTGTAAGATATATCAGAAACTGATTGAACTAGATCAATAGCGGATAATAGCAGATAAAAGCGGATCAAAAGCGGATCGAAAGCGGATTAAAAGCGGATCAAAAGCTCATGACAACCAGATACTACTGTCTAATTAGCAACATGAATCTATCAGAGAAGGAACTAAAAAAACATCTTGTACAGAAACGTAGAATTGTAAAAGAAAAAATTACAGCTTCTCAAACATGGTGAAATTGTTAAGGAAAAGTTATTTTCTCCCATAACAAAACATCTAAAGGACATTGAAAGTAAACTGAGTCACAAGGAACATAAAATGGATGGAGTTAGTAAGGTGGAAGAAGAGAAAACTTTTTTAAAACTGAGGATCCTAGTCATGTTGATGAAGAAAACGATTTTATTTTCAACGATGAACTATAACCATCAACACTATCACATCAAGCTGAATCGCTGTATCAGGAAACACCGAAGATTCCTCGTAAACTTTCAACGAGTTTATCCACACCTACAGGTCAGTTACGATTATTGCAAGATGAAAATGAAGATCCGAGTGAAAATAAAATGACAATTATTCAAGAAATCACATCTGATGATGAGATAGGATCATTACATTCTCCTGCAACACCTGGACGATTTGCTGATATTGCTGAAAAATCCTATGTTGACTATTTAGACCAGTATGATCCATTACCTAGAAAATATATAAATGACATGTATTATGATGATGATAATAAGGAACTTGATCATAAGTATGGTGTCAGATTAGATACCGATACTGAGAAACTAATGATTGGTGACTCAAGATTAGATATTGATGGATCTGATATTATCGTTAAGAAGAAACGATATCGAGGTAGTATGGGGTTATATGAATTATTGTTCAAAAAACGACCGAAAGGCTACTCTAAAGAAGATGAAGATAATTATAAACAAATTGTAGCAAAAACTAATGCCCATAGACGTTATTATAAACCTAACAAACAAATAGATGGTAGCAAAATGAAAAAATATAAAAAAATTATTGCTCCTATGGTGGCAGGGAAAGGAATTTTTATGGAAGTGGATAACAATAAAATTGATTACGTTCATTGGGATGATCCAAATGAACTTGTTGATAGGTTACGATTACTACTCGCTTCACAAACAGCAGGACATACAGGCCACACAAACGAAATAACATCAATTATTGAGGAATTGAGAGAGGCCGGTATAATTATTTAAAAAATGAACTCTAATAGTAGTGTGAAGAGGCAAATTGTTGAAGAAATCCATAAAGCAGCCAGGATAAATTTTAAAAGACGAAAAGTCATAATTAAATCTTTAAATGATCTCTTTCAAGCTGATTTAGTGGAAATGATATCATACGCTAGAGAAAATAAAGGCTATAAACACATATTGGTTGTAATCAATTGTTTTTCAAAATTTGTTTGGGCCTATGGAGAAAGTTTTAAAACAGCAAACACCTAAGAATCTGCAGACTGATGCTGGTACAGAATTTTTCAATAAAGATTTTAAGCAGTTAATGAACAAATATGGTAATAAGGTGTTAAGCGAGAAAAAAGCGTCAATTGTGGAACGAGTAAATCGAACTTTGAAAAACATGATGTGGAAAGAATTCAGTTTACAGGGTCATTACAAATGGTTGAATATTCTACCGGAAATCGTGAGAAAATATAATAATACCAAACATAGAACCATAGGTATGAAACCATTTGAGGTCATGAAAAAGGATGAAAAGCATTTATTAAAAACAGTCTATAATAGAATTAAAGTGGCATCAAAGAAACGAAAATTTGGTGATTATGTTCGTATATCAAAATTACGAGGAGTTTTTGATAAAAAATACCAACCAAATTGGTCTACAGAGATATTCAAGATAAGGAAAGTTCAGCTTACAAATCCAACAACATACCTGCTCGTTGATGAAAACAATCATGACATTTTGGGTGGTTTCTATGAAGAACAATTGTTAACAGTTAAATATCCCAATGCATTTCTAATTGAACGGATCTTGAAACGAAAGAAACCCAATAAAATTTTTGTAAAGTGGTTAGGTTTTGATGATAAACATAACAGTTGGATACAAACAGATGACCTTGAAAATTGATATAAAACTGTTAAATAATTATCACTTTCATTAATATTTTATTATTGTTCAACTTAATCAGTTCGAGTCGTCAATTATTTGTGCAGTTACATGTTTATCGTGGATTTGCAGTACTTTCAGTATGGAGATGCTATTTTGTGTAAGGAAATTGCAATCATTAATGTAGAAAACGGCTGGTACTCACACAAATTTGTTACAATGCCTGTCAGTTTAAATCATTTGACTGATACCATTCAACAACACATGGTGTATACAAAAAAGAGCATCATAGATTAGAGTGGAATAGTAATGATTGTTTAAGGTATGCACAAATATCTGAATACATCAAAAATTGTATTAAGTGTGATAAGACTTTGGTACTGGTCAAAGGATTAGAGAAGAAACGTTGACTGGAGAAACTGATTCCTAATAAGGTTGTGGACTTATTAGAAAAAAGCTGACCTTCCATAGAGAAATTAAAGCTGTTTTTAAAGTCACATCATTGTAATCAACATGTATATAGTAATAAATTAAACTGTGCAGTGGAAAATTTAAATTTGTTAAGAAATTGGTATGTGTATTGTAGGAAATAAAACTCTTAGAACTAGATATATGTTTTATTTTTTTATATTTACTTAAATTAGTAAGTAAGTAAAACTAATTATCTATAAAAAAATCTTGTCCATGTTGAAATATTTGGGACTCTTGGAATTCGTCTTCGTCTATTTCCTTCAAGTTGGAACACTTTCACTTTTTAGCAGCTGAAGGTCCACTTGTTTCATTTTCTTCTCCTTCTTCTTCCTCTAAATAAAAACTGTACCTTTTTACATCCTTTTCAAATAGACCTATTTCCTCTTCATTCTCAACATTCATTCTAATATATTTTAGAGGAAGATTACCAAATTTACGCCTTAACGTAACTTCTTTTGGAGAATATGTTAATGATACTAGCACTACATTTTTTTTTAATTTTTACTTCCTTCACACCATAACTAAAAGTATAAACAAGAAATAAAATAAATAACAATTCAACAAAAAACACAAAAATACTTACCGAAAAATTTGTTTTATTACTGCATATAGCATTTTCAAAGGAAAATTAATTTCATCTTTGGTGGAAATTAAAAGGGTACTTGGAATTGTTGCTATTTTGATCTAATAAGTAGACTTGAGTATACAACAGATGAATTAATGTTTTGAACTAAAATTCCTTATTATTCAACTTGCTTTTATATTAAAGGCTAAGAAAAAAATAAAACATGCTCATGAAACTTGAATTTCTATAAATCATCAACATTTAAGATATTTTCCATAGTTATAGACGTTAATACTAACTTAAAAAAGTGGTTTATGGAAAATGTTGAAAATAAGATTTTAAGTAAATTGGAAAATTTTCAGGAACGTGATTCTGGATGGGCTTTGTATGAAATATTGCATTTAAAAGTAAATATAAATCATTATAGACCAATAAATGTTGGTATGTCAACTTTTGTGGGCGTACCAGCATTTATTAAGAAAACAAAAGCAGTTTTAAATATAAAAAATAATGAAGAGTATTTTTTTTTGTGGTCAATTGTTGCAGCATTGCATCCATGTGATGCTAACAAAACCCATGTAGAGTCAGTTCTTATCACCATTTTAGTAGAGTTTTAAAATATGATAATATTCAATTTCCTATATATTTGAAAGACATCCCACAATTTGAAAAAAAAAACAAATTGTCTATTAACTTATTTATGGTTAATAAAAAGAGTATAGTTCCTGTGAGTTTAAGCAAAAATAATTATTCACCTCGCATAAATTTACTCATGTTGTCAACTTTCGACAATTCTGTTAATTCAAATTCAGATGATGACAATGAAAATAATTCTGAAAAAATAGAATTTCCATTTTGCTCTTATAAAAGACTTATCCAAACTCTTAAACAGACAAATGGGAAATTTTTCTCATAAAAAATGGTTGTGTGAAAGATGTTTAAATCATTTTAGAACAAAGGAAAATTTAGATAAACATTTCATAAAATGTCAAGTTATGAATACTACCAAAATGTCACTCCTTCAGAGACAGATAAATATTTAAAATTTAAAAATCATAAAAATAAAGAACTTGTCCCTTTTACTATATATGCTGATCTAGAAAGTATTCTAGAGAGGTATGAAGATCAAAAATCAACAAGTTCTACACAAAAATATCAGAAACACATACCATTTAGCATAGCTTTTTATGTAAAATGTGCTTATAATGATTCACTTTCTGAATTCTATCAATATACTGATAGGGATTGTGATATATGGTTTGTTAAAAAACTTCAAGAAATAGCTTATAAACTTGATAATATTTTTTAAGAATCCCTTGCCAATGAAATCACTATCAGCTCAACAACATAGCTTTTATGTTAATTCAGAACATTGTCATATTTGTTGTAAAAAATTTCAAGATGGTGACATTAAAGTGCACGATCACTGTCACCTTACAGGTGAATTTAGAGGGGCTGCTCATAATTCCTGCAATATTAATTATAAGGATGATTATAACGTTCCTGTATTTTTTCACAATTTATCAGGATATGACAGTCATTTCTTTATAAAAGCGTTAAGTACTGCTATAAATGGAACTGTCAGTTTATTGCCAATTAATAAAGAACGTTACATTTCCTTTACCAAACAAATTGCTAATACCAAAATTTCCTTTAGATTTTTAGATTCATTTCGATTCATGGCCAGTGACTTAGCATCATATTTAGAACCTAGTCAAAAGTTGATCACACGAAAACACTGTAATACTGATCATGAATTTAATTTACTTCAACGTAAAGGTGTTTTTCCTTATGATTATATTGATAGTTGGGAAAAATTACAGGAAACTCATCTACCAGATATAAAATGTTTTGATAACAAGTTAGAAGAAACTAGTATCTCTAGAGATGATTATAATCATGCGAAAAATGTTTGGCAAAAGTTTAATATTAGGAACATACAAGAATATTCTGAATTGTACCTGATAACTGATGTATTGTTGTTAGCTGATATATTCGAGAATTTTAGAAAGACTTGTCTAAAAACTTATGAATTAGACCCAGCACATTATTACACAGCTCCAGGGCTAGCTTTCGATGCCATGTTAAAGGTAACGGAAATTGAATTAGAACTTCTAACAGACATTGATATGATTATGTTCATTGAATCTGGAATTAGAGGTGGCATATCACAATGCTCAAACCGGTATGGAAGGGCTAACAATCCCTACATGAAGGAAGAGTTCAACCCTAGTGAACCAACTTCCTATTTAATGGTAGACCCTTATTCAGTGAACATTCAAAATATTTCAGATGACTCTGAATTTGGCTACATTTTTGAAGTTGATATAGATTATCCAAAGGAACTACATGAAAGTAATAAAGATCTCCCTTTCTGTCCGGAACGTATGGTACCACCAACTTCACGTTCTAAAAATAAAAAATTATTAACAACACTTTACAATAAACAAAAGTATGTGATTCATTATAAAAATTTGAAACAGGCTCTTGAAGCCGGGTTGAAAATATCCAAAATACATAACATTCTAAAATTTAAGCAGTCACGATGGATGAAAAAATATATAGAACTGAATACACAGTGTAGAATGCAAAGCACTAATAATTTCTTTACAAACTAATGAACAACAGTGTGTTCGGTAAAACAATGGAGAACGTAAGAAAATATAAAAACGTAAAGTTGGTTAACAGATGGAAAGGGCGATTCGGTGCAAACTACTATATATCTCAACCAAATTTTCATAGTAGTCATATGGTGATTACAGAAATGAACAAAACGGAAATTATTTTCAATAAACCTATATATATTGGATTTTCCATTCTAGATATTTCAAAAACATACATATGACTTTCACTATAACTATATTCTAAAAACTTTTGGAAAAACAGCAAAACTTTTATATATGGACACAAATTCTTTAATTTATCACTTCTTTGTAGACAATATTTACGAAGAAATGAAAAAAGAACTCCATAGGTTTGATACGTCAGACTATCCTCCAGATAATATATATCAAATTCCTCAAATTAATAAAAAAGTCTTAGGTAAAATGAAAAATGAAATTAATGGTAAAATTTTGCTTGAGTTTATTGTTTGAGATCAATAATGTATGCCTTAAGAATTTTAAATGCAATTATTAAGAAAGTTAAAGGTATAAAAAAAATCTGGTTTAAGAAAAATTACTTTTGAAGATTTCTATGAATGTCTGTTTTATAACTCTGTAAAGGAGGCATCACATAACCTAATAAGATCAAATAAACATGAGGTCTATTCAATGGAACAAAAAAAATCGCATTGAGTCCATTCGATGATAAGCGTATTATTAACTATATTTCACCTGATACATTACCTTGGGGATACATATAATTTTAGAACCCACTGGATATTCTTTTTTGTTGAGACTAACTATAACAGTTACTTTTTCAGAAATTATTTAAGCACTTATTGAAGTATATAAAGATGGTAGAACCCTTTCAAAGTGTTTACAGTATCAGATCTGCTTTCAACAAGAAAAAAAATGAGCTCTACCCATTTGGAAGAAAAATTGTTACATGATTCTCAACAGACCTATCAATTAACCATCCAAAGAAGACAGCTTCATAATAAAATTATGAATAATGACATCGAGGTTTGAAATGATCACAATAAAACACACATTATGTACAAACAAAAATCAGTTTACAAAATGCCTTAAAAGGTAACAGTTCTAATTACATGTCTAAAGTGTAAAAGTTATTCTGACAAAGATGTGATCAAAGATGAATACTACCCGTTTGGAAGACATATTGCTCTACAGTGCAGTCATTGTTCTTCTTTTAACATGCATGAAATCAGAGATTTGTATGGTAAATGGATATCAACACCAATGTCAATTTCAGAAAAACAAAATTTGAAGCAAAATTGGAATCAAGACGTCTTTGAGAATCGAAAAAGATTTCATAATCTAGCAAAAATTTCTTCAAAGCGCATTACTCCTATACAAATAAATCAAGATGTTAACAATGCAACACATTAGTTTGTCTCAAGATTTAGCCATGAACAGTCTTATTGTCTATTGTCAGCCTTGTGATGAAGTTTCAGAATTTCCTTGGTGTTTTAACAATGATATGATATGATATTACAGTCATCAAAATGTAAAAAGTGTTCTGATAGTTTCAAACTGGTGTCACCTACTCAAAAAAGTGAAAACATTATAACGAATGCAGACTTTTTACCATGTGGAAATTCAAAACATTATGATGCTTTCTACTATCTATCAGAGGACAAATTTGCCTACTATCATCTACCTAAAGTAGTAAACTACCGCTTGGGGTATGGACGACGATTTGAAAAATGTGAAGAAGGACTTGTAAACCTATGTGAAATTGAAAATTTTGTCAATGAATATTCGAATGTATTTTTCTGAGAATAAATTGAATTAAAAATCATCATTTTTTATTTCATGTAGAAAAATACTTAAAAGAAAAATAAATGACTCATTAGCTCAGTTGGTTAAAGTGCCATGCTAATCATTATTATCATAGGTTCTAATCTTACATGGGTCTTTTTTTTCTTTTACCTGGTAATTATAAGCTTATTTCAAACTAAAATAACAAAGTAAAAAAATGTCTAAAAAGTGTAAAACTATTAAACAATGAAAGTTAAGTAGTGTACGTGATAAACAAAGACAGCAAAAATATACATTCTACCGAAGAAGAAGAGATCAAAACTACTGATAAGCGATACGCTAGGTTAGCCCCCCCTCGTACAAGCCAGACAAGGACAGCCTTCGCTAAACAAGGATAGGCGAACAGTTAGCGAAGAAGAAGAGATCAAAACTACTGATAAGCGATACGCTTTTCCCAGCAAACCCTTCTGGTTATTGGCGATCTCTTCACCATCTACGTCTAGCCAAATTGTCACTTTGTCAACTTTGTCACACCTAAGATGTCCTTTTGTCGCCTAATCCATTGTTTGAGACAATTTCTTGATGACAAAGTGACAAACTACCCTCTGGACATTGGCGATGCCATTCTACAAGAACTGGGGACCCCCCTATTAAGGTGGACACTTTGATGGACATGCCATCGAGTTGTCACAGGAACGCCCCATCTTAACTACTTGGGAGTCCTAAGTATTTAAACAAATTTCCGTACTAACTTTAAATTATGTTTACATTGTTTCTTAGATTTAATGGCAAGATTCTAAACAACTGCCGTGACCAAATTCGACGTTCTGGTCCACTCTGATGTAGTACGTTTTTGATACTATTTTATTATCTCTGTTTATTGGGGCCCAAAATATTTAAACAAATTTCCGCACCAACTTTAAATAATATTTATGTGTTTCCTTATATTTAATGGAAATATTCTAAACAACTGCCATGGCTAAATTTGACTTTCTAGTACACTTTGCTGTAGTTCTTTTTGATACTTTTTCACTATCTCTGCTCTGTGGGCGGCCAAAGTATTTAAACAAATCGCACCAGCTTTAAATTATGTTTATAAGGTTCCTTATATTTAATTGCAGGATTCTAAACAACTGCCATGACCAAATTCGACGTCCTAGTCCACTTTGCTGTAGTTCTTTTTTGATACTTTTTTACTATCTCTGCTCTATTGGGGGCCAAAGTAATTAAACAAATTTCGACAACAAATTTAAATTTTTTTGTATGGTTCCTTAATTTAATGGGGGGGCCAAAGTATATAAACAAATTTCTGTACCGACTTTAAATAATGTTTATATGATTCCTTAGATTCCTAGTTCACTTTGCTGTAGTATTTTGATACTTTTTTACTATCTCTGCTCTATTGGGAGTCCTAAGTATTTAAACAAATTTCCGAACCAACTTTAAATTATGTTTACATGGTTTCTTAGAATTAATTCCTAGACTACTACCTTATAGTACTTTGTTTGATGTTTTTTACTCCCTCTGCTTTATTGGGGACCAAGGTATTTAAACAAATTTCCATTCCAACATTAAATTATGTTTACATGATTCCTTAGATTTAATGGAAGATTCTAAACAACTACCGTCACCAAATTCGATGTCCTAGTCCACTTTGCTGTAGTATTTAAACAAATTTCCGCATCAACTTTAAATAATGTTTATGTGGTTCCTTAGATTTAATGGATAGATGCTAAGCAACTGCCATGACCAAATTCGACGTCCTAGTCCACTTTGCTGTAGTTCATTTTTATACTTTTTCACTATCTCTGCTCTATGGACGGCCAAAGTATTTAAACACACCGCAGCAACTTTAAATTATGTTTATATGGTTAGATATAATTGCAAGATTCTAAACAACTGCCATGGCCAAATTTGACGTTCAGGACTGCTTTATTGGGGAACAAAGCATTTACACAAACTTCCACACAGACTTAAAATAATGTTTACATGGTTCCTTAGGTTTAATGAAAAGATTCTAAACAACTGTCATGACCAAATTCGACTTTCTAGTCTACTTTGCTCTAGTACTATTTTGATACTTTTTTACTATCTCTGCTCTATTGGGGGCCAAAGTATTTAAGCAAACTTCCGCATCAACTTTAAATTATATTTATATGGTTCCTTAATTTAATGGAAGGATTCTAAACAACTGACATGACCAAATTCGACTTCCTAGTCCACTTTGCTGTAGTACATTTTTGATAATTTTTACTATCTCTGTTCTATTGCCAGTCCTAAGTATTTAAACAAATTTCCGTACCAACTTTAAATTATGTTAACATCGATCCTTAGATTTAATGGGAGATTCTAAACAACTGCCGTTACCAAATTCGACGTCCTTGTCCACTTTGATGTAGTACTTTTTTGATACTTTCTTACACTCTGCTTTATTGGGGACCAAAGTATTTAAACAAATTTCCGCACCGATTTTAAATAATACTTATATCGTTTCATAGAATTAATGGAAAGATTCTAAACAACTACCATTGCCAAATTCGACGTCCTAGTCCACTTTGTGGTAGTTCTTTTTTGATGCTTTTTACTATCTCTGCTCTATTGGGGCGCCAAAGTATTTAAGCAAATTTCCGCAACAACTTTAAATTTTTTTATATGGTTCCTTAATTTAATGGAAAGATTCTAAACAACTGCCATGCCCAAATTCGACTTCCTAGTCCACTTTGCTGTAGTACTATTTTGATACTTTTTTCCTCTCTGATTTATTAGGGGCCAAAGTGTATAAACAAATTTCTGTACCGTTTTTAAATAATGTTTATATGATTCCTTAGATGTAATGGAAAGATTCTAATGAACTGCCATACCAAATTCGACGTCCTAGTTCACTTTGCTGTAGTATTTTGATACTTTTTTACTATCTCTGCTCTATTGGGAGTCCTAAGTATTTAAACAAATTTCCGTATCAACTTTAAATTATGTTTACATGGTTCATTAGATTTAATGGAAAGATGCTAAGCAACTGCCATGTCCAAATTCGACTTCCTAGTCCACTTTGCTGTAGTACTCTTTTTATACTTTTTTCCTCTCTGCTTTATTGGGGGCCAAAGTATTTAAACAAATTTCAGTACCGACCTTAAATAATGTTTATATAGTTCCTTAGATGTAATGGAAAGATTCTAAACAACTGCCATGACCAAATTCGACGTCCTAGTTCACTTTGTGGTAGTTCTTTTTTGATACTTTTTTACTATCTCTGCTCTATTGGTAGTCCTAAGTATTTAAACAAATTTCCGTACCAACTTTAAATTATGTTTACATGGTTCATTAGATTTAATGAAAAGATGTTAAGCAACTGCCATGACCAAATTCGGCTTCCTAGTCCACTTTGCTGTAGTACTATTTTGATACTTTTTTCCTCTCTGATTTATTAGGGGCCAAAGTATATAAACAAATTTCTGTACCGACTTTAAATAATGTTTATATGATTCCTTAGATGTAATGGAAAGATTCTAAACAACTGCTATTACCAAATTCGACGTCCTAGTCCACTTTGTGGTAGTTCATTTTTGATACTTTTTTACTAACTCTGCTCTGTTGGGAGTCCTAACTATTTAAACAAATTTCAGTACCAACTTTGAATTATGTTGACATGGTTCCTTAGATTTAATAGAAGATTCTAAACAACTGCCGTTACCAAATTCGATGTCCTAGTTCACTTTGCTGTAGTAATTTTTTGATACTTTTTTACTATTTTTGCTCTATTGCTCTATTGGCGGCCAAAGTATTTAAACAAATGTCCGCACCGACTTTAAATTATGTTAATATGGTTAGATTTAATTGCAGGATTCTAAACAACTGGCATGACCAAATTTGACGTTCAAGACTACTTTGTTGTGGTACTTTGTGTGAAACTTTTTAACTCACCCAAATTTATTTGTGACCAAAATATTTAAACATATTTCCGCATCAACTTTAAATTATATTTATATGGTTCCTTAATTTAATGGAAAGATTCAAAACAACTGCCATGACCAAATTCGACGTCCTAGTTCACTTTGCTGTAGTACTTTTTTGATACTTTTTTATTAGCTTTGCTCTATTGCTCTATTGGAGGCCAAAGTATTTAAACAAATGTCCGCACCAACTTTAAATTATGTTTATATTGTTCCTTAGATTTAATGGAAACATTCTAAACAACTGCCATGACCAAATTCGACTTCCTAGTCTACTTTGCTGTAGTACATTTTTGATACTTTTTTACTATCTCTGCTCTATTGGGAGTCCTAAGTATTTAAACAAATTTCCGTACCACCTTTAAATTATGTTTACATGGTTCCTTAGATTTAATGGCAAGATTCTAAACAACTGCCGTGACCAAATTCGACGACATTGTCCATTTTGATGTAGTACTTTTTTGATACTATTTTATTCTCTCTGTTTATTGGGGCCCAAAATATTTAAACAAATATCCCTACCTACTTTAAATAATGTTTATGTGGTTCCTTAGACTTAATGGAAAGATTTTAAACAACTGCCATGACCAAATTCGAGTTCCTAGTCCACTTTGCTGTAGTACATTTTTGATACTTTTTTACTATCTCTGCTCTATTGGGAGTCCTATGTATTTAAACAAATTTCCGTACCAACTTTAAATTATGTTTACATGGTTCCTTAGGTTTAATGGCAAGATTCTAAACAACTGCCGTGACCAAATTCGACGTCCTTGTCCACTTTGATGTAGTACTTTTTTGATACTATTTTATTCTCTCTGTTTATTCTGGCCCAAAATATTTAAACAAATATCCGTACCTACTTTAAATAATGTTTATGTGGTTCCTTAGACTTAATGGAAAGATTCTAAACAACTGCCATGACCAAATTCGACGTCCTAGTCCACTTTGCTGTAGTTATTTTTTGATACTTTTTTACTATCTCTGCTCTATTGGGGGCCAAAGTAATTAAACAAATTTCGGCAACAACTTTAAATTTTGTTATATGGTTCCTTAATTTAATGGCGGGCCAAAGTATATAAACAAATTTCTTTACCGACTTTAAATAATGTTTATATGATTCCTTAGATTCCTAGTCCACTTTGCTGTAGTATTTAAACAAATTTCCGCATCAACTTTAAATAATGTTTATGTGGTTCTTTAGATTTAATGGAAAGATGCTGAGCAATTGCCATGACCAAATTCGACGTCCTAGTCCACTTTGCTGTATTTCTTTTTTGATACTTTTTCACTATCTCTGCTCTATGGACGGCCAAAGTATTTAAACAAACCGCACCAACTTTAAATTATGTTTATATGGTTAGACTTAATTGCAAGATTCTAAACAACTGCCATGACCAAATTTGACGTTCAAGACTACTTTGTTGTGGTACTTTGTGTGATACTTTTTAACTCTCTCCACTTTATTTGTGACTAAAATATTTAAACAAATTTTCGCATCAACTTTAAATTATATTTATATGGTTCCTTAATTTAATGGAAATAATCTAAACAACTGCCATGACCAAATTCGACTTCCTAGTCCACTTTGCTGTAGTACTTTTTTGATACTTTTTTATTATCTCTGCTCTATTGGGAGTCCTAAGTATTTAAACAAATTTCTGTACCAACTTTAAATTATGTTTACTTGGTTCCTTACATTTAATGGCAAGATTCTAAACAACTGCCGTGACCAAATTCGACGTCCTTGTCCACTTTGATGTAGTACTTTTTTGATACTATTTTACTCTCTCTATTTAGTGGGGCCCAAAATATTTAAACAAATTTCCGCACCAACTTTAAATAATATTTATGTGGTTCCTTATATTTAATGGAAACATTCTAAACAACTGACATGGCCAAATTCAACGTCCTAGTCCACTTTGCTGTAGTACTTTTTTGATACTTTATAACTATCTACTTTATTGTGGACCAAATCATTTACACAAATTTCCAAACAGACTTTAAATAATGTTTACATGGTTAATTAGATTTAATGGAAAGTTTCAAAATAACTGCCATGACCAAATTCGAGTTCCCAATCTACTTTGCTGTAGTAATTTTTTGATACTTTTTTACTCTCTGCCTTATTGGGGGCCAAAGTATTTAAACAAATTTCCGCACCGACTTTAAATAAAGTTTATGTAGTTGCTTAGATTTAATGGGAAGATTCTAAATGACTGCCATGACCAAATTCGACTTCCTAGTCTACTTTGCTGTAGTACTATTTTGAGACTTTTTTCCTCTCTGCTCTATTGGGGGCCGAAATATTTAAGCAAATTTCCGCATCAACTTTAAATTATATTTATATTGTTCCTTAATTTAATGGAAAGATTCTAAGCAATTGCCATGACCAAATTCGACGTCCAAGTTTACTTTGTTGTAGTAGTTTTTTGATACTTTTTTACTCTCTGCTCTATTGGGGGCCAAAGTATTTAAACAAATTTCACCTCACCAACTTTAAATAATGTTTGTGTGGTTCCTTAGATTGAATGGAAAGATTCTAAACAACTGCCATGGCCAATTTCGATGTGCTAGTCTACTTTGCTGTAGTACTTTTTTAGTATTCTTTTACTCTTTGCTTTATTGGGGACCTAAGTATTTAATCAAATTTCCGCACCAACTTCAAATAATCTTTATATGTTTCCTTAGATTTAATGGAAAGATTCTAAACAGCCATGACCATATTCGACGTCCTAGACTACAATGTTATAGTATTTTGTTTGATGCTTTTTTACTCTCTGTGCTTTATTGGGGCCAAGGTATTTAATCAAATTCTCGCACGAACTTTAAATTATGTTTATATGGTTCCTTATATTTAATGCAAAATGTTATAAATTTTCTTTAACGTATTTTAAACTATGATTTAAAAATTATAAAAATATTTTCATATTTCTCATAGCGAGTCATTCCATTTGAGACATGACACAATGTAATACGATGCGCAGGACTTTCTTTTAATTTTCTTTGGCCCTCATAATTAATTGTAGTCTTTTCCCATTTTTCGTTAAATTTTTTAGGCCCCTATAAGTTAGCGATAAAATGGGCACTGTCCAAATTAGAGGGTCTAACCCCCCAGCCGGCTTTACTTATTGAATATCTTTAACATTTTAAACTTTTTAAATGATTTTGACAATTTGACTTGTTTTCACATTTATGGTGACGATGACATTTTTAGTTAATTCTGTTTCTTTTAGCAGTTTAAACGTTTCGTAAATATTACTTATTGATATTGATCTGATTTAAGGTTATTGAGAGAACAATTTTGACAATATTGTCAATTTTTTAATTCTTTGGTTGTTTTTTGTATTTAATATTCTTAACTGTTCCCGGTTTTTCATATTACTATAATTTTTGAAATTTCATTTCTTTTTATTTTCTTTGTTTAATTTAATTTTCCGATATTTTCATTTTTTTTGTGGAATTTGACATGCAATTAATCACATAGTGAACACCATAAACTCAATAGTGGCAAAACGACGAATAATGTCTTTATTCATTTAAAGGGGGTACATTATTTTCGACAAGTTTTTATATGCAATTCTAGACTTGTCAGGAGGGGAGCTTATTTTCTAATTTTTACGCTTGCACCATTTTTTGTTGCTTAAAAACCACTGTAACCAGTTTTCTCCAGTCAATAAGAGAATTTAAAGAATTTCATAATTCTTCCACCTCACTACCCGAGAAGGAAGTAATGAGTTTTTTAAATACAACAATTGGCCCCTATCACATAACTGAATTTTCTGAAAATGTTAAAACACACTTCTATTGATTTTTAAAGTATATATATATATATATATATATATATATATATATATATATATATATATTTGTTTTTAAGTTTTAGCGGGCACTAAATATATTAGATGGTTTCCGGGAATTCATCCGCGTAGTTGATACCTGATCCCTGCCGGGATCGACGGTAAAATGACGACGTTTCGGCAGAGTCACATCTGCCCTCTTCAGGTCGGTTCGCATAATTCTCGTAGCCTTCTGCTTTCGCTTCTAGTTACTCGAATACTGATATTTTCAGGAGCACGCACGGTGTATAGAGTCGCGGCTCGGCCCCTATTCGTTGGCATTGTGAACGGCTGCGTGTGATTGGCCCTGGGCGCTCAGTGGGTACGCCTCCCGCCTGCTGATTTGTTATTTCCGGTTGAGTTGTTATTGGACGGGTCCGGGCCGGTACGGTGTTTAATAGAATTTAATAGAATTCAATAAGTTCTGGATTTTATTGCGTGCGTTTAGACTGTGAGGCCTCTTCGCTATTTCAATTGCCTCTCTTACGAGTCTTGATTTCGGGTGTTCTATATTTGCCAGTACTCTGGTGTTCTCAAAGTCTATTCGGTGTGACGTCGTGGTGGCATGTTCCGCAATGGATGTTGTTTTTTCCTGCTTTCTTATAGCATTCTGGTGTTCATCACGTCTAGCTTGAATTCTTCTGTTAGTTTGCCCCACATAGGTTTTATGACAGTCTGCACATGGAATCTCGTACACTCCCTGTTGTTCTAAAGGGATCCTCGTCTTCGGAGTCCTCAACACCGTGCTTATTTTTCTAAGGAGACACAATATCGATACTATTTTCAATAGTGACAGAAATTCTCAACAAAAAATGGTGTAAGCGTAAAAATTAGAAAATAAGCTCCCCTCCTGAAAAGTCTAGAATTTCATATAAAAACAGAAGAATTCAAGCTAGACGTGATGAACACCAGAATGCTATAAGAAAGCAGGAAAAAACAACATCCATTGCGAAACACGCCACCACGACGGCACACCGAATAGACTTTGAGAACACCAGAGTACTGGCTAATATAGAACACCCGAAATCAAGACTCGTAAGAGAGGCAATTGAAATAGCGAAGAGGCCTCACAGTCTAAACGCACGCAATGAAATCCAGAACTTATCGAATTGTTGGAAAATTCTATTAAACACCGTACCGGCCCGGACCCGTCCAATAACAACTCAACCGGAAATAACAAATCAGCAGGCGGGAGGCGTGTCCACTGAGCGCCCAGGGCCAATCACACGCAGCCGTTCACGGTGCCAACGAATAGGGGCCGAGCCGCGACTATATAACACCGTGCGCGCTCCTGAAAATATCAGTATTCGAGTTACTAGAAGCGAAAGCAGAAGGCTACGAGAATTATGCGAACCGACCTGAAGAGGGCAGATGTGACTCTGCCGAGACGTCGTGCCCGTGAAAACTTAAAAACAAAATATATATATATATATATATATATATATATATATATACTTTAAAAATCAATAGAAGTGTGTTTTAACATTTTCAGAAAATTCAGTTATGTGATAGGGGCCAAATTATACAAATTTATTTGTG
This sequence comes from Octodonta nipae, assembly GCA_034190945.1. NCBI lineage: Eukaryota > Metazoa > Arthropoda > Insecta > Coleoptera > Chrysomelidae > Octodonta > Octodonta nipae. The sequence continues at coordinate 56,351,471 of CM067221.1, read as the reverse complement.
TTGTGGGTTCAAAAGGGTTTACTCTCATTTTTAAATAATCATCCGGCTAATGGTTTGGAAAACAGTTTTTGTGTTAGTTTTGCATTAACATTTAACAAATTTAAAACAACATTTTTAACTCAAAACACATATACATCAAATTCCAATCATCAAATCATTTAACTCTAAGCAATCATTGCACTTGCATTTATTTACTAAACTGGTTCGTGCAGCTCCTTCCTTTCTCTCCATCCTTCCTTCCCTGGATAAATGTTTTTATAATTGACTTCCAAATGCTTATTTTTAATTCACTTGGTAATTTTTCTGTTTTATTTACTTTTATTTTAACTGGATTCTTTCTTTAACTATTGTTTATTGAATTTTGTTTTTACTTTGTTTTTAATTATTATGCTCTATTCATTTTACTTATGTAAAAAAGTCACTTATTATAAAATTAATTACAATATACTTTATTCACATTATTATTTTTTAAAATCAACAAATCTCTAATTTTTCTGTATTGTATCATTTCCTCAATTATTCTTAATGAGAATTCTTTTTTTGAAATCAACAATATTATTAACTAATTAAACCTACATAAACATTAATCATATCTTTCAACATCTATATACACAAATTAACAATAACAAAAAATTCATTTACCTTAATTACTTTGGTTTATAGTCTTTCTTTATTTGGCATTGTTTTTTTTCCACTGTTGTCCATTTTTTTTTCTAATCTCCATTCTTTATTTATATCAACCATTTATTTACATTATCATTTTTAAATTCCATGTTATTTTCTAAATTTCAAATTGCATTTTACCATTTCTCCAATTTACAGGTTTCTTTTTATTATTATAATTATTATAACATTATGTGTTGCGTTCCCGCAATCTGTTTATTGTATTGTTCAAATTTGATTGAATTACTTCATTGATTTTTAAAGTTCTGCACCTTTTCCAAAACCTTCCGTCGCGCTAATGCTAATTTTAAGTGTTTTTTGCGTGTAAAATATAGGCAGTATTCGTGAGTCGTGTATTGTATTCCAAGCTATTTGGACGCTTTTGATACCGTCTTAAGACGGCCGCTTTTTGTTGTTATTGTGTTACGATTCTGCGAATTATTAGTTCCGGTCGTAACAACCGCTAAACCGCTTTCATTTTGTTTCTTTTGTGTTTACAAAAGCGCATCATTTGTTGTTGAACCCGCATTTTTTGTTTGCTCAATCAATGAACATTACCTCGCTATTTTTTGTGTAACGTGTTGTCCAGACGAAGCTCAAAAAACAGTTCCTGTCGCTGCCTGGCTAGCCTCTGAAGAAAGAAGAACCAAGGAAACACCACCTGCAGGGCTTCGACTTAAAAGGTCAGTGATTAACTTTTATTTGGTGATATCATTTATGCGACGGCACGTGTTTTATTGATTGTTCCGCTAAAGGTCCTTCGTCAGTTATATACTTGCATTGAACCAGCATTGAACTAAAACCGCAACATCTAATTCATACATTTTTTTTAGATATTTTATGTAATGTGTCATCGAAGACCTTACATAATTTGGTCCATCTTCGAGCCGGATGCAATTTGAGTTAATTTCGTGCAAAGTTTATCGATCAAACCTTTGATTTTTCGTTGCAATTATTGTTGAAAACCGCATCGAATTTTCGTTTCTTTATTTGTTAAAAGAGAAAGCAAGTTCGGGATATTCACTCATTCCGTTGGAGATAAATTTCGCATATTTTTTTTTGCCGCGTTAGAAAACTTACAAGAGATCGTTTGGGTTGTTTGGTTATTTTGCTAAATTGTTTTGAATTTATTTGACATTTGGTCAGATATTTTCTACTTCAACAGTAAAAAATTAAAGATTTTTGGAATAGTATTTTCTTTCGTTCTATCGTGTTAGATTTGTTCAGTGCTGTTACAGTGATTTTCATTGTTAAGATGTAAAAAACCGCTGAAAATTTACGTAAATTTAAAAATCATCGACAATAGGAGTTTAAAAGATTAGAGGATATTTATTTTGCTGCCGAGAAAGCCTTAAGAGGTGACGACGTTGAACTGTTTTTTGCATGATTGATATGGTTGATTCAATTCATTGAGATTTTTTAAACATCACAATTCCATTGTAGGTTTAATTTCAGAAGCAAACGATGATTTTGATATTGAGGATGTAATTCGCAATAAATTTGAAAAATTGTTTTATTCAATTAGGTCTATTTTTGCTAAACTGAAATCTGTTCAGAATTCTACGCCACAAAATATAGCTCGGGAACAGGAAAGTGTTGCTTTACCGCGAATTGATTTGCCTTCATTTAGTGGAGACATATTGGAATTTGGTAGTTTTATTGATTTGTTTGATTCATTGAAAAACTCACTACTATGCAGAAGTTCAAATATTTGCAGTTAGCTTTAAAAGGGCCTGCTTTTGAGGCTATTAGGAATTTTAAACTAACACAAAACAATTATCGTTTAATCGCGGAGTCTCATTGTTCAGCTTTAGAACAATTCCCCCAACTAACTTCAGATAGCCCTTCAGAGGTTCGGAAGTTATTGGATGACTTCAGTGATAATTTAGAAGCACTGAAGAATTTGGGTTTGGGGTTTTTGTATCGTTCAGATGATGTTGAAACGAGTTCGAAAGAATTTAGCCGCTACGTTTGAACTTTACCATGGTACTGTGACCGCTCAAGATGACTTTCCGATCCGCTCGGAAGTTGTTGATTTTTTGTCGAAGCATTGCGATGCCTTTGAACATGTGGAGTTATCCCGCAAGGCAAAGCGAAGTGTTGACAAAGGGTTACCATCGAATTTAAAGCAACATTCTTCCCGTTTCACTACATCTTTGTTTGTCTAAGAATAGAAATTGTTTAGTTTGTAAATCCCATCATGCGATTTAGAAATGTTCTGAATTCTTGAACAAATCAGTATCCGCGCGGTTTAAGTTTGTTAAAGATTTTAGACTTTGTTTTAATTGATTGAGCGATTCTCATCAGTTGAATCGCTGTAAATCTTTATCCACTTGCCGCAACTGCAAATAACGCCATCACACATTGCTTCATTTTGTAAATCGTGATGATTCAGGCATTCGGTCTGAAACTAGTGCTCCCCCCGCAAACCTGGCTTCCACATCTGGTGGATCCAGTACCATTAATACTGTTGAAAGTCCCGAAACTTCTCTACCGCAGACTTCTTGTCATAGTTCACTTTTGTCATACAATTCAAATGTGTTGTTATCTACCGCTTTAGTTGAGGTATTAGATAAGCACGGTTCTTATCAAACTTTGCGATGTCTGCTAGATTCTGGTAGCATAACATCATTCATTGCGAGCAAGGCTGTGAAACGCCTTGGCTTCCGACCTATGCCCGCTTCGATTCAACTCAACAGGCTAGGTTCTGTGCAGAGTACCTCTGCTGAGCGCTCTCTTTCCCTTTCTCTTCGCTCTATAGTAAAGCGTGAGTGCAATTTTGTTGTTCATACTATTGTTTTACCCCGCATTTGCAATGATAAGCCTGTTGCGCCCATTAACATGGCTAATATGGCATATCTAACCAATTTGAAACTTGCTGATCCTGATTTCAATAGCCCAGGCGCTATTGACCTTTGGTTAGGTGCCGATATATTCTCCCAAATTTTGTTGGATGAACATCTTCTGGGAAAGGATGGTGTTCCTGATGCTATTAACACTGTGTTTGGTTACATCCTTGTGGGTAGAGTGTCTTCGAGTTCTGTTAACTCTCACTCTCGGTCAGTCATAAACCCAACTTCGCTTTTTTGTCAAATTGAAGATGTAGTATCATTAGATGATTCACTCCAAAGGTTCTGAACAATTGAAGATGTTCCTACCGCACTGGTTCAGTTATCTGAGAAAAAATATTTTCCGAGGGATGCAGGAGATTTCCGTTTCGAAATACACTTCCTGCTGTTGATGGAATGTATAATCTCGCCGTACAACGTTTATACTCTTTAGAAAGGCGTCTTCTACAGCAACCAGATCTCTACAAACAATATTGTGATTTTCTCAAAGAGTATTTGGAACAGGATCATATGGAGTTGGTTCCCGATCCATCTACTTCTTCTGAGTCTTACTACATACCGCATCCTTGTGTTTTGATACCTAATCATAGCACAACCAAACTTCGTGTAGTGTTTAATGCATCCGCTAAAATACATCATCGGTTATTTTTGAATGTTTGTTTGTTTATCGGTTCCAAGTTGCAGCAAGACATTACCGCTATTGTGTTGACCTTGCAGAATTTAGTTTTGCCTCGCCTGCTTGCTATAGAAAAGTTTTCAAGTTGTGAACTTCACACATTTGGTGATGCTTCTGAGAAAGGTTATGCCGCTCTTGTTTATTTTGTGTTCGAAACCGCATCTGGATTTCATCAAAGTTTTTTATGTTGTCTAAATCGAAAGTTGCCCCTTTGAAAACTTCACTTCACTTCCCAGATTGGAACTGTGTGCTTCAGTTCTTACCGCTAAGTTGGCTCATTATGTTTATGAGCAATTCAATAGTCGTTTGTTGTTCAAGGTGATTCGTTGCTGGTAAGATTCCACGGTAGTCCTTTCATGGCTTAGTTCTTCCCCGCACCGTTGGAAAACATTTGTCAGTAATCGAGTTGCTTAAAATCAGGAAAAATTTCCTTCTTCGCATTGGTTTTACATCCAATCTTGTGATAACCCCGCTGACTTGGGTTCCCGCTTTGCCATAAGAGTTTGCCAATATACTTTGGTGGAAAGGCCCACAATTGTTGATTACCGCTTGTTTGCCACATGCTTGCTCAGACTCAAGCATGTCACCGCTAGTTATGACTGCAGCCCGTATAGTGGCACTTCAAGTCACCGCTTCACCAAATTTATTTGGTACTTTGTTAGAAGAACATTCTTCTATTAATCGCATTACCCGCATTATAGCTCCTATGTTTCGCTTTGTTGATAACGCCCGCCAACCAGACCGTATGGGCTCTGGATCATTTTTGGCTGCTGAGTTATATCAGGCTCAGCTTCGCATTGTTGGATATGTTCAAGATCAATATTTTTCTAAAGAGATTTCCCTCCTTCGAGAACGAAAACTTTTGCCCAAATCGCTTCGTAAACTTTCGCCGTTTCTTGAAGAACAGGGAACTCTTAGAGTTGGTAGTAGATTGGCTAATGCTCCATTGCCGTTTGATACCAAATTTCCCGCACTACTACCAAGTAAAAGTCGTTTGACTAATCTAATTGTCGAAGATTGTCATGTCACCAATCTTCACGCGGGAATCCAAACCGTTCAATTTCTTTTGCAGCAACGATTTTGGATTCTATCCGCAAAGAAAGTAATTCGTAGTATCATTTCTAAATGTGTTTCTTGTTGGAAGCTTAATCCTTCTGCTTACCAACCCTTGATGAGAAATTTGCCCATTTCCGGCGTTTCACATTTGAAACCCATTTCTCATGTTGGAGTAGATTTTGCTGGTCTCTTCACTATAACCATGGCTAAAATTACAGGGTCGAAAACTTTAAAGGCTTATCTGTGCCTGTTTAAGTGCTTTGCAACGAAAGCTGTTCATCTAGAACTCGTATCAGATTTGTCTGCTAATGCGTTCTTGGCAGCTTTGCGACGATTCATTGCACGTCGTGGTCGATGCAGCCATATCTATAGTGATTGTGGTACTAATTTTGTGTGTGCTCACAAGCAGATCTTGAAAGCTTTTAGAGCTACTTCTGCACGAGAAACCATTTCTTGGCATTTCAATCCTCCTTCGGCTCCTCACTTTGGAGAACTATGGGAGAGCGGAATTAAATCCGTTAAAGCTCACTTAAGACGTGTCGTTGGAGATCAAATTCTAACCTACGAAGAACTTTCTACTGTATTTGCGCAGGTCGAAGCAGTTTTAAACTCGCGACCTATAACCCCTTGTAGCAACAATCCATCGGATCTTACCGCCTTGAGTCCTGGAATGTTTCTTACAATGGAACCTTTAACACCACCTCCTGAATCTGATGTCTTATCGGTCCCATCTAATCGTCTCAACAGATGGCAGTTACTGCGTCGATTGCATCAGGCATTCTGGAAACGTTGGTCGCAAGAATATTTACATACTCTTCATCAACGGAGCAAATGGACTGATCCCTCGGAGGTACTCTTGTTATTTTGAAGCATGACACTTCCCCTCCTTTGAATTGGCCATTAGGGGGCATTATTGACCTACATCCTGGAGGTGATGGTGTTGTACGCGTTGCTACAGTTAGAACTGCAAGTGGTAATTTGAAGCGACCTCTTGTAAAGCTCTGTCCACTGCCAGTGGACCCTTAGTTTTGAAATTAGTAATTCAAGATTGGCGGAATGGTGCGTTCCCGCCATTTGTTTAGTGTATTTTTCAAATTTGATTGAATTACTTCATTGATTTTTAAACTTCTGCACCTTTACCAAAACATTCCGTCGCGCTAATGTTAATTTTAAGTGTTTTTTGCGTGTAAAATATAGGCAGTATTCGTGAGTCATGTATTGTATTCCAAGTTATTTGGATACTTTTGATACCGTGTTAAGACGGCCGCTTTTTGTTGTTATTGTGTTACGATTCCGCGAATTACGAATTCCGGTCGTAACAACCGCTAAACCGCTTTCATTTTGTTTCTTTTGTGTTTACAAAAGCGCATCATTTGTTGTTTGCTCAATTAATTTTCGCTATTTTTTTGTAACGACGAAGCTCAAAAAACAGTTCCTGTCGCTGCGGGGCTAGCCTCTGAAGAAAGAAGAACCAAGAAAACACCATCTGCAGGGCTTCGACTTAAAAGGTCAGTGATTAACTTTTATTTGGTGATATCATTTATGCGACGGCACGTGTTTTATTGATTCGATGCAGTCCACTTTGCTGTAGTATTTAAACAAATTTCCGCATCAACTTTAAATAATGTTTATATGGTCCCTTAGATTTATTGGAAAGATGCTAAGCAACTGCCATGACCAAATTCGACGTCCTAGTCTACTTTGCTGTAGTTCTTTTTTGATACTTTTTCACTATCTCTGCTCTATGGACGGCCAACATTAAATTATGTTTATATGGTTAGATTTAATTGCAAGATTCTAAACAACTGCCATGACCAAATTCGACTTCCTAGTCCACTTTGCTGTAGTACATTTTTGATACTTTTTTACTATCTCAGCTCTTTTGGGAGTCCTAAGTATTTAAACAAATTTCCGTACCAACTTTAAATTATGTTTACATGGTTCCTTATATTTAAAGGCAAGATTCTAAACAACTGCCGTGACCAAATTCGACGTCCTTGTCCACTTTGATGTAGTACTTTTTTGATACTATTTTACTCTCTCTATTTAGTGGGGCCCAAAATATTTAAACAAATTTCCGCACCAACTTTAAATAATATTTATGTGGTTCCTTATATTTAATGGAAACATTCTAAACAACTGACATGGCCAAATTCAACGTCCTAGTCCACTTTGCTGTAGTATTTTTTTGATACTTTATAACTATCTGCTTTATTGGGGACCAAAGCATTTACACAAATTTCCACACAGACTTTAAATAATGTTTACATGGTTCCTTAGATTTAATGCAAAGATTCAAAATAACTGCCGTGACCAAATTCGACTTCCTAGTCTACTTTGCTATAGTAATTTTTTTATACTTTTTTACTCTCTGCCTTATTGGGGGCCAAAGTATTTAAACGAATTTCCGCACCGACTTTAAATAAAGTTTATATAGTTGCTTAGATTTAATGAAAAGATTCTAAACAACTGCCATGACCAAATTCGACTTCCTAGTCTACTTTGCTGTAGTACTATTTTGATACTTTTTTCCTCTCTGCTCTATTGGGGGCCAAAATATTTAAGCAAATTTCCGCATCAACTGTAAATTATATTTATATTGAAAGATTCTGAACAACTGCCATGACCAAATTCGACGTCCTGCTGTAGTAATATTTTTATACTTTTTTACTATCTCTGCTCTATTGGGGGCCAAATTATTCAAAACATTTCCTCACCGACTTTAAATAATGTTCATATGGTTCCTTAGATTTAAAGGAACGATTCTAACTTTGGTGTAGTACTTTTTTGTTACATTTTACTATCTCTGCTCCATTGGGGACCAAAGTATTTAAACAAATTTCCTCACCAACTTTAAAGTATGTTTATATGGATCCTTAGATTTAATAGCAAGATTCCAAACCACAGCCATTACCAAATTCGACGTTCTTGTCCACTTTGATGTAGTACTTTTTCGATAGTATTGTTACGAAATTTACCCAAAGCCTACCCTGTTTCATTTCAGTACGACAGCAGTCGCTTTGAGATAAAATATGGTTCTCGAAAAGACTCGACACCTGTAGGAGTGATGAATTTTTTTGGGAGAATTTTCTATGCTGGTTTTATAAAGGAAGCAGGCCACGATCGGGAGTTCAGTTGGTGGAGCGAAGAGCTTATATGTAAAATTGTTATTGTGATATTTGAATCAGCTGTTGTATATATTCTATGTAAGTAAAAGTTCTAGAAAAGTGAAAGTGAATATTAGTTTTATAATTTTAAATTGAACCCACGGACTATATTGCAATTTGGTGATCAGAAGTAAAGGATTAAGTGCAGTTAAAATCGTAATTTGATTTTTGGAAACCCAAAGAATGGAAAAAATGGACGAAACTACCAAAAAAATAGTCAAGCAGGTTATGGAGGGACTAGACGAAAAAATAGTCCAGATTCTAGAAAAACGTGACAAGAAAGAAAAACAACATCAAGAAGAAATTCAATAAAGGTTAGTAGAATCTTTTGATGAAAAACGTAAAATAGAATTAGAAAATCTTGTCACTACGATGAAAACCGAACAACAAAAAATCTAGTTTCTACGATAAAAAGCGAACAACAAAATCTTGTCACTGCCATGGAAGAAAAACAACATAATTTAATGGAAGGATTATTCTCGAAATTTGTAGAAAAACAAAATCAACTTGAACTAAAACGACAAAATGAATTTAAATTATTAGATGAACACAGACAAAATGAATTTAAATTACTAGAAGAAAAACGACAAAATGATTTAAAAGTAAAGACAACTGCAATTTGAACAATTAATGCAAATAGTATCGCAAGTTAATGACACAGTTAATGAACGAATGCAAATAGTGGAATCAGACATAAGAGAAATAAACGATGGCATAAAGGTCCTAAAAAATACTGTGGATACTCTTGAAACCAAAGTAGATGACATCGATTCCATCCAGAACCAGGTGAAATTTGAAATAAGTGCTATCCAAAGCCAGGTAAAAGTTGAAATCAGTTCAATTAAAGACGCAGTTCACAGTGAAGTACAAAATAAAGTGGAAATAGCAATTAAAAAATTGCAACAAGATTTGCAGAGAGGGAAATACCAGCACACCGTGAGTACCAAAGGTTCTGTTAGCAAACCACCCACATTTGATGGCAGTTCATCTTGGCCCATGTATAAATGACAATTTGAGGCCGTGGCTACAGCTAATGGATGGGATAATCAAGAAAAATCTACCACTCTGGTAATTTCGTTAAGAGGTCCGTCCCTACAACTCCTCCAAAGCATTCCAGTCAATGAACAAGGCAATTTTGACAAGATCATCGCCATTCTGGACAAGAGATACGACAATCAATTCTTGAGCCAGGTTGACCAAGTCAAACTGAGTGGGAAAACGCAAAAATCCGGTGAAAGCCTTCAAGAATTCGAAGCAGAGATTAGACGGTTAGTTCACTTGTCCTACCCAGAGCTGGCAGAGGAAACGAAAGACCAGTTGGCCACACAGAGTTTCATAAACAGCATCAGAGATGTGGAAGCTCAAAGAAATTTAAGACTGAGTGGCGTCAAGAAGAGTAATGAAGCTCTACTTCGGGCTGTTGGAAGTAGAGGGCGTCATGAACATGTCCAAACCGAGGGTCCGAGCAGTTTCCTTCAACCAGGAAGAGTCAGAGTCACCATTTCAAGCGCAATTGGCTGGTCTAAACAAAATATTAGAACGGTCACAAAGAACTGGCACCAGAGGGACATGTTACCGCTGCGGACGGACAGGACACTTTCAACGTGACTGTCGAGTAAGGTTACCGGAACAATCATCAACCAGGGGTAGCCAACAAACCGACTTTATGAACCAGGGGAACTCCAACCAGTCAGCATAAGGGGGCGAATGCTGACTCACCCTTCACCAGCCCCCAGGACAGTATCCATCCGGGGATTTTGCCGAGATAGCGGCAGCCTAGTCATCAGAGGCACCTTCAATGGGCGAGCAGTTACCATCACCATCGATACCGGCGCCGCTGTGTCCATTGCCAAGTCCAGGGTTTTGAGAGCATCAGAAATCCGGCCAGTTACCAAAAACATCCAGCTCAGAACAGTCACCGGCGAGTCCATGTCAATACAGGGTGAGGCAGATGTCGTGCTACAGATAGGGGACAACATGATCCGGCATAGGGTCCTTGTAGCGATTATTGAGGACGATTTTATACTGGGAATGGACCTAACTAGCCAGCATGGATTTATGTTCGACCCGAGATATGATGTTCTTCGGTTCCTAAATGAGAAATTTGTATTGACACGGCCCATTGACAGTTCAGTCACCTCCATAAAATTTGTGGCAAAGTCTTCATCTAGAATTCCCGGTCGAACGGAACAGATTATTCATGGGCAACTAGACAGCAATCCTGGGAGCTGCGTTGGAATCGTGGAGTCGGTACACTCAGCTCATGACTACTTAGTTGGGCGGGCTATAGTTAAAAGCGGACGAGATATACTAATCAGAGTCCTGAATTTGTCCAACAACGACATCAGAATTGCCAATGGTCAAGAGAGAGTAGAGAGCCCGTAGAGACCATCATCAATTGCGAAGAAGAGTACCAGACGTCGGTGAAGGAGACAGGGCCCAGTAAAGAGTTCCCACAACAGTTTGCTGACCATTTGACACACCTGACACCAGAGAACCAGAAGAAAGCCAAGCAATTTATCACAAAGCACTGGCAAATTTTTAACAGTCAAGATGGAACCACCGGTCGCACTAACATCATCCAGCATCGAATAGATATCAGAAAGGCTCAACCCATCAGAATACCACCTAGACGACTACCATTGGGGCAACAACAGGCAGTCGAGGAAAACATCGAGTCCATGTTACAGAGTGGAGTTATTGAGCCATCCATCAGTCCATGGTCTGTTCGCGTCGTGCTAGTTAAAAAGAAGGATGGAACCACCCGATTTTGTGTGGATTACAGAAAGCTGAATGACGTCACGAAGAAAGACAGCTATCCACTACCCCGAATCGATGACACTTTGACCACACTAGCAGTCTCCCGTTGGTTCTCCACACTAGACCTAAAAAGTGGATATTGGCAGGTTGGTCTACACGCAAACGACAGAGAGAAGACAGCGTTCTCCACCAGTAAAGGGCTGTTTCAGTTCACGGTCATGCCCTTTGGGTAATGTAATGCACCCGCTACATTTGAGAGGCTAATGGAGTATGTACTGAGCGGGTTAACATGGAGGACGTGCTTAGTATACCTCGACGACATTCTAGTCTTGGGTCAGATATTCGACGACCATCTGAAGAACCTGGGCGAAGTATTTTCCAGAATTAATAACGCCAACCTGAAACTCAATTCGAAGAAGTGTTCCTTGTTCCAAAAAGAAGTAGAGTTTTTGGGCCACGTAGTGTCCGAGTCAGGAATCCGCACTAATGAAGACAAGATAGAAGCCATCCGTGATTGGCCAGTCCCAAGTGACAAGCATGAACTCTGAAGCTTCTTGGGTCTCTGTTCATACTACCGGCATTTTGTTGAGGGATTTGCCACCATTGCCGCTCCTCTACATCGGCAGACCACTGAGAAAGGGACCTTCCATTGGAATCAGGATTGCGAAACATCATTCAGGCGACTGAAGGCAGCCCTATGTTCCAGCCCAATCCTAGCTTTTCCTACACAGTCCGGCAAGTTTATCTTAGACACCGACGCCAGCAACACAGGTTTGGGGGCCGTCCTATCTCAGGTGCAAGATGGTGAAGAGAAGGTGATCGAGTATTACAGCCGTGGATTTTCGAAACCGAAAAGAAATTATTGCGTCAACAGAAAAGAACTTCTTGCAATAATAAGGGCTGTAGACCATTTCCACAAATACCTCTATGGTCGTATAGTATAGGGTATCTCCATCAGGCAGATCCGAGTGCAGGCCAATGAAGACTGGACAACGGAACAGTGCATCCAGGACCAAATGGCTGATCCAGACATCGAACCAATCCTGTCACTCAAAATGAGAGGAGCACCCAGGCCACGATGGGACGAGGTAGGTAGATACTCAGGCGTGCTGAAATCGTTATGGGCTTAATGGGACTCTCTAAGAGTAGACAATGGAATGCTCAAGCGAGTCTGGGAAAGCGCTGATGGACGAGAAACTAAGTCCCAAGTGGTAGTTCCGAAGAGAAAGGTACCAGCCATCCTGACCGAAGTACATGATGGGATTACCGGAGGCCACCTGGGCATGAATAAAACCCTTGACAATGTTCGCCAGCGGTACTACAGCTTTATTGGGGGCCACGGTATTTAAAAAAATTTCCTCAACAACTTTAAATTATGTTTATATGGTTCCTTAGATTTAATGGGAAGATTCCTAGTCCATTTTGCTGTAGTACATTTTTGATACTTTTTTACTATCTCAGCACTATTGGGGGCCAAAGTAATTAAACAAATTTCCGCACCAACTTTAAGTTATGTTTATATGGTTCCATAGATTTAATAGCAAGATTCTAAACAACAGCCATGACCAAATTCGACGTCCTTGTCCACTTTGATGTAGTACTTTTTTGACACTATTTTACTCTCTCTCTCTCTCTCTCTCTCTGTTTATTGGAGCCCAAAATATTTAAACAAATTTCCTTACCTACTTTAAATAATGTTTATGTACATCCTTAGATTTAATGGAAAGATTCTAATCAACTACCATGACCAAATTTGACTTCTTAGTCTACTTTGTTGTAATACTTTTTTGATTATTTTTTACTTTCTGCTTTATTGGGGGCCAACGCATTTAAACAAATTTTCGCACCGACTTTAAATAATGTTTATATGGTTCCTTAATTTAATGGCAAAATTCTAAACAGCTGCCATGACCAAATTCGACGTCCTAGTTCACTCTGCTGTAGTACTTTTTTTGATACTTTTTTATTCTCTGCTTTATTGGAGGCCAAAGTATTCAAACAAATTTTCGCACCGACTTTAAATAATATTTATATGGTTCCTTAGATTTAATGGGAAGATTTCTAGTCCATTTTGCTGTAGTACATTTTTGATACTTTTTTACTATCTCAGCATTATTGGGGGCCAAAGTAATTAAACAAATTTCCGCACCAACTTTAAGTTATGTTTATATGGTTCCATAGATTTAATAGCAAGATTCTAAACAACAGCCATGACCAAATTCGACGTCCTTGTCCACTTTGATGTAGTACTTTTTTGACACTATTTTACTCTCTCTCTCTCTCTCTCTCTCTCTCTCTCTGTTTATTGGAGCCCAAAATATTTAAACAAATTTCCGTACCTACTTTAAATAATGTTTTTGTGCATCCTTAGATTTAATGGAAAGATTCTAATCAACTACCATGACCAAATTTGACTTCTTAGTCTACTTTGTTGTAGTACTTTTTTGATTATTTTTTACTTTCTGCTTTATTGGGGGCCAACGCATTTAAACAAATTTTCGCACCGACTTTAAATAATGTTTATATGGTTCCTTAATTTAATGGCAAAATTCTAAACAGCTGCCATGACCAAATTCGACGTCCTAGTTCACTCTGCTGTAGTACTTTTTTTGATACTTTTTTACTCTCTGCTTTATTGGAGGCCAAAGTATTCAAACAAATTTTCGCACCGACTTTAAATAATATTTATATGGTTCCTTAGATTTAATTGCAAGGTTCTAAATAACTCCCATGATCAATTTTGACGTTCAAGACTACTTTGTTGTAGTACTTTGTGTGATACTTTTTTACTCTCTCCACTTTATTTGTTAACAAAATATTTAAACAAATTTCCTCACCAACTTTTAACACTATTTATGTGGTTCCTTATATTTAATGGAAACATTCTAAACAACTGCCATGGCCAAATTCGACGTCCTAGTCCACTTTGCTGTAGTATTTTTTTGATACTTTATTACTATCTGCTTTATTGGGGCCAAAGTATTTAAACAAATTTCCGCACCGACTTTAAATAAACTTTATATTGTTCCTTAGATTTAATGAAAACATTCTATACAACTGCCATGACCAAATTCGACGTCCTAGTCCACTTTGCTATGGGAGTTTTTTCATACTTTTTACCTCTCCACTTTATTTGAGGCCAACATATTTAAAAAAAATTCCGCACTAACTTTAAATTATATTTATATAGTTGCTTAGATTTAATGGAAAGATTCTAAACAACTGCCGTGACCAAATTCGACGTCCTAGTTTACTTTGCCTTATTACTTTTTTGATACTTTTTACTATATCTGCTCTATTGGGGGCCAAAGTATTTAAGAAATTTCCTCACCGACTTTAAATAATGTTTATATGGTTCCTTAGATTTAATAAAAAGATTCTAAACAACTGCCATGGCCAAATTCGGCATCTTAGTCCACTTTGGTGTAGTAATTTTGTTACTTCTTACTATTGTTGTAAAGTCCGTGGGTTCAATTTAAAATTATAAAACTAATATTCACTTTCACTTTTCTAGAACTTTATTTACATTAAAACAGCTGATTCAAATACAATAACAATCCCATATACGCTAGTCGTGGCGGTATAACTGAACTGGCGATGGTGGCGTGCTTCCTTTATAACACCAGCGTCGAATTCTCCAGTAAAAATCATCATCACTCCTTCCACTGCCGAGTCTTTTCGAAAATCGTTTTTTTTATCTTAAAGCGTTTGTTGTCGTACTGAAATGAAACAGGGTCGGCTTTGGGTAAATTTCGTAACACTGCCCCCCCCCTTTAATTCGGATCGTCCCGATAAGAAGCATCCTCTCCATGGTAGGGAGCGAGTCGATTTAAATGAACCACCTTCAATTTAGCCTTGGGGTTTCGACGGATCCGGTAGACGACGTCATTCAGCCTCTTGACCACCTCGTATGGACCATCCCAGGCGGGTGTAAGCTTTGGGGATTTACCCTTGCTCCGTTGGGGGTTGTACAGCCAGACTTTGTCTCTCTCCTGAAACCCGACTGAATTGGCCTTTAGGTCGTATCGCCTCTTCATCCGGTCACCGGTGGCCAACATCTGCGTTCGGGCTAATTCGCGTATTGCCAGCATGTTATGTCGGAGCTGGTCGGCATAATCGTCGATGTCTTGGGGAGGTTCTTCGGGGGAGCCAAATGCCAAATCGCAGGGTAATCGCAGTTCCTTTCCGAATAGAGGTATTTGTGGAAATGGTCTACAGCCCTTATTATTGCAAGAAGTTCTTTTCTGGTGACGCAATAATTCATTTACGATTTCGAAAATCCACGGCTGTAATACTCGATTAACCTCTCTTCACCATCTTGCACCTGGGATAGGACGGCCCCCAAACCTGTGTTACTGGCGTCTGTGTCTAAAATGAACTTGCCGGACTGTGTAGGAAAGGCTAGGATTGGGCTGGAACATAGTGCTGCCTTCAGTCGCCTGAATGATGTTTCGCAATCCTGATTCCAATGGAAGGTCTCTTTCTCAGTGGTCTGCCGATGTAGAGGGGCGGCGATGGTGGCAAATCCCTCAACAAAACGCCGGTAGTATGAACAGAGGCCCAAGAAGCTTCGGAGTTCATGTTGTCTCTTGGATCTGGCCAATCACGGATGGCTTCTATCTTGTCTACGTTGGTGCGGATTCCTAGCTCGAACACTACGTGGCCCAAAAACTCTACTTCTTTTTTAACAAGGAACACTTCTTCGGATTGAGTCTCAGGTTGGCATTATTAATTCTGGAGAATACTTCGTCCAGGTACTTCAAATGCTCGTCGAATGTCTGGCCCATGACTAGAATGTCGTCGAGGTATACTAAGCACGTCCTCCATGTTAACCCGCTCAGTACATACTCCATTAGCCTCTCAAATGTAGCGGGTGCATTACATAACCCAAAGGGCATGACCGTGAACTGAAACAGCCCTTTACTGGTGGAGAACGCTGTCTTCTCTCTGTCGTTTGCGTGTAGACCAACCTGCCAATATCCACTTTTTAGGTCTAGTGTGGAGAACCAACGGGAGCCTGCTAGTGTGGTCAAAGTGTCATCGATTCGGGGTAGTGGATAGCTGTCTTTCTTCGTGACGTCATTCAGCTTTCTGTATTCCACACAAAATCGGGTGGTTCCATCCTTCTTTTTAACTAGCACGACGGGAGCAGACTATGGGCTGATGGATGGCTCAATAACTCCATTTTGTAACATGGACTCGATGTTTTCCTCGACTGCCTGTTGTTGCCCCAATGGTAGTCGTCTAGGTGGTATTCTGATGGGTTGAGCCTTTCCGGTATCTATTCGATGCTGGATGATGTTGGTGCGACCGGTGGTTCCATTTTTACTGTTAAAAATTTGCCAGTGCTTTGTGATAAATTGCTTGGCTTTCTTCTGGTTCTCTGGTGTCAAGTGTGTCAAATGGTCAGCAAACTGTTGTAGGAACCCTTTATCGGGCCCTGTCTCCTTCACCGACGTCTGGTACTCTTCTTCGCAATTGATGATGGTCTCTACTGGCTCGAAACAAGCTATCTCTTGACCATTGATAATTCTGATGTCGTTGTTGGTCAAATTCAGGACTCTGATTGGTATATCTCGTCCGGTTTTAACTATAGCCCGTCCGACTAAGTACTCATGAGTTGAGTGTACGGGCTCCACCATTTCAAAGCAGCTCCCAGGGTTGCTGTCTAGCTGCCCATGAATAATCTGTTCCGTTCGACCGGGAATTCTAGTTGAAGATTTTGCCACAATTTTTATGGAGGTGACTGCACTGTTGACGGGCCATGTCAATACAAATTCCTCATTTAGGAACCGAAGAACATCATACCTCGGGTCGAACATAAATCCATGCTGGCTAATTAGGTCCATTCCCAGTATAAAATTATCCTCAATGTTCGCTACCAGGACCCTATGCCGGATCATGTTGTCTCCTATCTGTAGCACGACATCTGCCTCACCCTGTATTGACATGGACTCGCCGGTGACTGTTCTGAGCTGGATGTTATTGGTAACTGGCCGAATTTCTGATGCTCTCAAAACCCTGGACTTGGCAATGGACACAGCGGCGCCGGTATCGATGGTGATGGTAACTGCTCGCCCATTGATGGTGCCTGTGATGATTAGGCTGCCGCTATCTCCGTAAAATCCCCGGATGGATAACGTTTTGGGGGCTGGTGGAGGGTCAGTCAGCATTCGCCCCCTTATGATTACTGGCATACGGTCCCTGGACATGTGGCTGTTCTGTTGGTTACCCCTGGTCGGTGATCATTCAGGTAGCCTCACTCGACAATCACGTTGGAAGTGTCCTATCCGTCCGCAGCGGTAACATGCCCCTCTGGTGCCAGTTCTTTGTGACCGTTCTAATATTTTGTTCAGGCCAGCAAGCAGCGCTTGAGATGGTGACTCTGACTCTTCCTGGTTGAAGGAAACTGCTCGGACCTTCGGCTTGGACATGTTCATGACGGCCTCTACTTCCAAAGCCCGAAGTAGAGCTTCATTACTTTTCTTGACGCCACTTAGTCTTAGATTTCGTTGTACTTCCACATCTCTGATGCCCCTCTGGTGCCAGTTCTTTGTGACCGTTCTAATATTTTGTTCAGACCAGCCAGCAGCGCTTGAAGTGGTGACTCTGACTCTTCCTGGTTGAAGGAAACTGCTCGGACCCTCGGCTTGGACATGTTCATGACGGCCTCTACTTCCAAAGCCCGAAGTAGAGCTTCATTACTTTTCTTGACGCCACTTAGTATTAGATTTCGTTATACTTCCACATCTCTGATGCCGTTTATCAAACTCTGTGTGGCCAACTGGTCTTTCGTTTCCTCTGGCAGCTCTGGGTAGGACAAGTGAACTAACCATCTAATCTCTGCTTCGAATTCTTGAAGGCTTTCACCGGATTTTTGCGTTTTATTTATTTATTTATTTATTTAGTTATTCAAGTAATCAACAGGGCAAGCCCCAATAACAGATTACAATTTTCACAAATTAACATATAGCAAGTCAAATAAAGAGAATAACCAATTATAACATTCCCATAAAAATAAAAATATTTAACAAATGGACCTTAAAGCTACAACTTTCTGTAAAATACAAAAATAAGTACTAAATATTAGCAACTAATATATAATCTTATAATCATAATAAAAAATAATTTAACATATTTTAATAATTTTTCTGTAAAAACTACCTGACCCTTCCGCCCAAATATCCGTATCCCCTAACTCATTACAAAACATACACATTCTATTTAATGGAGCAAACTTTCCCAAGTTATTCCGCCCCGTCCCAACAAAAAATAGTTTGTGATTTCTATTAAACTATTGTGGTACCAACCAAGAGATTCTACCAAGAAGTTCAGAGCAGTCTATCTCGTTTTTTAGTAGTTTGTATAAAAACAGAACTGATGCCATTTTCCGTCTACTTTCCAGCTTTTTAAATTTAAATTCATTAGTTAAAGTTGAATATGGTAAACTAAATAAATATTCGCCATATTTTTTGTAATAGATAAACCTTAAAAACTTTTTTTGGACTTTTTCAATTTGATTTTTGTGAATTTCATAAATCGGACACCAAATAATTGCAGCATATTCGACGATACTTCTTACATAAGCGTTAAAAAGTCTTATTAATGTACTTAGTCTTTTAAACTTACAGGAATTACGAATTATGAACCCTAGCATTTTATATGCTTTTTTGACGACATAATCTACATGCTTATTGAATGAAAGTCCGTTGTCAAAAATTACCCCTAAATCTTTAGCCTCAGTTTTCCTTTGCAGTACGATACCCCCCATAATATACTGATAGTCTAGTACGCTCTTTGTCTTATTAAACGAGACAGCAAAGCACTTACTCAAATTAAATGATAATTTATTTATTTTAGACCACTCATATATTCTGTCTAAATCTTCCTGTATATTAAAGAATCGAAATATGACTTATATTTTTATAGATTTTGAGATCATCAGCAAAAAGTTGACAACGTGAATGTGATATGGCTTTAGGTAGATCACTAATAAAACAAAGAACTAGCAACGGGCCCAAATTCGAGCCTTGAGGGATTCCCGATGTTGAGAAATATATTTTAGATTTAACACCTCTAAATACCACGTATTGCTGCCTTGTCTCTAAGTAACTGTTGAACAGTTTTATCAAATTATCAGATAGACCCATCCCCTGTAGTTTTTGCAGTAGTACTAAATGTTGAACTTTGTCGAAGGCTTTTGCAAAGTCAGTATATATGACATCCATTTGCCCAGCGTTTCCTACAACCTCAAATGCGCTTTGAGCAAATGTAAGCAAATTAGTTACAGTAGATCGTTTTTGCATAAATCCGTGCTGTTTTTCAGGAATAATTGGGGATACATGAGAGTAGACATTTTCATACAGTATCATTTCAAATATCTTACATGCAGTAGACAACATAGCAACGGGTCTATAGTTTTTTATGTCATTCATTTCACCGCTTTTAAAAATTGTGACAACTTTTGTTATCTTCCATGCAACTGGGAACATACTCGTTTTAATTATACAGTTATATATTAATTTCAGTGGCTGCATTAATAAATCAACACAACCCTTAAATATGTAAGGCGGTATATTGTCCGGACCACATGATTTTTTAGGCTTAAGTTTTTTTGTAGCATGGCGGATATCATTGTCATTGATTTCTGTGACTAAGATTTCGGTTATTAGGCATGTATTTGAATTATGCAAAACTATGCCGTTGGCATCCCGCTTTTGATAAATACTTTCAAAATAGTTAGCAAATGTCTCGGCGATAGTTTCATTACTACTAATTGTTCTGCCATCAAATACCATAGATTCGTTAGCCGTGTCAGAGTTACTCTTAGTTGACTTTACGTACCTAAAAAAGTTTCCTGAATCCTTATCAATGTCATTTTCCATTTTAGTAATGAATATATTATACGCTTCCCTAATATCCCTTTAATATTTAGCTCTAAGATATATAAATTGCTGTTTGTCATACTCTAACTTGTTTTTAGAGTAATTCTTTCTATGTCTTTCTTTCTTTTTAATGTCAGCTATAATCATTCTGTTATAATACGATGGGTAAAATCTCTTCCTTGGTACCGTTAACGGGACACAAACATTAAAAATATTGAAAATTATTCCATAAAAATATCCACAATTTTGTTTACATCCTGCATGCTGCTCATCTCGGTCCAGTCTACTGCTTTCAACAGATTGTACATTAACTGAAAGTCCGCCTTTTTAAAATTATATTGAGGTTAAATGTTCTGAATGTTTTTGGGTTACAAATTGGTAGAAGTTCAAGCTCACCATATAGTGCTGGATGATCGAGATGATCAGCTACAGGAGGAAAATCACATTTCTCAAGATTTATAACATGGTTACTTAAAATCAAGTCTAAGTACCTGCCTCTACTATTAGGAACATTATTATATTGACTAAGATTAATCAAATCAACGAATTGCAAATACCTAGATTCAACTGCAGTTAAATGGTTTAAGTTTAGCATAGATACATTTTTAATATTAAAGTCTCCTACTAATAACAGCTTAGCGTTTACGCCAAGCATATGACTCTCAAAATGCTCAAAACACATATTGTATACATCATATGAAGTTTCCGGAGGTATATAAACTATGCATATATATAAGGTAGTATAAGGTAAATTGACTTTAATCCACAAATCTTCAATATTTTTATTGGGGCAAGTAAATGGCAATAAACAGCAATTATATATACTCTTTAGAGCAATTATTACACCCCCTCCAGTTTTTTTACCTGTGCTATTGAAATCACGGTCCCGTCGAAATACCATATAATTATCATTGAATAATTCTTTATGATACACAGAGGGGTTGAGCCAGGTTTCCGTTAATGCTACAATGTCATAAGGAGAACAGCTTAGCGACAATTTAAAGTCATGTAATTTAGTGTTTAAACCTTTAACGTTTTGATACAACAAATTTATTTTTTTTGCTTTAGTATTAGTGGACATCATTTAAATTACTTAGGTACAGATTGTATTACAAATATTTTGCTATTTTCTTCTTTTCTCATAAGAATTCTGCCATTTTTCACCCACAAATATTTAATATTCTTGGTTTTCTTATATTCACGACACTTCGCAAACAACATTTTGTTTTCACTAGTTAGCGCCTCATTTATATAAATAGGTTTCCTGGCTGCAGTAGGCTGCTGGTACAGAATATCTAAATCACCCACACACAAAGTTGATTTTATTTTTCTCGCTGCCATGAATTCTTCCTTAACCAATTGGAATATCTTCGATGGCACATTCCATAGAGAATATTGAAAAAAAAATTATGAATTAGATGTTGCGGTTTTAGTTCAATGCTAGTTCAATGCAAGTATATAATTGACGAAGGACCTTTAGCGGAACAATCAATAAACACGTGCCGTCACATAAACGAACCACCAAATAAAAGTTATCACTAACCTTTTATGTCGAAGCTCTGGTGTTTTCTTGGGTCTTCTTTCTTCGGAGGCTAGCCCCGTAACAGCAGGAACAGTTTCTTAGAGCTTCTTCTGGACAACACGTTACACAAAAAATAGCGACGTACTGTTCATTGATTGAGCATACAAAAAAATGCGGGTTTAAGACCAAATGATGCGCTTTTGTAAACACAAAAGAAACAAAATGAAAGCGGTTTAGCGGTCGCTACGAACGGAGCTAAGAACTCGCGGACTCGTAACACTATAAACACAAAAAGCGGCGTCTCTTCAGACGGAATCAAAAAATGTCCGAACAGTTCGGAGCACAACACGAACCTCCCAAGCGTCCTAATAGCTAGGGATCCGAAACGCGAATGTCAATACTCTCTATATTTTACACAAAAAACACTTACAATTAGCATTAGCGCGACGGAATGTTTTAGAAAAGGTGCAGAAGTTTAAAAATCAATGAAGTAATTCAATCAAATTGAAAACAATACACTAAACAAATTGCGGAACGCACCATTCCGCCAGCCTTGAATTACTTATTTCAAAACAAAGGGTCCACTGGCAGTGGACAAAGCTTTACAAGAGGTCGCTTCAAAGTACCACTTGCAGTTCTAACTGTAGCAAGGCGTACAGCACTATCACTTCCAGGATGTACGTCAATAAGGCGCCCTAATGGCCAATTCAAAGGAGGTGAAGTGTCTTGCTTAATGCGGTAAGATCCGATGGATCGTTGCTACAAGGGGTTATAGGTCGCGAGTTTAAAACTGCTTCGACCTGCGCAAATACAGTAGAAAGTTCTTCGTAGGTTCGGATTTGATCTCCAACGACACGTCTTAAGTGAGCTTTAACGGATTTAATTCCACTCTCCCATAGTCCTCCAAAGTGAGGAGCCGAAGGGGGATTGAAATGCCAAGAAATGGTTTCTCGTGCAGCAGTAGCTCTAAAAGCTTTCAAGATCTGCTTGTGAGCACACACAAAATTAGTACCACAATCACTATATATATGGCTACATCGACCACGACGTGCAATGAATCGTCGCAAAGCTGCCAAGAATGCATCAGCAGACAAATCTGATACGAGTTCTAGATGAACAGCTTTCGTTGCAAAGCACTTAAACAGGCACAGATAAGCCTTTAAAGTTTTCGACCCTCTAGTTTTAGCCATGGTTATAGTGAAGGGACCAGCAAAATCTACTCCAACCTGAGAAAAGGGTTTCAATTGTGAAACGCGGGAAATGGGCAAATTTCCCATGGAGGGTTGGTAAGCAGAAGGATTAAGCTTCCAACAAGAAACACATTTAGAAATGACACTACGAATTACTTTCTTTGCGGATAGAATCCAAAGTCGTTGCTGCAAAAGAAATTGAACGGTTTGGATTCCTGCGTGAAGATTGGTGACATGACAATCTTCGACAATTAGATTAGTCAAACGACTTTTACTTGGTAGCAGTGCCGGAAATTTAGTGTCAAACGGCAATGGAGCATTAGCCAATCTACTACCAACTCTAAGAGTTCCCTGTTCATCAAGAAACGGCGAAAGTTTACGAAGCGATTTGGGCAAAAGTTTTCGTTCTCGAAGAAGGGAAATCTCTTTAGAAAAATATTGATCTTGAACATAGCGAACAATGCGAAGCTGAGCCTGATATAACTCAGCAGCCAAAAATGATCCAGAGCCCATACGGTCTGGTTGGGGGGCGTTATCAACAAAGCGACAAATATGAGCTATAATGCGGGTAATGCGATTAATAGAAGAATGTTCTTCTAACAAAGTACCAAATAAATTTGGTGAAGCGGTGACTTGAAGCGCCACTATACGGGTTTCAGTCATAACTAGCGGTGACATGCTTGAGTCTGAGCAAGCATGTGGCAAACAAGCGGTAATCAACAATTGTGGGCCTTTCCACCAAAGTGTATTACCTAATAACTCTGATGGCAAAGTGCCGCGGGAACCCAAGTCAGCGGGGTTATCACAAGATTGGATGTAAAACCAATGCGAATAAGGAAATTTTTCCTGAATGTAAGCAACTCGATTACTGACAAATGTCCAACGGTGCGGGGAAGAACTAAGTCATGAAAGGACTACCGTGGAATCTGACCAGCAACGAATCACCTTGAACAACAAACGACTATTGAATTGCTCATAAACATAATGAGCCAACTTAGCGGTAAGAACTGAAGCACACAGTTCCAATCTGGGAAGTGACAAAGTTTTCAAAGGGGCAAGTTTTGATTTAGACAATACAAAAAAACTTGGACGAAATCCAGATGCGGTTTCGAACACAAAATAAACAACAGCGGCATAACCTTTCTCAGAAGCATCACTAAATGTGTGAAGTTCACAACTAGAAAAGTTTTCTATAGCAAGCAGGTGAGCCAAAAGTAAATTCTGTAAGGTCAACAAAATAGCGATAATGTCTTGCTGCAATTTGGGACCGATAAACAAACAATCATTCAAAGATAACCGATGAGGTATCTTAGCGGATGCATTAAACACTACAGGAAGTTTGGTGGTTCTACTATCAAGTTTCAAAACACAATGATGCGGTATGTAGTAACAATCAGAAGAAGTAGATGGATCGGGAATCAACTCCATATGATCCAGCTCCAAATACTCTTTGAGAAAATCACAATATTGTTTGTAGAGATCTGGTTGCTGTAGAAGACGTCTTTCTAAAGAGTAGAAACGTTGTACGGCGAGATTATACATTCCATCAAAAGCAGGAAATGTATTTCGAAAAGGAAGGGGTACAACGAATCTACCTGAATCCAATCTCCTGCATCCATCGAAAAATATTTTTTCGCTGATAAGATCATCAGGGGACTGAACCAATGCGGTAGGAACATCTTCAATTGTCCAGAACCTTTGGAGTGAATCATCTAATGATACTACATCGTCAATTTGACAAAAAAGCGAAGTTGGGTTTATGACTGACTGAGAGTGAGAGTTAACAGAACTCGAAGACACTTTACTCATAAGGATGTAACCAAACACAGTGTTAATAGCATCAGGAACACCTTCCTTTCCCAGAAGGCGTCCATCCAACAAAATTTGAGAGAATATATCGGCACCTAACAAAAGGTCAATAGCGCCTGGGCTATTGAAACCAGGATCAGCAAGTTTCAAATTGGTTAGATATGCCATATTAGCCATGTTAATGGGCGCAACAGGCATATCATTGCAAATGCGGGGTAAAACAATAGTATCAACAACAAAATTGCACTCACGCTTTACTATAGAGCGAAGAGAAAGGGTAAGAGAGCCTTCAGCAGAGGGACTCTGAATAGAACCTAGCCCGTTGACTTGAATCGAAGCGGGCGTAGGTCGGAAGCCAAGGCGTTTTACAGCCTTGCTCGCAATGAATGATGTCATGCTACCAGAATCTAGCAGACATCGCAAAGTTTGATAAGAACCGTGCTTATCTAATACCTCAACTAAAGCGGTAGATAACAACACATTTGAATTGTATGACAAAAGTGAACTATGACAAGAAGTCTGCGGTAGAGAAGTTTCGGGACTTTCAACAGTATTAATGGTACTGGATCCACCAGATGTGCAAGCCAGGTTTGCGGGGGGAGCACTAGATTCAGACCGAATGCCTGAATCACCACAATTTACAAAATGAAGCAATGTGTGATGGCGTTGTTTGCAGTTGCGGCAAGTGGATAAAGATTTACAGCCATTCGACTAATGAGAATCGCTCAAGCAATTAAAACAAAGTCTAAAATCTTTAACAAACTTAAACCGCGCGGATACTGATTTGTTCAAGAATTCAGAACATTTGTAAATCGCATGATCGGATTTACAAACTAAACAATTTCTATTCTTAGTGACAAACAAAGATGTAGTGAACCGGGAAGAATGTTGTTTTGAATTCAATGGTAACTTTTTGTCAACATTTCGCTTTGCCTTGCGGGATAATTCAACATGTTCAAAGGCATCACAATGTTTCGACAAAAAATCAACAACTTCCGAACGGATCGGAAAGTCATCTTGAGCGGTCACAGTACCATGGTAAAGTTCAAACTTAGCGGCTAAATTCTTTGGAACTCGTTTCAACATCATCTGAACGATACAAAAATCCCACTTATTTACTGGTAAACCCAAATTCTTCAGTGCTTCCTAATTATCACTGAAGTCATCCAATAACTTCCGAACCTCTGAAGGGCTATCTGAAGTTAGTTGGGGGAATTGTTCTAAAGCTGACCAATGAAACTCCGCGATTAAACGAGTTCGCTTGAATTTTTTCAAAAGTGTTTCATAAGCACTCACGTAATTGTTTTGTGTTAGTTTAAAATTCTTAATAGCCTCAAAAGCAGGCCCTTTTAAAGCTAACTGCAAATATTTGAACTTCTGCATAGCACTGAGTTTTTCATTATTGTGAATTAATGAATCAAACAAATAAAAGTACCAAATTCCAATATGTCTCCACTAAATGAAGGCAAATCAATTCGCGGTAAAGCAACACTTTCCTGTTCCCGAGCTATATTTTGTGGCGTAGAATTCTGAACAGATTTCAGTTTAGCAAAAATAGACCTAATTGAATAAAACAATTTTTCAAATTTATTGCGAATTACATCCTCAATATCAAAATCATCGTTTGCTTCTGAAATTAAACCTACAATGGAATTGTGATGTTTAAAAAATCTCAATGAATTGAATCAACCATATCAATCATGCAAAAAACAGTTCAACGTCGTCACCTCTTAAGGCTTTCTCGGCAGCAAAATAAATATCTTCTAATCTTTTAAACTCCGATTGTCGATGATTTTTAAATTTACGTAAATTTTCAGCGGTTTTTGACATCTTAACAATAAATTAAAATCACTGTAAAGCCACTGAACAAATCTAACACGATAGAACGAAAACAAAATACTATTCCAAAAATGTACAATTTTTTACTGTTGAAGTCGTAAATATCTGACCAAATGTCAAATAAATTCAAAACAATTTAGCAAAATAACCAAACAAACAAAACGAGCTCTTGTAAGTTTTTAAGGCGGCAAAAAAATTGCGTTTTATTTCCAACGGAAGTTATTTCTATGGTTCTCTACTAGAAATAATATATTGTCTTGCGTTCAATGGATTGAAAAATCTCCAAATTTTAATAACAGTATAACTTAAAGTTATTTCTTTGGTATCATAACACAATATTTTTGATAAACTTAATTTTTTAAACGGCAGTATAACTTAAAAAGGTATTTCTTTGGTATCATAACAGTTCTAATTTTTCTTTAGTAATAATTAAAAAGTACCACAATTTTTTGCCTATTTAATTTTCAAATAAATAGAGCACCCCATGTGGTAAGATTTTTGAATGACTTTAATTTTATGTTGACTAGCAGTTTAGGAGAGAAATAGAAACTGTATTGTCAATGTCTAGAGTAAGTTATTTTTTATTGTTTATAATACGCATAAAAACTACATTTATTATTTACAAAAACTCAATAATTACATTGAACGTAATTGTTTAATTTTTATTTGTACAGCGATAAGTTTTTAACTTTGATATTGTAGTACATTTGTAGTATTTATGTAGCAAGGCTAGTTAGTGCTGTCCTTCAATAACCAGAGATTACTTCAATAAAATGTCTGTCGTTTACTTTTTGATACCTACAAGTTAAAATCAATGAAATAAATACTTGTGTTTTAGATACAGGATTATAGTCAACAATATGGAGCTACCCTAACTTTTAAGGGGCGCCAAAACCACCTATGTTTATACCTATTTAATTTTTTGCCTACACAAGATATGGAAACATTTAGTTTCTATTTATTTACTATATTTCTAGTCATCAAATTTGTCTTTCTTTGAGTACATTAAGGTAAAGTAGGACGTCCAATATTCCTCAGGTTTCAATCATTTTTAGCCTTATCGTTTTCTGTCGATGATTTGTTCCATTCCCAAAGATATTGTATTTGATCTGTATCTTCACATGTAGTTGACATGCCTTTCTGGATTATTAATCTTAATGGGTCGTATGGTTTTTCGTTTTTCGGTGGTGAACGACGCACTGCCATAGCGATTAGCTCTGGGACATCTTATATTTACAAAATCCGATAAAATCGTTCTAGTCAAAATCGTTGATTTACTTATTTTAATTTTTTGTACACTTCTAAACTATATGACCCTTCGATTTAGTGGCAAATGCTGTTTTAAAAATTCATCTGAATTTTAAACGTTGGATGTTTAGTAAACTTTATTTATTGTCCTGGATTCTAAGATGGAGTAATCTTGTGCTCCCGCACAGCATAAGATTTTTTTTAAAAAAATTTGCAACAGTTCTTGTTTGATTAGAAATATTTCTGAAATATAGCTATATCAGCGACAAAACCTTATTTTAAGTATTTTATGAAATATTCATGTAATATTTTGTATTTCATGATATATTAAAAAATGACGTGGATATACGAGTATTTAAAAGCATTAGAGTGAAATATTTTAAAATAGTTCAAAAATATTAAATGTCTGATATATTTTCTAGAATTCCTTCTGAATTATTCCTATACTCTTGATAAAAAAGCTGTTGAATTATTTCATAAAATATGTATGTAATATTTCAGTAGACGTTTTGTTGTAAATAGGAATATATAAAAAATATTTTATGTTGTGTGCGCACTAGTTTTTAGTAATTTATTTCTTTGTAATAAATTAATTTAACAAATTAATCACATGATTTTTGAATAATATGAATAATTAGTTGACATATCATTTGATGACACTACAACAATTATTTTTAGTATTTAACAGATGTATATTAAGGAAGGGGTAATTTGAATTAATACATATTTTGATCATTTATTTATTTATTTATAAGACCAGTATATAACAAAGCGTGACAAAGGTAACCCCAGAAGAAAGTGAACTGGCACGTTAAACTAGGTTACAAAATAAACCAAATTTAAAAGAAATATTAAAACAATATACCAAGAACATATTATACAGTAAATCACTTGATATTTTTATAATTTTCTTATTAAGCGATAAAATTGTCATTACATAAGGGTAAATTTTACTCTATTACATAGATAAGTAACTGTTTTTTTCACTTTTTTGCTATTTGTACATAACATTATACTATTTTCCTTGTTGTGTTATTTGAAATTACAAACTTAGTTTTAAGGATTTCATAATACAAGGTTTCTTATATGTTAAAAACTCATTATATCTATGATTCTTAAGATTTTGTTAGTAATTCTTGCAGTATTGCAGTATTTGTATGCCCCACTCCAAGCTATTATTCCATAACTTACAAGACAAATAACATAATATATATGCATAAACATTTCAATCTTCATTTTTCTAGACAAGTTAGATAATTTTAAATACTAAATATTTTATTTCATTAAATACATAATCAATATATTTTTCACTCTTAATGTTGAAATCAAATACAATATCCAAATACTTGCAGTATTAACACTTTTAATGGGTTGTTTTCAATACTACTATTTATATAATTAATAATAATACTAGTAAAAGATAATCTATTAAGGGCTAGCCAATCAGCTATTACATCTAGCAGGGTATTCATTACTCAACAGTTTCGTTCAAGTATTTTGGAAATTAATACAGTATTTTAAGAAATCATTAACAAAGAATATGAACACTAATTGTCCACGCATAGTACCAAATGATATACATATTAAAATTAACGTATTCACTGAAACTTTCATTAATTTTAACTTTACTCCTTATATTACACAGATAGTTTTTTTATAAGTTCATATGCTTTGCCTCTGATTCCTATGAGGAGTAAAATCCCTAACAAACAGGCATATAAACGACCCTTATATATAGTTATTAGATCTATAATCTTAAGTGTATCAGACCAGTTTGTTTTTTCAACACTTAATATTTTACTCTCTAGTTTAATAATAATAAACTAAAATATAGTTTTTAATGTCAGAACACTAATCATATCAACACCATCTTGTAAGTTTAAGCTGAGACATATCATAAATTTCAACATTATTAGTTGGATTTAGTGTTTGGATTCTTCTGACGCATCTTTATAGATCAATTAACTGTATTTTAATTTTGATAATATTTCTAAACAACATTTAGACATGTTTAGCGAAAAAACGAAATCATACCTACCCCGCTTTTCTTAATCACATAAAATAAAACTACAATCCTAGATCTGTCACTGAGAATACTGACTAGTATTAGCAATATAATATTATAATTTATTTTTTAATTGATCATTTAATATAAAAAAATAGCTCAAATAATTCAAAATGACTTACATTTTTTCAGGTCTAGTTATAATCTTTGAACAGCTTCCACACTGTAATGTTTAAATTTCAGGAAAATTTTTGTTGGTCTGTTTGTTGTGTTATTTTTTAGTTCTCACAAAATTATACTTATCTATTTCAAAGAAACCATCGAATTCTAATTCTGCCATTGACAGTGGTGAGGACTTCTTAAAAATGTGCCTGATCACCTAAGATATGTTTTGTGACATTTAAAAATTATTAATGCTATTGGTGGATTAACATCTTCCTATAGTAAGCTTTTTATCTTCCTTATTCACACTGTACTTGTAAATAAAATAATTTAGATATTTTTGAGGCATTCAATCTAAATTAAAATTTGTTATATCATTATTTTTTGTTGTAACTTGTAAATTTAGATATTTAGAATGAGTATTTGACATTTCTTTGATGTTCATAGTTTTTCACATTTACTCTGATTTTCTACAAAACATGTTTTACTCATTATAAAATAATGTAGGGAAACACCTTTGAATTTACCTTAATATTGGACTTTATTAAATGCTTTGGTACCTGTAAATATGTTATCATAATTAGAAAATTTAAAAAAGCTTGATTGAAAACTGAAAAATACATCAGAATGTTTAAAGTTATATGATTCTTGAGATTTCAATTATGGCAAAAGTTTAAATTATTGTGAGCATGTTAAGGTATTTTACAAAATTAATCAACAAGGTTGGGGATTGTTTACTGAACAGTCAGGGGAAGTTGCCCATTGTGATTTCAAGGAGCAGCAGATGACTACAATACAATACAATTTGTAACTAAATTATTAGGTTTATTATATTTGTTGACCTCTTTTTATAATGAATGAATACTGGGTAAAATATAAGTTAATATATGTAGGTAGTTATTTATCATACTATTATTTTATTACATTATATTATCGTAGGAGTCATTATTATTTTTATGAATAAAATGCTCAAAAAGTAGTATAGAAAAGATTTTAAAAAGTGCGACTCCTACTATTCTAGAAACCTTTTTGAAAATGAAGGCAGAGGTACAAGAACTTTTTATTTTAATCTAGTCAGGAGCCCACCACGACTTCTAAAGTTAAGCTATATGACCACATTACCATTACTACATGCTATTTTATTCAAAGTTTCACTATCATTCTGAAATTAAAGAACCTTTTTTGTATATAATCAAATATATCTAAATTAAACAGTAATATTAGTATCTTCAGGAAACAGATGCTCATTTGAATTTTGTTATAGTTTTGAACTTCTGAACATTGTATAAATTATTATTATTATTGTTTTACTTACAAGTTATAAATAAGTCTTGGCGGTTAATTTTCAATTTAAACTTTAATTAGTTTAATTGACATTTTACATAGAAATCACAGAACCTACAAATGACTACTAAAATTTTAATTAAATGCTTAGAGCATATACCTTGGCTGTAAGATTAAATTGCGTTGCACAGATCACAAACAGAGAAATGCAATCTGCTGTCAAATGGATTCTAATTAACCTATTAAGGAAATGTTTAAAAATAAATTAAAAATATAAGGAACGTCGAAGAAATGTTATTTTTGATCGAACAAAGAACATATAGTTCTGATCTATTAATAAAAAACAAAAACAGGCCAAATAACTAAAGTTGGTGCCAACTTAAGGGTCAACTTTTGAAATTTTTTTTTAAGACAAACGAATAACGAACATAAGTTAATTTTGATCGAACAATGAAGAACAAATGACGAACAATTGAATGAGACAAAAATATTTATAAAAAATTGATTCATCTCCGCCAACTTAAACGAGCCTAAAATCAATTAACCCCATCACATAAGTAGCTTCATCTTCTAGAATTCTTGGTGGGTAAATCTTGTTACTGAGAATAGAAGCACGTTCAGAGAATGTAAATGTATATGAAAACATCTTAATCTGTCAATGGTTATTAAATAACTAAAACTATTGGTATGGTTTTATTAAATATATTCACTTAATTATTTTTTTCAACTAAATTAATATGACTGAGTTATTAACAAGTTTCAACTCACATTAATACTAATGTTTCTGATTACACCTTTTATTGAGATAAAAAATATAAACATAAGTGTCCACAATTAAAACTGTTATAGTTTTGAAATGTATTATAATTATACAGTGATGGGCAAATGTGTGGAACCAAGCAAATATCTCTGGAATTATTAGAGATATCAAAATGAAATTTGGAAGGTGGATACTGCAGTAGATTGCCTATTTGTTTCCAATTTTTTTACAATTTTGACCTTCCTGTTTTACCGGAAGTAATGTCGATTTTAAAATTTGCAGTGAAACACCCTGTATTGTATTTTAGTTTCTGATGAAACATATTATTGCGAATACAAAAATATCGGGTTTGATCTTGTTTACTTCAATACCTAGCGAGATATTAACAGAAAAGTATTTCTGGAAAGGAAAAATCTAATAACCATTAAAGAAATACATAATCATAATTATCAACTAAATCTAAGTGATTTTCAAAACATTGAAACTTAACTAAACTTAATGTATTGGATGTTCGAACTGAGCACCGTCTACTTCTTGACAATAAGCAAGTCGATTTTTAAATTCTCTAGTAACATTAGCTATTACTTCTGGTGTAATTCTCTGGATGTCTTGAGTTATTCTTGAAGCTAATTCTTGCAAATTATTTGGTCTATCAACATAAACCTTAGACTTTAAGTAACCCCACAGAAAATAGTTTAGCGGATTAAGGTCGGGACTTCATGCAGGCCATTCATAAGTACCCCTTCTTCCAATCCATCCGTGATGAAATGTCCTATCTAAATAATCTCGAAAATGCGAGCGTAATGGGGTGGTGCTCCATCCTGCTGAAACCAGATATTATTTGGTAATGGTCCATTTACCTCCAATGCCGGAATCACTTGTGTCTCCAAGAGCTGTAAATACCTATCTCCGTATAAAGTTTCTTGTAGGAAGAAGGGTCACACGATTCTGTTGTTATAAATGCTGGCCCAAACGTTAAA
Organism: Octodonta nipae; assembly: GCA_034190945.1. NCBI lineage: Eukaryota > Metazoa > Arthropoda > Insecta > Coleoptera > Chrysomelidae > Octodonta > Octodonta nipae. The sequence goes on along the minus strand of CM067221.1, from coordinate 56,318,616 downwards.
TTTTTGGGGATGTTGTGTATGAGCCTCTTGTACCCAATTAGGATTACTTTGCGACCAGTAGCGGCAGTTATGTCGATTAACCGTACCATTTAAACAAAATGTAGCCTCGTCTGAAAACACCACATTTCTTATAAAATTATTATCACGGTTACAAATATCCATCATCGTTTCACAAAATTGCAAACGTCTGTCGAAATCACCTTCGGAGAGTTCTTGAACGAGGCGAATTTTGTATGGTTGATATTTTTCTCGCCTTAATATCCTTCCTACGGAACGACGGCTAATTCAATGCATATTGGCGAGGTCGGTAGTGGATAAGTGAGGATTTTCTTCCAAAGATATAGCAACATTTTGAGCTACACCTTCATTACTTGCACTTTTTAACCGTCCACTTTTTGGTAAATTGCTAACTGTTCCACTTGTGTCGTACCTTCGCAAAGTTTTCGTCACTACTGAACGGGATATTTGTTTATTCGGATGAACAATGTTAAAAAGGTCATAAACTTCTTGATGCGTCCTTTTCTTCTCCCCATACCCAATCATCATTAATATTTCTATTCTTTCTCTTTCACTTAATTCGGCCATTTTACGATCAAATTAAAACAATACATTCTTTTTACGTTCAAATAAAAAAACTAATAACTTAATTTGACAACTACTGTCACTTCTGCAATGAATTTCATGGACTACTAAACTTGATTCAGATTCAAATTGCGCCTGATTTAAACAAACGCACGTGTATTCGACTATGGAACAAGCAGTGCTGTTGGCTGTGACGGTATAATGCCACCGATTGGCCAATAGAAATACAAATCCTTACCGAGCGGTTTGTTTATATCGGGCGTAAATGAAATCTGAACCGAGTTTAGCTACACTCGAATTTTTCCTTTCTTATCTTATCTTATCTGTTAATATCTCGGTAGGTATTGAAGTAAACAATATCAAACCCGATATTTTTATATTCGCAATAAAATGTTTCATAAGAAACTAAAATACTTTGCAGGGTGTTCCATTGCAAATTTTAAAATCGACATTACTTCCGGTAAAACAGGAAGTTCAAAATTGTAAAAAAAATGGAAACAAATAGGCAATCTACTGCAGTATCCTCCTTCTAAATTTCATTTTGATATCTCTAATAATTCCAGAGATATTTACTTGGTTCCAAACATTTGCCCATCTCTGTATACTATTTTACACTGTTCAGTTGAATTAAAATATTTTAAAACTTGTAATGGAGGTTTAAGATTACCAAAACTATCAAAATAGGATATTTTTCTTATAAGCTGTCCAATGAGTTCCAGAACCTGTATTAGAATCTAAATTGATAATACCTCTTTCAGATTTATAAATTTTCTTAGGTAATTTATCTTTCATGAATACACCTCGAAAATTTGGATTTTGCCATAATTTTACATATCTAGCTAAATCAATATTAGTTAACGCTCGTTGTGGTAGTATAAAAAAAGACCATAACCTTTTTTATATGGTTGCAAATAAAGTCCTTTTCCACCTATGGCAATAGACTCCATTTTTTATTATGACGTTTCGCCTCCTCTAATTTTTTTGCATTACTAGCGTCTGTTATCGTCTTGGCTATGATGTCGATCCACCAGCGATACTCCCCAAGGCTGAATAGGAATAAGAGGTAGCAAACCTCCTGTCTTTGATATAGGTATGATACGAGGAGTGGTTGATTTCATATGCTTTTTAATTGACTCAGCAGAATGTCCTACAGATTTTATAAACCCAAATTTTTTTCTCGGTGACTTTGACTTCGTAACTCTTTTTTTTTTCTTAGTCTTCTTGTTTTACACTTTGATTTTGTTTTAACCATACTTCTATAGTGCTGATAGTATGTGTCTATCTGAGTGTTTTGCAAACACTAATGCAATTTTAATATTAACGATTTTTATATCAATGAAATCTTACTTCTTTTTGATTTGGTGAACTAACATTGGCTGAACCACTGTTTTTATCAAGTTTACTATTTCGATCATATTCAACAAACTCAAAAGGTTCATGTAAATAAAGTTTTAATTTTTTAAAAGCAGTTTCTTCATCTTCATCTTTTTGTTGGTTTTTTCGTTTAGCTACTCGAAATTTACCCCTTTTCCTCGGGGGTGCTAAGTGTTCATTTATTTCTTTTTTACGTTTCATATTATATTCAACTTCCATATCAATGTCATCATTACCATTTAGTGGTGGTTTCGATAGTTCATTCAGTTTATTTCTCATCATTTGAGATCGTGGTAGTCGTGAGGGCTTTCTAGTCTTATCCTTGTTTTTTCTAGGTGTAGGTTTAGGTTTGATAACTTCTATATTACTACCATTCATACGTTTTCGATTATGTTCAACAAACTCAAGAGGTTCATCTAAATTAAGTTTTAATTTTTTAGAAGCAGTTTCTTCATCTTCATCTTTTTGTTGGGGTTTTAGTTTTCGTTTAGCTATTCGAAATTTACCCGTTTTCCTCGGAGTGTTTTTCATAAAGATTATCATAATTTATTTCTCTTTTACATTTCATATTATATTCAACTTCCATATCAATGTCATCATTACCATTTAGTGGTGGTTTCGATAGATCATTCAGTTTATTTCTCATCATTTGAGATCGTGGTAGTCGTGAGTGCTTTCTAGTCTTTTTTTTGTAGGTGTAGGTTTAGGTTTGAAAACTTCCATATTACTACCACTCATTAAGTTTATGCTATCCTGTATGTTCTTGAGTATACCTTCGCTCATAGTTTTAATTTTCCCCATAAGCTTAAGACATTTTCGAATTGTTTGTTTGTTATTAGGTCTTTTCAAACCCATACCTAATTTTACTTTGGCTTTCATTGCTCCTGCAATTCCAAACGCTGCTATACGTTCACCTATAGATGAGTCTTCTGAATGAAATCTCTGAAGAGCTTCTTCTGCTAATATTTTATTTGCCTTATGAAGTAATTTTGTATCACTTTCTTCTTCATAGAATTTATCATGTTTTAAACAGCTAACATCTAGCGGATTTGTTGGTAGACTTCCTTGCAATAGACGTTGTTTAAGTTTTGTTCCAGGCCCGCAATAATTATAACCTGGTATATGCATTTCAAATGGTAAATTATTTATAGCTGAATTTAATAAACCTTGACTTGAATATAACTTCATGATGTTATTTCATTAACTATCAACTTAAAACTAACATATATTATTTTTTTTACGAATATTTATCTCATTTTACAGTAATGTGACAAAGAATTAGGGGGGTAAAACTAAAAACTTCTTTAGCTATTGAAAATAATAATTTTAATAGTATTTCTGATAATAAAAAGCATGGTCCATTGTTTCCGTCAACTGTGAGGTGTATTCTGGTGGGACCAAGCAATTGTGGTAAAACCAATGTTATGGATTATCTAATTGGACACTTGAACGGACTGAGATTTGAGAATGTTTATTTTTATTCAAACGCTAGCAAAAATATTCTACATCCATCAGAATCAAAAAATAAATTCAATCTTTATATTTGATGATGTGGCTTGTGACAATCAAGATGTTATAAGCCAATATTTCTCCATGGGAAGGCATAGTCTAGTAGACTCTTTTTATCTAGCGCAAATATATGCCAAGATTCCAAAGCATCTCATTCGAGATAACGCAAATTTTTTAGTTCTTTTCAAACAAGATGATTTAAATTTGAAACATGTTTATAATGATCATATTGGTAGTGATATGTCGTTTGAACAGTTTAAAAGCGTATGTGCCATGTGTTGGTACAGACCATATGAAGTTTTATGTATTTCTAAAGATAGCAACATCAATGAGGGACGTTACAGAAGAGGTTTTGATTACTATATATGTTTCAAATAAGACAATTCATTTCATTATAATCATTAACATCATAAGTGTAAGATATATTAGTAACTGATTGAATCAGATCAATAGCGGATTATAGCAGATAAAAGCAGATCAAAAGCGGATCGAAAACAGACAGAAAGCGGATTAAAAGCTGATTAAAAGCTTATGACATGACAACCAGATATTAACTGTTTAATTATCAAAATGAATCTACGAGTATCAGAGAAGGAACTAAAAAAAACGTCTTGTACAGAAACGTAGAATTGTAAAAGAAAAACTACAGCTTCTCAAACATGGTGAAATTGATAAGGAGAAATTATTTTGTCCTATAACAAAACATCTGAAGGATATTGAAAGCAAACTCAGTCATAAGGAAAATAAAATGGACGCAGCTAGTAAGATGGAAGAATAGAATACTTTTTTTAAAACTGAGGATTCTAGTCATGTTGATTAGGAAAAAGATTATATCTTTAACGATGACATGTACCCATCAACATTTTCACATCACGGTGAATCATTGTATCAGGAAACACCGAAGATTCCTCACAAACTGTCAACGAGTTTATCCAAATTTACAGGTCAGTTACAATTAATGCATGATGAAAATGAAGATCCAAGTGAAAATAATAATAATAATAAAATGACAATTACATCTGATGATGAGATAGGATCATTACATTCTCCTGCAACACCTGGACGGTCCGCTGATATTGCTGAAAAATCCTATGTTGACTATTTAGATCAATATGATCCCTTACCAAGAAAATATATAAATGACAAGATTAGATATTGATGGATCTGATATTATCGTTAAGAAGAAACGATATCGAGGTAGTATGGGGTTATATGAACTGTTGTTTAAAAAACGACCGAAACACTACTCTAAAGAAGATGAAACATAATTATAAACAATTTGCTGTAAAAACTAATGCTCATAGACGTTACTATAAACCAAATAAGCAAATAGATGGTAGCAAAATGAAAAAATATAAAAAAAATTATTTCTCCTATGGTGGCAGGGAAAGGAATTTCTATGTTGGTGAATAATAGTAAAATCGATTACATTCACTGGGATGACCCAAATAAACTTGTTGATAGATTGCGATTACTTCTCGGTTCTCAAACTGCAGGACATACAGGTCATACAAACGAAACAACTTCAACAATAGAGGAACTGAGAGAAGCTCAAATTATTGTTTAAGAAAAAAATGAATGATGTTAAACGGCAAATTGTAGAAGAAATACATAAACCAGCAAGAATTAATTTAAAATATCGTTAAACCTCTAAATGATCTCTTTCAAGCTGATTTAGTAGAAATGATTTCATATGCAAAAGAAAACAAAGGTTATGAATATATCCTAGTAGTAATAAATTGTTTCTCAATATTTGTTTGGGCTTTCCCACTAAAGTCTAAGACAGGTTTAGAAGTTAGCAAAGTCATGGAATAAGTCTTCAAACAAGAAATACCAAAATGATGCTGGTGCTGAATTTTTTAATAATTATTTTAAGAAACTCATGTTGAAATATAAAATAAATCATTACAATGTATATAGTGAAAAGAAAGCTGCAATAGTAGAAAGAGTAAATAGAACTCTACAAAATATGATGTGGAAAGAATTTAGTTTACAAGGACATTATAAGTGGTTACATGTTATACCAAAAATTGTAGTCACGTATAATAACAAAAAACATCGAACTATTGCAATGGCTCCAGTACAGGTTACAAAGATAGTTGAAAAAGATCTATTAAACACTGTATATAACAACATAAAAATTTCCCATCTAAAGAGAAAATTTAAAGTAGGTGATTACGTACGTATATCGAAAAAGAGAGGAGTTTTTGATAAGAAATATCTTCCTAACTATTCAACAGAAATATTTTCAATAAAAAAAGTTTAGCTTACGAACCCTACAACTTATTTATTACAAGATGAAAATAATCATAACATTCTTGGTGGGTTTTACTACAGAAGGTAAAATATCCTAATGCATTTTTAGTAGAAAAAAATTTGAAAAGAAGGGGAAATAAAGTGTATGTTAAATGGTTAGGTTTTGAAAACAAACATAACAGTTGGGTAAATAAAGCTGATATCCTTTAATAATGTTAGTTGTTAAACATACATTAAAGTGAGTAGACGTACTATAAAAATATTTATAATTGATGTGCAAGGTTTTCAGTATGGTGAAAGTAATTTCATCTATAAAGAAATTGGCATTGAACAATACAGATAATTTATGGTACACCCAACGTTTTGTAAAAATATTAAATCCACAAAAACATTTCAATGAAACATTACAAAGACATTTCACTTGGTCAACAAAAAATCTATATGGATTAGAATGCGAAAATTAGGATGACTTAGAATATGAGCAAATATCTGAATTTCTGAAGAATTCAATTCCATTAGAAGCTGTTTTTGCTGTAAAGGGTTATCAGAAAAAGTTATGGTTAGTTAAGTTAATTCCAAACAAAATTGTGGATTTATCTGAGGAAGACTGTCCAACAATTGAAACCTTAAAATCTTTCATGAAATCACATCATTGTGAGAAAAATATGTATAATAACATACTTAGTTGTTCATTAGAAAATGCTTATTATCTAAGTTATTGGTATATTTATTGTAATAAAAATATAACATGTAAATAATTTTAATAAATTAAATTTAATCAATACTTTTTCTATCTTCAGCTTCCAGATGATCCAAAACCTCTTCTTCCCCGTTCAGTATCAAATGTTAAGTGCTGAAATAAAAATTATATTAAAACAATATATAAAAATATACCTGTATATACATACCTCAACTTCCTCTAATAGTAGATTTTCTCACATATTAATTGTGTTATACGATCCCCTGGTTTTATGATGAAGTTCTGTTATTCATGATTAAATAACAGTACTTTTACTTCACCTCTATAATCTTCTTCAACAACTTCAGCTATTGAAAATGAATTAATATTACTATTAATTTAATTAATTTTTTAGTAGAACTTACCTCCAACATCAATAAAATTGTTTAAAGCTAATCCTGATCTAGGAGCTATTCTTCCATAGCATCCCTCAGGCTCTAATTTTATTCCTGTTCTAATAAGAGTTTGAGATGGTATATTATAATCTTCCAAGCTTCTGAAATCGAAACCAGCCGATCTATTGGAAGCTTTTGTTGGAGCGAAAGCGTTCGAATTCAATTTAAAGGTATTTTAAATTTTAAAGTTTTAATGTTGTATCCTACATTACAGTGGAAATTTAAAAAAAACCTGAGATGATTATTTTTAAGAATTTTTGAAACTGCAAGGTAATTTATCTGTGTAGATACAATTCTTTTATCATCGAAAGGATTTAGAGCAACTTTTCTTTGACTAATAGAATATACTTCATGTTTACACTGCTTATTAGTTTCTCATCTACATTGAAATTAGTTTTATTATACAAGCATTCAAAGTAATCTTCAAATGTTATTTTTTTCAAAGATATCTCTGTTACTCCTTTATCTGTTTTAATATTACCTAAATTTAAGCTAACCTCTACATCACCTTAATAAAGATTTTTCAATTTCAATTTTTCAGCTTCCCTTTCTTTCTTAGTATAAAAAAGTTTTATGGTATACATTTTTGATTTTAATCCAATGAATTCAATCATAATTCTACCATTATTTTCATCTTTCATAAGCCCTAAAATAAAATTGTTTTCGAAATTTCTAAAATACTGAATCCAACGTAAATGGGTTTATTAAACTTAACATTCATTCTTTTCATCTCAATTATTACCATATCATCATCAACAATGGTTAAACTATGAAAATTTGGTTTTTATAAGTAATTTTTTACACCATATCTACCATCCCATTATGTAACTAATTTAACATCCTTATATTCCGAACGCTTTCCATAGTCTTACCGAAAAATGCGTTATTCATTAGTTTATAAATTTTTTTCTCAAAATCATTTTTACTTTGTTTCCTTAAATTTTTATTTAATTCAATATACGATTTCAACCAAGCAGATTGCTTAAATTTTAAAATTCTAGCAACCTTTGTAAGTTTTAAACCTAAACTTAACGCTTGTTTTAAATTTCTATAATGAATAACATATTTTTTTATCAAAAAGTGTTGTTAATAATTTGGGGGGTTTTGATGATGAAATTGGCGGTTTCATACTTTCAGGACATATATATCTTCTTTATAATAGTCAACATTTTCAAACCATTCAAAATCTCCAACAGGTAAACATTCACACATTGCAGTCCCATATAAATTATTAACATCAAAATACATTAAAAATGAAGTAGGTTGACTTGAATCATATTCATTTCTCATATATTTATTATTTGCCTTTCCATATCTATTACTACATTGGGAAACTCCACCTCTAATTCCCCTCTCTATAAACATAATTTAATCAATATCTTCAATTAATTCTAATTTAACGTTAGAAATCTTCAAGCAACTAGCATAAGCTAAGCCTGGAGCTGTATAATATTTCAAACATTCTAAATTATAAGTTTTTAAACAAACTTTTCTAAAATTTTCAAAAACACCAGCAACCAATAGAACATCATTTTTCAAATATAGCTCCATGTATTCACGTAAAATTTGAATTGTAAAAGTATTCCAAACTTTACATGCATGTTCATAATCACTTTTTCTAGCATTACAATTTTTAAGAGAACTAAAAAAATCTTTAATTGATGGTAATTTAGAATCTGCTAATTTATCCCAGTTGTCGAAATAATCATAAGGAAAGATACCTTTCTTAGATAAGAATTTAAATTCCTCATCAGTTTTACAAAATCTTCTAATAATTACTTTTTCAGAATCTTCTAAATAGGATCCTAATTTATCTAAACTACTAGCCATAAAACGGAAGGAATCTAAAAATCTAAACTTTAAATTTGTGTTAGAAATATATTTAGTAAATGATATATATTTTTTCCTATTAACTGGAAGTAATCTATAGCACCGGGTATATCTTTTGCTAATGCTCTAATAATAAAATGACTATCATAACCGGATAAATTATGAAAAACTACAGGTATTACAAAATCGTTTTTATAATTCAAATTACAGGAAGAATGAGCTGCCCCTCTATAGTTTCCAGAAAAATGACAGTGATCTTTAACCTTTATATCAATTTCAGTAAATTTTTTTCCACAAATATGACACATTTGAGTTAATGATAAATCATTTAGTTGTGAACTAGTTAATGGAATCATTGGAATTATATTTTGAAATATAGGATTTAAATTCATTGCAATTTGTTGTAGACGTTTAACAAACCAATTAATACAGTCTTTTCCTGTTTATAATTCAAATTTGGAAAGAGAATTATCAAAACTACAAACTTAGAAATAAGCAATACTACATGGAACGTGTTTTTGATATTTAATAATGTTACTACTACAATTAGACTCATTAACCTTCTCTAGTATAGATTCTAAATCTGTATATATTACAAAGGGGACTTTATCTTTATTTTTAAAATCAGAAAATGAAACAAATTTGTCTTGTTCAGTTGAAGTTACAATTTTATACTACTACTATATGTCTACAAGTTATCATATGTTTATGTAAACTTTCCTGATAATAAAAATGATTCAAGCATCTAGGACAATAATATTTTTTATGGTTTAAATCATTGCTTTGTCTATTAAGCAATCGAGATAAATCTTTTAGTAATGTAAAATGATAATAATTCTGATGAAAATTTATCCTCTCCCTCAAATTCATTTCTATATCATCATCATCATCACCATCATTATAATTTAATGGAGCATTAGTAAATTTATGGTTCTCAAAGATTCAATTTTACTTAAACAGGGGTAACATCTTTTTTTTCTAATGTAAATACATTTATAGATAAATTATTCATTTATTCAAATTTTGAAATATCTTTTATTGAAATAGGGAAGTTAATACCATCATATTTAAGAATTTCACTAAAATGAGGTTAAGATGATGTTCTACAAGGATTTTTTGAATTTGAATGAAGATGAAGAGCTGCTGTAATAGACCATAGAAAACAGTATTCATTATTTTGAATATTAAGGATTGACTTAGTATTTTGTATAAATTCCTGAAATTCCTCCAGTTTTGTTAAAATTGAATTTTTAATATGATCATCATAAAATAATTTCAAATTGGTATTAAAATCAATTACTCTATTTTTTGTTTGAAAATAATAATAATAAATATGTGTTTCACCAGATTGAGGTTTAACAAAATTAGCTAATAGTGTAACATTTACTTTTAATAGTGAATTTTGAAGTTCGGTTTTTACTTTACTTATAAAAGACCTACGAGCTTTATTAAACAATTCTAAGGGATCTCTTATATTTAAATTAATGATTGCTCCAGTTCTCACACGATTATTAAAACATGATTCTAAATCTCGACAAAATAAATTTTGTTTCTTACTGTTAATAAAGTTCTTTTTCTTCTGATAGGAAAAATTTTATTTTAAATATTTTAATAGTGATAAGTTTGATTCTAATTAAAAAAAAATGTTTTCTATATACCACAGATATATTACGTTTAAAATATTATTTTAAAATCAAAATAGTAGAATTTAAATATTTTACCCATTTACAATAATCATCTTTACTTTTAATTAACTTACCCACTTATTGAATTTTAGACACAATACCCTCAACTAATGTATTTATTTCACTGGAGGTACTCACATTTTATTTTAATAGTGGAATACAACTGATTGCTATGAAGTATAAACGTTAAATGTATTAAAATTGATTAAAATATTTATCATTTTTTATCAAATGACGCAAATCATAAATTTCCAGTAGTCCAATTAAAAACATTCTTGTTATTCATGTTAGATTGCATGTATACATTTTATCATATAACGCAAATCATAAATTTCAAATAATAATAATACTCTAATTAACTAATTAAAAACATCCTTGTTATTCATGTTAGATTGCATGTGTAAATTTTTATTATAAACTTGCAACACTTATCATTTATCAATGAAATGAAACATTTCCATTATTTTAATTAACTCAAGCTTATTATTCATATTAAATTAGTTTCAGTAAACAACTCCATTAATCTTATTATATTTTAATTCTAATAGCTATAAAAGCAATATTTACTTACTATTCATTTATATCATTCAGTCAGTCGTTTGAAGCCCTACAAAGAAAAACATAAACGTACCAACAACGTTTATTATCGAATCAAATAATAAGGAAATTTTATCTAGCAATTTGTTGGTAGTATTTTTTAAAAATTTATTTATGTAAGTATTCATATTACTATATTTTAATTTTTATAGGTTTTTAAGTAATAAAAATTTTAACATTTAAACTGTTATATTTTAGATTTGGACGAACAAGTATTAATGTGAATGGAGATAAAATATATTTATCTCTTAGTTACTGCCCCAAAAAAGAAACAGTGGATAGAAAACTAAACAGCTTCCAGTGAGCTATATGAGAGTTTTGGTGATAATGAGGAAGAACTAAAATTATTGTGTAGTGGTATAGAAAAATTAAATATTAATTTTTCTCAAGAGGATGAAGAAGACCAAACTCAAATACCACTACCAATAAGTCAACCTTTACCAGCTGAACTTCCAAGACCGATAATTCAGCCCAGAAAAAGAAAAGTGGAAATATTACAAAACCAAATAATAGTAATTGCACCCACAACAACAGATGAACCAAGAAAAAAAGGAAACGGGGGGAACCAACAAACAACACACCACTAGTTAACTCAACAGGGGAAGCTTATTCAACCTACAACACAGCACCAGTTCCAGTTAACCTAACAAACAGTTGGGAAGAGTTTGACGAAAGTCAAAAATGGTAAAATGTAAATGTATATAGTATAGATAATAAACCAAATTAAATATTACATACATATTTATTTTATTTTGTAAAACCTAATAAACAAAATCACAATCACTCACATCTGACTGAACTGAGTGTCATGCGTGATCTGTGTGTTTTAGATGTTGCTCGCATCAAGAGTTACATTTAGCTGACACTTGTCTCCTCAAATGTTAAGTTAACACTTAACATTGAGTTTGCCAGCACATGTTTCAATAAAATAATTTAAAAAACATTTGTCTTGGAAAAATCAAAGTATTACAAATATTAATGTCACCTAATAAAATTAAAAGTCACAGATATTAATGCCAACTAATAAAATCGAAAGTGTCACATATCTTGTCAGATAATAAAAAATCAAAGTGTCAATCAAAGTGTCACATATCTTGTCACCTAACAAAAATCAAAGTCTCACAGATATTATTGATGTCACCTACTGGTTATTGCTGATTCTTCAGCAGACTTGACACATCTAGTTATGTGATCTCATGGTAACCCCACATGCCATCTTCAACTAAAATCATGAAAAGTGTAACAGTACCACGTTAGCTATACTACTCTAGTATACTTTGTTGTAGTACTTTGTTTGATGCTTTTATTCTCTCTTTGCTTTATTTGTGGCTAAAGTATTTTAACCAATTGTCGCACCAACATTAAATAATGTTTATATGGTTCCTTAGATTTAATGGAAAGATTTTAAACAACTGCCATGACCTAATTCGACGTCCTAGTCCACTTTGCTGTAGTACATTTTTGATACTCTTTTACTATCTCTGCCCTATTGGGGCCAAAGTATTTAAACAAATTTCCGCACCAACTTTAAATTATTTTTACATGGTTCCTTAGATTTAATGGCACTCTAAACAACTGCCATGACCAAATTCGACGTCCAAGACTACTTTGTTGTAGTATTTTGGGTGAAACTTTTTTACTCTCTTCATTTTATTTGGGGCCAAAATATTTATACAAATTTCCGCACCAACTTTAAATAATGTTTTTATGGTTGCTTAGATTTAATGGAAAGATTCCAAACAACTGCCATGACCAAATTCGATGTCTTAGTGTACTTTGTTGTAGTACTTTGTTTGATGCTTTTTTTCTCTCTCTGCTTTATTTATGGCTAAAGTATTTTAACCAATTTCTGCACTTACATTAAATAATGTTTATATGGTTCCTTAGATTTAATAAAAAGATTCTAAACAACTGCTATGACTAAATTCGACGTCCTTGTCCACTTTGCTGTAGTACTTTTTTATACTTTTTTATTTTCTCTGTTTATTGAAGGCCAAAATATTTAAACAAATTTCCGCACCAATTTTAAATAATGTTTATATGGTTCCTTAGATAAAGAACTGCCATGACCAAATTCGACATCTTCGTCCACTTTGCAGTTTACATTTTTGATACTTTTTTACTATGTCTGCTCTATTGCTCTATTGACAGCCAAAGTATTTAAACAACATTCCGCACCAACCTTTAATAATGTTTATATGGTTCCTTAGAATTATGGCAAGATTTCAAACAACTGCCATGACCAAATTCGAAGTCCAAGAGTACTTTGTTGTGATACTTTTTTGATACTTTTTTACTCTCTGTTTATTGTGGGCCAAAATATTGTTATATAGTTCGTGGGTTCAATTTAAAATTATAAAACTAATATTCACTTTCACTTTTCTAGAACTTTATTTACATCAAATTATACAGAACAGCTGAATCACAATAACATTACAATATACGCTAGTCGTCTCTGTATCACTAAATTGCGATCGTGGGCTGCTTCCTTTTTAAAACCAGCATAGAATATTCTCGTAAAATCAATCATCAATCCTACAGCTGCCGAGTCAATTCGAGAACCATTTTTTTCTGAAAGCGATCCATTTCGTACTGAAATGAAACAGGGTCGGCTTTGGTAAATTTCGTAACACTGCCCCCCCTTTAATTCTGATCGTCCCGATCAGAAACATCTTTCTCCATGGTAGGGAGCGAGTCGATCTAAATGGACCACCTTCAACTTAGCCTTGGGGTTTCGACGGATCCGGTAGACAACGTCATTAAGCCTCTTGACCGCCTCGTATGGACCATCCCAGGCGGGTGTAAGCTTTGGGGATTTACCCTTACTCCGTTGGGGTTGTACAGCCAGACTTTGTCCCTCTCCTCGAACCCGACTGAATTGACCTTGAGGACGTATCGCGTCTTCATCCGGTCACTGGTGGCTAACATCTGCGTTCGGGCTAATTCGTGTATTGCCAGCATGTTATGTCGGAGCTGGTCAGCATAATCGGCGTTGTCTTGGGAAAATTCTTCGAGGGAGCCAAATGCCAAATCGCAGGGTAATCGCAGCTCCTTTAGGAATATGACCCTCACTGGGGTCAGGCCCGTACTATTATGTACGGCAGAGTGATATGCCAACAGGAATAGGGGAATATGCTCATCCCAAGCACGCTGGTTATTGCTGACGACCTTGGATAGGTGTTGTTCCAAGGTCTTGTTGAATCTTTCCACTATTCCGTCTGACTGTGGGTGTAATGGTGTTGTTCTCGTTTTCCTGATCCCCAATATCGTGCAGACGTTCTGGAATACATTCGATTCGAAGTTACGCCCCTGGTCTGAATGTAGTTCTATCGGGACGCCAAACCTGCTGAATAGTTGTTCTACTAGCACCGTCTCTACCGTGGTTGCCTCTTGGTTGAGTATCGCATATGCCTCAGGCCATCTCTGAAGTAATCCATTGCGACCAGAATGTATTTGTTCCCCCTTTCAGACTCGGGAAACGGACCGGCGACATCGATGGCAATTCTCTCAAATGGGACGCCCACATTGTACTGCTGCATTCTTCCCTTGGTCCGGGTCTTCGGGCCCTTACTGTCTGCACAGGTGGCACATTTGCGGCACCAAGCTCTGACGTCTACGAAGTAATTCACCCAGTAGTACCGCTGGCAAGCTTTGTCTAGGGTTTTATTCATGCCCAGGTGACCCCCGGTAATCCCAATATGTACTTCGGTCAGGATGGCTGGTACCTTTTTCTTTGGAACTACCAGTTGGGACTTGGTTTCTCGTCCATGAGCGCTTTCCCACACTCGCTTGAGCATTCCATTGTCTACTCTTAGAGAGTCCTATTGAGCCCATAACGATCAGCACGCCTGAGTAGGTAGCTAGATTAGCTCCAGATCCCATCGTGGCCTGGGTGCCCCTCTCGTTTTGAGTGACAAGATTGGTTCGATGTCTTGATCAGCCATTTGGTCCTAGATGCACTGTGTTGTTGTCCAGTATTCATTGGCCTGCACTTGGATCTGCCTGATGGAGATACCCTGTCGCTGTTCCGTCTTCAGACAATGTCCGCATTCTGCTCTACAAGGTCTTCTGGATAGGGCATCAGCATTATTGTGCAAACGGCCGGCATGGTGTTCCACCTTGAAATCATATTGCTGTAATTTCACCATCCACCTGGCCAGTTGTCCTTCCGGTGTCTTCATGTCCAGCAGCCATTTGAGTGCGGCATGATCTGTTCAGATTAAGAAGTGACGACCATAGAGGTATTTGTAAAAATGGTCTACAACCCTTATTATTGCAAGATGTTCTTTTCTTGTGACGCAATAATTTCTTTCCGGTTTCGAGAATCCACGGCTGTCGTCTGAATGATGTTTCGCAATCCTGATTCCAAAGGAAGGTCTCTTTCTCTGTGGTCTGCCGATGTAGAGGCGCGGCAATGGTGGCAAATCCTTCGCCTGTAGTAGGAATAGGGGCCCAAGAAGCTTCGGAGTTCATGCTTGTCTCTTGAGATTGGCCAATCACGGAAGGGTTCTATCTTTTTCTCGTGGGTGCGGATTCCTGACTCGGAAACGACGTGGCCCACAAATTCTACTTCTTTTTGAAAGATGGAACACTTCTTCGGGTTGAGTCTCAGGTTGGCATTATTAATTCTGGAGAATATTTCGTCCAGCTTCTTCAGATGTCTTCGAATGTCTGATCATGACTAGAATGTTGTCGAGGTATACTAAGCACGTCCTCCATGTTAACCCGCTCAGTACATACTCCATTAGCCTCTCAAATGTAGCGGGTGCATTACATAACCCAAAGGGCATGACCGTGAACTGTAACGGCCCTTTACTGGTGGAGAACGCTGTCTTCTCTTTGTCGTTTGCGTGTATACCAACCTGCCAATACCCACTTTTTAGGTCTAGTGTGGAGAACCAACGGGAGCCTGCTAGTGTGATCAGAGTGTCATCAATTCGTGGTAGTGGATAGCTGTCTTTCTTCGTGACGTCATTCAGCTTTCTGCAATCCACGCAAAATCGGGTGGTTCCATCCTTCTTTTTACTAGCACGACGGGAGCGGACCATGGGCTAATGGATGGCTCAATAACTCCATTTTGTAACATGGACTCGATGTTCCTCTACTGCCTTTTGTTGCCCCAATGGTAGTCGTCTAGGCGGTATTCTGATGGGTTGAGCCCTCCCGGTATCTATTCGGTGCTGGATGATGTTAGTGCGACCGGTGGTTCCATCTTGACTGTTAAAAATTTGCCAGTGCTTTGTGATAAATTGCTTGGCTTTCTTCTGGTTCTCTGGTGTCAGGTGTGTCAAATGTTCAGCAAATTGTTGTAGAAACTCTTTACTGGGTCCTGTCTGCTTGACCGACGTCTGGTACTCTTCTTCGTAATTGATGATGGTCTCTACTGACTCGAAACAGGCTATCTCTTGACCATTGATAATTCTGATGTCGTTGTTGGACAAATTCAGGACTCTGATTGGTATATCTCGTCCGGTTTTAACTTAGCCCGTCCAACTAAGTAGTCATGAGCTGAGTGTACGGGCTCCACCATTCCAACGCAGCTCCCAGGATTGCTGTCTAGGTGCCCATAAATAATCTGTTCCTTTCAACCGGGCATTCTAGCTGAAGTCTTTGCCACAATTTTTATGGAGGTGACCAAACTGTTGACGGGCCGTGTCAATACAAATTTCTCATTTAGGAACCGAAGAACATCATATCTCGGGTCGAACATAAATCGATGCTGGCTAATTAGGTCCATTCCCAGTATAAAATCTTCCTCAATATTCGCTACCAGGACCCTATGCCGGATCATGTTGTCCCCTATCTGTAGCACGACATCTGCCTCATCCTGTATTGACATGGACTCGCCGGTGACTGTTCTGAGCTGGATGTTATTGGTAACTGGCCGAATTTCTGATGCTCTCAAAACCCTGGACTTGGCAATTGACACAGCGGCGCCGGTATCGATGGTGATGGTAACTGCTTGCCCATTGATGGTGCCTCTGATGACTAGGGTGTCACTATCTCTTCAAAATCCCCGGATGGATACTGTCCTTGGGGCTGGTGGAGGGTGAGTCAGCATTCGCCCTCTTATGCTGACTGGTTGGAGTTTCCCTGGTTCGTAAGGTCGGTTTGTTGGCTACCCCGGCAGTCACGTTGGAAGTGTCCTGTCTGTCTGCAGCGGTAACATGCCCCTCTGGTGCCAGTTCTTTGTGACCGTTCTAATAGTTTGTTCAGAGCAGTCAGCAGTCATGAAATATTTCAGTAGATGTTTTGTGGTGGACATAGGAATATTGCAGAAATATTTGAGTGAAATATTTCTCCAGATATTTCATGCTGTGTGGGTAATATTTCAGATCAGCCAGCAGCGCTTGAAATGGTGACTCTGACTCTTCCTGGTTGAAGGAAACTGCTCGGATCCTCGGCTTGGACATGTTCATGACGGCCTCTACTTCCAAAGCCCGAAGTAGAGCTTCATTACTTTTCTTGACGCCACTTAGTCTTAAATTTCTTTGTACTTCCACATCTCTGATGCCGTTTATGAAACGCTGTGTGGCCAACTGGTCTTTGCGTTTTCCCACTGAGTTGGACTTGGTATACCTGGCATAAGGATTGATTGTCGTATCTCTTGTCCAGAATGGCGATGATCTTGTCGAAATTGCCTTGTTCATCGACTGGAATGCTTTAGAGGAGTTCTAGGGCCGGACCTCTTAACGAAATTACCAGAGACGTGAATTTTTCTTGGTTACCCCATCCATTAGCTGTAGCCACGGCTACAAATTGGCGTTTATACATAGGCCAAGGTGAGCTGCCACAAAATGTGGGTGGTTTGCTAACTTAACATTTGGTACTCATCATGTTCTGGTATTTTCCTCGCTGTAAGTCCAGCTGCATTTTTTAAATTTCTCTTTCTACCTGTTTTTGATGGCACTGATTTTATCTTGAACTGTGTTTTGAATATAACTGATTTCCAACTTTACCTGCCTTTGGATGGAATCGAGGTCATCTACTTTGGTTTCAAGAGTGTCCACGGTATTTTTTATGGTCTTAATGTCATCATTTATTTCTTTTATGTCTGACTCAACTATTTGCATTCTGTCATTAACTTGTGCTACTATTTGCATTAATTGTTCAAATTGCAGTTGTCTTTTCTCTTCAGTTTCGTGTCGTTTTAGTTCAATTTGATCATGTTTCTGTTCAAATACTTTAAAATCATTTTGTCGTTTTAATTCAATGTGATCTTGTTTTTGTTCAAATTTCTCCTCTTGTCACGTTTTTCTAAAATCTGGGCTATTTTTGGTCTAGTCCTTCCGTAACCTACTTGACTATTTTTTGGTAGTTTCGTCCATTTTTTCCATGCTACGGGTTTCCATAAATCAAATTACGATTTTAACTGCACTTAATCCTTTACTTCTGATCACCAAATTTGTTATATAGTCCGTGGGTTCAATTTAAAATTATAAAACTAATATTCACTTTAACTTTTCTAGAACGTTATTTACATCAAATTATACAGAACAGCTGATTCACAATAACATTACAATATACGCTAGTCGTCTCTGTATCACTCACTTGCGATCGTGGGCTGCTTCCTTTTTAAAACCAGCTGCCGAGTCATTTCGAGAACCATTTTTTTCCTCAAAGCGATCGATGTCGTACTGAAATGAAACAAGTAAATTTCGTAACAATATTTAAACAAATTTCGGCACTAACTTTAAATTATGTTTTTATGGTTCGTGAGATTAAATAGAAGGATTATAAACAACTGCCATGACCAACGACGTCCTAGTATACTTTGTTGTAGTACTTTGTTTGATGCTTTTTTTCTCTCTCTGCTTTATTTGTGGCTAAATTATTTTAACAAATTTCCGCATCAACATTAAATAATGTTTATATAGTTTTAATGGAAATATTCTAAGCAACTGCCATGACCAAATTCGAGGTCCTAGACCACTTTGATGTAGTACATTTTTGATACTTTTTTACTATCTCTGCTCTATTGGGGGGCCAAAGTATTTAAACCAACTTCTGTAACAACTTTAAATTATGTTTATATGGTTCCTTAGAATTAATGGCAAGATTCTAAACAACTGCCATGACTAAATTCGACGTCCTGGTCCACTTGGCTGTAGTAATTTTGATACTTTTAACTATCTCTGCCCTATTGGGGGCCAAAGTATTTCAACCAATATCCGCACCAACTTTAAATTATGTTCATATGGTTCCTGAGATTTAATAGAAAGATTTTAAACCATGACCAAATTCAACATCCTACTCCACTTTGTTGTAGTACTTTATTTGAAGCTTTTTCTCTCTCTCTGCTTTATTTGTTGCTAAAGTATTTTAACAAATTTCCGCATCAACATTAAATAATGTTTATATAGTTCCTTAGTTATAATGGCAAGATTCTAAACAACTGCAGTGACCAAATTCGACGCCCTAGTCCACTTTGCTGTAGTACTTTTTTTATATATTTTACTCTTTCTGCCTTATTGTGTAATATTTAAACAAATTTCCGCACCAACTTTAAATAATGTTTATGTGGCTCCTTAGATTTAATGGGAACATTCTAAACAACTGCTATGACCAAATTCGACGTCCTACTCTAGTTTGTTGTAGTACTTTGTTTGATGCTTTTTTCTGTCTCTGCTTTATTTGTGGCTAAAGTATTTTAACCTATTTCCGCATCAACATTAAATAATGTTTATATAGTTCCTTAGTTTTAATGGAAATATTCTAAGCAACTGCCATTACCAAATTCGACGTCCTAGTCCACTTTTCTGTAGTACATTTTTGATAATTTTTTACTATTTCTGCTCTATTGGGGGACCAAAGTATTTAAATAAATTTCCGTACCAACTTTAAATTATGTTTATATGGTTTCTTAGATTTAATAACAAGATTCTAAACAACTGCTATGATACTTTTGATACTTTTTTAATCTCTCTGTTTATTGGGGGCCAAAATATTTAAACAATTTTCCGCATCAACTTTAAATAATGTTTATGTGGTTCCTTAGATCTAACGAAAAGACTCCAAACAACTGTTATGACCAAACTCGACGACCTAGTCCACTTTGCTGTAGTACTTTTTTGAGACTATTTTACTGTTTCTGCTTTATGTGGATCAAAATATCTAAACAAATTTCCGCACCAACTTTAGATAATGTTTATATGGTTCCTTAGATTTATTGGAGGGATTCTAAACAACTGCAATGACCAAATTCGCCGCCCTAGTCTACTTTGTTGTAGTACTTTGTGTGATACTTTTTTACTCTCTCCACTTTATTTGGAGCCAAAATATTTAAACAAATTTCTTCACCAACTTTAAATAATGTTAATGTGGTTCCTTAGATTTAATGGAAAGATGCTAAGCAACTGCCATGATTAAATTCGACGTCCTAGTTCAATTTGCTGTAGTACTTTTTTGATATAGTTGGAGATGACTATTCTAGTTTCGTCGTGATAGTAAATACCAAGAGTGTTGTTTATTGGTTTGATGTTGAATTGTGAGATTGCCGATCCGAACAGCAGTAGTAACCTGAAAAGAAAGTTAGTTTTCAGAATAGAGTTTCATTCTGTCAAAGTTAACTTTCGTTCGTTGGTTTGTTTTGAGATTTAAGAGTGTGGCTGAATTATTGTGAATGTCTAAAATTTGGAAATGACTGTTGAATTTGTTATGAAGTTTGTCTTTAATTTGGGATTTTTTGAGGTAAACTTTATCACCAATTTTAAATTCGGGAAGTTTGTCGGGAACGTGTTTATCAAAACGTTGTTTAGCCTTTTGCTTTTGTAAGTCAGTTTTTTCGCGGGCTACTTTGTAGTAATAAGTTTCCTTGGACTTCCATTGTCTTGAAGTGGTTGATCTCCCAACGTTTCAATAGCTGTGTATGTGCTATCGTCATTTTAAAGGTTTCGAAGTCAGCGACTTCTTCGAAAATGTCTTCGAAAATGGCGTGATGAAATTCCTGAAGATTGGATGATTGGGGGAAAATTAAAATGTTTTTATTTGTTTTGTCTAGTAGTTGACAGTTGGAGAATTCAATTTTGCTGTAGCCAATTAAAGAAGTAGTTTTATAACGTTCTATAAAGGTTTTAAATTCTTCGGACATAGTTTCAAGAGATATTTCATTTTCATGTTCGGGTTCAGGACTCTCGTCTTCGGATTCGTCGTTTAGGGGTAGGTCTTTGAAGGGTGTTAGTTTCGATTTTGACTGAAATGATGAACATTCGTCAAGATGGTTGATTTTAATCCGTGATAAAGCATCAGCGTTCTTGTTAACTTTACCAGGCTTGTAAATAATTTCATAGTCGTATTCTTCTAGTTTGAGTCTCCATCGGGCAAGTCTACTACCGGGATCTTTTATAGAAAATAGTCAGGTTAACAGGCGATGATCGGTTAGTAGTAGGAACTTACGGCCATAGATTATCGGACGAAAATGCTGAACCGCCCAGACAATGGCTATGAGCTCTCGCTTAATGGTGGAGTACCAGGTTTCGGCTTTACAAAGGGTTCTAGAAGCATATCCAATCGGTAAATCTTTACCTATTGGCCCTTGAGATAATACGGCGCCGATAGCAAAAGCACTGGCGTCTGTAGTCAGTACAAAGGGTTCGTCAAAATTTGGGTAAATGAGTATAGGGGTGGAAGTCAATGTTTGCTTTAATTCATTGAAGGATTTTATGCACTCTTCCTTAAAATTGAACGGTTGGTCTTTTTGTAATAGTTTTGCGGACAAATTCAAAATGTCCGTTCTCAACGTTAAATGCAGTTTTTGCGATGTCTTTTGGGTCTATTTCTATTTGATGGAAACCAGAGGCAAGGTCAAGAGTTGTAAAGTACTGGCATTTGCCTAATTGGTCTAATAGGTCTGAGATGTTCGGTAGAACTTTTTCAATTTCCATACCTGTTAGAAGGGCTTCGGTGTTTCTTAGTTCACAGCTAAGTTTAAAGATTTGTTCCGTAGAGGTTCAATTGTAATGGTATTAATGGAAGTGTAGGAAGGGGGACATTGTATAGATTTAGTGGCATTGATTGTATCGCCTGTCACTTTATACAGTGGAAGTGTCTTAAAGTTGGTTATTAATTGTTTTTTGTCAAAGTCAATAATGCAGTTGTAATGCCAGTCAGAGCCTAACAAACCGTCGAATTCAATATCGAGGTTACAGATATATACTTTATGTGGATCTTCTATGTTGAAAGGGACAAGGGTCGATTCATTTATAAGAATTTTCTGGTTGGTAATTCCCTGAATTACTACGTTTTCCTGAAATCTATCTCTGAAACGGGTGCAGGTGTCTGGTTTGAAAATAGAAAGACCAGCACCGGTGTCTGTTAGGAGTTTATATGCGTTAGAAGAATCTGTGATGTAGTATAAATTTTTAGAATTTACGGTCAGAAGCTGTCTTATTTAAAGCTCTGTTCGGGGAAGTTCAAATTCCGGTCGAAACTGTCTAGATTTAGTGTTTGAATTTGGGTCTGAAGCTCTGTGATTTCCGGGGGTTCCGTTTGGAAAGGGAGGTTCTGAAAATTTACTGGGGAAAATTCGTCTTCGTTTTCAGCGTAGTTGTCACATTCTACGTTACCTGTTTTTGAGTAATAGTCATATTCAGTTTGTGTCGAATCACAATAGTCTTGGTGGTAACTTTCGAAATCAGTATTTTGGTACTGTCTTTCGTATAAGTTAGTACTGGGTTGGTCGTACTCATAATTATAAGAATTGTTCAAGTGATGTGTTCGTTGTTGGCGGAAAAAGTTTTGATTAGGTTTATATTGACCTGAACTTGGAGGTTGTGCATTGGTCGAAGGACGAGGTTGTTTAAAGTTTCTGTTCTGCTGGAAATTTTGAGTCTTGGGTTGGAATTGTGGTCGGTTCTGGAATTGGTCCGATTGTTGTGAAAATGGGTTAGGACGTATATTCGAAAAGTATTGTCGGTAATTTTGGTTTTGTTGCATTTGCCTCGATTTGGTGAGACATTCATTAACAGTATGCCCCATTCTTTTACAGAATGAACATTGATTTTGTACTAGAAACTGGTTGGGCTTTCGAGGAGGTGGACCTTGGTTTCTAAAATTTGAAAATTTTTGAGAATCTAGATGATGGAGTTTTATGCGAGAAACGGCGGTGAGAATGTATTTAGAATCTCTAGCACGAACTGGTTGTCCTATCTTTGGCTCTAAACTTGTTAGTAGGCTATTTAGTGCCATGGATTCGATCAAATCGATTTGTGCTTGTTTTTCTTTCTGAGTCAAGTTTTGTTTGTTAACGGCAGCAAGCATTTTTGTTTGGTGGGTTTGTAGTCTAGCTGAAAATGTTATGAGGGATTCAGTATGTAATTGCATCATTCGTTGAAGATCTTGAATCAAGGCTGAGAGATCTTTAGGATCACCAAAATGGTTCTCTAAGAGTGTCTGAATTTCTGTTAATTGAGTCGGGTTGCCAGAAGGTATTAGTTCGGCTGCTCTGCCGCGAAGTTTATTTTTAATGTGCAATATTAAAAGCACTTGTTGGTAGTCAGTTGCCATACTATATGCAGTTTGGCATGAAGAAATGAAAGTATTTAAGAATATAGAGTTTCCGTCATATTCCGGAACTATTGCGAAAATTGCAGATATTTTGTATAGCTCTACAGTAGGAGTCGCAGCACCTTGTCTTGTAGTTGCCATTTCAAATATTCAAATGTTACGAAAATAAAAATTAAATAAAGCAGTAAAATGGAATAAGCAATCACACAAAAATTTATCAAAATTCAAAATTGTGTATGAGTAAATTGGTTAAAAGAATATTAAATTCAATAGTTTGTGAACATAAAATAAAATAAAGCGAGGTAAAATAATGGAGAATAATAATAAATTCGTTTAAAAAATTATTCAATAGCTTAAAATGTGGTTCAAAGGAATAAGAAATATATGAAAATTTTAATCGAGAGAACTGATAATAATAATATAAAAATAAATATAAAAATCGTTTCAATTGATAAATAATTAAATCAAAAACGAGATGTTTCTACATACGTTATTAGTACCCCAGGCATAGGACTTGTTCTGCGGAAGCGTCGACTGGTTAGCTGTATCGTTGCGTGTTCCTGGTCTTCGCCGCTACAGTTGTTGTCTCAAACAGGTAAGTCTTGTCCACGATGATTTGGAAATCTCCACAGTCAGTTAGTATGCACGTGTTCTAACTGTGTTGGACAATCCTACTGACTGCGCCAATTTTATATCTTTGATTTCACTTTAGACTTTTTAAAAAAATATATTTTATTTAAAACACAATATCAAAAAATTAACACTTAAGACTTGTAAAAAATAATGAAATAAAAATTGAAACTAAAACTAACTGGACAGAATAAAATATTATAATGACGACCATGTTATCGCTTCGGTTGTATTTATGATTTTATAAAGCTGAAGTCAGCGAAAAGATATTCACACGATGCGTTCCCACGTTAACATCGAAATACCAGGAAGCTGTCAGCGTAATATGATACCGTTGCATCATACACCTGTGTACAATTAACACCTAACATATATATAAATTAGTTGAGTGTATATTTTCTTCATTTTAGGTCTTTACGAATGATAAGATTGTGTTTATTTCATATGTTTTAATGATGACATTTTGATCATGTTTTTGGCCTTGTTCAAATTTATTCTAAAACTACAGCATTAGTACTAATGAAGTCACAATTTTTTCTGCTAAAGATTTTACATTTTTTTACTTGACACGATAGAAACTTTTTCTATCATTGTCTCTGAAAGGACACACAATGTTAGTTTTTAGTTTTGTGACAAGTAAAGAAATGTAAAATGTTTAGCAGAAAAAAATGTGACTTCACATTTAGTTTTTAGATTTGAAAAAGGCCAAAATCATGGCTGAAATGTCATCATTAAAAATGAAATAAACACTATCTTATCATTTGTAACAACCTAAAATAAATATATCATATGGTTTTGGTTTTCATCCCTAGTTGACAAATGAATACTCTTGGTAGCATAGGTAAAATGATGTTTTGGTCGCATATGCCCTCTTCAGGTTGGTTTACATTATCCTAATATCAATCAGCTTATACTTTTTGTCAAGTAACTAGAAATGGGACAGGCAGAAAGAGGGAGCATGTGAACCATTCCAAAATAGGGGCAATACACACTTATTATACAAATAACCCAGAATGATGATGATCAGTTATCAACTATATGGAACCTGGAACGCATAAGACATGTGTCTGTGTACAAGAGAGCAATTTATAGTGGATGGTTATAAGAAATTAACACAAATTTTGAAAGTCTATAAAATTGTGAATCAGTTTAATTTCAGTTTTATGTTTTATATTAACATCATATGTTTTATTTATATGGTTCCTTAAAGATTCTAAACAACTGCAATGACTAAATTCGACGTCCTAGTCCACTTTGCTGTAGTACTTTTTTGATACTATTTTACTCTCTCCACTTTATTTGGGGCCATAATATTGAAACAAATTTCCGCACCAACTTAAATAATGTTAATGTGGTTCCTTAGATTTTATGAAAAGATTCTAAACAATTGCCATGACCAAATTCGACGTCCTAGTCCACTTTGCTGTGGTACTTTTTTGATACTATTTCACTGTTTCAGCTTTATGTGGGTCAAAATATTTAAACAAATTTCCGCACCAACATTAGATAATGTTTATATGGTTCCTTAGATTTATTGGAGAGATTCTAAACAACTGCAATGACCAAATTCTACGCCCTAGTCTACTTCGTTATAGTACTTTGTGTGATACTTTTTACTCTCTCCACTTTATTTGGGGCCAAAATATTTAAACAAATTGCCGCACCAACTTTAAATAATGTTTATATGGTCCGATTATGCAAAGACTCTAAACAACTGCCATGACCAAATTCGATGTCCTAGTCCACTTTGCTATAGTACTTTTTTGAAAAATGCTAAGCAACTGCCATGATCAAATTCGACATTCTAGTCCACTTTGCTGTAATATTTTTTTGATACTTTTTTACTCTCTCTGCATTATTGGGGGCCAAAGTATTTAAACAAATTTCCGCACCATATTTAAATAACGTTTAATGGTTTCTTAGATTTTATGGAAAGATTCTAAACAACTGCCATGACAAAATTCGACGTCCTAGTCTACTTTGTTGTAGTACTTTTTTGATGCTTTTGTTCTTTGTTTTGTCTTTTGTCTTTTTGTTTCTTTTTCTTTGATTTATTTGTGGCTAAAGTATTTCAACAAATAATGTTACTATGGTTCTTTAGATTTAATTCAAAGATTCTAAACAACTGCCATGACCAAACTCGACGTCTACGACTACTTTGCTGTAGTACTTTGTGTGATACTATTTTACTCTCTCCACTTTGTTTGGGGCCAAAATACTTAATCAAATTCCCGCACCAATTTTAAATAATGTTTATATGGTTCCTTAGATTTAATGGAGAGATTCTAAACAACGGCTATGACCAAATTCGACATCCTAATCCACTTTGCTGTAGTACTTTTTTGATATTTTTTTACTCTCTCTGTTTATTGGGGGCCAAAATATTTAAACAAATTTCCGTACCAACTTTAAATAATGTTTATGTTGTTCCTTAGATTTAATGGAAAGATTCTAAACACCTGCCAAGACCAAATTCGATGTCCTAGTGTACTTTGTTAGTAGATAAGCAAAGCGGTTTCTGGGGCGGAAGTGAGCATAAAGGTATCCACCAGTCATCGAGTTCTCGCCGGGAGCTCCTGCCGCGCGTGTTTGGATCATTTGGAATGGTCGTGGGTGCCCGAAAGACAGTCGCAGAGGTGCGCGCCATCATGAAAGCAATTGTATTGTGGGTTGCGTGTGTTATGCACGCCATTTGTTGTTGGTTGTGGTGGTTAGAGAGAAAAAAAACTAAATACTTAGCCGGGTATCGAACGCGGCTTGCCTGATTACAAAGTCAGGTGCCCAGCGAGCTGCGCTAATGCGATTAATCGATGTGAAAAGGTATGGTATATGCCCGTTCTCGTTGTTCGGTTGGCCGGGAGCGCAAATCTGTCCTGCCGCCGCATTTCAAGCGTCTAAATGCGGTATTTTATTTAAGGTGTTGGGTTGTTGGTAGTTTGGACTATTTGTGAGTACACGAAGAAGCCAAAGAAATAATAATTTATTTAGCGACTATCAAGTATGTACCGTCAACGGAAATGGTGAGCGCAACGAAAAGACACTGTGATAAAGGTGGATTAACACTATCCGCATGGCCTGATGGTGCTGTGTGTATATAGAACGCCATCTGTCTGAATTCAACGACGACAATATAAAATAAGGAAACTAAACCGCAACTGCAATGTGTTGTCACATTTATTGTGTAAGGTTCAGCATGTTTGCATTCGGTGGTTGCAGACAGGGTAGACACGCCAATTATCGATTCGAATTGGGATGCAGTTACTTATTCAAACCCATATTTTTATTTATCCAAGGAAGATAGGAAATTGTTGCGAACGTAAAAAATCCAGCTTGAGATATTCCGGTGGATATATGGCATATATGGAAATAAACAACATTCTAAGGACACATATAACAAATGTAAATTATATTTTCATTAAATGTCATCAAAAATATAATTTCCGTATCATAAATTGGAAGAATGAATTTGGGTGAAATTAAAGTTGTTAACATCGAAACACTAGACGAACAAGCATACTGAAGGGAAGTCAACAGCAACTGTCATCAGATTGTTGGAATGATATACAGTTGGAATGTTGAGAAATTTGCTGGAAATGATGTGATTCGTATTGGGTGATTATAAGATTGTATGGACACAGTTACTAGTCAACCACAGCTAAAAATGTGATATTCAATTACCACCAGTTTTGTCACCGAGAATTTGTCACTGGAAAAGGTTACTATACTCAACTGTCGCGAACCAAACCACAACCAAATCAGTGCTATCGAAATGAAATAGAAAAAATTGACCCATAGGATGATGGCCCGTAGAAACGACTGGGACAGAAGAAATCGCAGCTGGAAATGGTTGGAGCCTCTATAAAAGCTAGAAATGGCCCGTAGAAAAAACTGGGACAGTAGAAACGGCTGGTAGAAATGGTTAAATCCACTACAAACGCTAGGTCCGTAGAAACGACAGGAACCGAAGAAACGGTGGTTGGAAATGGTTGGAGTCGCTACAAAAGCTAGAAACGGCCCGTAGAAACGACTGGGACAGTAGAAATCGCTGCTAGAAATGGTTGGAGCCGCTACGAAAGCTAGTAATGGCCCGTAGAAACGACTGGGACAGTAGAAACCGCTGGTAGAAATGATTGAATCCACTACAAAAGCTAGGTCCGTAGAAACGACAGGAACCGTAGAAAAGATGGTTGGATACAGGTTGGAGCCTCTATAAAAGCTAGAATTGGCCCGTAAAAACGACTGGAACCGTTAGAAATAATTAAATGGTCGAAGTAAGGGCGTTGCAAAGCGTAGAAATGTTTGAAACCGTTACAAAGGCTAGGGCCGTAGAAACGACAGCAACCGTAGAAATGACTGGTGAGTTTAAACAAAGCCACTACAAATACTAGAAACTGTTGCTACAAATGGTTTGAAACAAATCCGTTGGAAAAAGTAGAGACTAGGAATGTAGGAAATGGGATAGTGGGAATAAAGATATAACTTTTTCTAAGTCAGAGGAACAAACAAATCTTTTCTATGACAAGTACTCAAAGCGTATTCACTGGTACATAAAAACTTTTTTCTAGGTGCACAAAACGTTAGCCCTCAACGAGAAAACACCAGTCTACTACAAACAAATGTTTCTATCACATATAACTTTTTCTAAGACAGAGGTCAGTGCAAACAAATCTTTTCTAGGTACTCAGCTTCTAGCTTTTATAGAGGCTCCAACCATTTCTACCAGCCGTTTCTACTGCCCCAGTCGTATTTCTAGCTTTTGTAGCTGCTCCAACCATTTCTAGCAGCGATTATCGAAATGACATAGAAAAAATTGACTCATAGAATGAAGAGCGTCCAGGGATAGTTGGTTGAAGAAAAGATTTCAAATTCGGAATGGTTGAAGTCTAGTAGTTAGGTTCTGGCAGGTCGTAAATTTTACTTGAAACGCATTATTTCTAAACATAAATGTCATAGAAATTGACACTGATATATTATAATATATATCATAATATATTTTGTTTGAAATTGAATTCTTAAAATAATTTTGATTGTTGTACTATTTTTTATCGATTTAAGTGCTTCAACAGCGCCTTAATATTATAATATTATTAGTATTAGCTTTTATAACGAACCAAAGCAGATAAAAGGAACTTGTGTACGTTTTCAGAGATCTAAGGAAATATGGAAATCTGGCGTGGCTGCCCCTGAAAAGCGGGCCTTCCGGTCATGACGTCATAAGCTGCACTCTCATCAGCTGATTTATTAGCAGACCACCTGCTAACCATCAGTTTGTTTATCTTATATGCTTATAACGAATAGATATGTCCCTATTTCAAAGTTTCCAAAGTAGGATTCCGTTTCATATTTGACGAGTGTCTTTATGCCACTAGAAATACTAGAAATGATAGGTTAGTTGAAACAAAGCCGCTACAAACGGTTAAAATGACTAGTACAAGAACGTTGCAAATGGCTGATGCCACTAGAAATGGTAGGTTAGTTGGAAACGGAAACATTACAGATTCTAGAAACGGTAGGAAGGTTGAAGCAGGGACGTTAGAAATGTTGCGCAAGGGTTCGATAGTTGGAAATGTAATGATGACAAAGCGTACCGGTACATAAAACTTTTTTCTAAGACAGGTATTGAAAATTTTATCATCAATCGGTTATTAGTTATAAACTTTTTCTAAGAGAAAACAAGAAACATCAGCCGTTTGCTGCTACTCACTATAAATCTTTCTATCACATATAACTTTTTCTAAGACAGGTACTCAAAACTTTAGCATCAAAACTAATTTCAGTACTTAGACATAAACTTTTTTCTAAAAGAATACAACCAAGAAAATCAAGTCGTTTGCTGCGTTTTTCAAATTTTTCTACTAATGAATTGTTGATATGAGAGTAAAATGTACAAAGTACTGTATAACATCTTATTCTTGAAACAGCTGAACCTAAATTAGGCCGATCCGTTAAACAAATGTTTACCAAAGAACGCTGTCTGTAAGGGGGAAGCTTAAAAATGTTTACTTTTATATATCAAATTATGTTGTTGAAATAACTTCGTTGATATTCAAACTCAAAGTTTGAAAAAAGTTATGAAAAAAACAAGATTTAACAAGATGTCAGAGAGGCACCTAATGTTATTTCCAGAAGTACGTTGTAGCAAACAACCTCCTTTCTCAAAACAGAGATAACAAAACCATAAAGTTAAATATAAAAATATTCTTGACTGCTCAGGGGAACAAAAGTCCTAGAACTTTTACTGCTATTGTCCTTTGAATAATAAACATAAATAATGGTCTGTAACACTTGACAAAGTTATTATAGAAAAAAGATCGAAGTTCATACTTACACCCCTGTCAGACCCCTAGAAGGCTTTCATGCAGGATTATGGCATGCTAGCTTTCGACATGTTGAAAGACAAAGTAACGAACCACCACACGCAGCCAAAACTGAGAATTTGTCACTGGAGAACGCTACTAGACCCAGTGTAACGCAAAACCTCTCTCGAGAGATATTTTGTTGGTTAGACAATACACCTATCTCTCACCTGTCTTGGCGATATGGTGCCGATAGGCTGCTCAGTTAGTATCCGGTGGCGTGAGTTCGTTGTTCAATCGGCAGAAGGACTATGCAAGGGCACCAGGCCAATGGATACACAGAGTTCACAAGAAAAAAACGACAAGATAACGAGAATTTATTTTATTTAATTACAAATTAACCAATTTTTCTATTAGTTAAGTTGGTAACAGAGAACAAAATTTAAAACAATCGAGGTATATAAAAACTGTTAGAGTGAAGTTACAAACAAAACAATCTATAAATTCTTGCCTTACAATATCCTCGGTAGGAATGCCTTTCCGTTGGTGGGTCTGCGTCCAAGGTCCTGATCCTGGAGCTATATGCCAACCAGCATCTGGAGTTCCAATAACTCAGGGCGGCCAGGAGTTGCCACTGTCCTACCAGAGGACAAGTCGAATGAGGTAGTACTGCCAGAGTTCTGCTCCCTTGATATGAGGCTAGTGGTTACGTATCTGGGCCCTCTTAGCCCCAGTTGATGGCATACATGAAAAAATTTATTGGCCAATTAGTTATAGCCCTTAGAGTATCGATACTGAATTTTCCCCCTGACTAGTATAGGCCTATATATGCTCTATAGGATCGGTTCGGCACGTGTATGAGGTGAGGCACCCTACCTTAGTTTTCCCTAACTTCTTCACCCTAAATTTACTATTTGAATACTACCAAAAATGAATGAAAAATACTTTAACTAATAAAGGTAAATTTGAAGTGCTTCAAATTCTAGGTAAAAATAGATAACGATAAGACTTAAGGTAAATTGCAACTGCTAGTTATAGTTTCAAATTAATTTAGATTTAAATAACAAATCAATTATTAATTACAGGTAAAATTTAACGGTAAATCAGATATATAAACAATTACGTTTGAGAGCTAATAATGTGTTTAAAGATAACGGTATAATTCAACATCTAATGTGCCTTCTAATCCGACAAACCGTTCGACGACTGAATGAAAGCGAATTTCTTCAGAAATAATGGGAAAACTCAGTACTCTAAATTAATGTCAATGTACGGTACTTTAAAAATGATAAGGTAATATACAATAAAAATGATTATTGCATCTATATCCATAAATATATAAAAAAAATCAGATGTGAAATCTGGTCATAAACATTTCCCCAAGTTAAACAATTAAAATAAAGAAAACTAGGCGTTGCAAAATGCTTTAGCTTAGAACCTGCTTGGCTCTCTACCGCAAACTTAGAGAAAGGAAATTAAAAATTTTAAATTTGATTTATCTTTAACCAAGCAGACAAGCAACCACCAATCTGGGCCAATAAATAATGAAAGACCAGCGAGTGACTTAAAAAATATATATATTTACTGGTATGTCTGTATATAAATCCAATTCAATAACATAGAAATATATATGAAATACTTAAGAAAAAAGGAAAAAAAATAATAGAAATTTTTAAGCCACTCACATGATCATCCTTAGTTGCAGTCCAACCCAGTTGGGAAGCTTCGTCAGCTACTAAATTTTGCCTCACAGGAGATTTCGTCAAGTGGATCAATTTGTCCTTTCCTGAATTTTGGTAGATATTGTCAATCAAACTCTCCAGATTCACCGATACCTAAAAATGCAAAAGAGACCGGCAATAATTGTTCTCTTTTTCCTTTATTTTTTTTATCACGATACGTGTGAAATCTCTAGCAACTAACGATTGCTTATCGATGCCAACTACGTCGCAGATGCAAAGCAAAAAAAATTACAAAAAAAATTATTGAACTACGCAGTTAAGTCACCAACTATTTAGCGTTGCAAGAAAACGCGGTATATCGATATTAAGATGAATATGAAACCAGATTCACCTAAAGTTTCTTTCCAAAATTATTAATAGATACGATAAAATATGCACTATAGCCGATAAAAAAACTATAAAAAAAATTCATTCGATAAATCAAACTATAACGATGAGCTGAATCCGCTTAATTACAATCAAAGGTACTGTAATAAGGAAAAAAACGATAAATTAAGCAAATTCTAGCAGATATTTTTCACGATAAAGATAAAGAATTTCCCAATAAAAAAATTAACTCGGAACGAAATTCGCACACATACCGTCTTTATGCTGGTCGGAACAGAAGAGAGAACAAAATCTGCTTCGACAAGCGTTTATCCCACTTGTCCCATGATAAAAGTAGGGAAAGGAAATGACATATTAAAATTTCAAATTTTATTGAGCGCGAAAGCAGGAATATTATTCAATAGTTGGTCAATACAGGAACTAATACAAGATAATTTCGATAAAAGAATAAAGCAAAATTTTACTAATTAAATCATAGATAAAATTTTATTAATGACAGTTTCCTTCTTCCCAACAAAATTATATTTATTTAATATTTCAAGTTTGGACGGAAATTACATCAAACTAGCACGTGATGTTCGTTCTGTCAAGACATCACCGCGCCAAATCAAAGGACAGAGTTGGACTTAGAATACCTTCCAAACGAATTAACTGTTATTTAGCAATTAAAAGCGAAAAAGCGATTGCATAACCGACTAAAATATGAGTATTTACTTACGTGTTTATTTATTAAAGTAAAGACACTGTTTTATTACAGTAGAACTCAGTTCAGAAAACGATACAATTAGAAAAGTGCTTTAAAAAATATAAAAGGTAATTTATTAATGCGACAAATATTAGTAAATATCAATGTAACGGGGAGAACGGCAATTCACCCGTTACACACCCCTCTAACCCGGAGTAAAGAAAGGATTTTTGAGAAGGTCAACCTGAAAAAAAACCTTTCGTAAGCTATAAGAGAACCTACAGAATAAGCAACGATATTAGATTTCCGAAATCAATTTCCTAAATTTTACCAAGATAATACAGTTCTGAAAATGAATCGCGACATGGGATGCTAAATAGTATAATTACTCTTAAATAAGATATGAAAATATTCAATTCGGAAACATTGAGTTTATAAGATAAAAGGTACCTACTTTAGGTGGTCCCTGTATGTGAGTTATGAAACGTTTGACCAACTAAATGAATAAGATAATGACTACTAAATTCAAGTCAACAACAGAAAGTTGATATCGGTACTAAAATTCGGAAAGGTAGATAAAAGATAGATAAAAGGAAAAAATATGTTAACGGTATAAAATTACAAAGTCGGTAGCAATAATAATAATAATACAAGGGAATGATCCCAAGTTAATTAGCGAGAAAAAAACAAGACACGTAATATTTACAATGCAATTTAAATGCAGATAAATTGATAAGGTAAAGATATAATACAATAATGAATTATTGCCATTCAGATAATTGTGTTACTTAACGACTGTGGAAAGCAAACGAGATAATTCATAAGGTACAAACGGTAAGGTAAATGCATAATCCACAATCTAGCGAACACTTAGGCATCAAAAGTACACCTTGATAAGGGCTCTCTATTTAAGAGGGACGATAAGTGAGGTAAGGCATATTTTCCTAATGCCTATACAGATAGAAAACAGATAAAAGCCTAATTATTACGAGAAAGCTAAATTCATAATAACGATAACGATATAACGGAATTGGTATGGCAACAAGATAATAGGTTTTACTCTACATATACAATGCGAAAAACTCTTCAAAAGATACACGAGACAACAAAATTATTTTTATTACACCTAAACGAGACTCGACATTGAATTCTTAATAGGATAAGTACTGGTGGCATAGGCCGAAAGGTGTCTCTCACTTCTCCTAGTTCCAGGATCTCCATCGCACCAGGGTACAGACACTCTTCTCGAGTCAAGATGGAAAACGCTCGCCATCGAGCTGCCTGTATCCACCACATCCCCAGTGCGTAGGAGGAACCCATTCCCCGACACGGAGAAGCAGATTTGCCACGTGGCGGTCCACCAGCGGAAGAGAAAAATAAAAAGAAAGAAACAAAAAACTCTAAAGTATACTCGCAATTTAGAGCTGTCGGCCAATCCTCCGGCATGGCGATTCATGGGGCTGAGAATGAGCACAGTAGTAACCCCCCCAGCATAGATATTGCTGCCCCGTAGGTAACACAACGCTCCGAGTGGTACGCCCCCGTGCTCAATCCTATCACGAACCTCAGCTTGTCGGAGCATGACCCACACACCTCTAAAAAGGGTCCTGTATACCAAAATAACGATTAAACGATAGAATTCTCTGGAATTCCTATCGAAGATAACACCTTGTTACACCAAGGGAGATACTAATTATAATTTTACCCCAATATTCTGGACATGGAAAGTAAATAAGAGAATGAGAGAACGGTATATTACGATAAATCCCAGGAAGAAAATGAACGATAATAGAAGGTTAACCCAAAAATAGAAAAAGGAAAAGAAAAGATTCAGAAAATATACCTTTGTATATGTCATATTGCTGAAAATGGAAATCACAAAAATATGGTAAATTATCTGAGAAAAATTAAGATATAGAAAACGATATACTGTCACAGGTCAGATATCCAGAAGGATAGTAAGTTCCAAAAATTGTTCTACAAAGAACAGCAAATCTAAATAAGAACTTCACATCCATTAAAGGGATAAGGTATTGAAGATCGATAACAGCTTTCGCTCAGGTACACCTAAATCAGATATCAAGAAAACCTGTTACTTTTCAGAGGAAGATAGAAAAAGATAAACGAACGGTAAGGTAGAACGGTAAATATTTTTGAAGCGGAAAAAGTGAGAAACTCCAGCTCTAACACAATGCGCAAAACCTCCATCCTCTACATAAACACAGAACCTAGGACGGCAAAACTGCACTACATGTCCAAGTTCCAAAATAGAGCAACTCCAGCCTACAACCAAAATAACAGCCCTAACACACTGTCCAGAGCCTGGAGTCTCTAAAAAAACAATAACTGGCTTCCATGGCCACGGTAAGGTACAATACGGTACACTGCTTCAAAGCAGTCAAACGGTAAGAGAATAGACGAGATTACAAGAAAAACGATAAGATTCACTTCATCATACTTCAAAAAGATAATCCCTCTGAAAGATAAACATAGCTAGAGTTAAAGAGATATTTACCATAAAATAAGCAAGGTAAGGGAATGCCAATATGTAATGTTAACAAAGAGAGAAAGATAATATTTCAACAACTATACACGAGAAATTGGGATATTGGAATTCAAGATAATTGTTCTCAAAGAACATCAGATAAGGCAAGAAAACCAAATCTCCAATTTAAAAATGCAGTTCATATCGGTAAGAGCCTACGCCCAAGAAAGGTTGCATTAAACACGGTATTTTCTGTGAAAAATTATCAGTAACGGTGCAAAGGTAGCGATATCAAAATTAGAAAGTGATGACAAGATAGACTTTCCATCCTCAGGGACGGTATCACTAGAAGGTGGCAAGATAAGTTAACTATCAGCCCTAAATCCTAGACACGAATGACTCAACTAATTTAAATAAGGTAAAAGCATTAAGCCACGGTATGGATCTTCTAGAAAGATAAAACATAGTGAAAATAATGAGGATTAAAGAAAAGGGAACCAAAATTAGATTTATGCATAATATTTAACGATACTATCATAGATAAAAAATGTCATCAGCTTTGGCAATCCTGAAGGGACGATAATTTCCAAATAACAGCAAATCAGCATGAAACGACAACAACATTGATGTTATAGATAAGGCAAGTGACCATTTGGAAGATTTTTACTCCCTAGTTGGTAACATGGACTACCAGAAGTATTCTCCAAGCCCTCCTGGAGACCTAGAAAAATGTTATTTAGTCTTAAGAGACCTAGATGGTAAAAGAAAAGATATAGGGCCAGTTAGGGGACTTTTACCCCTGCGCTTGGTTTCACCGCCTTGGGGTATTCGTAGGCCCACCCAAGAGACCATGAAAAACGATACGAAAGATAGGAAAGATATGAATTAGTCTACAGGAGACCTGGATGTTATGGCAATAGATAGAATCCAGTTGGACGGCTTTTACCTCCGCGCATCGTTTCACCGCCTTGGGGTATTCGTAGGCCCACCCAAGAGACCACGAAAAGATAGGAAGATAGGAAAGATATAGGTACGACAAGGCAAAGAAAGATAAAAGATACGATAATACAAAATCAAAGTCAGATAACGAGAAGACAAGTCGGTAGTGAAGATCAGTCGATAAAGAGAATATGTAATAGATGGGTACGATACAACTTAGTCCAGAGCAGAATCATGTTCGGAGTCCCAAGAATCATCCGATACATGTTCATCCTTAGTGTCAGGGTTGGAAAAATATGGTTTCAAGTCTTTTACACAGTTAATAACCCAATTTACTATTACTACTACATACTGATTTTTCAATCGGAAACAAGGATCCGGACCTAATAAATCAGCCGAAAATTTCTGAAAAGCAAGGTCGATATTACAATAAAATCCCTGAATGGATGTTTTCGGAATGGGCTGAGACAAGGAATCAACAATAACATTAGGAAAGCTCTTTAGAGATACTTCTTGTTCTTTAAAATCAGGCTGTAGACTTCTGGTTAAGTCTAAATCTGTTGGAAGGGTATTAAGGGCAGAAATTTGCGAAATCTTATACGATAATGATGAGAAGTTAGCTTTCATCTAAAATAGTTGAAGAAAATCCATTCCCAAGATAAGAGTGTGCTTAACAGACGGAATGACATAGACCCTAAGGGATTTAAACGACATTATTTACGGAAATAGGTAAGACAACATATCCCAATAGGTCTTGTGGTTTCCCATCAGCGGTAGTTATTAACACGGCATCATGATATTGAATCGGTAACTTGAAATCCTTTAACATAGAGAACCCTGAGGAACCTAAAACGGATGAGGTACTACCACTATCAACTAAAGCGGTGATTTCACGGTCAAAAACGTTAACAGATAGATAAGGCCTGTTGTCATGAGGTTTATTCGCGAAAAGAGGGCTTAGATTACAGGAAGGATGACAAAATTCTCTGACCTTTTCAAGCCAAAGATTCCACTCCTTGCGGGTGGAAGAGATAGGGGGTTTTACGTGGACTTCTTTCCTTTGCCCTTGCCTTTTCCTTGGGCATCGGTAGGAGGAACGGAACTGTTTCCTGGACTTTGGTTGGAAGTACTGGCGATGGCGCCCAGATAACCATCTCCAATCGGTACGTTTTTTGGAATCCTAGATAGGCAACGATGACAGTTTCTCTTCGTGACTTCTTTAGCACCACATCCAAAGCAAAATAGCTTCTTAGGGCGACGGCAATTGGAATAAGTATGTCCCACGGTATTGCAGTTCCAACAACGAAGACCAGATACGGTAACGGTACTTATATTGCGAGATGACGATAAAAAGGAGGAAAAACTTTGATTACGATAAGAGTTATTCTTGGGTACACCAGGTAATGAGACAGAAAAACTTAAGTCAGGCTCCAATAAATTATAGAAGTGCTTGGAGGTGGTTTATAGCGTTTGCTCCACGACATAGACTCTTCTAGTTGTCTACAGATGTCAGACAGCTGGTCAACTGTATCAATTTGAAGTAAAGCGAGATGGGAAAGAAAATGAGGAGCTAAATTTCGACGATTTTATTAACGATAGTTTTCTCATCTAATTTGACGGTAAGACGATTGAACAAACCAACCATACAAGCTATATATAGGGTGACCTTTTCATTAATTCCTTGAGTGCGAGAGTCAATTTCCTTATGTAGGTCTTCTTCATAAAAGTACGGTAAGAAATCTCTTTTCAGTTTCTGAACTAACTGGTCCCAAGTGCTGACTTTATCCTTAATGCTGTTATACCAAGTTAGGGCTGTCCCTTTAAATAAGTCACAAGCGGAAGTAAATAACTCAACTTTGGTGACACCTCGAGCAATACGGAGAGTCTCAACCTTTTCAAGGAAAGAATGAACGGATTCCCTTGGAGTGTGTCCGGAAAAATGGAGATTCCACTTATAAGGTGCGATAGATCGAGAGACAGAAGGACTGGGAGTAAATTCATGACCAGAAGAGGTCCTTTGGGGAGTAGAAGCAGAAGGTACTAATTTGAAGGCTAAATCCCCCTCTAACTTTAAAAGTTCAGTTTGCAAGTCGGCCTTTGTCCTTTCTTCTTCTGAATTTTCTGACAGCCTATGGATTCTACCTGAGAGATGAGTTAAACGGGACGAAATTCTTTTATACAATGGACAGGAGATAGAACCAGTAAAGTTAGCAACTTGGGTATTCAAGTCATTGACAGTTTCCCTAATTTCGGCGGTATCTACATCAGGGGAAAGAGGACTACCAACACTACTCTGCACAAAACTCCTGTTTGCAGTTTCCTGACTTAAGGCTCCTCTAAGTAACTTACGTTTAGAGTCGACATCCCCAATGGGCTTTATCCACCGGATCTACAGTTCATAATCCAATTCCTTAACTCTCAAATGGTTGAGTTCCATCGCAAGACAAATGGACATGAGATAAAAGATAAATAAAGAGAAACCAGTAAGATAACAGAGTTACGAGATAGGGAAGTATTTCAGAGGTATGCTTACCCCCACGGTAATTAAATATTGAATGAAATGGAAACGATAAATTAAGATAAATCCAATTCACTCAACAGCGATAATAGATATAGTGGGTGCAACGATAACTGAAATAATTCTTCAACAGGGTAAATAAGATAACGGTAAATTAGATCAAGATAAGATAAAAGGTAAATAAGATATATCATATATATAAGGTACGACAAATAAACAATTATTAAATCTCTCAATTATGTTAGATAAATGGTTTAAGTTAATAAATTCGATAAAACAATATGATCAAAATATTGAGGTTATTAAACGATAATGTTCATCAACAGATGATTTAAATTTCCACGATAATTGAATCTGATAGATAACTAGATATTCGATACTCAAAACTGGAACTCCAGTTGCAATCCATTTTTTTTCTTGTTTCGCTGTGCACCTCCACAGGCCAAATTTATAAGATAAATCCTTCAGCCAATGTCCCAATTTTTGAAGCAATATATTCGAGAGCCCCACGTTGGGCGCCAATTTTGTAACGCAAAACCTCTTGAGAGAGATATCTTGTTGGTTAGACAATACACCTCTCTCTCACCTGTCTTGGCGATATGGTGCCCAGTTAGTATCCGGTGGCGTGAGTTCGTTGTTCAATTGGCAGAAGGACTATGCAAGGGCGCCAGTTCACAAGAAAAAAACGACAAGATAACGAGAATTTACAATTTATTTTATTTAATTACAAATTAACCAATTTTTCTATTAGTTAAGTTGGTAACAGAGAACAAACAAAACAATCTATAAATTCTTGCCTTACAATATCCTCGGTAGGAATGCCTTTCCGTTGGTGGGTCTGCTGTCCAAGGTCCTGATCCTGGAGCTATATTCCAACCAGCAACTGGGGTTCTAATAACTCAGGGCGGCCAGGAGTTTCCACTGTCCTACCAGAGGACAAGTCGAATCAGGTAGTACTGCCAGAGTTCAGTTCCCTTTATATGAGGCTAGTGGTTACGTATCTGGGCACTCTTAGCCCCAGTTGATGGCATACATGAAAAAATTTATTGGCCAATTAGTTATAGCCCTTAGAGTATCGATACTGAATTTCCCCCTGACTAGTATAGGCGTATATATGCTCTATAGGATCGGTTCGGCACGTGTATGAGGTGAGGCACCCTACCTTAGTTTTCCCTAACTTCTTCACCCTAAATTTACTATTTGAATACTACCAAAAATTAATGAAAAATACTTTAACTAATAAAGGTAAATTTGAAATGCTTCAAATTCTAGGTAAAAATAGATAACGATAAGACTTGCAAATTGCAACTGCTAGTTATAGTTTCAAATTAATTTAGATTTAAATAACAAATCAATTATTAATTACAGGTAAAATTTAACGGTAAATCAGATATATAAACAATTACGTTTGAGAGCTAATAATGTGTTTAAAGATAACGGTATAATTCAACATCTAATGTGCCTTCTAATCCGACAAACCGTTCGACGACTGAATGAAAGCGAATTTCCTCGGAGATAATGGGAAAACTCAGTACTCTAAATTAATGTCAATGTACGGTACTTTAAAAATGATAAGGTAATATACAATAAAAATTATTATTGCATCTATATCCATAAATATATAAAAAAAATCAGATGTGAAATCTGGTCATGAACCAGCCCAAGTAAAACAATTAAAATAAAGAAAACTAGGAGTAGCAAAATGCTTTAGCTCAGAACTTGCTTGGCTCTCTACCGCAAACTTAGAGAAAGGAAATTAAAAATTTTAAATTTGATTTATCTTTAACCAAGCAGACAAGCAATCACCAATCTGGGCCAATAAATAATGAAAGACCAGCGAGTGACTTAAAATATATATATATATATATATATATATATATATATATATATATATATATTTACTGGTATGTCTGTATATAAATCCAATTCAATAACACAGAAATATATATGAAATACTTAAGGAGATGCAAAAAAATAGAAATTTTTAAGCCACTCACATGATCATCCTTAGTTGCAGTCCAACCCAGTTGAGAAGCTTCGTCAGCTACTAAATTTTGCCTCACAGGAGATTTCGTCTAGTGCATCAATTTGTCCTTTCCTGAATTTTGGTAGATATTGTCAATCAAACTCTCCAGATTCACCGATACCTAAAAATGCAAAAGAGACCGGCAATAATTGTTCTCTTTTTCCTTTATTTTTTTTATCACGATACGTGTGAAATCTCTAACTAACGATTGCTTATCGATGCCAACTACGTCGCAGATGCAAAGCAAAAAAAATTACAAAAAAAATTATTGAACTACGCAGTTAAGTCACCAACTATTTAGCGTTGCAAGAAAACGCGGTATATCGATATTAAGATGAATATGAAACCAAATTCACCCAAAGTTTCTTTCCAAAATTCTTAATAGATACGATACGATAAAATATGCACTATAGCCGATAAAAAAACTATAAAAAAAATTCATTCGATAAATCAAACTATAACGTCATCGTTATAGTTGAATCTGTAATAGGAACGAAGTAGTTCATCGTGTAACTCCCCAAGTCCATCAACCGCGATAAACAGAGATTTATGGTTCTGTTAGCTCTTAGTCATAAGTAACCAACAAATGATGAACATGAGTAGCTTATGACGTCATAGTAAAAGGGGAGGGAGGCCCTTCAAACAGGGCGGTTAGGGTAGGTTAGGTTCGGTCGATCCTAACCTACCCTCGATCTTAAGTCGTTCAATCGAACCTAATCTAACCTCAGTTGATACCATCTAACTGCCCTGTTTGAAGGGCATCCCTCCCCTTTTACAATGGTTACAATGGTTTCAAGGTTAAGAAAATCGCAATGAATGATAGTGATGCAGATATCAAATAAAGCACAAACATCGTATATTTTTAGAATATTTGAATGATTAATTTCAATTTAACAAGAATTTCTACTCAATATTTAAACCATATGACTTTTATTTCACAGTTTAGATTGTCAACTCTTTCTAGCAACAGTCATTTAATTCAAAGCAAAGTGTTATTGGAAGAACAATATTGTTACATCAAACACCCGTACAGTATTTCAAATGATTGATTGATA
The DNA here is from genome assembly GCA_034190945.1 of Octodonta nipae. Taxonomy (NCBI): domain Eukaryota; kingdom Metazoa; phylum Arthropoda; class Insecta; order Coleoptera; family Chrysomelidae; genus Octodonta; species Octodonta nipae. The sequence goes on along the minus strand of CM067221.1, from coordinate 56,276,442 downwards.
CTCTAAGATACGAATAAATTCATTTCTAATGGATACTTCTGTTTTGACAAATTATAACCTTCGCTAACATCTTCACTCAAGGTTAAGAAAACCGCAATGAATGATAGTGATGCAGATATCAAATAAAGCACAAAGATCGTATATATTTAGAATATTTGAATGATTAATTTCAATTTAACAAGAATTTCTACTCAGTATTTTACATTTCTTTTAAATAATTTCTTTTTCGGTGGTGTGTTGTTGTCTGTGTGCGGTGTTGAATGGCTACCTTTTGAACTAAATATTTTGAATATTTAGCTATGATAAATACTGAAAAAATCTCAACCATTAAGTCTTGCAATAGATTATTTAATACGCATATAATTTAACTGAAAAAATGTTAATTTGATGCTACGAATTTTGTTGTGGCTCCGTTTACAAACTTTTGAATGATTTGGCTGTTTTATCTTCATTGTGTATATCTAAGCAGGGTTAAAAGCATGTGGAGTGAGGAATTGAACTTGTCTTTTTTCTGCTATCGGAGTTTTTTGCTTTGGTTGTGACTGGGTCTAGTAGCGTTCTCCAGTGACAAATTCTCAGTTTTGGCTGCGTGTGGTGGTTCGTTACTTTGTCTTTCAACATGCCGAAAGCAAGCATGCCATAATCCTACATGAAAGCCTTCTAGGGGTCTGACAGGGGTGTAAGTATGAACTTCGATCTTTTTTCTATAATAACTTTGTCAAGTGTTACAGACCATTATTTATCTTTATTATTCAAAGGAAAATAGCGGTAAAAGTTCTAGGACTTTTGTTTCCCTGAGCAGTCAAGAATATTTTTATATTTAACTTTATGGTTTTGTTATATCCGTTTTGAGAAAGGAGGTTGTTTGCTACAACGTACTTCTGGAAATAACATTAGGTGCCTCTCTGACATCTTGCTAAATCTTGTTTTTTTTCATAACTTTTTTCAAACTTTGAGTTTGAATATCAACGAAGTTATTTCAACAACATAATTTGGGATATATAAGTAAACATTTTTAAGCTTCCCCCTTAAAGACAGCGTTCTTTGGTAAACATTTGTTTAACGGATCGGCCTAATTTAGGTTCAGCTGCTTCAAGAATAAGATGTTATACAGTACTTTGTACATTTTACTCTCATATCAACAATTCATTAGTAGAAATATTTGAAAAACGCAGCAAAACGACTTGATTTTCTTGGTTGTATTCTTTTAGAAAAAAGTTTATGTCTAAGTACTGAAATTAGTTTTGATGCTAAAGTTTTGAGAAAAAGTTATATGTGATAGAAAGATTTATAGTGAGTAGCAGCAAACGGCTGATGTTTCTTGTTTTCTCTTAGAAACAGTTTATAACTAATAACCGATTGATGATAAAATTTTGAATACCTGTCTTAGAAAAAAGTTTTATGTACCGGTTTTTTTGTTAGAAAAAACGCTTTGTCATCATTACATTTCCAACTATCGAACCCTTGTGCAACATTTCTAACGCCCCTGCTTCAACCTTCCTACCGTTTCTAGAATCTGTAATGTTTCCGTTTCCAACTAACCTACCATTTCTAGAGGCATCAGCCATTTGCAACGTTCATTTTAACCGTTTGTAGCGGCTTTGTTTCAACTAACCTATCATTTCTAGTATTTCTAGTGGCATAAAGACACTCGTCAAATATGGAACGGAATCCTACTTTGGAAACTTTGAAATCGGGACATATCTATTCTTTATAAGCATATAAGATAAACAAACTGATGGTTAGCAGGTGGTCTGCTAATAAATCAGCCGATGAGAGTGCAGCTTATGACGTCATGACCGGAAGGCCCGGTTTTCAGCGGCAGCCACGCCAGATTTCCATATTTCCTTAGATCTCTGAAAACGTACACAAGTTCCTTTTATCTGCTTTGGTTCGTTATAAAAGCTAATACTAATAATATTATAATATTAAGGCGCTGTTGAAGCACTTAAATCGATAAAAAATACTATAACAATCAAAATTATTTTAAGAATTCATTTTCAAACAAAATATATTATGATATATATTATAATATATCAGTGTCAATTTCTATGACATTTATGTTTAGAAATAATGCGTTTCAAGTAAAATTTACGAACTGCCAGAACCTAACTACTAGACTTCAACCATTCCGAATTTGAAATCTTTTCTTCAACCAACTATCCCAGGACGCTCTTCATCCTATGAGTCAATTTTTTCTATGTCATTTCGATAATCGCTGCTAGAAATGGTTGGAGCCGCTACAAAAGCTAGAAATACGACTGGGACAGTAGAAACGGCTGGTAGAAATGGTTGGAGCCTCTATAAAAGCTAGAAACTGAGTACCTAGAAAAGATTTGTTTGTACTGACCTCTGTCTTAGAAAAAGTTATATGTGATAGAAACATTTGTTTGTAGTAGACTGATGTTTTCTCTTTGATGGCTAAAGTTTTGTGCACCAAGAAAACAGTTTTTATGTACCAGTGAATACGCTTTGAGTACCTGTCATAGAAAAGATTTGTTTGTTCCTACCTCTGACTTAGAAAAAGTTATATCTTTATTCCCACTATCCCATTTCCAACATTCCTGGTCTCTACTTTTTCCAACGGATTTGTTTCAAGCCATTTGTAGCAAAAGTTTCTAGCATTAGTAGTGGCTTTGTTTAAACTCACCAGTCATTTCTACGGTTGCTGTCGTTTCTACGGCCCTAGCCTTTGCAACGGTTTCAAACATTTCTACCCTTTGCAACGCCCTTACTTCAACCATTCAGTTATTTCTAACGGTTCCAGTCGTTTGTACGGTTACAGTCGTTTTTACGGGCCATTTCTAGCTTTTATAGAGGCTCCAACCTGTATCCAAGCACCGTTTCTACGGTTCCTGTCGTTTCTACGGACCTAGCTTTTGTAGTGGATGCAACCATTTGTACCAGCCGTTTCTACTGTCCCAGTCGTTTCTACGGGCCATTTCTAGATTTTATAGAGGCTCCAACCATTTCCAGTTGCGATTTCTTCTGTCCCAGTCGTTTCTACGGGTCATTTCTAGCTTTTGTAGCGGCTTCAACATTTCTAGTAGAGATTTCTAAGTTTCGAGTCGTTTCTACAGGCCATTTCTAGCTTTTGTATCAGTTCTGCACCAACCATTCTACCGTTTTTAAAGTTCTAGTCGTTTCTACCAGCCGTTTCTACTGTCCTAGTCGTTTCTACGGACCATTACTAGCTTTTGTAGAGGCTCCAACCATTTCTACCAGCGATTTCTATTGTCCTAGTCGTTTCTACGGGACGTTTCTAGCTTTTGTAGTGGATTCAACCAGTTCTAGCAGCGATTTCTACTGTCCCAGTCGTTTCTACGGGCCATTTCTAACTTTTATAGAGGCTCCAGCCATTTCCAGCTGCGATTTCTTCTGTCACAGTCGTTTCTACGGGTCATCATCCTATGGGTCAATTTTTTCTGTCATTTCGATAACACTGATTTGGTTGTGGTTTGGTTCGCGACAGTTGTGTATAGTAACCTTTTCCAGTGACAAATTCTCGGTGACAAAACTGGTGGTAATTGAATATCACATTTTTAGCTGTGGTTGACTAGTAACTCTGTCCATACAATCTTATAATCTCCCAATACGAATCACATCATTTCCAGCAATTTTCTCAACATTCCAACTGTTTATCATTCCAACAATTAGATGACAGTTGCTTTTGACTACCCTTCAGTCTGCTTGTTCGTTTAGTGTTTCGATGTTAACAACTTTAATTTCACCCAAATTCATTTTTCCAATTTATGAGAAGGAAATTAGATTTTTGATGACCTTTAATGAAAATACAATTTACATTTGTTATATGTGTCCTTAGAATGTTGTTTATTTCCATATATGCCATATATCCACCGGAATATCTCAAGCTGTGTTTTTTACGTTCGCAACAATGTCCTATCTTCCTTGGATAAATAAAAATATGGGTTTGAATAAGTAACTGCATTCCAATTCGAATCGATAATTATTTAACAATAAATTCGCCATTTTGGTTAAATCCTTGTATGTCTACCGTTGCTGTCTTCATTATTACTACCAATCAACTAAATAGCTAGATTTAATATAAATGCCAATTTTCCGAATGCAAACATGCTGAATTTTAACATATTGAATTTCTGTGTATCAAATTTTAACATGTTGAATGCCGAATTTTCACATACTGACCCACTAACATTCAGAATAACATTTTTTATTTAAACCAACCTGGCTGTCTATTCCCAGTATATTTCCATAATTTCTTACAAATTATTGAATTTTTATATCACATTTTCTGTTCTAAATGTGACAACGCATTTTTTTATCTTGCAGTTGCGGTTTAGTTTCCTTATATTTGTTATTGTCGTCGTTGAATTCTTCCGGGTCAGACAGAGATATTTATAATCGGGGCTATTTATTTTCCAATGTTCTATATACACACAGTAAATTAATTGGAGAAGGCTATTGGGATAGTATTCTCAGGTATTTTGGTAAAATATTTGGTTGTGTTTCGGTATGAAATAAAACATTATAACAGGTCATTATTAAGTATATTATGGGAGCATTATATTTGGATAGTGTTAATCTCGGGTATTTTGTTTTAATGATATATTTGATGGTGTTTTTTTTGACAAGAAAAAATCTTTTAGCTTAAACATGATATCACATGTCTTTTCGTTGCGGTCACCATTTCCGTTGATGGTATTAAAGGCATACTTGAACTAGTCGCTAAATAAATTATTATTTCTTTGAATTTGAATATGTGGTTGGATGATGGCGACCTTACTATAACGTGTACAAAGACAAGATCACAAATAGTTTTAGGTATTAAGAATGTTCTGCATATTCATAATATACTATATGCTAACTTATTTAAACAATTGTCTAGTATTAATATATCCATTATTTACACCTTAAATAAAATAACGCATTTAGACGCTTGAAATATTAAAAATTTCGCTCGGCGTCCGACGAAACCAAGGAGTTGCCGTTCTTGCGAAGACAATAATTTTTTACAGCCAACAAAATACCATATCCCAATACCGCATTCAGACTCTTGAAACAATATTTTTTTTCTAAGTTTCAAAGCGATGTCCGACGATAGTTGCCGCGCCACGGACTTGCGCATTTTTACAACCAACAAAATACCACATCCTCCCATCCAAACTCTAGCATTAAATATCCAAATTCCCCATCCAAATTCTACCATCAAATATCCAAGCCGCCAACAGAACAACGCCCAAAAACACGCGCCCGCGCAACGGTCATATACTATACCGTTTCAAATAAACATTTCTTGATTAATCGCATTAGCGCAACTTGTTGGACACCTGACTTTGTTATCAGACAAGCCGCGTTCGATACCCGGCCAAGAATTTAGCTTTTTTCTCTCTAACCACCACAACCAACAACAGATGGCGTGCACCCCTGCAACCCACAATACAATTGCTTTCATTTATTAACAACAGATGGCGCGCAACTCTGCGACACACACAAATGTCTTACGCGCACCCCTACGACCACCCCCAATGTCTTCTTCTTCCCAATGGCTTCTTCTTCTTATCCAAACAACAACTACCAACAGCTCGGCAGCACCTCCCGGCGAGAACTCGATGATTGGTTACCTTTATGCCCATTTCCGCCCCAGAAACCGCTTTGCTTATCTACTTTTGTTGTAGTACTTTGTTTGATGTTTTTCCTCTCTCTGCTTTATTTGTGGCTAAAGTATTTTAACAAATTTCCACACCAACATTAAATAACGTTTATATGGTTCACTAGCTTTAATGGAAAGATTCTAAACAACTGCCATGACCAAATTCGACGTCATAGTCCACTTTGCTGTAGTACTTTTTGGATACTTTTTTACTCTCTGCTTTATTGGGGGCAAAGTATTTAAACAAATCCGCACCAATTTTAAATAAAGTTTATATGGTTCCTTAGATTTAATGGAAAGATTCTAAATAACTGCCATGACCAAATTCGACATCTTAGTCCACCTTGCAGTAATACATTTTTCATACTTTTTTACTATCTCTGCACTATTGCTCTATTGGCGGTCAAAGTATTTAAACCAAATTCCGCACCAACCTTTATTTATGTTTACATGGTTCCCTAGATGTATGGCAAGATTTTAAACATCTGTCATGACCAAATTCGACATCCAAAACTACTATGTTGTTGCACTTTGTGGGATTCTTTTTTACTCTCTCCACTTTATTTTGGGGCCCACATATTTAAAAAAATTCGCCACCAATTTTAAATAATGTTTATATGATTCCTTAGATTTAATAGAAAGATTCTAAACAACCGCCATGACCAAATTCGACGTCCAAATTTACTTTGCTGTAGTAGTTTTTTGATAATTTTTACTATCTCTGTTCTATTGGGGGCCAAAGTTATTATACAAATTTTCACACCAACTTTAAATGATGTTTATGTGGTTCCTTAGATTTAATGGAAAGATTATAAACAACTGCCATGACCAAATTCGACGTACTAATGTACTTTGTTGTAGTACTTTGTTTGCTTATTTTTTTCTCTCTCTCTGCTTTATTTGTGGCTAAAGTATTTTAGCAAATTTCCGCCCCAACATTAAATAATGTTAATACGGTTCCTTAGATTTAATGGAAAGATTCTAAACAACTGCCACGACCAAATTCGACGTCCTAGTGCTCTTCGCTGTAGTACTGTTTTGATACTTTTTGCTCCCTCTGTTTATTGGATGCCAAAATATTTAAACAAATTTCTGCAACAACTTTAAATAATGTTTATGTGGTTGCTTCGATTTATTGGAAAGATGCTAAATAACTGCCATGACCAAATTCGACGTCCTAGTCTACTTTGTTGCAGTACTCTCTTTGATGCTGTTTTCTTTCTTTGCTTTATTTGTGGCTAAAGAATTTTATCAAATTTCCGACCAACATTAAATAATGTTTATATGGTTCCTTAGATTTAATAGAAAGATTCTAAACAACTGCCATGACCAAATTCGACGTCCTAGTCCACTTTGCTGTAGTACTTTTTTGATAATATTTTACTATTTCAACTTTATTGTGGGCCAGAATATTTAAACAAATTGAATGGAAAGATTCTAAACAACTGCCATGACCAAATTCGACGTCCTAGTACACTTTGCTGCAGTACATTTTTGATACTTTTTTAATATCTCTGCACTATTGGGGGGGGGGGGCAAAAGTATTTAAACAAATTTCCGTACCAACTTTAATGTATGTTTATATGGTTCCTTAGATTTAATGGAAAGATTTTAAACAACTGCCATGACCAAACTCGACGTCCAAGACTACTTTGTTGTAGAAATTTGTGTGATAATTTTTACTCTCTCCACTTTATTTGTGGCCAAAATATATAAATAAATTTCCGCACCAACTTTAAATAATTCTTATAAGGGTCCGTAGATTTAATGGAAAGATTCTAAACAACTGCCATGACCAAATTCGATGTCCGAGTTTACCTTGCTGTAGTACTTTTTTGATACTGTTACGAGAATTCATCCGACAGCTGGTGCAATCGCCCATCAACCAATTCGTGGAAGGGACATTATTCCGATAAATTCTGGGATTCCGAAATGTTTGTCTCTCAACAGGCGGAGCGCTGCCGTTACTGGGAATTCCCTTAAAGCTTCCAGAACATGATAGAGTTTCTTGATGGTTCGTGGACGTACCAGACAATTCCGAGATAAATATATAAAATGAACAGCTGGCGATAGGAGCCATTCAGTTGTCGACGGTCATATTGCATAGTTAAGATAAAATGTAAATAGTAGTTTCTATGAATATAAATTGTGTAAAAGTAGTGGCAAGAAATTAGAGTGAGTTGGACTGTGTTTTTAATAAATCCAAGAACTGAACTGAACCCGAGTGTGAAAATAAAAACATTACAGTGGTGTCAGGTGTGGGGTGTATTTGTGGAGCTTTATAAGTGGAAAATAAATAGACTGACAACGTTTAAAAACGTGATTTTGGACCAATTGACTGATTTAAAAAAAGAACTGGAGGAAAGGGATTTAGAAATTAGTGGAAAGAAAAGTGAATTAGGACAACGGCTGCGAGATGCCCTAATAAATGAAGGTAACGATCCCGATACGTATTTGTTTGAAGTTTCTGGTAATGGAGATATGAGTATGGTATTAAAAAAATGGAAGAAAATTTAGAAAGTAAACTACAAAGATTACAAGATAATTCTAAAATGATAAAAGAGGTTTTAGAAGACAAATTGCTAGAAAATTCTAAAACTCTAGAAGAGAAATTGCTAGAAAATTCTAAAAACTTGAAGGAGACGCTAGCAGAAAATTCTAAAATCTTAGAAGACAAGTTACTAGAAAATTCTAAAACACTAGAAGACAAATTAGTGGAAAATTCTAACCCTTAGAAGATAATTTGAAAAGCTTGATACAGAAAAATTCAGAACTGCTCGAAAAGAGAATAGTTGAAAATGAAGCTCGGATGGAAGAGCTAAAACGGACAATGGTCGAAGAGCTAAAGCACACGACAGTCAAAAATGAAACGCAGGTAGAAGAGCTAAAGCAGACAATAGTCGAAAATGAAACGCGGATAGAAGAGCTAAAACAGATAATGGAGGGTGAGATTAGCAAAATACGAGAACAGGTAGTCACAATACAAAGGGGAGAAACTCCATCAAAGACAGAAAGCAGAAGCAGTCCGGAAGTAGTAGATTTGAAAATTGGCCTCGAGGGAACTAATTATCGGCGCCAATTCGTGGCTGCAGCTAAGCTAAATGGATGGTCAGCAGAGGAGAAGGCAATCGCATTAACCCTAGTCTTAAGAGGGGATGCTACAGATATCTTACAAACATTGAATACCTCGGAGCAAGAATACTACGAACAACTGGTCAAACATTTAGAACTGCGGTATGGACAAACCCATTTGGAGCACGTTTATCACTCCCAACTGAAAATCGCCACCAAAAACCGAATGAATCCCTTCAAAAGTTTGAAGCTGATATTGCCCGTCTGGTTCGCCTTGCCTATTCAGCCACACCGGAAAATGTGATAGAAAGGTTAGCAGTACAAGCGTTTTTGGATGGACTGCGGGACAACGAAGCAAGACAAGCATTGACACTAGCTCGACCGACTCAATTAGTGGAAGCACTTGCTCGAGCGCTAGAATTCGAGGCTGCGAAAAATACCTGCAGAGGTCAAGCCAGGGTCCGAATCATGGACGGAGAATCAGAAGATGGCGGAACTGATAAAGCCTCTGTAAGGAAGATACTATAGGAAATCCTTACCGAAAAAAGGCAACTGAGGTGTTGTAAGTGTGGTAAGGTAGGACACATTCGGAGTCGTTGCAAGGAAAGCAACGGAGGCCCGACTTCCTCGTCGGAAAACTAAAGAGGGTTGATGTGAAGGGGCCATCGTCGACCTGTAGCCAACAAGCCCCAACTATCAACGCATATGTCGCCTCGCTACGCAACCACGTTAACAGTGTCTTTATAGATGACTTTATTAATAAGACGCAATGTGTAATGCTGCTGGATACAGGTGCGACAAAAACAGTTATAAGGCCCAACATTGTTTTAGATACAATGATAAAACCAACAAAATGGCAACTGCGAACAGCGACAGGAGAAGCAGCGAAAGTCCATGGTGAAATACAGGTTGAAACAACCTTCCTACATCGCGCATTAGTGGCAAACATCGAAGACGAAGTTATCATTGGAATGGATGTAATGAGCTCCAAGGGATTCCAGTTAAACTTCAAATATGGAATTCTGCGAGTGAATGACGAAGAAGTGGTGCTTCATGGAAAAGATGACATAGTGCTTCGAGCTATCTTAGCAGAGGAAGTCAATGTTCCGGAAAGAGCTGAAATCATTATAGATGCTTGCTTAGATGGGAAAGCTAAAGCTGGAACAGTAATAATATTTGATCCCGAACTTAACGACGGAAATGTAGGCAGAGGAGTCGCACTGGGGAAGACCCTGTTTCATGCCAGGGAGATTGTACCAGTAAGAGCAATGAACCTGAATCATTACTCGGTTGTGCTAAAGAAAGGAACAACTTTGAGCCATTGTTCTACAGTTTCCTCTGTTGTCAGAAGCACACAGCATGCAGAAATAACACCAGGTAAACTATCTGAGGAACTGGAAAAACTCATCACCGATTCATCTAAGAATTTGAAACCAAACCAGAAAGCAACATTGAGGGACATCGTTAGAAAGTACCAGGATATCTTCGATGTAGGGAACGGCAAAAGAGGACGAACCGATCTGGTGAAACATAAAATTAATACCCGAGACGCTCAGCCTATTCGACAGTCGGCGAGGAGACTACCCCTAGCCAAAAGAGAATAAGCCGATAGAATAGTCCACGAAATGGAGGAAGAAGGTGTTATTGAACCATCCAATACCCCTTGGGCTTCTCCAGTTGTCTTGGTAAAAAAGAAAGACGGTTCCACTCGATTTTGCATGGACTATCGGCAACTAAATAACGCAACGAAAAAAGATAGCTATCCCCTACCAAGAATAGACGATACCCTAGATACGTTGGCTGGATCGAAGATGTTTTCCACCCTGGACTTGAAGAGCGGTTATTGGCAGGTGGAACTTGCTAAAGAAGACCGAGAAAAGACTGCTTTTATCATCGGCTCAGGACTTTACCAATTCACGGTGATTCCGTTTGGGTTGTGCAATGCCCCAGCGATGTTTGAAAGAATGATGGAAACAGTGTTAAAAGGGCTTTCATGGAAAACGTGCCTGGTGTATCTCCGTAGAGGGTGTAGCTGTTGATAAACAGAAAGTCAAAGCTGTCCAGGAATGGCCCATACCTAAAGATATCCACCAGTTAAGAAGTTTCCTGGGGTTCTGCACGTACTATCGTCGTACGTCGCCGGATTTGCCAACATCGCCAAGCCACTTACTAGACTCTCAGAGGGGAAGGTGCAGTACCAGTGGGACGGGGAATGCCAACGATCATTCGAGACGCTGAAAAGAGCATTGACGAGTGCCCCGTCTTAAGTAATCCTTTGGTAGATGGGAATTTCGTTTTGGATACCGACGCAAGCAATGTCGGAATTGGTGGGGTGCTTTCACAGATCCAAGACGGTCAGAAGAAAGTCATCGGCTATTTCAGCAAGACCTTGAGCAAGCCTGAACGGAATTACTGTGTTACTCGCAGGGAACTCTTGGCTGTGGTAAAGGGGGTAGAACATTTCTACAAGTAGCTCTATGGTAAAAGATTCCTCCTGAGGACTGATCATGCAGCACTGAAGTGGCTCCTGCAGTTTAAAAACAAGTGGCCAGGTGAACATCGAGCTGGAACAAGCCATAAGAATGCTGATGCCCTATCGAGGAGACCATGCCCTGATTATTGCAAACATTGTCAGCGAGCAGAAGAAAAAGGGGCTGTTCTCTGTAGAACTACCGCCATCGATAACCATTGGCAATCGGCGGAGATGGAAAAAGACCAGAAATTAGATCCAGATTTGAAAGAGGTTATCCGGTGGAAGGAAGAAGACCGCAAACCTACGTGGCAAGAGATTTCCCGATACTCACCAACCATAAAGTCGTACTGGGCTCAGTTGAACTCCCTCATCCTGGAAAATGGACTTCTCAAGCGCGTCCTGGAATCCCAGAAATAGGAGACCAAAGGTTTTACGAGAACTACATGATGGTACAACTGGAGGACATCTGGGAGTAACGAAAACACTGGGGAAGTTGAGAGAACGTTTCTATTGGGTAAACTGCCAAGTGGATGTCAAGAACTGGTGCGGGAAATGTACTGTTTGTGCAGCAAGTAATGGGCCTCAGAAGCGTCCAAAAGCTCCCATGAAGCAATATAACGTGGGCAGTCCATTCGAAAGAGTAGCCATTGATGTTGCCGGTCCATTTCATGAATCCGACTCTGGAAATAAATACATTCTGGTGGTGATGGACTATTTTAGTAAATGGGCCGAAGCATATGCCTTGCCGAATCAAGAAGCCTTGACCTTTGCTGATGTCCTTGTCAAGGAATGGATCACTCGTTTTGGTGTTCCCTTGGAGTTGCATTCAGACCAAGGTGGGAATTTCGAGTCTACTCTTTTCCAAGACGTCTGCAAGCTCTTGAAGATCAATAAAACACGGTCAACAGCATTACACCCGCAATCCGATGGAATGGTAGAACGAATGAATAGAACCATTAACCGCCATTTGTCAAAGGTAGTCTCTGACCACCAAAGAGACTGGGACCAGTATCTGCACTTGTTTCTAATGGCATATCGTTCGTCTGTGCACGAGTCCACGGGTCAGACCCCGGCCAGTATTATCATGGGACGAGAATTAAGACTACCATGCGATTTGAAGTTTGGATGTCCCCCAGGAGAAGAGACCGCAGGTGAAGACTATGTCAGCCAGCTTCATCAAAAGATGAACGACATCCATGAACGAGTCCGGTTAAACATGGAGAATGCCAGTGCCCGAATGAAGGAAGCCTACGACATCAAAGCCGAGGGCGGAGATTTCAAGTTGATGATCTTGTTTGGTTGTATAACCCGCAACGTCGTCGTGGATATTCGCCCAAGCTACAGAGATCTTGGGAGGGGCCGTACCAAATTGTGAAGAAAATCAACGTTGTCTACAGATTAAAGAAGCTACCTCGGGGAAAACCAAAGGTCGTACATTTCAACCGGTTAGCTCCTTATGCCGGAAGTCATGACAGCGAAGATGACCAAGCCCAAGTTCGCAACATCCAACCACCCGATGACGAGATAACCTTCGAGCAGTTTATGGCACTGTACTCTGATGGGCAAAAAGTGCAGCACGACGTAGCGAGAGAGGAACCCCGAGACCTGTTTGAGGTGCCCTGGCTCATTGTGTGGCTCGAAATCTCCGGATGTCCAGAGGAATAGCCAAGGTGTTTGCCAAAAAGTACGGCCAGTTCCAGAAGCTACGGGTTCCAGAGGTAGGGAAAGTCCTTCATCTCGAAGACAAACAACCAGTGAGTACCAGTGACATCTTTTATTTGGTAACGAAAGCATTCTCGCAGAACAAGCCAACATATAGCGATCTTTGGAAGACTCTGGTAGAATTGAGGAATGTGGAATGAGGAAAGATAGCCTGCTGGTTAGATGGACTGAATTGGAGGGTGGTGAGAAGTATGATGGAAACAATCTTTCGATTCAGTGGCGTCGACATCCTGGTATGCTGTCTCAATACTCGCAGCCCAGATTCGAAGACCGTTGACTGTTACTTCCACCCAACTTCCCGTTGTCGAAATGGAGAGTCCTGCAAATATCGTCACACCAGGAAGGATTCTGGGACATTCCGGGACGAAATGGTCTTAAGGAGGGGACAATGTTTCGAGAATTCATCCAACAGCTGGTGCAATCGACCATAAACCAATTCGTGGAAAGGACATTATTCCGATAAATTCTGGGAACCCGAAATGTTTGTCTCTCAACAGGCGGACCGCTGCCGTTACTGGGAATTCCCTTAAAGCTTCCAGAACATGATAGAGTTTCTTGATAGTTCGTGGACGTACCAGACAATTCCGAGATAAATATATAAAATGAACAGCTGGCGATAGGAGGCATTCAGTTTTCGACGGTCTTATTGCATAGTAAAGATAAAATGTCAATAGTAGTTTCTGTGAATATACATTGTATAAAAGTAGTGGAAATAAATTACACTGAGTTGGACTGTGTTTAAATATATATAAAGTATTTTAAATGTTTAAAATATAATAATAATTTGAATGTAATTGTTTTACGAAGGCACAAACCTTATCAGGAAATCAGCATAATTTTTGGTATAAGCATTAAGCAGGTGGAAACATATTTATAATTTGGATTAGATTCATGAATCTGCAGTGGTCTAAAATTTATAGGTGGGCATTAACTGGTTAATCCGTTAATCGTTATTTAACGAAGTTAACAATCTGGTGAACCGATTAACTTTTAAGTTAACTTCAAAAAATGTTAACGCTCTTGTTAACTTCCGTTAAATTGAACTTCCGTTAATTTTAGTCCGTTACATTAGTCGATTGCTGACATGCTGTCATTTTGTTTGTTTGAACTACGCGCCACGCCAGGCTCGTATGTTCGGCAAGTCGAATGGTGAACGATATCATATCGATGACATGTGCGAAGTGGGCGTGTAAGTGTGATGCTATATAACTTATGCTCTTGGAGGGAGGATTTAATGTCTTCTTGTCTATGATTTAATGCTAGGAATGGTGTGAGTGTAAACAAATCTGCTCAGTCTCACTCAAGACTTAATTCAGGGTAAAGTTCAAGCATATCTTGGGACTACTACCAACCATTGTGACAACAGCGTTCAAACTGCAAGACCTTAGCCTCCAAGTGCATTGGTGTACCCCTTTGGCCAATGCCCTATTATCTGGAATAAAAAAGATTTGAATTGTTTATAGAAGACGAAGTAACCCAGCTTGCTGCAGCCCTTCACCCAAAGTTTCGTCTACTGTGGCTGTAAGAGTATGATAGCAGCAAATTCTCAACAGTCAGGAAGCTTATGCGGAAGCAACAGTTGAAGATGCTCTGATTAAAGAAAGAGAAGCAAACGCAAAAGGATAATATGGGGATTAGCGGAAGCAGCAATAATGAAGAAGAAGGGGATCATTTTTACAGCACTATTACTCAATCTGAAGAAAATTGGTCTAGAGGCTACAAATCTTTGAAAAATAAAGCTCAGAATTAGATAAGAACTTGGCTAGACACGAAATCGAAAGAATCTTTTACGGATGCTGCCTCTCTAGGTGAACCAGTTTCAATAAATGTTTTTATTAAATATAACACTGCTATCCCATCTAGTGCTGCAGTAGAACGTTTTTCTACGGGCAAAGATATTTTACTAATTTTTATGAAGGGGAACATGCACCTAATGCAAAATTACGATTAATATTAGCCTTATCTCGGGCTACTTTATTATTGAAATAAATAAATGTGTGTTTAATTCTTTCTATTTGTTTTTTTTTTAATTTTATTTAACTATTTGACCTATTACTCCCAGCTCAAAAGCAGTATAAGTTTTGATTGGTTAACTTTTAATTGTTAACTTTAACTTGCCTTAATTTTTCGAAAATTTAACGCTCTACCGATTATCGAAGTTAACTTTTTAACTAAGGAATTAACGATTAACGAAGTTAGTTTTTGGATTAACTGTGCCCACCTTTGCTAAAATTTCACAATGATCATCCAAAGAACTTGTAAATTATTTTAGTCCTCTTTACGTTAGTAGAAAATCCCCACAAACTCGAGGAATCCAATAACTCAGCAAAGTTCTTTTTCAGATTATAAAAATAAACCAACTGTTAAAGCTATGACAGTTACAATACTTGGAGGGTTAACTGACTTCTTATATATTCCCTGTTTATGGAGGATATACTACTCTAATTCTAGAAAGAACTATCTTGATGCAAATGTGTAACTCAGAAGATTCTGTTATAGCGTATAAAGGGTTTGATATCCAAGTGTAACGGAAATTCCCCATGACACACTTGTGTAACATTAATAAACAATTATGGTATAACATGCAAATCATCATCAACAATTTCTAGGTAACTTCATTAAATACAGCCCGTCACCTTAGTTTATCACGTATACCAAATATTTGTAATTGCACATCAATCGACCTGATGGAGCACTTTTGATAATGAGGTCAATCGCAAACATCAGTCGATCCGTTAGAAATACAGTACTGTAATGAATAGATGTAACTAGCTTAATGTAACTATCTGATTAGTTGTAATAAATATTTAGTCTTTACAACTTGTATCATTGGTCGAGGCGCTGCCTGTGACATTCATAATATATCAATGGCGATCCTAAAACAAATAATGAACAATCTCCACCAGAAGAATCTTAAATATTCCAACGTTTTTTGATAAACAAATTAGATATGAGGGGCAGCAAAAATAAAAGATAAGAAAGATTGACATTAAAAGAATTATATTGTCCAAGTTATTCGGTTAGCAAGAACATTTAAATATTTTAAAATGCCCAATGAATTCTATACAAACAGTTTTCGCCGATGACATAATTTTTGTCTGCGCTTAATGTGAGATAATTTTTGAAAGAAAATAATAATATTCTATGGGTAAATCATTTTTTTAATGAAGTTATTGTTTTAATGTATTCAAATATCACACTTTTTTCATTTTTACAACCTTAGTATTTAACTCATAATTTTCCTCTAATCATACTTAATACTGAAAATAAAATCTGAAATTTTGTTTAATTGTGCTAAGTATGTAATTATTTTAATTAAATGTATAAAGAACTTTGTTTATGATTACTTTTAAAAAAAAACTTTCAACTATTTTTTCAATAAATGCAAAATTTCTATCAATGTGTAACAGTAACACCGTAATATTTCTTTAAATGTATAAACTACAAAAATACACACCTGTTTGTTACCACAATACAATTGACCCTGTACTTGAAAACAATAGTCATGCCTTTCATTCAACTTATACACTCTTTTCTCACACAAGCAAATATTGCCTACTGTTTCTGAGGATATGGCTTGGTCTTTAGGACTAAAGGGGCATTTGACTTTAATATAAGTATAATCTCAAATTAATTGATGGATTAATTTGAGATTTTACTTATATTAAAATGAAATGTACCTACAGATGTGTAGAGGAAACTAAAAATTGATATTTGATAAAACTTCGTGTTTTCATTGCTAGAATTTCATGCTTTATCCTTACCTAATAGCGGGATTCATTGATAAATTAGATTCAACAACTCATTCAGAAGTCTCGTGTAATCAAAAGAAGAACAAATTTTGCCAAATTCGGAACTATTAGGACGAATTCTTCGTTCTTTTAACTAAAACTTATTATTGGACTGTCCTCTAGTATACAATTCAATTTCTACCATTGTCTCCTGAGATATATTATCAAAATTGTTACTTTGTAAAAACTTTTCGTCAGCACGCTTCTGACAATAATCGTGATCATTATAAAAGGAAAATACAGACGCTGCTTTCAAATAGTGCTTAGTGCTAACTCAGGAAAATGTTCTAAACTAATTCCAGCATAATTTATCCAATGATTTCTAAAAATAGTTGGATATTTGAAATTTTTTTACACTCATCTGGTCCCGGATCTAAATTTGCTAATTTTCTTTTCAAACTTTGTATTCGTGGCAAAGCAAAATCCTGAATTTTAATTGGTGATCCTTTGAAGTTTGATGTCAGATAGAATGTCTGTTAACTTTGTGTACAAGTTTGTCTACTCATAAATATTTTCATTTTTCACAAATTCTTTAAGGGCTTTAAAAACCACACATGTTTATAATATTTTTATATACTCCGTGGGTTCAATTAAAATTTTAAAACTAATATTTACTCTCACTTTTTAGAAACTTTTATTTACATGAAATATACACAACAGCTGATTCGAATATCACAAATATAATACAACATAAGCTCTTCGCTAAACTCACTCCTGCGATGATGGGTTGCTCCTTTTAAAATCGGCATCGAATTCTCCAGTACAATCCATTATCAATTCTATAGTTGCCGAGCTATTTCGAGATTATTTTTTTGTCCTAACAGCGATCGATGTCTTGGAATGAAACCAGGGCCGGCTTAGGTAAATTTTGTTACAATAAGCTAGGGCCTTTACCGGCAGCACATTCACATTGTACTTCCGAAATATATTTGAAGCGAGTTATCTGAAAGTCAACAGTATAAATAATTGCCTTTCTATGCTCTGAAGCAATTAACTGCACCCTTAACAGCTTGAAGAAATACTGTTCAAAAAATAATCTAAAGAAATTACATGAGATGCATTCAAATCATTATAATTGATAATATCAGGTAAGGTAAATACGTAATTTTGTCTTGTTCTGCATGATTATAAATAAATAACTTATCATAATGTTGCAACCATCAAATTATTTTCATCTACATAAAATTGTCTATTATTTCTTCACAAGTTCAGCTTCTTTAAGTCAATATTATTTCCACTCATACTTCTATTCATGTCATTTAAATTTCGTGGAATCGTACCTTTTGGCCCACTAGCGACACCAAACGATGGAATAACGTCTATGGGAAAACTAGGCAGAGCTAATTACGTCATAAGGTGTTCGAAATTTTTTAACATTGATCAAGCAATCCTTGTGAAATATTCTTGACTGTTCCAATGATTTTGGCAGTTCCCCGTCCCGTGGTTATATATACTGATATATACAATGGTTAATGTTAAGTTAATACCAAAAATTAAGTAGACGGAAATGGCTTCTTTTTAATTATTTGCTTTTTCTTATTAAACAATAATGGATTTCGCTTTATTATATTTATTGACTGTATTTTTATTGAATAGAACAGAATGTAAGTTTCTTGATTTTGCAAACAGTAAATATTTGGAAAGAGCTTTAACCACTTTAATTGCAGGTCAAATGCGTCTTCAAATTACAAAAAATATTAATGACTTTTTCACACCAGTTACTACCCCTTTCGTTGAAGAACGGGAAGGTTCCAGTTTTTCTTTAATTTGCGAATTAATTTCCAATGACAACAGCGATTCCGTTGATGAAAATTTAATATGGGTGGTGAAAAGCGAGTTTAATTCAAGTTTAACCAAGTAAGTATACTATTTCAAACTGATTGTTTCTTTTTTCAAAAAAATAAACCGAAAATCATTATTTGGTTAGAGGACAATTGTCAGTAATAGCAATGCTTTGAAAAATAAGTTATCTCAACAGCTCAGAATAATTTTTAAAACCACTAGATTTATTGGCAACTGGCCTCTACAAACAAATCTACTAAATTAGTATATCTTTGTGTGTTGAACTTAGAAGTCATGACCTTACCATAACTGGCAAATTATAATGATACATTTTCAAAACAGGTTTTTGAAATTGAAAATAAAACATTAAACAAATATTAACTGACTTCCAAATATAGGTAACTAAAAGGTTGAAAATAATTATAACAAAATACAATAAACAACACATTCAATGTTGTTCAGTACCTAAACACACTGTAAAAAAATGTAAACATTAAAACATACTCTTTCTGCACAAATTAATTAGCTACCTCTCTAGTATATTATTGAAGTCATTACAAACAAAATGAGCTTGTTACTTTGATTTAAGAAGCTGAAAAACTTGACTATACTAGATGCCTGCAATCTACAGAGAAAATGTTCAAATTTGTGATTTAAACTGCTGGTGCCTACTGTTTCTGCCATGGGCCTGTTTTTGGTATAGGGACAGGCTAATCACAAAAAAAATGTTCTAGAGAGGGGCAAATAAGAAAAAAATTGCCCTATAGCAAGTCAGAATTTTTTTTTGGCCCAGGATGGGAAGTTAGCAAATTTATGGGATGCTTTTAAGGCTTTATGGCAGGTTTTTCAAGTCCAGGGGAGCAGCTGTCCTCCTCAGTACACCCATGGTACCAGCACTATTACATAGGAATTAAAATATTTATGAGGAACTGAATGTCTGTTATGTCACTACAATGGAATTTTTGATAAGAAAATGGTATTTTTTTGGGGATTTTCTGCAAAACTGCATGTTGTAAGTCACTATAAGTATTTGAGACTACCTAGACATCTTCCTTAATAGATTACAATTTATAAAACTATACAAATTGATAAGGGTTTTGGACAAATGGACTAATAGAATTATTTTCCCAAATTTGAAGTTTCAATCTGGATATATATTCTATTAAACAAGACAACAATCATTCAAATCAGTGACTAACAGGAGAAAAAATGAAGGTAAGATACATAAAAAAAACAATGTGCTGAATTGATAACATCCTCCTTTTTGGAAGTCAGTTAATAAGTTCTTTGGTTTCAATTGGTTTTATTTAGAAATCCAAACCCACATTAAACTCAATGTCAAATAATAAATCAACTGTTAACCTTGAATTATTTATGAAAATATGCATTAATTTATATTATGTTTAGACCATTACACAACAATGTAAGATTATTTTACTTGTTTATTAGGGTTTCTCTCCTTGTTTTTTGCTGCAACAGATAAGTATTTGAAGTTGCAAATGGAGGACAAAGTGTAGTAAGGCAATTTTGAAAAATTTTACAGGATTACCGGTTTGACAGTATTTTGGTAGAGTTCAGATCACTGAAAAGGACCATTAATTTGTTTTGAGACACTTGAAATTTGGGATTCTTTTAAATATACTTTGTCACATACATTATACATGGGGCGATTTTTTGACACATATTGATCAGATTATATCTAGCCATTTTGGTCTTACATATTTGGAAATAAGGCTTTTCTGGGTATAGAGCATTTCTAGAGGTCTACTTGATGTAAGACAAAAATTAAGGCATGAGTTTTGGGGTTAATATAACATATGACTGCTTAAGGTAGAACATTAAACATGTTTTCGTCTGGGTATTCAACGATATTCCCTCTTATCATTTTAGAAAACACATCTTGGAATCATTTAATCCAACCATTTGATTGTTAATCGGTTTTTTTGAACTTGAGAAAGTTGATTTTATTTTGAAGAACTCACAGATCGAATTCATGTGTGTAATCTCAGTGAATTTGTAACTGGTTCTGCAATGTTGAAAATAAATTATAAGCATATTAAAGATGGTTTTTCTGGTTTTGCCTTATGTCAGTATAAATTTTGTTAACTCCTCTCTAATTGTTTGAGCGTAATTCGGTATTTAAAGATTCCAATTAATTTGCTTGATTATGTTATGATTCATAATTTGGGATTTTAGTGAAATAAGTTTATTTTTAAAGAACTTGTGACTAGGATAAATAAATGAATAGAAAGAATACTGTATTGTGTGAATTTTTCAATTACATAAATTTCTTACTACTGTTATTAATTTTAGGAGAAAGAGAACTTACACAAATCGGGGTATCAACACTGCTGAAAAAATATTCAATTCTTTAAAAATTGAAGATAGAGGCATATATTACTGTATTAGTCAAAAGTTTAATTTGACAAAAAGTGTTCGAGTTTTGGTTATTGAAAGTACAAGAAGAAATGAAGTGAAACCTATGAGAGAAACTATATTTTGCAATGAACACATGTTTCAATGTATGTCAAATGGTTTATGTATAATTCCACATTATGTTTGTGATGGAAAGTCTGATTGCAAAGATGGGTCAGATGAAACTTTAGAAAAATGTAATGGTGATCCATGTCGAGGTATGATTAATGTAGATATTGAAATAGCTGAAAATGTACATATTTTTTAAATTTGAAGTATATTGTGGAATTATGGAATTCTAGAATATGATTTTCTACCTTCAATTGAGAAATTCCCTATGAAATTTTCATACTTTTGAATGTGATGCTATAGGAGATATTTTATATTTATTTTACTTTTTTTATAAAAAACCTGATAAAAAAGTGAAATATTTTACTGCCATTTTGCATTCAATACTAGTGATATTTCTGATTTGTTCACCACTGTTAACTATTACACTTGGGAACAGTACATGCATAAATACATGCATAAAGACTTATTTTTATCTGTGACCCTCTATACAGGTTCTACAAACAGCCAATTAGGAGGTACAGCAGACCTTTAGTGTTTTAATGCAGGCTGAAAGTTAATAGTTTTATTCAAAGAACAGTTTGCCCTGTCGTGTTGTGTACTACACAGTAATCTAATTTATGCACTGTACAAAAGGTTTAACATATCATTTTGCTTATAATAAATATTCACTATTGATATTTAACTTGAAATCTTGAATATTCCTTGATCAATGTTAGTCTGAAGCTGGTATACAATGTAACTCATTCCTCAGCTGTAAAAACACAGTTTAGCACCCTAACACCAAACCTTTATTTTAAACACTCAATCATGACAACTTAGAGTTGTTGAAACGGCGTTGAGTGTTCACATTAAAGGTTTGGTGTTAGAGTGCAAAACTGTGTTTTTACATTTGTGACACACCAAAGGTTCCACAGCATTTCCATTAGTCGTTCGTCGAAGTTTCCTTGGACTTCCACCATCTGAAATGGTTGATCTCATCACGTTTCAATAGCTTTCTATCTGCTATCGTCATCAGGGGAATTAAGGGGAATTCAGAATACCTGTATTATTTATATCCTTAACCGGTTATGCGTCACCGTTCATGGTCTTTGGGTCTTACCCTGTCCAATCAGTGTCGTCGTACCTGGCTGTTTCTCGTTCGAAATTATATACGCTGTCTCTATAAATTTTCTTTTATACCAGTGCTCTGCCTTTTGAATTACCCTAGCCTGGTCCCAGTTGGTCTTCGGTCCATGCGTGATTAGCTAGCCCAGACTTCGTTAGTTCCGCCCTTTGAGTAGCTATGCGGAATTCCTTAACCCTGGTGTCTAGTGGTCGCTTTGTCTCTCCAATGTAAATATTGCCATATTCACAAGGGATGCTTTATATATAGTTCTTTGGTATTCAGGAGCGTCCGGCCTCGTTCTTGTAATCATGATCCCCGAGGTGTTGCTGCTCTTGAAAATCATTTTGTTCCATATTTGCGTGCAATTCGTCTAAGTTTCTCCGACAAGCTTTTAGTAGGTATACGGTAATAATAGAGTTGATATCTTGGTTTCCACTTCCTGCCTGGGTGGTTTGTCTAGTTCTTTAAACGCCTTGCTAATGATGGTTTCCGGATATCCATTCGCCAAAAGGTCTTCTCTAAGTTGCATTTGTTATTCTTTGAGGAATTCTGGTGTGCTGCAGATATTTTTGGCTCTATGGATAAGTGTTTTGGTGCTGCCAGTACTCATTGTTGATTGGTGGTAAGAATTGTAGTGTAGGTATTACCCTGTATGTGGAACCTTCCTGTAGATTGTTTGGATTCCGGTCCTAGTCCTTTCACACTTTACACCAAGGAATGGTAGGCACTCGCTCTCTTCCCTCTCCATGGTGAATCTATTAGATGGCTGGGATCGGTTTAGGTGCTTCAGGAATGTCTGTAGTTCTCTCTCTCTGTCTGTGTGTTGCTAAATAACGAAGGTATCATCGAGATACCTCAACTATAGCTTAGGCTTACTTCAATATTGCCTCAAGAACTGCAACTTTCAGGAGAAGGACCGGTTCTTCATGCAAGAAAATGGATTACTTCTGGGCTCCCCCATATCGCCAACCATTGCCAACTACATCTACATGTAATGGTTCGAAGAACATACACTGAAGAGGTACGAGAAGCAGCCTAAGTGGTGGATGAGGTATATAGATGATACCTTTATTATTTGGCAACATGGGGAGAGAGAGCAGGCATTCCTGGAGCACCTAAACCGATTCCAGCCAACTATTAGATTCACCATGGAGAGGGAAGAGAGTGGGTGCCTACCATTTCTTGATGTAAAGTGTCAAAGGACTACAACAGGAATCTAAACAACAGTTTACAGGAAGGCTACAAATACAGGGTTATACCTGCACTACAATTCAAACCACACATCAGCAACGAAAAGTGGCATCATCAAAACACAAATCCATTTGGCCAAAAATATTTGCAGCATATATATCAGAAGTCCTCAAAGAAGAACAACTGAAACTTAGAGAAGACCTTTAGCGAATGGATATCCGGAATCCATCATTAACAAGGTGTTTGAAGAACTGGACAAACCACCTAGGCAAGAAGAGAGAAGAGAATCACGATAGCAACTCTATTATTACCGTATACTTCTCGGAGAAAAGGCTTGTCGGAGAAACAGACGAATTGCACGCAGATAATGGAATCAAAATGATTTTCAAGTGCAGCAACACCTTGAGGAGCATGATTACAAGAACGAGTGCCCGACGATCCTGCAAAACCAAAGAACTGTATAAAGGAAATTTATAGAGACATCATATATAATATCGAACGAGAATATAATTAGCGACCCAAGCGTTAAAGTTAAGGATATAAATACTAGAGATGACGCTTATTTCTCCGGTTTTTCCTCAACTTTATTTCTGAAAGAAATATACTTTTGACAAAAGAACCTCAACGTTGTTCACAATTTGATGAAATAGGGTCGAATTTCGACCACTGGTTATCTTTATAAGTGTTCCTTTTTTGGAAGTAGTTTATATCAAATATGATATTCATGTGGGATTTCCAGTGGTAATTTGTGAGTCGTATCCTCAGTGGCAAATATCAAGTCTAATTTCGGAATGTTTTGAGAGATGAGTGAATAATTAAATGTTTTTGAATTTGAAGGACCTATTTTTCTGTTAGTGTTATTTGCCTTGTAGGGAAGTTTTATGACAATTTTGTTGATGAAAATTTTGTTTTTGATAAATCAGTTACTTACGTTCTAATATTACGAGATTTTTTAATTTGTTTATATTTTTATTTTTGCAAATTCGAAATTCCATTCGATATGAATACTGGAGAGTATTGGAATGCGAGTGTAATTAGGTCTATGAGTGGCTAAATTAATTATTTCAGTGTTTAGGCTTACTGTTTGCTTTCTATGGCATTGAGTTCC
The DNA here is from genome assembly GCA_034190945.1 of Octodonta nipae. Lineage (NCBI taxonomy): Eukaryota > Metazoa > Arthropoda > Insecta > Coleoptera > Chrysomelidae > Octodonta > Octodonta nipae. The sequence goes on along the minus strand of CM067221.1, from coordinate 56,252,079 downwards.
ATTTCTAATTAGTATGTTACCTGATTAATTTAGTTACTACTTTTCTATCAGATCTATCACTTCTATCTATCATTTTCGGCAAAATACTTGGTCAAATTATGTGTTCTTGTGTAAGTAATGACCCTGCCTCAGTCTATTTTTTCCTTACTTGGGTTGAGATACACAATCCTAAAACGGAATGAATTTTTTATTAAATTTAGACATAAAATAAGTTTTAAATTCTACGGAATGAACTAATAACTTGGTCGAAATTATATTCATAGAAATAAATTGGTGAATTGAGACAGTGATTTCGCGTTTTTTACCATATTGACTGACTACACACCACTTATACAATTTAGAATTCATGAATCTTATACCTAAAATTTAAATGTCCTTTTTTCATTCAAAATCTTTATTTTCTGATAAAATAAGTTTTTTTTTAGAAATTGTGGGTACTTCAGAATTTATTAAATCTGTTTTTCAAAATTATTCATCATGCCTATTCTCAGATGGCTCTTGAGAAAGTTATGACCGACTGCATTACCAGCCTGAAGAATTACTCCATGGTGCCAAATTTTTATTATAAAATTTAAATGTTCAAATTTTATATGTATTTTTAACACAAAAACATGTCATGACTTAGTCATGATATTTTGTAGTTGTTTAAATTATTCCAGATATTTTTTTTTCATAGAAGAAAGTTGCTTTATGTTCTGCAAACACCTTTAATTAATATAAAATTTCAGATAAAATTCCTTGTGATGATGGTAGATGCATACCTAGCAGCTGGTGCTGTGATAGACATCATGATTTAAACTGCACAGTTACAAATCGACCAAAATGCTGCCAATCTATAATAATGCCAGAATGTAAGCAATTAAAAACTATAAGTTGTATTAATTTTATATACAAATATTTTTTAGCTTATGAAGAACTGGAATATGGATACCCAAATGTTAATCATAATCAGCATAATGGTGCAAGATACCTTTTCATTTCAGTATGTAAGTATCTTCAATGATCGTTTAAAATATTCTCTATGAGAAATATATAAGAGAAATGTATGATTACAGACAGCATTAATTGCAGTGTAGGCAATAAATTGCTGAAATAAAATTACAACATTCTTTAATAGTTGTCGCAATAGATAGGTAGTTTTGCTGAAAGAATGTAATATATGGTGAGAGCTTTATAAATTTTAAATTGTAAAAATATATGATACTTTTAGATTTATTTAATTAGCATATGACATACAACACATCTTAAATGAACAAAAATGAAAGGGCAAGTCGTTATTCACCAAATAAATTTAATGTTTTAATACAGTTTACAGTATTTTTTATATTCATCTGGTAAGTAATGTAAAACAACTACTTCTACAATTTCGTTTCTTACTGTCTTTTTATTATTCTGTTCAGTTATTCACCATTGAAAATTACTTACGGGAATTTTGCCATAATGTAACTATGAAAGGTATGTGGCTATCCACATGCATTACTTTCAACAGATTAAACCATTTTTATAGTTTCGCTTGAACTAAAAAAATAGATTTTACACTTACCTCTAACAAAGACAAGCTGGTGAAAAAAAAATCTAAAGTTTCAAATTTGTCAATGCGTTGTAAAGAGGATTTAATATACTTTGAAAAAAAGATGTATATAACGCAACCCTTCCTATTTGAAAATAATAAGGCCATCCTCGTAGGGGGTTGAAATTACAACAATAGCAAACATGTCTCCCTGAAGACAAAAGTATTAGTAGAAGATTCAAACCTAACTCGACCTTCACCGAGCTGATAAAGAATGAAACATATTTTATAATAAATTTAGTATATTAGAAAATGTATTAAAAATGGGTTGCCTAAGAAAATCCTGAACAGACTATTTTTAATTATTTTCTAAAAAACGATTTTTAAATAAATGTTGCATCATCAAGATAATAAAATTTTATCCTGAGTAAAAGTGTAAAATGTGAAGCTGTTGGGTTGCCTATTATTTACCTGGACGAACTACTGGGTACAAACAGGTATATCGATGTCAGTTACTTTCACTTGATTGGATAATAGAACATTTTTTATATCATCATAAGCCCTGTTTTCTTGCGAACACTTCTGCAAAAACTTCGGTCCTGGGGTTTGCGAATTTTAAATATTTCAATTTTAACGCGAGTGGGAATGTGTAACAGAGAGATCCCAGGTATGTATCCCCTGCAATAATAAAGAACCCAACATCGCAGTCGGACGTGATGGGACCTCGATCATAAGAAAGTGCGCAGGCTCGGTTTTTTTACCACTGAGAATGACAGGGGTACTCTAGTAAACAGTGAGCAATATTCTGGAGCAACTGACATTTAGTTAGTTCAACTTCATGATATTTATTTTTTTTACGAATAGCTAACTTTAACGAACAATCATTTTTAAAAAAATAATTAAAAATAGTCTGTTCAGGAGTTCTTTAGGCAACCCATTTTTAAAGTATTTCCTAGTATACTAAATTAATTATAAAATATGTTTCATTCGATTATCAGCTCGGTGAAGGTCGACCTAGGTTCGGATCTTAGACTATACAGGGTGTCCCAAAAGTCCCGGAACGGCATTTTATCTCGGCGGGAACGCATTTTAGAGAAAAATGTTTCAAACAAAACTTATAGGATTCGTCCCTGGCTATCGAATTGTGACCTTGAATTTGACCTTAACCTTCAAGGTCATTTCAAGGTCAAGTCGATTTTTTCAAATGGGACAACATATTTCTGACCTCGGAAATGGAAAGATCGGAAATTTTTACGTTCAAATATGTCGACCATTTTTAAAACATGACCTCTGGTTGTCAGTAAAGGTCAAGTCAAGGTCAAGAACAACTTCGTTGCGTAGCTCGTCAAATATGGGTTTAAAATTTTTCTTCAAGAACTAAGGTTTAGGATTTTTCCACGGCAATGCGATGCTTAGTATATGGCTACGCAACGAAGTTGTTCTTGGCCTTTACTTGACCTTTACTGACCACCAGAGGTCTTGGACATATTTGAAAGTAAAATTTTCCGATCTTTCCATTTCCGAGGTCAGAAATATGTTGTCCCATTTGAAAAAATCGACTTGACCTTGAAATGACCTTGAAGGTCAAGGTCAAAGTCAAATTCAAGGTCACAATTCGATAGCCACGGACGAATCCTATAAGTTTTGTTTGAAACATTTTTCTCTAAAATGCATTCCCGCCGAGATAAAATGCCGTTCCGGGACTTTTGAGACACCCTGTATATGGGCCTTAGGGTTGTTTACAATTTTTGTGTACAAAGCCGTAAACCTTGGTGGATGTTTTCAATGGTTCACACTGTATATATACTGTTGTAATCCATTCGAAGATTCACTACCGGATTTTAATTTATCTTTGGAATTCTAAGTCTTCTTTACTAATGTGTCTAGTTTTTATCTTTGAAATGATTTACACCTCTTGATATGCGTAACGCAACATTTTCACAAATAAAAAAATAGGAAATATAAACAGTGGAAATAATTGAAAAGAAACTGTAACATTTTTACGCAATTAGAAGAATTCTATTACTGAGGATCGGCTCTTCAGTCATGTTTCTTTCAGCGTTGTCGTTTTAAGAATTAGTTTATGTAGGTATCATGTTAATGAACAAGGAATCGTGCAAAATATTGTATATAAAAACATTGTTGTAAATTATTTTGTCGGTTCACATATTAAATCTTTTGAAAAATAGTCTGCCTGTTTACTAGAATTACCAGGAAAATTGGGTGGTTATATTGTACATAATTCTTTATCTTAGAACAACATATAAGAACGTTCTGTAATAAAATAGTAATCCTGGGGTTTATACTTTGGTACACTTTGATAGAGGTCAAAATTTAAAGAAGTCAGAAAAGAAACCACAATGAACATACAGAATAATCAAAACTATGTCCATAATCTTGCCGAATAATTTGAAAAGAATATGAAAATAATTTCATACTTAAATTAACTATAATTACATCTACTTTTATTTCAGGTATTGTCAGCATATTATTTTCCATAGTTCTACTTATGCTCATTGTATCTAAAGTGGTGATATTTGCAAAAAAGACTGCCCTTCAGCGTCAAAATATATATGAAGACATTGCATTACGGAATCAATCTAATGTTAATATCATTAGAGCAAATTTTACGCCTACTAGTATTTACACAGTTCGTAATAACTCTCGGACGCCGCGTTCTAACATCATAATCGAATCTGCAGATATGAGCGATCCTCTGCTCTATAACTCTGTTAGATTTAAAGTGACAAATAGCACTGGCGCTTTTGCTGATCACCCACCATCTTACGTTGATGTGCTAAGGAATAACGGAATGATTAGCGAACCCCCTCCTCCATATACAAGCAGAGAAATACTAAATGTACACGAAGAACAACACGATCGGAGTTAGTTCGCAGTTATGGTTTATAATACATTAAGGATAACGGTTAAGTTTGTGTATTTCAATAATTTGAAAGGTTTATTAATAGTTGAGGTCTATTCATTGAGTGCAATGAGCTTTAATTGAAATCACCTGTAAAGGTGAAGGAATTTAATATCTTACCAAATTGAGTTTGGAATCAGATAAAAAGCCAGTGAACTGTTAGTGTATTATTTATCTCAAGTATTTTTGTAATACCTTGTGTAAGATAATTAAATACACATGCATAAGCATGATTTCTATTTAAAATATTTTTATCTTTTCTGATAGTCTACTTGTTACAGACTGATATAACAGTTATTTGGAATATATTATTCCGAATGTATTTAGAATTTTAAGGTTTTAACAATATTTATGATATTTGGTCAACTAAGATGTGAACTGGCACTTTAGGAGACTTGTTTGGTGTGATATACTTCAATTTGAAAAATTCAAATGTTTATTATGATCTTTATTTTACAAGTTCTTTTGGACTGTCCCTCTGCTTTTAATTCATAATTAAAAATGTACTATAATAGTTATAAAAAACAGTTTTCATGTACAAAGGACAAGTCATATTTTGAAAATACATATGGAAAATGCACCAGAATTCCAATGTGAACACTAAAAAAATACATATAATTCAAATAGTAAACAGTATATAGAAATGTATGGAAATAGTAATCATTCCAACTAAAAGGTTTTTAACAAAGTACCTACAGATTTCAGACCAAATCCAGATTAATACTCACTGTTTGCTCGCTGTTAAAACAATAACAGTAAATTTTCAAATAAATTAATTTTAAACTGCATATTCCATATCTTAAAGACAGTAATGTAATTTAAGTGATCTTTTAGAACTGTGATCCCAGGAAAATTATCTAATATATTAAATAATGAATATGTACATTTGACTGGCGTAAATAATGTTCTGCATTAACAGGGAGTAATGGCAGCCTACATGAAAATATAGAATAATTACATGCCACCTTAGTAACATTTTGAAATTATTTAATCTCATTATATCTACGTGGAATTGTGCCAAGAAAAATTGTAGGCCAAAATTTTATACGGACCAAATAATAAATATCATATCTATATCATAATCATTACAAAACATATTGAGGATACAATCAATTTAAGTAAACAAAAAATAGATCTTATTCTATTAAATATTTATTATTATCATGTCCTCCATACATATTCTTTTATTATTAATTACTATTATTAGTGTATATCTTACTAACACATTTATCGTTTCATTGTAAGTTATTTCTGTGTAAAGTGCCACATTACTTAAATTTGATTTGATTGTAACGTTTTTTTTGTTTCTTTAGGGGTTGAGAGACAAAATGTTTTAGATAATTCTGGTTATTATAAAATCATTAACTGACTGACAATATATAATTCAATGGCATAGAATTAAACTTGAGGTTAATCAAGAAACCGTTGTATATTTACATAAACTTGATCTCAAATTTATTCAGGAAACATGATTTTTTTTTTATAGAAGTGTTTTCTTTGACCTTGCTTGTATATGCAATGAGTAAACAATTTCGTTTTATGACTTTAGGTCTTGTTATGACAAAAATAATTGCTAATTTCATATGTTCAAAATAACTAACTGATCCCAATAATAAATTTGCTATAAATTCTCACAACCACTATATTTCACGTCTACGCGCTTTACTGAACTGATCGTGGTCCCATATTTATAGCTCTGTCATTGTCATTTGTTCTAGAATGTTTTTCTAATAATCTTGCCTGGCTTTCTTGAGTTTTCTGAAATTTTCAGTACTTCTTATCAATCGTGCGTTCAGAGATGTTTTTGCGGGCAATTGTATATTATGTGTATATTATAGATGATTAATTTCGAGGATTCCTTTTTAGTAGCGTAAAAATTAAACGTAAAACTGCTTCATTAATTTTGATCGTTCCTATCGGAAACATGCACACTGCGATAGGGCGCCAGTCAATCAAATGAAACACCTTCATCTTGGCCTTCGGATTATGCCGAATGCAATAGACAACATTGTTGATCCCCTAAACTAATTCTTAGATCCCATCCCAAGCGGGTATGGAATTTGAAGACTTGCATTTAGTTTTCTGGGGAACTGTATAACCAGATCTTATCTCCTTGTTGGAACCCGCCTGATTTTGCCTTGACAACGTAACGTGTCTTTATTAGATGGCTGGTAGACAAAATCTGCGTCCGGGCTAAATCGTGTGTGACCAACATTGTTTGCCTAAGTTGATCTGCATAGTAATTAACTTTGTTGGCGATTTTTCTGACCGAAATCACACGGTGGTCTTAAATCCCTCTCGAGCAGTACTTATACCGAATACTATGCTGTGGTGGATGGCTGAGTGATAGGAGAATATGCTCATCCCAATCGCGCTGGTTATTGCTAACGTCCTTGGACAGATGTTCCAAGGCCCTGTTGAACCTTTCCACCATTCGGTACGATTGTGGATACAACGGGTGGTTCGCGTTTCTTGATATCCAGTATCGTATAGATCTAGAATATATAGGTAACTCCAAATGCAACTCTAACGGTACACCAAACCTCCGGCTTCTGATTGGATAATAGCGTATGCCACAGGTCATTTGCAAAAATAATCTATGGCGACCATAATGTATTTGTTACCTCACTCTGATCTACATATCCTACTTCTGACACCAAATTGTTGAGAACTTCGTGGGTTCAATACAATTGATTAACACATCATAAATCTTCATTTTCTCAGAAATTCACATTTCACTTACAAATAATTTTTTCGACTGTACATCACCATGATTAACGTCTATTCGACTAAACTGGCTGTTCGTTATCAATCATGAGTTAAGGGAACAGTTTTTGTCGCCAAGTGTTCATTTCAGACATATGGTTTTTGATATAGATGAAATGTAATCTAGTATTCTAAGGCGTGAGTGAACCTAAAGTTGTTCATTTAATTATCTACAACTACTCTTTCTGAATAAAACATCATTAATTTTCGTAAACGTGTGCTAGGTGGTACGGATGAACAAAGTACCTCACTGCGTAGTTATAAAACAAATGCTCAAATTACTTTCTTTCACTTCTCAACAATTTCCAATTTAATATTCCAGTAAGACAGCTTTACTGGCGATGCTCTTAATTTCCTCAAAAATCGCTCCCAATTTACAGTTCCATACAGCTGATAAATGAAAACCCTAATAGAACTACTCGTCTGTGTGTCTGTCTGTCACTGCCTATTTTCTCTGAACCTTCTGGCTGCTTCTGTGGAGAATTCTTACAAAAACCGATCATCCGCCCTTGTTCCCAAAACTTGAGCACAAAATTTTGAAAAATAGGGCATGTAGAATCTCATGCAAATGAATGGGTTTGTGTACTAGGAACACAAAAATATATATTTTGAAATTTTAAAGTATTTCAATTAAAATCTTGAACAACATTTAAAGTTGATAGAAAAAATAAAAAACGGGAAATCCTAATCTTAATTTGAGAGCCTAATTAAAGACTTAAAAGTACAACAAGTAATATATCAGATAAAAGGGCTCATAATGACAAATACAATATATATTTTTGTAATTTTAAATTAATTTGAGTTTAATGTGCATATTGGTACACATATCCTCTCAGCGGATGGCGGTTAATACTGTCTTGTTTATTGTTTTTATGGTTCATACATTATTAAATAAAAAAATTAACGACTTTAGGATAATTAACGCCGTAGAATAATAGATTGAATAGTCAAAACGTTATGAATACAATAATTTAAGTTATTTTTGTTATAACAGGACCTATAAATCAATAAACCAAATTTTTTAATATATATATATATATATATATATATATATATATATATATGTATATATATATTTGTTTTTAAGTTTTCGCGGGCACTAAATGTTTTAGGTGGTTTCCGGGAATTCATCCGCCTAGTTGATAACTGATCCCTGCCGGGATCGATGAAAATGACGGCGTTTCGGCAGAGTCACATCTGCCCTTTTCAGGTCGGTTCGCATAATTCTCGTAGCCTTCTGCTTTCGCTTCTAGTTACTCGAATACTGATATTTTCAGGAGCGCGCACGGTGTTATATAGTCGCGGCTCGGCGCCTATTGGTTGGCACCCTGAACGGCTGCGTGTGATTGGCCCTGGGCGCTCAGTGGGCACGCCTCCCGCCTGCTGATTTGTTATTTCCGGTTGAGTTGTTATTGGACGGGTCCGGGCCGGTACGGTGTTTAATAGAATTTTCCAACAATTCAATAAGTTCTGGATTTGATTGCGTGCGTTTAGACTGTGAGGCCTCTTCGCTATTTCAATTGCCTCTCTTACGAGTCTTGATTTCGGATGTTCTATATTTGCCAGTACTCTGGTGTTCTCAAAGCCTATTCGGTGTGACGTCGTGGTGGCGTGTTCCGCAATTGATGTTGTTTTTTCCTGCTTTCTTATAGCATTCTGGTGTTCATCACGTCTAGCTTGAATTCTTCTATTAGTTTGCCCCACATAGGTTTTATGACAGCCTGCACATGGAATCTCGTACACTCCCTGTTGGTTGTTCTAAAGGGATCCTCGTCTTCGGAGTCCTCAACACCGTGCTAATTTTTCTCTCTGTATTGAAAATAGTATCGATATTGTGTCTCCGTAGAATTCTTGCAATACTGTCCGTGGTACCCTTGACATACGGTAAATAGGCCTTGGTTATTGGTGTCTTATTGGTTCCTCGTCTGTTCGTCTCGGTTTTGACTTTAGGGCTCTTTGATATTTCGGTCTGTAAACCCATTTTGTCTCCGAGCTGTTTTTAAACTGTCCATTTCCTGTTTGATGTTGTCCTGGTCAGCTAGTCTTTGTGATCTGGTTACTAAAGTTTCGACGACAGCTTGTAGTTGGGCTGGGTGGTGATGAGAATTAGCATGAAGGTATCTGTTGGTGTGTGAAAGAACCGTTCTAATACTCTTCCCTTGCTTAACCATCTGACGGCTGTATGAAAGATAACATCGGCATAATTAGCTTGTAATTTTTCAAGAAGGTCGAATTTTCGATGACTAAGTTCGCAGGCGCGAATAAAATTTATAATGTTTACAATCGTATTCATCACGTCTTTTAACATGTTATTCGAAATTTTACATGCCAAAGTTTCTTGATGCAGCAAGCAATGAATGGGCAATAAATTAGGTAAATTGCATTCCTTCTTCATTAAAGCAATCAAACCATTATTTGTACCCACCATTGACGGACAACCAGCGGTACACACTGATATCAACTTATTTACGGGTATTCCGTGTTTTTCTACAAATTCTTTTAGAACTTCCATAAAATCAACCTCTCGTATGACCCTTCATGGTAATCACTGCTAAGAAGTCTTCTTCTATGATTCCGTCCATTGTGCAGTACCGAACAAATAATGAGCACTGAGAAGTTATATCCGTACTGGAATCGCAAGCAAGACTAAAGTATTTGCAGTTTTTCAGTTTGTCAATTACTGCCTCAAACAATTTTTTCGAAATATCTTCAACACGGCGGACAGGTGGATTCAGAAAGCTTGTTTACTTATGCCATTATTTGTTTACTATTTGAAAAATTTTGAAATAACGTTTGAGAAACAGTTATCATACACTCTTTCATCAATTCAGCATCAGTAAAGGGTTTTATGCGTTTTGCAAGAATGTTACACACTTGGTATGATGCTTTTGTAATAGCCTCATTTTGCCCAACTGCTGTCGTCATTAGGTTTTGTTGACGATGAATTGACGATTTCAAACGAATTATTTTATTCTTTCTTTCAATCGTTTCTAAAGGGTAGGCTTCGGTAAATGAACTATGCTTACTTGTGTAGTGGCGAAATAAATTGTATCGCATAATTCCGACGACAGTTTCCCGGCATATTAAACAAATAGCAGTACCTTCCTTATATTCACTTATAAAACAAAATTATTCCTCCCATTTTTCTTGAAAACTTCTATTTTCGTCAGTTATCTTCCTTTTAGTAGCACATTTAGATGATACTCCCGCCATTATAGGTACATAGAATAAATACCGCGAGCGCATTCGATGAAAGAAGAAACGTCCAGTCTTGTGCGTGCGTTAAAACAAATGAAATACATCGCGCGTGGCTCGTGTCGCTCTCGACTCCAGTGCAGTGTGCCGGTGCAGCGGTGTAGGTATCAGCACGAGTGGCGCGGCGAGCGAGGAGCGCAGGTTAGCGCACCCGTATTATGAGCGACGCGACGCGTGTGTGCGGGAGACTATCGTATCGTCAGTTCGTCACTCGCTAGTAACCGTCGCCGAATTCGAACACAAAGTCGGATATTGATTTTGTTTATGATTATGACATGTAGGTATAATTGACTATTAATGCAATTTACTTTGCCGCGGGCCGCAATTTGACGACCACGGGTCTAAACGCACGCAATGAAATCCAGAACTTATCGAATTGTTGGAAAATTCTATTAAACACCGTACCGGCCCGGACCCGTCCAATAACAACTCAACCGGAAATAACAAATCAGCAGGCGGGAGGCGTGCCCACTGAGCGCCCAGGGCCAATCACACGCAGCCGTTCACGGTGCCAACTAATAGGCGCCGAGCCGCGACTATATAACACCGTGCGCGCTCCCGAAAATATCAGTATTCGAGTAACTAGAAGCGAAAGCAGAAGGCTACGAGAATTATGCGAACCGACCTGAAGAGGGCAGATGTGACTCTGCCGAAATTTTACCATCGATCCCGGCAGGGATCAGTTATCATATACGCAGTTATATATATATATATATATATATATATATATATATAATATAACTTTTCTATTTTTAAAGTGAGTTAAATTGTTGACCACTATTAACATCATCAGATTTATATATTATCTTAAACCAGCAATTTGTTCTGTGTTCCAACCTATATAAACTACTAAACGCACTTTTTTATTAAATATGTAAAATGTCTAAATGCCAATTTAATAAAAGAAACAAAATTTATATTGGTAAATATTTCGTATGATAATTAACTATTTATTTATGAAAATAAATGTAAGTTTTGTATATATAGTAGATAATAGGAAGTAAATACATATCATTTAAACTGTCAGTATAGGATTTTTGGCAAACCTTTATAAAAATGGTGACCAGTGAAATATCCATAAAATTAAAACAATTTTTTTTTGGGAGTGCTATAAAATTGCAATTGTCTGAAGCTGGTAGACAATGTAACTCGTTCCTCGAAGTTTCCTTGGACTTCCATCGTCTTGAAGTGGCTGATATATAGTGAGATCAACCACTTCAAGACGATGGAAGTCCAAGGAAACTTCGAGAAAAATTGCAATTAGTTTTTCTAGTAAATAGATTTAGTCTCAGACTTGTGTAACTGTTTTTTCAGTAGCGGCTTGCTCTTTAGAAAAGCAACCATTTCTAAATAAGCAAATGTAGGGTTACAAAATTAAATACTCAGCATATCACATAAAACATTAATGCCAATTTTGAAATGGTAGTACTGTCAAATATCAATACAGAGCCGCAATTATGTTTTTGTAATATTTTTAAAAAATTGTTAAATTTGAAATAAATTACTGCCGTTCACGACTGTATTTACATCTGTTGAGAGATTCAAAGGGTTTAAATAAATAATTTATTTTAGTATTAAAGGCCTTTTATTCTTGTACACAATTTCAATTCCTGGCACATTTATAATTTTCTTTATACCAGTCAACACTTTCCTTTATTGCTTTTGAAAATTCTGTGAATTGAAAATTTGGCAAGTATTTTCTGAGTTTTGCATTACTAGCTGTCTTCTTATACTGCCCATCTGCTTTGGTTACATCGAAAATTATTTTCCCTTTGAAGTCAAATGCAGAAGCCAATTCTTCAGCTAACTGCTTTATAGAAACTTCTGACTGCTCATCAACTACAAACAAATAAAAAATTCTAATATGCTATACCAAAACAAGCTGCATGAATTAAGGCTAGCGAATGTATACAAAATAAATTATTGTGAAATGCTGCTTTATAATTTTAAAGATATCTTTACCTGAAAGTATTATGGGTTCAATTTCATTGTATTCTCTAAGTACCCATATAAACAATCTAGCTAAGTCCAAGGAATATATAAACTGTCTTAGGGGCTTTCCAGTACCTAACACTGTAAAGGTATCATCTCCTAAAAATTGTTTAAGTTAACAATTTCGAAGAAAGTCATAGCTATAAAATACTATTAATGCCAATAAGTTATGGGTGCAGAAACTAAGTGTCTGATGACTCCATTAATCAAAAATACATAACTAAACATTTTTAAATCATCAATAATTATATATAGTATGTTAACAACATCAACAAATTCGAAATATTTCATTCTTTTGTTTTTCATTTTTAAACGCGCAGATCGTTGTGTTGTCAATTTGAGGTTTTAAACGATTTGTGTGAAAAATAAATAAATTAGTTTTTTCAGACACTTTAAGGACAGCTTTCCAATTCCACTGGTAACGAAAAATAAATGACATTATCTCACTTTTAAAGCTGACTATATAACTATTTACAGCTTACTATTGAAACTGCAATATTGTAATGTTAAGATTAAATAAAAGGGGAAAAAATATGTAGGCTATTTGGTTTGTGTTCAGGTGTACAATTTAAGAAACATAAGAACCAAGTTACGTATCCCAAATGAGAGAACCTGGTTCAAGATAATGCTGAATGTGAACTTACTTTAACCGTCGCAGACGGTACAAATGAACCCAAGTGTACTCCACAATAATCGCCCTAGTGAACTTGATGTAGACGATGCTTTTATGTCATATTATTGTGGTGATATATGTATATAGTGTGGGATTGCATTCCTATACTTATATATAACAAAAAGGTATCAGATGTCTAAAGGTACACTTTGAGCTACGCGACCGAGACAAGAGACCGCTACAAGAGACAACTTACTTGACATGTTTGTATATATGTATATGGAAACATACAGGGTTCTTTAAACAAGGTAGTACATTAGGCGTTTTAGGTTAGAAATTTGAAAACTTAGGTGTAGGTGTTTTCGAAAACGCTATTTTTAACCAAAATATTTTCAATTGTCTGTGTATTTCAGCAAATTCCAATTTGAAAGGAGTTTAATTATTTGAATTTTCTTAAGCTACCCTGTATATTACCAAAATCTGGTAGTTATGTCACTTAGTTAACGTTGCCAAACATTTTAATTTGAAATTTGACATCTGCCAGTTCATAAACTTCCTTTATTGCTATTGGCAACGGGGCCTGAATTGACCTGAAATTTGCTGAAATATACAGAAGTTTATATAGGTATGGTGTTATTCCCAACAAGTCCATAAACATATGACTAATAGATTCTGGGATAGTTTAATTTATACTTGTTCCGGAAATAATTCTAATTAAACAATTTCAATTTTTCAAATGACACCTACCAGATATATTTTAACTATAAAATTCCACTTTTTATCCTCTTTCAGTTCATGTGAATTTTTCTTATTGCTAAATGAGAATGAGTGTGATTTTGGATGTTTCTTAAAATAGCCAGTTTCGTCAAATTGAAATATTGAAATATAAAATCAAATTTAAATCAATTGTGTTGATTAAATCATCATGTTACTACCTACAGGACTGAATTTTGAATCAAATGAATAATATGGATATATAAGCCTTAAAGTTCATGAAAGTTCAGAATCTCCCTCCATACGATATAGCATAGAATTTTGCAAAACTATTTCCTTGAGATTTCAAGAAGATGAAAACTACATGATCTGTTTTGACGAATCCAAATCTTCAAGAGATACACCAGTCTATATATAGCGCAAAATTGAACTCATTTTCGAACATAAAATTCAACAGAAATGCGCTTATATCATCACGACAGTAACAGTTTATAGAGAATATTTGATAAGAGTTTCTCAGCAAATTTGTAGAAGTAAACTATATAAATAACAAAAACCCGCAAAAATGTAAATCTCTTTTGTTTTTTTTGCGCATATAGTGAAAAGTAATGAAGGAACAGCAACACAGATAGGTGTATATCTATGATTGTCTTACCTGGAAAGGTTATCGAAACAAAATATAATAAACTGTTGTAACTATTTTCTATTATAACATAAGAATGTATAGGCCAGGCATACTTTAATATTTTTTAATATAACATATTGTAGTAATTATAATTTTTAAGAGAACTGTGACCTGTAAACAGTACAGTATTAGTATACAATACTTAAATTAGTATACAACTGTAATTACATCAATAGAAGTGTTGTAGAGAATCAGAAATCTTTCTTAATGAGTGTTTATACATCTGGAATGGTACATTTATCACCAAGAAAGTCGGAAAAACTGGATTTTTTAAAAAATGATAACTTTCTAGTAACTAACACTGGGAAATTAAGCATTGTCAAAATGATGCTTTTGAAGTTAAATTTGTATGAACACCCAATGCATACTGTTGTATAAGAAGTTTATGAAAAATTGTAATTTAAATAATTTAGAAATATTTTGCACAGCACACCATATTAAACAAGCTACTCTAATCGGGATATACTAAAGATATTTTGAAAGTTCATAAATTCTATTTGAACTTGACTATCTTGGATTTTCTTTATAATGCCAGTAAATTGGTAAAAGATATTAGTGAATTGCGTATTAAAAGTATGAATATGCAGGTGAACTGACAATAGTTGCCTTGGCACATGGGTGGATCGAGGATATTCTTAATGTGGCTGCACAAGGTATATTAGCTTTATTCGCGGAACACAATTCTGAACCAATTCGTTATCAATTCAGTTCTACTCAAGAGCGCATGCCTGATTCAGAACTAGTAAAAGATACTTGTGTACCGCGAATGCCATCGCAACTAATTCAGTACCCTCGAAATCTCATATACCTACTCTTCCATGCTGTCAAATCATATAAATATGTATGTGTCAATTAAATGAGCCAGTCTACGAAACGATTTGCTGCCACCCTTTCACGACTAATCCGAAAATGAAACTCAAACTGATGATTATTAAATTGTGGCACAATATGTTCAAAATAATCAATTGTATCACAATTTCTAAAAGTTCTTCCAAATCCCCGTCACTTGAAATTAAGTGGTCCATGTCAACAAATATTCTAAACAATTTTGAAGTCCAAACACAGTTAACAATTAGTAAATTTCCCGATGTAGGCAACACAAAATAACAATTTACTAAATTGAGTAAAAATTATTCAAACGCGCATGTCAGAACCAGGAATCCTAGCTATAATTCAAGAACTGATAATCTGGTAACGAATCAATAATGAATCGAATTTTCCTTTACCGCGAACACAGAATTGTTACTGCGAGTTCAGTAATTTCTGTACCGCGAATGCTTTTATTGCAACTGCGCATGCGATCAGTAATGAATCGATAACGAATTGTTACCGCGAATAAAGCTATTAATACATTTTACATTACTGTAAGAAAAATCCAAGATATACAGAGTAAAGTGCATTTTATGAGTTTTCATAATATATTTTGCATACCCATATCAATGTTTTGGGTTAATATGATACATTCTGCAAAATATTTCTCCAAATTATTAAAAATGCAATTTTGCAAGAACTACTTAATGGATAATGTTGATCTGAGGTTCAATTAATCTCAAAGTTATAAGCTATCAAGAGGAATATTAAGGGTCCAGGTTTTAATACAACCAAGTTATGAATTTAAAATAACAGTCACCTCAAAACGGTTTTCCAGCTTTTCTTTATAAAAAATGCACCCTCATTTTGAAGATTTTCTGATTCTCTACAACTTTTCCATTTTCAATTATGAATGCATGATCAGTTTTCACAATATAACCAAAACATTTTATTTAATCAGTTTATAATGTTATTGATTCCATGTCATATTGCGACCTTGAAATGATTGGATTTTTAAAACATAAATATAGATACAGCATTTTATTCTCAAGTGTTGTATTATTGCAAGTCATAAAAGGAAAATAGAAGGATTGTAAAAAGGGAATAAGTTAGCAGACCAGTTTTGTAGTTTGAATCAGCCAATAAAATGTAAGTTATCTTATAAAGACTACTTGCTTAGATAATTGATACTATTAATTTGAATAATTAAATATTTTAATATCTAAACAAATGTAAAGTACAAATATATCATATCACCTTTCAATATAACAACTATATACATTTATTTGAGGGGAAGTCTTTATATTTTATCCCACAAAAAGAAGCAAATTTTTGGGGGTTTACTATTTTAATTCTTTCATGGCTTAAACCTTTTATCCATGATTTAAATATATTTATAAGATTACATATCAGGCACCAAAGCAGTTAATGTTTACACCTAAGCCCCACAGAAATTTTAATCAATATTCTCTACAGTAAACAAGTTCCAAAAGGTTCCTGAAAGAAACTTGGTGTATGTAAAACTAGCTGAAATAGTAAATGATTTAATTGAATGGAGACAAATAGATACTGATTATTTTGTATTTATTAGAGATTAGTTGTATAATTGTTTTCAAAAGAAAACTAGAACTGATTCCTTATACCTAAATTTCTTGTCAAATTCTAAGAATTTAATTGAATATACTATGTCTCCCCTACTATCAACTTTTATAACAAATACACAAACAAAGATTTACATAGTGGCAGTCTGAGGGGAAGGCTCAAGACTGCCAAAATCTTGAATATAAAACTGAAAAAGTCCCTTAAAATAAAAAAAATATGATAGTGAAATAATTTTGAAAAATTATGTGATTCCTCCAGGATTTACAATGGCAGTTTTTAAATTAAATAAATACAACTTCCTGTTGTTAATTGTTGCAAGATAAGTATAAATAAATATAAAGATGAGATTTCCTGTAAAGTATCTTAACAAAAATTTTAAAAACCAATGTTTAAAAATAATCATAATGAAAGCTAGGAATTAGTTAATCAAGATGTAGAACTCAGTGGAATTACCTTTTAAAACTGTGGCATGCAATTTCCTAATAAGACCTGGAATGACATGACTAGATTCCAAATTATAATTATCATAAGGTCCAAAAACATTACAAGGAATGACTGAAGTAAACATGCAACCATGTTGTTGATGATAAGCATGGTTCTGTATATCTATAAGTCTTTTTGCATAACTGTATCCAAAGTTTGAAGAATGTGGTGGACCACTGTGAACCTAATATTTTATTGATAGAGTACAATAAAAAAAATAAAGTAAATATCACTTCAATTCATTAATGTATTCTGATCTGCAGTATTCTTACCATTGTTTCATTTATTGGGTATTCAGTTTTATCAGGAAAAATGCATGTTGACAGACATGATACAACTTTTTTAACTCCAGTTTCATAACTTATTTGTAAAACATTGTCATTCATATGTAAATTATTTCTCTAAAAACAATTATTATAAATACTAATTGATCTCATATTGTAGAAAAACTTACTAAGAAGTCTAGATTGTGGGACATGTTGTGGAACAACCCACCAACCATGGCCGCTAAATGAATAACATGAGTTGGCTTATATTTATCAAAAATGGCTCTAGTTTCCTGAAAATTGCTATATTTCAACATTACAAAATACATTCGTTACTTTGCAAGTACTGACCATAAATCACCATCTTTACTACTTAGAAAAATCCAAGTTTCATCTGGATTTTTTTCCGTAAGAGATATTTTTTCTATTGCTTTCCCTACTAACCCTGTACCCCCCGTAACCAATATCCTTTTGTTTGCTGCCATCAGTGGTAGCTATAATATATTAATGCAAAGTACATAATTATCATGTAATACTGACCACGTCGATAAATTTTAAAATAATTGTTGAACTTACGTTTGTAAAATATTTGGAATAAGTCACTCTTGTGTATGATCTGTGTAAGTCACAGATCATACAATAAAGTCACCTCAGTCACCTGTCACGGCTGTCACCTGTATATCAGTTGTATCTTTAGAGCATGTACCTTCTGGAGATAGCCTGCAGTGCATAAATGCCATGGTAAGACTAAAGAGAGAGAGAGAGAGAGAGCAATAGAGAGGGCAAGAGGCTATTTCACTCGGTTGGGAGCTGCTTCCAATGAAATACGTTTAGCATGTTGTTCATTGGCTGCTTCCACCCACTAAGTGAAATAGCCTCTTAGTGTCTCTATTGCCCTCTCTTTCTAGGGTTGCCACGATTTTATGCATGACAGGCTATATCTAGATGGTAAATGATCAAAGGTTGTATCACAGAAACCACAGATCATATACAGAAAGAACAAAATTAGAACACACTGACTTATGTCACTCATTTGACTGACATTTAAAAACATAGAGAGAATACTTGAAGATAGAGTGCGTGAGGTTGAATTTAGATGAGATCAGAATCATAGAGGTATTATAAGTAGAGCACGTGAAGTAGCAATCGAAAGAGAGAGAGAATAAGGGGTTCGTTCCTGATTGGTCAGTGTCAGTGGTGACGCCTACTATTGGTAGGGTAGAGTATGGAGTGTTGAGTAAAAGGAAGACAAACTTATACGGGAATAAAACTGAAAAAGTGTCCAGCGGACGTTTTCAAATAAAAAGTTCAAGAAATGACCGGAATGGCGCATGTGTGACCACAGGGTATGTTATGAAGTTAATTGTCAACGGATTGAAATACACAAATCCTACATTTAGAACTGAAGCAGCTTAAAAAGTGAGAATGATGTAATTATTAGTAAAAATCATAAATAAAACGTAGAAAATCTGTTATGTGAATTTCTCTTTGTAATTGGTTGTCTCCGTTTTTTTTTTGTAATCTCTGCAAGTAATATGAGTTTATATTATGTTAATTGTGGTATAAATTAAGCGTGTGCCCCAGTTTTGACTGTTTTATAAAACGGAGTAATTTTATAATAGTTATTTTGTTATAAAACTTTTTGAAACAGTTAAACATTCGGGAAAATGTGTATATTTGTATTATTTTTATACTTATTAACAAATAAATTTTGGTGAATTAGATGTAAATAAAAAATATTTATTTTTACATTCTTGTGTTCATATTACATATTTATTTTGAAAAGTGTCCCTTTACAAAGTTGGTGTTTCTACTTCATTGTTCACCTCTCTCTGGATAAAAGGTAATTAACCATTCTTTTCATCACTGAACAAACTGCTACAAATAAATTATCTCTTCTGTTATCATTATGGAACAAATTTCACTTGCATTTTAGTCTAGAATAGTTTCTTTTTCAAAGATTCTAACATTTTCACACACTGGTTTTCCATATATTTTTCCTTGTCTAGTCGGACAAAAAGCTCCATCTTTCTGCTGTAGTTGTATTTTAAATATTTCCAAAGGTACGCCTGGTGAATGCCCCTGGGAAAATATCTTTAGAAGTTTGTTGAAGTTCTCGAGTTGGTGGACAATGCCATAATCAGCTTAGTAATTATGTAATAATGGGTTCTTCAGAGTTTAATTTATGAAGGATTTTTATCTTAAATCATAAAAAATGTAAATAAAATTTTGCTTGTAAGTCATTTTTTATCTATGTACAAAGGTATTTCATTGACTTAACACTTTATTAATGTTAAATATAAATCTGGTTGTTGAATTGTGATGGTTACAGTTGCATTTTTTTGATGTGAATTCTTCACATTAACCTAATTTTATTCACGTAGGTTTGTTCGTAGAAAACTGATTTCTACGAACAAATTACCCGGTCGGTACTAGTGGCTTCCCCAAATTGAAACCATTTTGTGGACACTTTTTCTTACACAGAGTGTGTCCTCCTTTTACTCAAACCTCCATAGGGTAGAGACATAGCAAGCGCACCCTGATATTGTATTTCTCTTTCTATTGTTATTACACTGCCACTTACAGTAACGCTCATACCTAACTCACTCTATGAGCAGAATAGAGGAAGCGGAGCGGCGCAGCAGAATAGAAATGACAGTTGTCTGCCTTAGTGCATATATACTTCTGTATTTATGGAGCATATATAGTTCTGTATTTATGCTCTAATTTTGATACGTTTGCAGCACTAGAAAGCCATTTATTTTTACATAGACGTGCCGAGGGGACCTGACTTGCCGACACTTCTCTCACATGAGTCATATTCTTATAGTCTGAATTTGGAGTTATTTTAATCAATAATAATTAATATTGTAGATATATAATATCTAGAGGTTGAAAATATTTTCAATAAACCTATGCTGTAATGATGAGATTTATCGAGACATTTAAAAAACAGAGATCAATCATTAAGAAGCAATTTTCTTATATAAGATTTAAATTTGTAATAGACCGAAACGTTATCCCTATTGTGAATTATCTTTTATCTGTAAGGTTCTCCAAGCACAATACATGCAAAATGGTTAGTTCTGTATTAATAGATAATAAATAATATATCTTTTTGAGGTTTTACAATGAATGCGAGACTATATATTGTTCCGAGTCCAAAACCTTCTCAGTTTCGCTCCCCTCAACTGATTGAAATCTGGAATAATTATTTATGTATTTAGTATATATACCTGAATTTAATATTTTATAGGGAAATCAATATACTTATCTTAAGGGTTTCAGGGTACCCTAGCTCAAAATAATAGTATCACCCACACAGCATGAAATATTTCTAAAATATTTATGCAATATTTCTGGTTTGATTTGAAACATTTCTTGAAATATTTCAGCAATATTGCTATGTCCGCGAGAAAACCCCATTTTAAATAATTCATGAAATATTCCTGTAATATTTTATAAAATCTTTGTGTCATATTTCAAGATATATTTCAAAAGATCCTTTGTTGTAGATATAAAAATAGTTTAAATGTATTTTAGTGAACTATTTAAAAATATTTATGTAATATTTCATGGTTGTTTTGAAGTATCATAAAATATTTCAGAAATCTTCGTATTTTCGCTACAAAAATCTTTTGAAATATTTCATGAAATATTTTGTAATATTTCATGATATAATTCAAAAGATTTGTTTATCGTGAGAATACGAATATTTCAGAAATATTAGAGTCAATTATTTTAAAATAGTGCTAAAATATTTTATGTCTAAAGTATCTTTTGATATTTTTCCCAAAATATAACTATATTCAAGTCTACAATTCTCCTGAAATATTTCATGAAATATTATTGTAATATTTCACAAAGTGTTTCTCTAAGATTTCATGAAATATTTCAGTAGATGTTTTGTCGTGGACATAGGAATATTGGAGAAATATTTCAGTGAAATATTTCTTCAGATATTTCATGCTGTGTGGGCATAATTGTTTCGATAAGTTTTAGGTAACCTACGAATTTATTTATATGATTTCTATCAAAGAGATCAATCTCTTCTCTCTGATTCTTCAGTACAACCCCCGATTTGGGGTCGTACTGTTCTATGAGTTCTAGCGATTTCCCTGAAATTCCTAGATGTCTATATCACTTCGCGCTAAAAAAATTTTACTCTTGTGAAATTAAATTCTTATTTAAAAACTAGGCTATTAAATGTACCTGGCATTTTACCCACATGGATATGTCACTCAAAGTATTTGAAGTATAATTTCTAAGTGATTAATCATGACCTGAGTTGGAGAAGCAACTATTTTAAACGTTAACAGATGGAAACTCATTCAAACATATGGTACTGTCGAAGAAGTAAGAAGCATATGTAAGAGCAGATAAAGCATTTGTTGATGGATGCTTATCATAATTATGTCAAAATCTTCGAAGGAGTACCATGAAGAAAATAGTTCTCACGTTTGTGAAGTGTACTTCTGAAATAATACATTTATTACTCAGCAAGTATAATAATTTTGAACAATACCATTTCAGATTAAGCCAACCCTTTACCTAACAGTTTATGGAAAAAGTAAAAATTTGTTACTAGCTTATAAGCAACATAAATGCGGACACAAGGAAGTTTACTAAAAAAGGGCTTTTTGCAATTATGTAAATTATTATGCCTGAAAATTTTATCGTGACATTCTGTCCTAGGAGTTAAGGGAGAACAGCAATTACACGGAACGGCTCCAGATTCGGAATCTCTGTGTGCTAATTCTCTCGAAAACCCTAGATGTCGGCCTTACATCTCGCGTCTTCAAATATGTAAATTACTGTCATCAACATTTAAGAAGAATGCTCTAGATGAAACAGCAGAAGAACGTAGACTTTAAAGGTACTGCGATGCCCAACTTATCACTGTATACTTAACTCATTGAACTAATCTGGGCACTAATGAAGAAATATGCTCGTTAACTGTGGGTACTCGATATGTTAATCGAAAAAATAATATAGCCAATTATTTATAATGTTTATGCTATAAATTCCGTGGGTTCAATTAAAGTTTAAAAACTAATATTCACTGTCACTTTCTAGAAACTTTTATTTACATCAAATATACACAACAGCTGATTCGAATATCACAATAATAATACCATATAAGCTCTTCGCCGCACTAACTGACCGCCTCAATGATGGGCCGCTCCTTTTAAAATCAGCATCGAATGCTCTCGTACAATCCAGTATCAATTCTACAGTTGCCGAGCTATTTCGAGATTAATTTTTTTTGTCCTCCCAGCGATCGATGTAGTATTGGATTGATACCAGGGCCGGCTTAGGTAAATTTCGTAACACTGCCCCCCCCCCCCTTTAATTCTGATCGTCCCGGTAAGAAACATCCTTTCCATGGTAGGGAGCGAGTCTAAATGGACCAACTTCAACTTAGCCCTGGGGTTTCCACCGATCCGGTAGACGACGTCATTAAGCCTCTTGACCACCTCGTATGGACCATCCCAGGCGGGTGTAAGCTTTGGAGATTCGAATCGAGAACATATCTACCCGGCGCAAATCGGCCCGGGAACCATTTCATGCTTGATTCCATCGACCGACTTCGAGACCGCAAGGCGCCCAACGATCCGACAGCTGAAATATTTGCAGCCGATGAATACACGACAGAATCAACTCAAGGTATAGTGAATCGTGAGACTTATTTTCTTTATATAATTATGAATCGGTTTTAGGATTCGGTGGTTGGCGTTTGAAGTGAGCAGTTCATCCTAACCTGTGAGTGTTTTAATCCTATATTACTTTATATCTTTTTTTTCTGTTTCTTTGATTTTTTCTCCTTCTAGAGATTCACCTTGTACTTATTAACAACACGCATTATTGCATCTTAAGTGAGTTTACTGATACGAATTTCAGAAATTTAAATCATTTATTGTATTCAATAATTTTCCCTATACCGGAGTGGTTGATTACAACTAGATAATATGAGTGTAAATAGCTCCCCGGACAATCCGGGGAGGGAAATCACTTTCGATGATATTTCTGACGCGGAATTTACAGATAATTCTAATACAATTACAATGGATACTACAAGCGGGATCCCAGCGGGGTCTTCGGTGTCTCCGACTAATTCGGACTATGTAAAAAAATCTCCATTAGTAAAAAACCAGTAAACATGATGTACAAAAAAGGGGATACACTAAAAAATTTGGTTAAGAAACACATTATAGACAAACCTTCTGTAATTAAAAATTTGGATACCATAAGCGTTGTTGATGATTCCTGCCCAGCTGTCGACAACAGTACCTCTAATAACGTCACGGGTAACACTAATAACAGGAAAATTTATGAGGATGACAATCTAAGGTATGACATTTATGACACTGGCCCTTTTACCGTGTTCATAGTACACGTCACAGACAAACTAAATTATCAACTATTAGGCAAAAAACTTTCCTGTAGCAGGGACTTAGGGGTATTCAGAATTGAAAAGAAAGTGATAAACAGAGCCGCCCTGAATTTTAACACCTACAAAAAAGCCAACGAGTTTCGAGATAATAACACTTTCTTAACAAGCAACAACTTAACAGCATTCATTCCCAAACATGCTATTACTTCAAAATTTCTAATTAGAAATGTGGATCCGAGTTTCACAGAAGAAGAAATTTTGGAAAATACTAAATTCCCCAACTGTCACAAGACTATTGTTAACGTGAGGAGAATCAAAAGAAAACTTAGTGATAAGGAAGGTAGGCCCTATTTCGAGAACACTCCCCTAGTTGTATACACTATAAAAGGTACCTCATTCCCGGAAAAGTTAGAATTATTTTTATGCTTATTCAGTACAGAAATTTATATTAACCCGGTCATTCAATGTTTCAAATGCCTGAGATACGGTCACACCTTATCGCAATGTAAGAGCTCAGATAGATGCCATAGATGTGGTAACAATGAAGCACATGACGACTCCATATGTAACATAACGTGTATTTATTGTAAGGGCCCCCACTCCGCAACGGAAAATGGCACTACATTTAAGAACAGAATCTGCCCCGAATTTCAGTACCAGAAGAAAATCAAGAAAATTTCTTCTATTTATAACCTTTCATTATTTGATGCCAAACAAAGAATCCCAAGAGACTATAATGCAGGAGCCCCTCAGTCGGACTCTGATTTCCCAGATACTTATTCTCAAATTCAAAGACCTTCAGTCAATAACAATAGCACTCCCTTTGCTAGTAGAACAAACACTGCTGACAAAATAAACACATTGGCAGAAGGCTTCCCCAGCCTTCTAAAATCCAGAGAACCTATCCCTCAACAAAAAAAATACATTAACTTCCTACTCAAAGGCAACCAAAGCTCCCGCTAAACGCAGAGCCATGCACACAAATAATACAGACAATAACTCCTCATACAGCTCAAAGATGTTAATCAACCCTACTGGTAGGCCTGGCCCCAGTGCAGCCGAAAACGGGGTGGCATTTAACTTTAAAATCAGTCATACCTTGGACTCCCAAGAAAACCTGAACGCTGAAGATAAAAAGGACTTCAGTATCTTTAAACAGCTATTCATTGACATCGTAAATAAGAAACCAGACTTTATTGTAAACTTTATCAATCAATATTTACCGCTAAAGGACCCGAGGAAGGCCTCCTCAGACTTTAATGCTTAACATTCAACAGATACATCAAAATATTAAATTGGAATATACATAGTTTTTTGGCTAATAAAGTAAACTTAGAACATTTAGTAACGATATACAAACCTGATATCATTGCCCTGTCAGAGACATGGTTCAAGAATAACACAGAGTGTTTTTTCAAAAATTTCAACATTATAGCAGAAAATAGACAGGACGGTAAAGCAGGATCTGCCTTGTTAATAAAGAAGCATTTAAAATACGATACACTATTCATAGACATAGCACAATATAATGCACAGATCGCTTCCATAAGCACAGACGGATTGAACATTGCTCCTATTTACATTCCACCCAATTGCAAAATAGATGACAATTTTCTTAATCAAATTTTTAACAGATTAGGCAACAACTTTGTCATTACGGGGGATTTTAACTGTCATCACGGTTATTGGAATAGCTACACCTTTAATAACAATGGCTCAATCCTATATAATTACATCATAAACAATAACATTGTGATCTGCAATGACAATAACCCTACACACTTTCACTTGAATGGCAAAAGCATAATAGACCTGGTACTATGCTCCCCGAATCTGGCCTCCAAGATCAGAGCGATTACACTGGATGACACTTTCGGTAGTGACCACTTCCCCATATTCATCACCTTAGGTAATACAGTACCTAAGCCGCAGAACACTAAAATTTTTGTCTCAAACAAGAGAAACTATAAACAAATTGGCCTAAATTCGCCCAAGATATAGAAAACACTGACCTACAGCTGGCAGATCCTTTCTTCTATAGTAAATTCACAGATGCCATAATTTCGGCAGCAGACAAGCACGTCTCTTATAAAAAATTTGATTTCAGAAAAAAATTTGTTATTTGGTGGGATTTGGAATGCACATCTCTAGTAAAGCTACGCAAAAATGCTAACAAAAACAGAACTGGGGAGGTCGATGCGTTTCTTTTTGCAAAAAACATAAATTCCCTACTAAAGAGAAAACTAAAAATTAAGAAGAAAATCTCCTTTGTTAAATTTTCCACAAGTTTGAACAGATATCAAAACCCTTCCAAAATGTGGTCCAGTATTAACTATTTTGTTAAACCGGGATTAATGAGTCACTCGAAACATTACACATCAAATGCCGATTGGAAATCCAAATACATTGCATACCTAGCTCCAGCTTCATGTCCATTAGAACCCCCAACCTTTGATATCAGGTCTAATTGTCCCTCTTCTGCTTTCGATAACCCGTTCACCGTAAGAGAAATAAATAGCTTTCTTAACAAAGCCAAAAACTCAGCGCCTGGTATAGATAAAATTTCATACAAAATGCTACTTAACCTTCCTTACTCCGCTAAAATCCTATTATTAAACTTTTATAATGGCATATGGATGGACAACATTAACCAACCGGTGGAATGGAAAACATACTTGGTTATGCCAGTCCTAAAATCTGGAAAAAACGCAGACTCACTGAATAATTTCAGACCTATTGTCCTCTCTTCATGCGTAAGAAAGACATTTGAATTTTTAATAAAAAACAGGTTAGAATGGTATGTGGAATCTAATAACTTGTTACCTCCCCATCAATTCGCCTTCAGAAAAGGGAGAAGCATAACTGATAGCCACATTATACTGCTCTCAAATATACTATCTGGCTTTATCCAAAAAAATAATACTCTAGCAGTTTTTCTAGACATAGAGTCTGCTTTTCATAATATATACCCAGAACTCTTAATCAATGACCTTAAAAATTTACAGGTCCCGGACAAAGTCCTAAGGCTTATATATCGGCTAATAAATAATAAAACACTACGCATGATACACGAAAACATACCCATCTCAAAAACCACCTTTAAAGGATTACCCCAAGGATCCACCCTTAGCCCACTTCTCTTTAACAAATTTCTGAAACAGATTGAAGACCCTCTGAAAAAAATTATACAGTACGCGGACGACTTGGTTTTGTATCATACACATAAAGATGCTAATCTCTCGCAATCCCTGCTCAATTCCTCCCTGGAAACTCTATCCTGCTGGCTGGCTGACAAAGGCCTAAACTTAAATAACATGAAGAGTAAGTCTTTGTACTTTGCCAAATGACAACAATTACCCCCAAGGATTATTCTGGATAACAAGCTTTTGCAGGTGGTGGAACACATGGCTTTCCTAGGCCTAATCTTGGATAACAAACTTAATTGGAAGACGCACACAGAGGTAATAATTAATTCTTGCGGTAAATACCTGAACATTTTGAAATATTTAACCAGAGTTTGGTGGGGTGGAGATCCCAAAACGCTTATTTTACTTTATAAAAGTCTAATTCGATCCAGAATGGAACAAGGAAGCATTTTTTATGGATGTGGCATCAAAAAATCGCTAACCAATATAAATAAATTACAATATGCAGCCATAAGGATATGCTTAGGCGCCATGAAATCATCCCCACTAATGCCCTGCTTATTGAAGCTGGAGAGCCTCCGCTTTACCTAAGAAGACAATATCTAGCAGATAGGTTTGTGCTGAAAGCCGCTACATTAGAAAATAATCCCACTTTAAGTGCTCTCTATGCACTAAAAACAGTTCTAATAGCAAATAATATCCCCCGGTTTAAATGTAATTTGATCACCTCATTAGAGAAATACAGGGATCAATTTAAATATGTCATTAGTGATCCAAATGTTATACCATTCTCGAAAGAATACGGATTATATCTAACCAAATTTACTACTCATGAAAATTTAAATATATTAAAAAATCAACAATACCATGTTTCCCATATCAACTCTATATTTGTGGAAGAGGCTGATATATTCCCGGAATACACTCATATATTCACAGACGGGTCCGTAAAAAAAGGTGAAGAAACTGCAGTAACCTTTGAGATATATATTTTTACAGACTCAAAATTTTGCATACACAGCATTAAGAATTACTATCTCTCGAATAACGCGAACCCAATCCTACTAGACATCGCAGAAATCTACAAACAAAATTCCCAAAGAGGTTTGGTAACTGCCTTTTGCTGGATTCCCTCACACAGAGGTATTATCGGCAATGAGAAAGTAGACTCGCTGACTAAAGAAGCATGGAACAATACAACAGAATCCATAAAAATACCGGTGAAGGACTTTTTAACTCTAGCGACACATACTTTAAATTCAAACTGGAAAAAAGACTGGGAGGAATCATCAAAACTCAAAGGTAAAAATTATGCGATAGATCAAAACAGAGTATGGAAAATACCGTGGTTCCATAATCTAAAATATGTTCATAGAGAAAGTATTACAACCCTGATCAGAATCAGACTGGTACACTGTAGTTCTCCCCAACACCTGAATAAAATCGGTATTCTCCAAACCCCGTTCTGCTCATGCGGCAAAACGGGTGATATCAACCATATTATCTTTGAATGTACCAACTACTCCAACTATAGACCAACCCTTTTTAACTCTCTGTTATTGGCAGGGCACCAGCAACCTTTTTCCGTCATAAGTATTCTTTCAAACTTTAATTTAGAATCCCACTGGGAAATATATAAATTTTTGAAATTTAACAACATAAAACTATAGTGTACTGTGAGTCTCTGGAGGAGAAGAGAAAGGGGAAGTCCTGGCTTTCCCTCTTTTCCTATCCTTTCTCCAATAACCGTAACTGCATAATGATATTGAGAATTAAGTCCAACCACCTACTCGCCCAATAAAGAAGTGAAAAGAAAGATTCCCATACTTGTAGCTGGTCAATAAGGACCCTTGGTTCAAGACCATTTTTCGCCTGTAACCCACAAGCACCCTTGAAGAAGAAGAAGAAGAAGAATCGGTTTTAACTACAGTAGTGGCACGCATTTGGTGCTTCGCAAGATTTAAAGATATTCGATATTTGTACATCTTTATATCTCTTTTATTATCAGATTAAACATTTAACCATCAATTCTAGCCAGATGTCTACCACAATAAAATAAAATTTAATATCTCTGTTTTGTCTTGTTGCTATTAATATCTGATTTTAGACATTTACACTTAAGTAGTTTATTTATTAACATATAGAGATACGATATCTACACTTATATATTGTCACGTATTACTGGAAATATTTTAAGCGATCATTTATATAGGCAATTCAGTTAATTTGAAAGGAGATGTTCCTACTATAAAGAATAAATTAACGCTTTAAACTTGATCTCAATAAAACTTAAATTGTCATTGGTTTAATATTACATCTTATAAAATATTACGGCTTTATATATATTTCTATATTAATTGTAAAACGAGAGTTATTCCGTTCTGTCGAGCGTGTGAATCATTTTATTTAACTTATGTATGGAATATATTAAATATATCTTTTCGTGCCATTTTCTTCGAATAGTTAGGGAGCATATATTCCACATTTCTCCTTTAGAGATTTTTACTTATAGTCTTTTCACCTATAAGTCACCCCGATTGTGTTCGATATTACCTAATGATGTATAGTTCGATCAAAGATTAATACTTGGCCGACTCCAAACACTTTTCTCCCACCCTTCCCCCAACAACTCAACAGAGAGATTCTCGCTCACGCGAATTTTTGCTGCTACGGCAGTTTCTGCTAAAATTGAGGAATCTTTGCCTAACCAAATTATAAGTGAATATACCCAAACGTGTTTCCTCATCAAGCCTTATTAAGGTCCAGAATGGATCAATTTATGTGAGTGTGGCAAGTGCTACAACACCAGCGCTGGTCTGTCACAGCACAAAAGGCGATACTGCAACTACTTAAAAGAACTCTGCTCAACAACAGAGGGTACCACCAATGCCAGCTTTGTCCTCAGGATTTCAGGACGTATCCAGGTCTTCGGCAGCATCTTCGCCTGGCTCATCCTATCGACTATAACCTAGAACTGGAAGCCGAAGCGGAGAAAACCCCGAGGTGGCCCGTCTTGGAAACACTGAACATGGCCAGAGCAGAGGCAGCGTATGAAGGGGCACACATCAACGTCCATTTAAAGGAATTATTTCCGGGAAGATCCTTAGTAGCCATAAAATATAAGCGCCGACGAATATCCTATAAAAATCTATTGGAACAGATCAAAACTGACATAAATGAAGCTGCCCCTGATCCACGTACACCCTCAAAGGCAGACGGCAGTGACCAAGATCCAGAAGCCGCCGATCCTCCGATCCTGTTTGGTGAAGAGATATATCAAACCACCACAGACCCCACCAGCCCTAGAAATAACAGTCCGACCCCAACTCCGACGAACTCTCCTCCGGTGAGCCCCATACAACATCATAATGATTTAGTATTGGAAGCATTATATCGAGTGATTAATAAAGGGCGTGAAGAGTACGAATATCTCCTGCTCCAAGCTCTTCTTATAGAAAACAGGGAGGTGAGGAGTGAAGCCATCGAAGGATACGTAACAAGTCTATTCCCCAACCTGAACGGAATCAACAGCTCTAAAACCAACCGGGCTCCAATTTCGAAGGTCCGAGGTCCCTACATACGAAACTATAAAAGGTCCCTCGAATTCAAGCTAGCCCAATAAGTTTTTTCCGCCAATAGGAAACTTTTGGCAAATAAGATCATTGAGGGACATTCCCTCAGTGAATCCATGGTAACTCCTTCAGCTGAAGATATACTCAGCCATTTCCAAGGGGTCTTCGAAAGGGAGTCGGTGAAGGATCAGAAACCGGTAGTTACCAAGCAAGATGCAGATGGCTCGTCTATGTACTCTCCAATTACATCAGAGGAAATCAGTGAGAGCATCAACAACACAAGATCCCTGTGTAGGGGTCCGGACCAGGTTGGGATTAAAGATATAAAGAGAATAGGATCCCCGTAAACTGTTCATACTTTTTAACAGCATGCTGTTCTGGGGATATGTGCCCAAAAGTTTCAAGGTATGCAGAACTGTTCTAATACCAAAAACACCGGACAATTTGAATAACATTGTTAACTGGAGACTAATTACCATCTCATCTCTGATCCTCAGGATTTACCACAGGATTATTGCTAGAAGGCTTAGAAGTATATCCATACACCAGATACAACGGGGTTTCACTGAAAGTGATGGATGTCTAATAAATAACTATACTACAGCTTTCCATCAAGAACCGAAGGGAAAACATCAAAGCCTTTGATACCGTTTCCATCAACAGTGTAAAAAGAGCCTTGGAAAGAATGAAAGTGCATCAGAAACTAATATCTTATATCTGTGAATCGCTAAAGGGGGCGAGCACTTCCATATTCTGTGGTACTGAAGCAATAGGCTCGGTTAATATTCGCAGAGGACTCCGGGAAGGTGACCCACTCTCCCCCCATCTTTTTAATTTGGTCTTGGACGAGCTACTCGACCAACTAGACACCACCTTAGGACTGGACGTGGGAGAGGGCGAACATGTCCCATGCCTTGCGCATACAGATGACCTGGTACTTCTGAGTGACAACCCCAATAGAATGAAGAAGCTACTGGCCACTTGCAATGATTTTATTTCAAAAAGGGGTATGGCCTTAAATACTCAAAAGTGTAGCGCAATTACGGTCCGGATCGTACCAGCCAAGAAGAAACTATACTCCTTAACCAGGAGCATGTATTACATTAATGGCATGCCTATCAGACAAATGGGGATGGACTATCTAAAGTACCTGGGCCTAAAATACAATACCATCGGAGCAAACTTACCATCGGCCGACGTACTAGCCAAACAGCTTACTAACATTACGAAGAGTCCCCTCAAACCCTACCAGAAGCTGGCAATCCTGCAGACCTATCTGATCCCAAAATAGACAAACGGATTACAAAATAATAAAGTATCGGCAGGGCTACTTGGTAAAGCAGACAAACTTGTCCGGTCGGCAATTAAGAAGATTCTCCACCTGTTAGCCCCAACTGTCAATGCCTTTATCCATGCCGGAAAACGCTATGGAGGACTGGGGATCTTCCAATTTACTCTTAGGATCCCCATGTTTATGCTGAGTCGCCTTAAGAACATCGCCGAAGAGACAAACACAAGATCGCTTCTCAAAAATGGTTAAGGAGGGACTCAGCACCAACGACCGGATCAACAGTCACCTACGCCAAACCCTCAATAACTCATATAGTGGTAATGGCACTTACCGACTTACTTACCAATTTGCCGACCATTAGGCTTCCTCGAGGTGGATTGACAACCCCCCACCAAAATGGACCGGAACCACCTATATTAAGGCCATACATCTGAGGGCCAACATGCTGCCAACCAAAGGCATACCATCTAATCCGCCCCATCTCAGAAAATGCAGAGCCAGTTGCGGAAAAATCGAATCCCTATGACACGTTCTGCAGGGCTGCTACGTCACTCACAGCCGGAGAATTGGTAGGCATAACGCGGTGGCGAAGAAGCTAACGGAAGCGGCCGAGCAGAAGGGATGGAGCTCGGTAAGTGAACCACGCTTCCGTTGTAATACTGGGGAACTCTTAATTCCGGACCTCCTACTGACAAAGGGGAACAAACTGATTATAACGGATATAGCGGTCCATGGGAAGGCAACTGATCGTTGGCAACGAGTTACGACCTGAAGAGGATGAAATACAGTACAATCCCTTTCCTAGAGGAAGTCGGCAAACGATATCCGGGGTTTGAATTTCAAATCCTGCCAATAGTTATAGGAGCCAGAGGGGTATGGTGTAAGCAAAACAACGAGATCATTAAAACCCTAGGACTCCAAGGCAGTTACATCGTCTCCACGCTGGTCAACAGTGTCCTGGTAGGAAGCATCGCTTGCCACTCCTTCTTCATGGCTGTCGACAGATCTTAGTGTAGTGATGGTGCAGTTAAGTGTTGTTCGTGAAGTATGTTGAAACCGTTTGTGCTTGCGTTCTATACCGTATTCTTTTTATCTATATAACATTATACCTTATATGTTAATTTACTGTCTGTACTATGTCCAATTTTATCTTTCTGACGACTTTGTTTGTCGATAATGTAATAATGTTTTCTGAACTTGTAACACTTATCTGAAATCTAGTCTGGACCAGTTTCTTACAAATAAACAATATATGTCTTCCATGCCTGGAATTCAATAACTTGTAATACCCAACGGCCGGGTAAATTATATTCTATGGCCGAAATACTTTGTATGTATGAATAAAGCTTTTAATTGCTCCGTTGGGGGTTGTACAGCCAGACTTTGCCCCTCTCTTGGAACCCGGCTGAATTGGCCTTGAGGTCATATCGCGTCTTCATCCGGTCATTGGTGGCCGACATCTGCGTTCGGGCTAATTCGTGTAGTGCCAGCATGTTATGTTGGAGCTGGTCGGCATAATCGGTGATGTCTTGGGAAGGTTCTTCGGGGGAGCCCAAAAGCCAAATCGCAGGGTAATCGCAGCTCTTTTCCGAATAGGACCCTGGCTGGAGTCAGGCCTGTACTATTACGTACGGCTGAGAGATATGCTAACAGGAATAAGGGAATATGCTCATCCCAATCACGCTGGTTATTGCTGACGAACTTGGATAGGTTTGTTCCAAGGTCCTGTTGAATCTTTCCACCATTCCGTCTGACTGTGGGTGCAATGGTGTTGTTATCGTTTTCCTCATGCCCAACATCGTGCAGACCGTCTGGAATAGATTCGAAGTTACGCCCCTGGTCTGAATGTAGTTCCATCGGGACGCCAAACTTGCTGAATAGCTGTTCTACTAGCACCATCGCTACCGTGGTTGCCTCTTGGTTGGGTAACGCATATGCCTCAGGCCATTTGCTGAAGTAATTCATTGCAATCAGAATGTATTTGTTCCCCCTCTAAGACTCGGGAAACGGAGCAGCGACATCGATGGCAATTCTATCAAATCGGGCGCCCACATTGTACTGTTGCATTCTGCCCTTGGTTCGGGTCTTCGGGCCCTTACTGGCTGTACAGGTGTCACATTTCCGGCACCAAGCTCTGACGTCTTCGAAGTAATTTACCTTGTAGTATCGTTGGTGAACTTTTGTCTAGGGTTTTATTCATGTCCAGATGGCCCCCGGTAATCCCATCATGTACTTCGGTCAGGATGGCTGGTACCTTTTTCTTAGGAACTACCAATTGGGACTTGGTTCCTCGGCCATCAGTGCTTTCCCAGAATCGCTAGAGTATTCCATTCTCTACTCTTAGAGAGTCCCATTGGGCCCATAACGATTTCAGCACGCCAGAGTATCTAGCTACCTCGACAAAATTGGTTCGATGTCTGGATCAGCCATTTGGTCCTGAATGCACTGTTCCGTTGTCCTGTTTTCATTGGCCTGCACTCGGATCTGTCAGATGGAAATGGTCTACAGCCCTTATTATTGCAAGAAGTTCTTTTCTGGTGACGCAATAATTTCTTTCCGGTTTCAAGCATCCACGGCTGTAGTACTCGATCACCCTCTGTTCACCATCTTGCACTTGGGATTGGACGGCCCCCAAACCGGTGTTGCTGGCGTCGGTGTCTAAAATTAACTTGCTGGACTGTGTAGGAAAGGCTAGGATTGGGCTGGAACATACTGCTGCCTTCAGTCGTCTGTAGTAGGAACAGAGGCCCAATAAGCTTCGGAGTTCATGCTTGTCTCTTGGGACTGGCCTATCACGGATGGCTTCTATCTTGTCCTCGTTGGTGCGGATTCCTGACTCCGAAACGACGTGTCCCAAAAACTCTACTTCTTTTTGGAACAACGAACACTTCTTCGGGTTGATTCTCAGGCGGGCGTTATTAATTCTGGATAATAGGTTCTTCAGATGGTCGTGGAAAGTCTGACCCATGACCAGAATGTCGTCGAGGTGTACTAAGCGCGTCCTATATGTTAACCCGCTCAGTACATACTCCATTAGCCTGTCGAATGTTGCGGGAGCATTACACAACCCAAAGGGCATGACCGTGAACTGAAACAGCCCTTTACTAGTGGAGAACGCTTTCTTCTCAGTGTCGTTTTCGTGTAGACCAACCTGCCAATATCCACTCTTTAGGTCTAGTGTGGAGAACCAACGGGAGCCTGCTAGTGTGGTCAGAATGTCATCAATTCGGGGTAGTGGATAGCTGTCTTTCTTGGTAACGTCATTCAGCTTTCTGTAATCCACGCAAAATCTGGTGGTTCCATCCTTCTTTTTTACTAGCACGACGGGAGTGGACCATGGGCTGATGGATGGCTCAATAACTCCATTTATTACTTTGTAAGATCCACATACAAGATGATATCTAAATATTACATAATAACGACAAATAGTATCTATTCGGTGCTGGATGATGTTGGTGCGACCTGGAATTCTGGCTGGAGATTTTGCTACCATTCTTATGGAATTCGCTGAGCTGTTGACGGTTGTGTCAACCTTCTGCCACAGAATAGTTTGATTATTCTGTGGCGGAAGGGTCACCGACTAAGAGAGACAGCAGATTATACCGTTTGCTGTACCTAAACCGTTTTGCGCAAGCTTCACCAAGAATCAAAAAGAGAGAAAACATAACCAACAACGGAAGAGCCAATTGGGACATTTTCGAACATGCCCATAAGGCCCGAAGTACAGTAAAACGTTATACACATATATACGTCTGGACTGTGATGTTTGCGCTTTCTTCTAGATTCTGCTAGCAGTATATCAGAATTAAGTATATGGGTTGCGGGATTAGATATGTCATTTTTGATGAGCAATGATTGGGTGCATTCAGGGAATTGTAGCGATGAAGCGCTTTGTTAAAGCGGTGTACTAAAGAGTGTCTGCTTTACCCACAGCGCTGCAGCGCTTTAATAAAGCAGTAAAGCATATAAATTCTCCGCTTTACCGCTTTATAACTAAATCAGCTGTCAAATTCTGTGTTGATATTACACAAAAGTGTCGCCAACAAGTAAACATAACTAGTGAAAATAACTAGAAATAAAAGTTTGCAATCAGCGAAAGCAAAGCGCTCTGGCGCTTCAACGCTTTAATGTTATAATTCCCCTAATGCACCCATTGGCTGCCTAGTCCCTTAGAACATAAAAATGAACACTTTTTATGTTCTAAGCCCATTACGCTCGCTATTCTGCTCTGCCGTTAATTTTTTTACGCTGTATCTAAATTCACCCTGTGAGGTATGGCGCTTTTGCTTTAAAGCTTATACTTTTGGAGGTACCCTGCAATTCACAAATATCGTGGCAAGACTAAAAAGAGAGGGAATTAGAAAGAGCAAGATGCTATTTCACTTGATTTTGAGCTGTTGTCAATGAAATATGTCCAGCATATAGTTCATTCGCTGGAATGTTAAAAAGGGGAGAATATGAAAGTTTTTCAATTAAAGCAAATAACTGCATTAAATTATAATGGTGGTTAAAGTGATATTTTCGTCCACAAGGCGAAAATAAGGCTGAACTATTTAACAGGTTAAGACAAAAATGTTACGCATATTAGATTTAAAGTAATTAATATACTGATAATTAATAAAATAAATATTAGTAATACAAAATAAAAATTTAATTAATTTATTATTACTATGTTTATCAGTCATTGTCTATATATATATATATATATATATATATATATATATATATATATATTTAAATTATGTTCGCTCTTCATTTTTCGACTGACAAATATATGGAAGTTAATTTATAAGATTTTCACGAAATCTGAAAAATTGTATTTAATATTACTGAAGGCTGTACAGTTGGTACAAATAAAATATAAATAAAATTCGGTATACAAAGATTTATTTAAACTCAATTTGCATCCTTATGTCTGTTCACGGTACAGTACGTACAACTGAATTTGAAAAAGTTAACATCCGTTTTATTTAATGTTATATCTTTTAGCAAGTTATTGTCTTAAAAACACATACACATAAACACATATATGTATCCTAATTTACAAAATCAATTACTTGTAATCGATCATCACTTACTTCACATCTCTAACTCATAAATCACATTTAGCACATTTTAGATAAACTTTGAACTGTATTCTTTTCGTTGATCTAATAAGCTTTCGACGAGATTCGATACAAGGCTTTGGAAAACTA
The DNA here is from genome assembly GCA_034190945.1 of Octodonta nipae. Classification (NCBI taxonomy): domain Eukaryota; kingdom Metazoa; phylum Arthropoda; class Insecta; order Coleoptera; family Chrysomelidae; genus Octodonta; species Octodonta nipae. Next base: position 56,214,862 of record CM067221.1, on the reverse strand, counting down.
ATAAAATCAAATAAATTCTCCAAAAATGATTTACTGAACATATGGCTCCTACATATTCCATGACATTAATGCTTTTTGCTCCATTCTTTATTGATAAAATGTTACACATGTTAATTAAAATTATTTTGCTGATAGTTCTCTTTAAGCTTATAACTATTAAAACTTTACTGCTGGAATGTCTTCGATAGCACATTCCATAGAGAATATCAAAAAAATGTATGAATTAGATGTTGCGGTTTTAGTTCAATGCTGGTTCAATGCAAGTATATAATTGACGAAGGACCTTTAGCGGAACAATCTATAAACACGTGCCGTCACATAAACGAATCACCAAATAAAAGTTATCACTAACCTTTAAGTCGAAGCTCTGGTGTTTTCTTGGTTCTTCTTTCTTCTGAGGCTAGCCCCGTAACAGCAGGAACAGTTTCTTAGAGCTTCGTCTGGACAACACGTTACACAAAAAATAGCGACGTAATGTTCATTGATTGAGCATACAAAAATGCGGGTTTAACAACAAATGATGCGCTTTTGTAAACACAAAAGAAACAAAATGAAAGCGGTTTAGCGGTCGTTACGAACGGAGCTAAAGAACTCGCGGACTCGTAACACTATAACAACAAAAAGCGGCGTCTCTTCAGACGGAATCAAAGCGTGACCGAATAGTTCGGAGCACGATTCTCCCAAGCGCTCTAATAGCTAGGGATCCGAAACACGAATGTCCATACTGTCTATATTTTACACGCAAAAAACATTAGCATTAGTGCGACGGAGAGTTTTAGAAAAGGTGCAGAAGTTTAAAAATCAATGAAGTAATTCAATCAAATTGAAAACAATACTCTAAACAAATTGCGGGAACGCACCAACTGCTAATACTAAATTAGTAAATTACATTGAAAATGTTGCATTCACGTTATAAACAAACTTAAAGTGCACGAAAAAATTGACAGGCGTTGACGCATGCGCATAAATTTTCAAATTATGTAAACGTCTATGCACAAATATTGTGCTAATACTAGAAAGAGAGGGTAATAGAGACAACAATAGGTTATTTCACTCGATAGGGAACTGCTTCCAACACTACATGAAGCGCCTGTTACACTCTCTATTATTGCCTCTAGTCTGGTCACGAGATTTGTGCATTACAGGCCAACTCCAGAAGTATATGCTCTAAGACTTATACACTTAGAGCTTATACTTCTGGAGGTAGCCTACAATTAACACTGAAATATTTCTCCAATATTCCTATGTCCGCGACAAAACATTACTGAAATATTAGAGAAACATTTCGTCAAATATTACACAAATATTTCTAGAGAATTTTAGTCGTGAATGTAGGAATTTCAGATATGAAATATTTTAGAACTATTTTATAATATCTCACTAAAATATTTCTGAAATATTCGTATGCGAAAATATAAAAAATTCAGAAATATTTTGTAGTACTTATGTTGAAATGTTGCAATTGAAACAAGAAATTTTACAAAAATATTTAAGAAATATATCATGTTGTGTAGGTTGGAGTCTCAATCTCCCCTCTCCGCAAGTTTCACTAAATAATTGAACTAAGTAAAAACACCGGTTTGCACCCTAACACCAAACCTTTATCTAAACAATCGACGCCGTTTCAACAACTTTAAGTTGTCAGTTTGGTTTACTTCTTGATGATGACAACTTAAGAGTTGTTGAAACGGTTGTTGAACTCTTTGCACTCGTACGTTGCGGTAGGAGCGGCAAGATGCGTTTTACCGTTGCGCTCGTATGTCGCCGTATAGTCACCACAATACGTTTAACCGTTGCACTCGTATGTCGCGGCACACCATGTCTTATCATTACCGCGGGTTGGTTTATGTAAAAATAAAAGATAACATGATGTTTATTTTATACATGCTACAGGCGAATTTTTCTAAATTTTTGGCTTAAACCTTTTGAACCAGTAATACTTTAAATAAAAAACATTAGTAGCATAAACTAAAGCTTTATTTAACTCCGATTCACAATTTTGTAATATTAGGTTCGTTCCAACAGATCGAATTACCAATACACAACCGATAATCTTCGTGCGCGGTGATGAGTTACCGTTTACAATATTGTTATTGCAATACAAGTACCGGTTGCTTATCGGTTTTACGTCGGGTAGGAACACGCCTAATATTACTTTTATTAATTCTCACTTATCCATATTTAATAAATATTTTAACTCTTTTGGATATTACTTTATTTTAGAATCTTTCTTGTAATATTTTCTCAAAATATCTATAATATAAGGATCTGATGATACTAGAAGGTTATTAAACACATCATCTATGTTTTGAGTTTTATTAATTTTGTACAATAATGGTCTTTATAAATTTTTATGTCTTTATTCCTAGACTCGGGAGCTTCCTCTGAGCGTCATCCCAGAGGCACAAAATTGTATTTTGTATTATTTCATGACCATGGAATAAAATTGTGTGTACTGTTGTTGGTAAGGCGATATTCGATTTTGCCGTACTACGAAAGCTTGACAAGGATAGTGTTACATCTTTGTCAAAAAATATCAGAAAATAACCCAGGATGTAAAGGATATCATTTTTATACAGATAGATACTATATGAGCCACTTGCAGAAGAGTTGTTAAAACTAAATGTTCATTTGACAGGCACTATTAAAATCAACCGCAAATATATACCTGATTCTATCAAAAAACCAACATTTGCCGAAGATAACACATTTGCATGCAGATCAAGTAATTTGATTTTATTGGCATGGAAAGATAAAAGGGTCGTCACCACACTTATTTCGTGGGATATTTCAGGAACACAGCCTATCAACAGAAGAGTAGGTGGAGGTAACTTACAAGTTGTAAATAAGCCAAATGTAGTGGTCAATTACAATAAATTTATGGGAGATGTCGACAGCGCAGATTCTTATTCAGCGTCATACTGTTTCCTGAGGAAGTCTGGTGGCGAAAGTTAGTTTTCTGGGGACTTGAAATGTCCAGTGTCCATGAGTATTTATTATATAAAATTTCACAACGGGGCCAAAACAACAAAGCAGTGACACATCTAAAGTTTGTTCGGGAATTGGTTGACGACATGACAAAAAACTTTCGGCAGGGGTCCAAAAGTAAAGTACAAGGCGGCAGGCGGGAAACTAGGTATATTTGTGACACTTGCACCCGTAAGCCTGAAATACATATTGGTGACTGCTTCGAACGGTACCATACACTACAACATTATAAAACGTAATTTTTTTTATATTCTCTATAAATTTAGTTAATGATAATGTCGTTCAATCACCAACCGGTTTTGGGTTGCAATTCTTTCGGACAACATGAATTTACGTGAAATTTGGCATGGAGGTAGTAAATACCTCAAGGTTCAAAAGTTATATTGTGCCGAGTTGTGCTTTTTACTAGTGGGTGAATACCACCCCTTCTCGAGGGTAGAAAATTAAAAATTCAATCTGACCTCATAAATCGATAAATGAGTCAATATTAAGCAAAAAATATTCTATGCATTTTTTTGTAGTCAATAGTTTTTTAGTTATTCACGGTTGAACTTGCTGAGATTTCGATAAAAAATGCATGTTTTTCAATCATTTTTTATTAATAACTGGAAAACTATGCATTTTACGAAAAAAATCATTCAGAACAAAATTAAAGTGTATAAATTAAAGAAGATTTTGCTTTTTTATAATTTGTATAGCTGCAATATTTACCAAGATGTGCATCCTTAAAAAAAATTAAATTCGCAGTTAACAACTTAAAGACTTTTCAAGGCTAAATAACGGGAAAACGATAATTTTTTTTGAAGAAAATGAAAAGAAGCTTTATTAAAGAGCTTGAAAAAAATCTTAAAAATGAGCTATGACAAAAGTCTTTAACACTAAAAATGACAGAGTTATATTGAAAATAATGTGATTATCTTTATTTTTTGAAGAAAAAATCAGAACTTGGATCAACAGATTTTCCGTCATAATGAAAATTCAACGTTACCCATTTACAAATAACTGTACTGATATTCCAACAATGTGTTGAAGAAGTTTTGATATCGTAATTTTTAAAATACATATGAAAATCTTATTATTATTTTTTAAATTCTAAATTTTTTTTTATTAATAACTGCAAAACTATCGATTTTATACAAAAAACACAAGAACAGTACAATAAAGTTCTTTTTCTGCAAAAAATATTGTTACGAAATTTACCAAAGCCGAACCTGTTTAATTTCAGTACGACAACAATCGCTTGGATATAAAAAAAGCTAGAAGGTTCGGACGGGAGAAAAACTTATCTCGATTATAGCTCGACAACTGTAAAATTGACACTGGATTATACTAGAGAATTCGACGCTGATTTTAAAAGGAGGACTCATCCTCGCAGCAGTTAGTTAGTGGAGCGAAGAGCTTATATGTAAAATTGCTGTTGTGATATTTGAATCAGCTGTTGTATATTCGATGTAAATAAAAGTTCTAGAAAAGTGAAAGTGAATATTAGTTTATAATTTAAAATTGAACCCACGGACTATATTGCCATTTAGTGTCAGAAGTGAAGGATTAAGTGCAGTTAAAATCGTAATGTGAGTTATGGAAACCCGAAGCATGGAAAAAATGGACGAAACTACCAAAAAAATAGTCAAGCAGGTTACGGACGGACTAGACGAAAAAATAGCGCAGATTCTAGAAAAACGTGACAAAAAGGAGAAACATCAAGAAGAAATTAGCAAAGGTTAGTGAAATCTTTTGATGATAAATTTAAAGTTGAGTTAGGACATATTGTCACTAATATCGATCAAAAACGTAAAATAGAATTAGAAAATCTTGTTTCCACTATGAAAAGTGAACAACAAAATCTAGTTTCCACGATGAAAAGTGAACAACACAATCTAGTTTCCACGATGAAAAGTGAACAACATATTTTAATTGAAGGATTGTTCTCGAAATTTGTAGAAAAACAAGATCAAACTGAATTGACGAGAAAAAACGAATCTAAAACATTAGAAGAAAAAAAAACAACTGCAATTTGAACAATTACTGCAAATAGTATCGCAAGTTAATGAAACAGTTAATGAAAGAATGCAAATAGTTGAATCAGACATAAAAGAAATAAACGACGAGATTAAGATCCTAAAAAGTAATGTGGAGACTCTTGAAAAAAAAGTAGATGACATCGATTCCATCCAGAGCCAGGTGAAATTTGAAATCAGTTCCATTAAAAACACGGTACAAAGTGAAGTAAGTGAAGTACAAGATAAAATCAGTGCCATCCAAAACAAAGTAGAAACAGAAATTTAAAAAATGCAACAGGACTTACAGCGAGGAAAATACCAGCACACCGTGAGTACTAAAGATTCCTTTAGTAAACCACCCACATTCGACGGCAACTCACCTTGGCCCATGTATAAACGGCAATTTGAAGCCGTGGCTACAGCTAATGGATGGGATAACCAAGAAAAATCCACGTCCCTGGTAATTTCGTTAAGAGGTCCGGCCCTAGAACTCCTACAAAGCATTCCAGTCGATGAACAAGGCAATTTCGACAAGATCATCGCCATTCTGGACAAGAGATACGACAATCAATCCTTGAGCCAGGTATACCAAGTCCAACTGAGTGGAAAAACGCAAAAATCCGTTGAAAGCCTCCAAGAATTCGAAGCAGAGATTAGACGGTTAGTTCACTTGTCCTACCTAGACCTGCCAGAGGAAACGAAAGACCAGTTGGCCACACAGAGTTTCATAAACGGGATCAGAGATGTGGAAGTACAACGAAATCTAAGACTAAGTGGCGTCAAGAAAAGTAATGAAGCTCTACTTCGAGCTTTGGAAGTAGAGGCCGTCATGAACATGTCCAATCCGAGGGTCTGAGCAGTTTCCTTTGACCAGGAAGAGTGAGAGTCACCATTCCAAGCGCTGCTGGCTGGTCTGAACAAAATATTAGAACGGTCACAAAGAACTGTCATCAGAGGGGCATGTTACCGCTGTGGACGGACAGGGAACTTTCAATGTGATTGTCGAGTGAGGCTACCTGAACGAACACCGACCAGGGGTAACCAACAGAACAGCTACATGTCCAGGGACCATCTGCCAGTCATCATAAGGGGGCGAATGCTGACTGTCCCTCCACCAGCCCCCAAAACGTTATCCATCCGGGGATTTTGCCGAGATAGCGGCAGCCTAGTCATCAGAGGCACCATCAATGAGCGAGCAGTTACCATCACCATCGATACCGGCGCCGCTGTGTCCATTGCCAAGTCCAGGGTTTTGAGAGCATCAGAAATTCGGCCAGTTACCAATAACATCCAGCTCAGAACAGTCACCGGCGAGTTCATGTCGATACAGGCACATGTCGTGCTACAGATAGGGGACAACATGATCTGGCATAGGGTCCTGGTAGCGAATATTGAGGACGATTTTATACTGGGTATGGACCTAATTAGCCAGTATGGATTTATGTTCGACCCGAGATATGATGTTCTTCGGTTCCTAAATGAGGAATTTGTATTGACACGCGTCAACACTTCAGTCACCTCCATAAAAATTGTGGCAAAGTCTTCAGCTAGAATTCCCGGTCGAACGGAACAGATTATTTATGGGCAGCTAGACAACAATCCTGGGAGCTGCGGCGGAATGGTGGAGCCCGTACACTCAGCTCATGACTACTTAGTTGGACGGGCTATAATTAAAACCGGACGAGATATACCAATCAGAGTCCTGAATTTGTCCAACAACGACATCAGAATTGCCAATAGTCAAGAGATAGCTTGTTTCGAGCCAGTAGAGACCATCATCAATTGCGAAGAAGAGTACCTGACGTCGGGGAAGGAGACAGGGCCGAGTAAAGAGTTCCTACAACAGTTTGCTGACCATTTGACACACCTGACGCCAGAGAACCAGAAGAAAGCCAAGCAATTTATCACAAAGCACTGGCAAATATTTAACAGTCAAGATGGAACCACCGGTCGCACCAACATCATCCAGCATCGAATAGATACCGGAAAGGCTCACCACATCAGAATACCACCTAGACGACTACCATTGGGGCAACAACAGGCAGTCGCGGAACACATCGAATCCATATTACAAAATGGAGTTATTGAGCCATCCATCAGCCCATGGTCTGCTCCCGTCGTGCTAGTTAAAAAGAAGGATGGAACCACCCGATTTTGCGTGGATTACAGAAAGCTGAATGACGTCACGAAGAAAGACAGCTATCCACTACCCGAATCGATGACACTCTGACCACACTAGCAGGCTCCCGTTGTTTCTCCACACTAGACCTAAAGAGTGGATATTGGCAGGTTGGTCTACACGCAAACGACAGTGAGAAGACAGCGTTCTCTACCAGTAAAGGGCTGTTTCTGTTCACGGTCATGCCCTTTGGGTTATGTAATGCACCCGCTACATTTGAGAGGCTAATGGAGTATGTACTGAGCGGGTTAACATGAAGGACGTGCTTAGTATACCTCGACGACATTCTAGTCATGGGTCAGACATTCGACGACCATCTGAAGAACCTCCAGAATTAATAATGCCAACCTGAGACTCAACCCGAAGAAGTGCTCCTTGTTCCAAAAAGAAGTAGAGTTTTTGGGCCACATCGTGTCCAAGTCAGGAATCCGCACCAACTAAGACAAGATAGGAACCACCCGATTTTGTGTGGATTACAGAAAGCTGAATGACGTCACGAAGAAAGACAGCTATCCACTACCCCGAATCGATGACACTTTGACCACAGTAGGTCGCGTTGGTTCTCCACACTAGACCTAAAAAGTGGATATTGGCATGTTGGTCTACACGCAAACCACAGAGAGAAGACAGCGTCTTTCACCAGTAAAGGGCTGTTTCAGTTCACGGTCATGCCCTTTGGGTTATGTAATGCTTCCGCAACATTCGAGAGGCTAATGGAGTATGTCCTGAACGGGTTAACATGGAGGACGTGTTTAGTATACCTCGACGACATTTGGTCATGGGTCAGACATTCGACGACCATCTGAAGAACCTGGGCGAAGTATTCTCCAGAATTAATAACGCCAACCTGAGACTTAACCCGAAGAAGTGTTCCTTGTTCCAAAAAAAAGTATAGTTTTTGGGCCACGTCGTTTCCGAGTCGGGAATCCGCACCAACGAGGACAAGATAGAAGCGATCCGTGATTGGCCAGTCCCGAGAGACAAGCCTCTACATGGGCAGACCACTCAGAAAGAGACCTTCCGTTGTAATCAGAATTGCGAAACATCATTCAGGCGACTGAAGGCAGCACTATGTTCCAGCCCAATCCTAGAATTTCCTACACAGTCCGGCAAGTTCATCTTAGACACCGACGCCAGCAACACCGGTTTGGGGGGCGTCCTATCCCAGGTGCAAGATGGTGAAGGGAGGGTGATCGAGTACTACAGCCGTGGATTCTTGAAACCAGAAAGAAATTATTGCGTCACCAGAAAAGAACTTCTTGCAATAATAAGGGCTGTAGACCATTTCCACAAATACCTCTATGGTCGACATTTCTTAATCCGAACAGATAATGCCGCACTCAAATGGCTGCTAGACATAAAGACACCGGAAGGACAACTGGCCAGATGGATGGAGAAATTACAGCAATACGACTTCAAGGTGGAACACCGTGCCGGCCGTTTGCACAATAATATCGATGCCCTATCCAGAAGACCCTGTAGAGCGGAATGCGGACATTGTCTGAAGACGGAACAGCGAGAGGGTATCTCCATCAGGCAGATCCGAGTGCAGGCAAATGAAGACTGGACAACGGAACAGTTCATACAGGACCAAATGGCTGATCCAGACATCGAACCAATCGTCACTCTAAACGAGAGGGGCACCCAGGCCACGATGGGACGAGGTAGCTAGATACTCAGGCGTGCTGAAATCGTTATGGGCTCAATGGGACTCTCTAAGAGTAGACAATGGAATGCTCAAGCGAGTCTGGGAAAGCGCTGATGGACAAGAAACCAAGTCCCAACTGGTAGTTCCTAAGAAAAAGGTACCAGCCATTCTGACCGAAGTACCATGTACTTCGGTAATCCCATCATATGGGATTACCGGAGGTCACCTGGGCATGAATAAAACCCTAGACAAAGTTCGCCAGCGGTACTACTGGGTGAATTACTTCGAAGACGGCAGAGCTTGGTGCCGCAAATGTGCCGCCTGTGCAGCCAGTAAGGGCCCGAAGACCCGGACCTAGGGCAGAATGTAGCAGTACAATGTGGGCGTCCCATTTGAGAGAATTGCCATCGATGTCGCCGGTCTGTTTGCCGAGTCTGAGAGGGGGAACGAATACATTCTGGTCGCAATGGATTACTTCAGCAAATGGCGTGAGGCATATGCGATACCCAACCAAGAGGCAACCACGGTAGCGACGGTGCTAGTAGAACAACTATTCAGCAGGTTTGGCGCCCCGATGGAATTACATTCAGACCAGGGGCGTAACTTCGAATCGAATGTATTCCAGAAGGTCTGCACGATGTTGGGGATCAGGAATACGAGAACAACACCATTGCACCCACAGTCAGACGGAAGACTCAACAGGACCTTGGAACAACACCTATCCAAGGTCGTCAGCAATTACCAGCGTGATTGGGATGAGCATATTCCCCTATTCCTGTTGGCATATCGCTCTGCCGTACATAATAGTACAGGCCTGACCCCAGCCAGGTTCCTATTCGGAAAGGAGCTACGATTACCCTGCGATTTGGTATTTGGCTCCCCCGAAGAATCTTCCCAAGACATCGGCGATTATGCCGACCAGCTCCGACATAACATGTTGGCAATACATGAATTAGCCCGAACGAAGATGTTGGCCACCAGTGACCGGATGAAGACGCGATACGACCTCAAGGCCAATTCAGTCGGGTTCCAGGAGAGGGACAAGTCTGGCTGTACAACCCCCAACGGAGCAAGGGTAAATCCCCAAAGTTTACACCCACCTGGGATGGTCCATACGAGGTGGTCAAGAGGCTTAATGACGTCGACTACCGGATCAGTCGAAACCCCAAGGCTAAGTTGAAGGTGGTCCATTTAGATCGACTTGCTCTTTACCATGGAGAGGATGTTTCTGATCGGGACGATCAGAATTAAAGGGGGGCAGTGTTACGAAATTTACCAAAGCCGATCCTGTTTCATTTCAGTACGACAACGATCGCTGGGATATAAAAAAAAGCTGGGAGGTTCGGACGGGAGAAAAACTGATCTCGATAATAATTCGACAACTGTAAAATTAACACTGTATTATACTAGCGAATTCGACGCTGATTTTAAAAGGAGGACTCATCCTCGCAGCAGTTAGTTAGTGGAGCGAAGAGCTTATATGTAAAGAATTGTTGTTGTGATATTTGAATCAGCTGTTGCATATTCAATGTAAACAAAAGTTCTAGAAAAGTGAAAGTGAATATTAGTTTATAATTTTAAATTGAACCCACGGACTATATTGCAATATTAATTTTTTAAAATTTTTTACGATGAATGTTAACGAGATAAAGCCATTATAAGTTCTAATGTACGTTTTTAAACCCCCTATTCCTAACCCTTTCAACTAAAAAATCTCAAAAATAAAGGGCAAAAAAATGTGAAAATCACAGGACTTGTAGCTCTCAAAATTACCTTTAAAATGAGTTTCTGAGTGTCCGGATATCTTAAAAATTAAGAAAGTTATAGCCAATAAACTAATTGTTTTTTTGCAGTAATTTTCAGATATCAATTCTCTATTAAGTATTTTAAAGCATTCAAAAACATTTGCATATAGGAATATGTTCGTTCTCATATATTATACAGTAACGTAACGCATAGTCACAAGTACGTGTTACTTAAGAGTATATATACAGTGTACACATAAATCTGGAGAAAGTTTCAGAGCTCACTACTGTGCTAGTGTGCTTTACACGTATGCAGTATCCAGTATATGTCCAAAATCAAACGAATGAACACGTGCTATTTTTAACTGAAATCTGTATTAATTATCGAACTAAAAAATGTAAATAAGTTTGTAAGTACTCTTAATAATTTTTAAGTATAATTACAAAAAAAAATTACAATAAATTTAATTTTTAGTATGAATTGAGGAACTTTTAGATCAGAAGGAGAATAGTGGCAGTGAATCTAACAAATATATTTAAATATGTGCGATTTAATAAATGTATAAAGATATGTTATAATGCTGACGAAATAATGTAATTTTATTGTTATAACTTACTTTTTTTTAAATAAAAATTTAAATTAAAGAATACACAACGTTTTACAATTTTGTAAATCACTTGTGATTTTTTTTTTTAAATATATGAGGTGACTATTAATGATTAAAGGAAAAAAATAATTATACAAAACATTTGAAAACATGTTCTCATATTTTATTTAGTTGTTTGAAGCAATTTTAACGTATAAAAAACTTTTGTCCAATTTTTGCAGTTTTTGTGTAAAGAAAAAAAAACGTACACTTAAGAACATGTTCATGAATTTTTTTAGTTTAAAATAATTTTTTTGTATATAAAACTTTTATGGAATGAGGGGTGGTTTTTGAGGGTTGAAACGTAATAAATTCAGAAATCATAATAACATACACTTAAGAACAGGTTCATATGCCTTTTTACAGTTTGAAATAATTTTTTCGTATATAAAACTTATTTTTGTACAATTTTCACAATTTTTATGCAATCTGTGGTGGTTTTTGAGGGATGAAACTTTGTAGTACCGCTTAATAACCCATAAAAAAGATAATATTCACTAAAAATGCACTGTAAAGATATTTTAAGCTATTAAAAATGATTTTTTTTCTATGAAATTAGTTTTAAGGGTAGATTTTTAAGGGTTGATTTGTTGAAAAAAATATAATTAGCATTCCAGCATATATAGGAATTTGTAAGGTGTACTATTTAATAATTATTTTATTTATTCAAGCAATAATTAGCTCATAAAATGTTTATTTCTTCATTTTTATGAGAAGTGGTAGTTTTCACCCCTAAACAGGAGGGAGCACACAACGTACATATATAACTTTTGATGAAGAGGGTGGTGGTGGCTGTACTAATGGTAGTGATTATGATAATGTTAGGTTTTATTTGTGTTTTTCTATCCTCAAGATTTATTATTTTGTAAGCCATTATTTTTTATTTAGTGTTTTACAAGTTTTTTTTTATTTAGTTAGTTTTGATGTAATAACTGTAATAAATTATTGTACTTAATTTGAATAAACATCTGTGTTAAAAAATATTTTTCAAAAAACATCCCATAGTTTTTAACATAAAGCGATTTTTTTAAATTTTTCCAAAACTGAGTTCTTACATTTGTGACACCCCAAAGTTTTCACAGCATTTCCATTAACTGAACTAACTGCTATTTTCTCAGTAACTCCTCGGATGTGTGGAAGTTGTGGTTCAGTTTCTGACAGAGTTGGTGTATGGTAAATTCGTAGGTTGTTGAGATTGTCGAATTGTTCGCGCATTGTTTAAGATTAATAAGTTCTTTTTGTCTATTTTTGTCTATTGTTTATATATGATAATCGGATATATCTAAGAGCCAAATATTTTATGACAGAACTCAATTGGTAGGGTGATAGTGTGATTAGGCATTTAAGTATCAATTATTATGAGTTGGTTTCCTATAGACTGTTTGTAGCAGTCGATCATTATTGCGTTTGGTTATGAGGACATTAAGAAACGAGAGAGAAGGATCGGACTCGATTTCCATTGTAAACTGAATGTTAGGATGCTTACTATTGAGATGTTGCAGTAAGCAGTTTAATGAATCTCTGCTATGAGGTTAAAATACAAAAGTGTCATCAATATATCTAAGCCAACAGAAAAGTTTTAATGTACACGGGTTTAAAGCCTGCGTTTTGATTTGTTCCATAAGAATGCAAGCAAGCACTGGAGAAAGAGACCCCATCAGGGCTTCACGGACTTATTTGAACCGACTGTTCTGAAATGAAAAATGCGTTCTAGAAGAACAGTGTTTTAAAAAATTGATGATGTCAGACATTTATGATCTTGGATATCTTTTTCTGAAATTCTGTAAGCCTAACATATCTAAGAAGGCAGAAGAGTTCTTTACGTACGAGGATGCTTTCTCAGCTAGAGATTGAAGGGTTTCGGCTAAGTACCTGGCTAATTCTTGGGTTGGAGATTGTACCGAACGGACAATGGGCCTAGGAGGAATGTCGGGCTTCTGAATATTGGGTAGTTTCCACAATTTTCGGAAATTTAAAAGATTTTTCACGAGAAGTGTTAATCAACACACAGTCCTCTCATCACGTGAAATCCCCTTCTAATCGACCGATAATTATAAATAAATGAAGCAGCGCAGATTCACATTCAGTTCAGTTATCTAGTGAGATGTGGGGAGTAGGCAGATTCAGACCCCAAGTTCGATCTATTCTCTGAAACTCTTTTAGATCCGTCTTTTAGTGAGACTCGGGGAGCAGGCAGATAAGGAGCCCGGGTTCCATCTAAAACCTGTAATCTTAAATTAATCCCTTAGTGAGACTTTGGGAGTAGGCAGATTGATACTGGCTCTAAAGCAGGAGTCGGAACGTCGACGATTTCATAAATTTAGGCAGGGTAGGATTTCTTCCAAATCATTAACCATTCACCAAAATTCTATTCGAAAATTCCTGCTTGTGTGTGATCTTGATTTTCTTAAAACTTGCAGAACTCGTAACATCATTCACTACACTCTCAAAGTAAAACATATCTCTTCATGCTCAGTTTCCAGTATTCCTAATAGAGCAAGTTTCACCTTGTTATCAACTTCCATTCATACAATCCGACATCAACATGATCAAACCAACCGAAATTCAATCCTTACCAAATTCTTTGAACACTTGGCACAAAAGAAAACAGTCACTCACAACTTTTCTAACTTCTTCTAAGACTCTACCAGTTTACATGTCCTTTTAAATGTTTCAATTTCGCAGTGACGCTAAAAACTATCCCAACGGAAAGAATCATTTCTTAAGTTGTGGTGGCTATGGCTGATATTGATCCCAATACTTACTTAGAGAAAATGCCAAGGAAATCACCGACAGGTACCCGTTTTCCTATTGATGTTAAAAAGATCATCACCCCGGGTGAAAAATCTTCTGAAATTCCGAAAATGAATGGACTACCCAAAGTTTATAAGCCGGACATTCCGTTTAGGCCCATTGGCAGTTGGGTACAATATAAGACCCAAGCGTTAGTCAGAACGACCAACACACTTTAACCTCTAGCCGAGCAGGCTAAGAAGAGTTCTTTAAACTCCAGAATGAGTTTAAAGAACTCTTCTTTCGTCTTAGATATATTAGGTGTTTGTAGAATTTCAGATAATTATATCCTTGTTAGCTTCGGTGTAATCTCTTTTCACCAATGTCCCAATTTCAGAAAAGTTAAATAATTTATAAACAAAACACAATATGTCTCTTCTGACATCATCGAACTTGTACAACACTGCTCTTCCAATAATTATTTTCATTTCAGAACACACAGTTCAAACAAACGTGGAGCCCCGAGGGCGTCACTTCTTTCTATAGTGCTGACTAATATTTTCACGGAACAAATCGAAACCCAACCCGTAAACCCATCTACATTAAAACGTTCCTGTTGGCTTAGATATGTTGATGACATTTCTGTCATTTGGTCTCCTAGCAAAGATTCAACAGACTGCTTTCTACAACAGTTCAGTGTACATCCGAACATTCAGTTTCCAATGGTAATCGAGTCCAATTCTTCGCTCCCATTTCTTGATGTCCTCGTAACAAAAATTAATATTGATAAATTCTCACATACATTCTATAGAAAACCAACCCATATCAAGCACAGTCACACCATCACCCTGACCAACTCAATTCAGTTCAGTTACCTAGTGACTCTTGTGGAGTAGGCAGATTGAGGCACCGAGTTCGATCTAGACTTTGAAACTCTCCTTCACTTTTGTCTCTTGATAAGGGCTCCAAAGCAGGAGTCGAAACGTCGAGTATATAATAAATTCAGACGCGGTTCTCACCTGGAACCTAGCCTTTTATATATATATATATATATATATATATATATATATATATATATATATATTGTTACTAAATTTCGAGAATTTTCTATGCTGGTTTTATAAAGGAAGCCGGACACGATCGCGAGTCAGTTGGTGGAGCGAAGAGCTTATATGTAAAATTGTTATTGTGATATTTGAATCAGCTGTTGTACATTTGATGTAAATAAAAGTTTCTAGAAAAGTGAAAGTGAATATTAGTTTTACAATTTTAAATTGAACCCACGGACTATGTTGCATATATATATATATATATATATATATATATATATATATATATTATTAGAATGTATTTTTATGATTTTTAATTTATATTTTTTATATCTCAGGGTCCTTTTTGCTTGGATTCAATTTGTTAGATGTTAAATAAATAGATTTTATACTTATCTTCTATATCTTACAAGTATCTATCTCTCTTCTGGATCACTTACACTTCTTAAATTTGAAATTGTATCTGCACTTTAATTTTTTTACTTTTTCTACTTTTAATTTTATATTTTTTTATAAATTACTGATAAAACAAATTTCTAAAATTTCAATCAAAGTACAATTTATTTAAATTTTTCACAATACAATATTTATACAAGTTTTCTATCAAAACAAAATACATTTCCTTTCACTTAACTGCTCTTAAATTTCTATCAAATTATGTTACACTTTTTTTTTTCATTCAGTCACAACTATTATTATTCTAAAATTTGTAAAACTTTTATTACCACTGATTTATTAACCCTTTTATGATTTTCTTATTTTATTAAATAAACTTTCTCAAAATTTTAATTTTCTTTAAACAATGTTTCAAAAACTCACTGTTGTTGGTTATCTAACTCCCTTCTTCTGATGTTGGTCTTTAATAATAATTTCAAATTTCAAATTTCTTTACTGGTAAAAATTCTGCCACTTAATTGGATTTCTCGTGCTGGTTTGCAAATTTATTTTCTCCCAATATTTTGACTTTAATTTTTCATAACATTAATTTCCATTATCTTCCTTTTATTGAATATATATAAAAATGTTTTCAATTTGTCTCTCCAAATAATTTTAAATTAAATTTGGGTTAATGTTGTCTTACTGACATGGAACACTAATTTTGATATTTTCATAGAACATTTATTTCGTTGTCATGGAAACTTAATTTATGAGAACGAAATTTTTAAACTAATCTGCTCGAAGCTTGACGATGAAAGAGAATTTGTCACTGTCAGATTTTCTATTTATAATACTTGTTTTGCCACCTGCTATTTCCATTTCCGTTTATAGTTATTTTATTCATTTCCAAATATTATCCCTTTAATAAAAAAATCTAAACAAATTTCAACTTAAAATTCAATACCTTTTATCCTTATTAATTTTACCCAAATCATTCAATTATATTTTCAAAAACATTGAGTTGACATTAGTCACCTGTTGACCACCAGTCATTTAACAGGTACTTTATAAAAATTAGATTTTATTAAAAATTGAGATTTTATATTGTTTAAACTATTTGCTTATTCTATAATATGCTCTCTGTTCCATCTATTACTATACATTTCTTTACTGTTCCATCCAGTTCTGAAGACTTATAATTGTTTTTTATAATTTGACATTTCTATTCTCTGTTTACTAAAGAATTTATGTATTAAAATTTGATTTTGATCTAAAATAGGTGTTATTTGGTGTTTTTATGGCCTAATTTGTGATTTTATATATGTTCTACAAACTCTACTATTATTTTACAACTGAATTTAACCTTTTGATGTTTGACCTTATTATGAGTCCTTGCATATATTTCTTTATGTAAGTATTAATTTTTTATTAAAATTTACATAATATAACATCTAACTTTTATATGCCACCTTTTATCCTTGCAACGATTTGCTTTTGAAACATTTTTACATTGTTTTTATTATTAGTTTATCTATATCTTATAATATGATTCCTTGTTTATTTATAAATATTTGTCACTTCATTTCACAATTTAGATTCTTGTAATTTCCCTTTATTTATATGCATGCATTTTATTCACATTACCCCATTCATTTAACTATTCAAATTGCTAAGGTTTTTTTATACTATTTCATATCTGTTTAAATCCACTACAATATATATATAATGATATAAATAGTTTTAATTTAGTGTGTATGCAATGTTATTTTATTATTGAGATATTAATTTCATTTTTATTAAGCGCCAAATAAATAAATCAAAACCATAAAAAAATTTTCATTCTGCCTCCTATCTTTTCTGTAATTCTTTGTTTATTGAAATATTGTTTCAATATTATTTACTTAAATTTTTCACTCTTTCTCAAGTTGGATTCCGTTTAGCTTTTGTAAATTGTTTCTTTTATTTTAACTTCCAAAATAAAATTATTCATTAAATTGTAAATTCAAATTATTTTTGATATATTCGGAAATTCAATTAAAACTTTTATATTTAAATCAGTACTACTGTCTGTCTTCTCATTCCTCTTGTCTTAGATGATCACCATTTTTTTCATACTTTTATTTCTTATTACTTTGTTATGATGATCGATTATAAAATTTATTATTGTAATGTTTTATTCTTTAATGGTTAATTTTTTTTAACTGTGTTTCTTTTGTTTTTTTTTTATAAATTATTCTGATGATATAAAAATAAAATAATCTTTAACAATTCATTAACAATATGAAATCATTCCAATTATAAGCAACAATTTTCTCTGTCTTTTATACTCTTACTTTGAATTACTTAATAAAAAAATGAACTAAACACAAATTTACAAACACATTAAATACAGTACCTTTTTTCACTAACCTTATGTCCTTTTCTTCAGTCCTGCTTGTCTTCTCCTTTTCTGGTGCTTTACTTTTTCTGGATGCTTAGTTCCATTAAATTTCATTTTTATGTTCATTTCATTTTGATTTTAACCATTTGTACCATTACTAATTATTTATTTTCCATTTCGTTACCATTTATAAATTTCTCATGATATAGTTCTAAAATTTATCTACGTCGTTCCTGACTAAAGCAACGTATAGCATTATTCATCCCAGTAAAATATCAATCGCTGGGATAATAAAAAAAAGAACTGGAATATTCTAATGGGGCAAAAACTACTGATCTGGACGCTGAACGAACAAATGCAATAGCCATCCAGAGCTACATGAAAATTCGATGTAGGATATATAAAGACTAGAAATACAGGAGTTAGTTAGTATAGCGTACATAGTGTTATGATTTCGATGTGAATTGTATTCAGAATCAGCTGTTGTAAATATTTGATTTTTACGTGTAAATAAAGTTCTAGAAAATGAAGTGATTATCAGTTTTTAAAATTAATTAAATTTGAACCCACGGAATTTATTGCAATTTGGTATCGTCAGTGAATGATTAAGTAAATTTAACATCAAAAATTGATTTATGGCGACTGGTGCGTTCCCGCAATTTGTTTAGTGTATTGTGTTCAATTTGATTGAATTACTTCATTTATATTTAAACTTCTGCACCTTTTCTAAAACATTCCGTCGCGCTAATGCTAATTGTAAGTCTTTTTGCGTGTAAAATATAGACAGTATTGACATTCGTGTTTCGGTTCCCTAGCTATTATGACGCTTGGGAGGTTCGTGCTGTGCTCCGAATTATTCGGACACATTTTTTTGATTCCGCTATTAGAGCTATTAGAGCGCTTGGGAGAATCGTGCTCCGAACTATTCGGTCACGCTTTGATTCCGTCTGAAGAGACGCCGCTTTTTGTTGTTATAGTGTTACGAGTCCGCGAGTTCTTAGCTCCGTTCGTAGCGACCGCTAAACTGCTTTCATTTTGTTTCTTTTGTGTTTACAAAAGCGCATCATTTGTTGTTAAACCCGCATTTTTTGCTCAATCAATGAACATTACGTCGCTATTTTTTGTGTAACGTGTTGTCCAAACGAAGCTCTAAGAAACTGTTCCTGCTGTTACGGGGCTAGCCTCTGAAGAAAGAAGACCCAAGAAAACACCAGAGCTTCGACATAAAAGGTTAGTGATAACTTTTATTTGGTGGTTCGTTTATGTGACGGCACGTGTTTATTGATTGTTCCGCCAAAGGTCCTTCGTCAATTATATACTTGCATTGAACCAGCATTGAACTAAAACCGCAACATCTAATTCATACATTTTTTTTGAATATTCTCTATGGAATGCGCCATCGAAGACATTCCAGCGACAACCCGAATTATGGAAACAGAAAAAATGGACGAGGCTACCAAAAAAATATTCAAACAGGTTACGGATGGAATAGATGAAAAAATAACTCAGATCCTAGAAAAACGTGACAAAAAAGAGAAACAACATTAAGAGGAAATTCAACAAAGGTTAGTGAAATCTTTTGGCGAAAAGCGAAAAACTGAATTAGAGAATCTTGTAACTAATATAAATGAAAAGCAACAAAATCTTGTATCCACGATGAAAAATGAACAACAAAATTTAATTGTGGGGTAATTTTCGAAATTTGAATTAACAAGAAAGTATGAATTTAAAATATTGGAAGAGACAAACTGATGAATTAAAAAGACAACAGCAATTTGAAAAATTAATGCAAATAGCATCGCAAGTGAAACAGTTAATGAAAGAATGCAAATAGTGGAATCAGATAGAAAAGAGATAAATGACGACAATAAGATCCTAAAAAGTAATGTGGAGACTCTTGAAAGTAAAGTAGATGATATCGACTTCATCCAGAGCCAGGTGAAATTTGAAATCAGTTCCATTAAAAACACAGTACAAAGTGAAGTAAATGAAGTACAAGATAAAATCAGTGCCATCCAAAACAAACTGGAAACCGAAATTAAACAATTACAATAAGATTTTCAGAGCGGGTGTAACATTACATTTTTGCCGCAGAGTGTAACCAGCAGTGTATTCCATAAACTCGTAAAAGGACAAGTAAACGAAGAAATATCTGAGGTTTGAATTATACAAAACGTATTTTAAATAGCCTAAACTGGACGTTGGATGTGTCATTTATCTACAATAACTGTTTTCTTGTAACTAAAACACGATTATTGACTTCGAATATTAACACCAACGGATAGGATAAAATTATCTTCAAACTTAAACACGTACCTTTTTTTATTATTCTGTAGCATTTTTGTTATTGCGATAGGCTTATCGGGTTTTTCGTATTGGAAATATTCTCGTTTTGTATTTGGTATGGATTTGTTTTGATGTTGATTTATTCTAGGTTAAGATTGTTGGTTAGATTTTCTTGACGTACAAGGCGATTTGCTAAGGGCGGAATCACACGTTCTAAATAGGTTAATGGCATTTATGGGAAGAAGATGTAGAAAAGTAGAGTCGAGCACGGGACATTTCGAGCAATGATGTTGTGGAATGTCGTAGAAGAAGAACGTTGTATGTAGTGAAATTTAGGCGATGTTGGTATTAGAAATGAGAAATGGGTTGGTAAGATTTGTGAGATGTCAGTTGTCTGAAGAAGAGGGAGTCGACTGTTGACCGTCCTCGTGAAAGGATGCGTGTAGTACTTGGGAAGAGAGGTTATGATGAAATGTGATGATAGATGTCTACAAGTGTTATCTGAATTTATAATGACAATTTTGTGCCATCCATGTTTGGGATTTAGTTGGATACACTTTAATCGTTGGTTCCGTTATTGGTTTTGTGATATTTTTGGGATTTTAACGGAAACCATACTCGTGTGAGGATTTAAGTTCATCACTCACTCTCTCGTGGATCTGCAGTTTCAGAAACGGTTAATTGATGTTTCCATTGGCAGTTTGGCGATATTTTTGGAAATTAGTGAAAACATGTTCTCATTTGTGAGGATTTGATTGCTGAATATTTGCATGTACTCCCATTGGCCTTCCTGGACGACTAACTGGTCAACCAGCAGTTGAACATCGTATGTAAGACTTTTAGCCCAAACAAGACCTTGTTTACCTTCAGGCTATCAACTTCACTTAGTTTGCCGAAGTTTTGGCAAGTCTGGTAATCGAGTTCCATTTTGGTTTATTGGGAACAGGAAACCTTCGTTGGTTGCCGTATAGCTACGACGGCGTATGTTTGCTTCGATTCTACAGAGGACAGCTGAGTGTTGTGTCATCGCATTTGAACAAGGTACCTTTGTAATTTGATTCAGTGTATTTGTTTTGCTCATAATTAGCTTTTCACATTAAAGAGAATTGATTTATCTGATTAACATTTTGAACTTATTGAATCTTATAAAGAACCTGATTATTTAGTCAAACTTATGACTGTGAATTTGCTCATATAAATTTGATTTTTATGCATTTCCTATAGTGTTAAATTTTGAATATCATTTCATGATTATTGATTTATTAGATATTGATAATATTTGATATTTTGTGAAAGCGCCGTGAGAGCTCGACTTGTTAATTGAATTATTTTGGATATTTTAAAGATAATATTTGTTTCTAGATTTATGAAATCATTATTGATTTTTCTTGAAGTTTAAATGTAATTAAACACTTTTGTCAATAACTGAATTTTTGGCTTTAGATTTCACAATAACAGTACAGTTATTGAATTTGATATAATTTTGAATTATTTAAAATTTAGATGTCATTATTGACTTTGATATTATTTTGAATATTGCTCGTTTAAGTAACTCATTTCTGATTTAAGATATATTGTGCATGTTTACGGATCACAACAACATTTGAATATTTTGATTAATGCTTTTGATAACATCTGTTTATTTTATCTAGGTTCACTTGATCATTAATTGATTATTACATTTGTTGATTTTGGTAATAATTTGAACTTATTGTATCAGGTATGTAATGTTGATTCTTGGTTGAACTATAGATATGTGTATGTAGGTACAGGAAGTTGGCTACAGGTCGGCTTGTGTTTGATATTTTTGCAGGATTGTATTGAAATAATTTACAAGTTCATTAAATTATTTACTGTTTTATGAAGAGTTTTATTGAAGTAGGTTTGTTGTGACGTAACTGACAATATACTGAGGTTGTATTAGCCATGGAGCCCTTATCTATAGATTTCTTCTAGCCGCGGAGGATTGGTAGGTTATCTTAGGCGGTTAGCTGGGGTAAAGAGGCAGAGAATCTACCTGGCGCCCAGAACATCTTTATATTGGAAAGTTAACTTACAGTTGGCTTGGCCCTTGTTTGTTAACCCACTCCCGTCTCCACTGAAGCTGCCGTGCACCCTGGTGTCAACGTTTACCACGTGGGCCGTTATAAGGTGGTAGGTTTGCCATTACATCTAGGCATTAACCGACGTTTTTGACATTACACGGGAAATACCAGCATCTCGTGAGTACCAAAGGTTCCTTTAGTAAACCACCCACATTTGAAGATAGTTCATCTGGGCTCATGTATAAACGGCAATTTGAAGCCGTGGCTACAGCTAATGGATGGGATAACCAAGAAAAGGTAATTTCGACAAGATTATTGCCATCTTAGACAAAAGATACGACAACCAATCCTTGAGCCAAGTATACCAGGTGCAACTAAATCGAAAAATGCAAAAATCCGGAGAGAGTCTTCAAGAATTCGAAGCAGAGATTAGACGTTTGGTGCACTTGTCCTACACAGACCCGCCAGGGGAAACTAAAGATCAATTGGCCACCCAGAGTTTCATAAACGGTATCAGAGACGTTGAATTGCAAAGAAATCTAAGACTTACTGGCGTTAAGAAAAGTAATAAAGCTCTACTTCGGGCTTTGGAGGTAGAGGGTGTCAGGAACATGTTCAAGCCGAGGGTACGAGCAGTTTCCTTCAACCGGGAAGAATCAGAGAAACCAATTCAAGCGCTGCTGGTTGGTATGAACAATCTATTAGAACGGTCACAAAGAACTGGCACCAGAAGAAAATTGTGGGCGGACAGGACACTTACAACGAGACTGCAGAGTGAAGCTACCTGAACAGTCACCCACCAGTCACCAACAAAATAACCACATGTCCAGAGACCATTAGCCAGTCAGAATAAGGGGGCGAATGCTGACTGATCCCCCACCAGCCCTCAAAACATTATCCATCCGGGGATTTTGCCGAGATAGCAGCAGCCTACTCATTAGGGGCACCATCAGTTGCCGAGCAATTACCATAGACACCAACGCCGCTGTGTTCATTGCCAAGTACGGCCAATTACCAACAACATCCAGCTCAGAATAGTCACTGGCGAGTCTCAATACAGGGTGTGGCAAATATAGTACTGCAGATGGGGGACAACAGAATCCGGCATAGGGTCCTGGTAGCGGATATTGAGGACGATTTTATACTTGGTATGGACCTAATCAGCCAGCATGGATTTATGTTGAGGAATTAGTATTGACACGGCCCGTCAACAGCTCAGCGACGTCGATAAAAATTATAGCAAAATGTTTAACCAGAATTCTCCGTCGAACGGAACAGATTATTCATGGGCAGCTAGAAAGCAATCCTGGGAACTGCGTTGGAATGGTGGAGCCAGTGCATCAATTGCGAAGAAGTGTACAAGACATCGGAGCAGGCGACCGGTCCCAGTAAAGAGTTCCTAAAACAATTAGCTGATCATTTAACACACCTTACACCAGGGGAACAGAAGGAAGCCAAGCAATTTATTGCAAATCACTGGTACATTTTTAACAGTCAAGATGGAACTATCGGTCGCACCAACATCATCCAGCATCAGAATACCGAGTACCACAGCCGTGGATTCTCGAAGCCGGAAAGAAATTATTGCGTTACCAGAAAAGAACTTCTGGCAATAATAAGGGCTGTAGACCATTTTCACAAATACCTTTATGGTCGTTATTTACTAATCCGAACAGATCATGCTGCTCAAATGACTGCTGGACATGAAGACACCGGAAGGACAACTGGCCAGGTGGTCGGAGAAATTACAGTAATACGATTTCAAGGTTGAACCTCGTGCTGGTCGTTTGCACAATTATGCCGATGCCCTTTCAAGAAGACCCTGTAGAGTAGAATGCGAAAATTTTCTGAAGACGGAACAGCGAGAGGGTATCTCTATCAGACAGATCCGAGTGCAGGACAATGAAGACTGGACAACGGAACAGTGCATCCAGGACCAAATGGCTGATCCGGACATCGAACCAATCTTGTCACTTAAAAAGAGAGGGGCATCCAGGCAATGATGGGACGAGGTAACTAGATACTCGGGTGTCCTGAAATCGTTATGGGCCTAATGGGACTCTGTAAGAGTAAAGAATGGAATACTCAAGCGAGTTTGGGAAACCACTGATGGCCGAGAAACCAAATCCCAACTGGTAGTCCTAAAGAAGAAGGTACCAACCATCTTCACCGAAGTACATGATGGGATTACCGGGGGTCACCTGGGCATCAATAAAACCTTAGGTAAAGTTCTCCAGCGGTACTACTGGGTAAATTACTACGAAGATGTCACAGCTTGGTGCCGGAAATGTGACACCTGTGCAGCCAGTAAGGGCCCGAAGGCCCAGACCAAGGGCAGAATGCAAGAGTACAATGTGGGCGTCCCATTTGAGATAATTGCCATCGATGTCGCCGGCCTGTTTCCCGAGTCTGAGAGGGGGAACAAATATATTCTGGCCGCAATGTATGCGATACACAATCAAGAGGCAATCACGGTAGCGGCGGTGCTGCTGGAATTACATTCAGACCTGGGGCGTAACTTTGAATCGAATGTATTTCAAAAGGTATGGATGATGTTTTGGATCAGGAAAAAGAGAACAACACCATTGCATCTACGGTCCTACGGAATGGTGCAAAGATTCAACAGCACCTTGGAACAACACCTATCCAAGCTCGTCAGCGTTATTGGGATGAGCATATTCCTCTATTCCTGTTGGCCTATCGCTCAGCTGTACATAGTATTAAAGGCCTGACTCCCGCCAGGGTACTATTTGGAAAAGAGCTAAGATTACCCTGCGATCTGGCCTTTGGCTCCCCCAAAGAACCGTCCTAAGACATCAACGATTATGCCGACCAGCTCCGATATAACATGCTGGCAATACACGAACTAGCCCGAACTCAAGGCCAATTCAGTCGGGTTCCAAGAAAGGGACAAGGTCTGGCTATACAAGCCCCAGAGGAGCAAGGGTAAATCTCGAAAGCTTACACTCTCCTGGGATGGTCCATACGAGGTGGTCAAGTGGATTAATGACGGTGTCTACTGTATCCGTCGAAACCCCAGGGCTAAGTTGATGGTGGTTTATTTAGATCGACTCGCCCCCTACCATGGAGAGGATATTTCAGATTGGGCCGATCTGAATTGAAGGGGGAGTAGTGTTATAAAATTTATCTACGCCGTCCCTGACTAAAGCAACGTAAAGCATTATTTATTCCAATAAAACATCAATCGCTGGGATAATAATAAAAAAAGAAATGGAATTTTCGAATGGGGCAAAAACTACTGATCTGGACGCTGAACGAACAAATGTAGTACCCATTCAGAGCTAGGCGAAAATTCGATGTAGGATATATAAAGACTAGAAATACAGGAATTAGTTAGTAAAGCGTACATAGTGTTATGATTTCGATGTGAATTGTATTCAGTGTCAGCTGTTGTAAATATTTGATTTTTACGTGTAAATAAAGTTCTAGAAAGTGAAGTGATTATCACTTTTTGAAATTAATTAAATTTGAACCCACGGAGTTTATTGCAATATTTACAACTATTCAGTGTAATTCAAGCTTTACAACATTTGAAATAGCTTAACGTTCGTCAGTTGCACTTCGGATCACTTTACACGCAAGAACCACAACTAACCTAGTTTGACGTTTCAAACCTCATAAACACTTTAAATTTTAAAGTTATCTCGCTATTTAGAGAACAAGACATTTTTCTTGAAAACTCAAATAAAATATAATCATCATCTAACCTTAAAAAATGTGAGAATTTATCCTTTTTCTCATAAAAATTACTATCGGGAGAGTTTTGTCTAGTCCTATCACTCTTTTTGGCTAAATGTTCATTTGTTTTGACATCTGGAGCCTTAGATCTTGTTCGGCCCAAAATCCGTTTAGCCTGAAGGTTTTCCCATTTAAAATATAATTTTTTCTTTTCCCTATGTTATTATGCATTTTTAGATAATAATTTCTGAGACCTTTTTAACTCTTATAAAATTTCATTTAATAATTTCCTTTTGAAAATAATTACTTTTAAAAATCCCTTCCTAACCTTGAATTATCCCCATTTGTCAAATTTGAACAAAATTTTTTAATAAATAATTTCTACTACTAGTTGGATATAATTTTTTGTTTCTGTTATATAAATATTGATCTACTATACCTTTTTACTGTTTATCCTGTAAAATTAATTTCAATTATCAATGCTTTATTACATTGTAGGTCAATGAACATTTTTCATTTCATGCTACATTATGTCAAATGTAAATAAGTTTGTTCTTTAATCCATACGTTTTTTTATCCAAATGATTTTTACTTTAGTTTTATTCGAAACCCTATTAATTATTATGAAGCTTCGTTATTAGATTTTCCTGCCCCGTTGTTATACTTCCAAAACTAACTTTTTTTCACCTTTGTGTTTTCATATGATTGTATTAATTATGATTTATTTTTAACGTGGATAATTAGGCTTTCTTTGTTTTTTTTACAACTCCATTTATGAATATATTCCACTTATGTACAGCTATTACAAGATTACAAGATTATTACCTAATATAATCTTTCAAATGAACAGTGAGTATTCATGGCATCCTTTTATCAACAAGACTTTATCATTATCATTACCAAGTAATTTTAACCGTTTTAAAACAATATTCTTATCTAACAAACACCATGTTATTACAATTTAAGTATTATAATGTCTTCATTTGCTTTCGATCATCATATTTACAAACCTTGTTTCTAAATGTTATAAATTGTAAACGTTAATGCTTTCGTTATTTTTTATTATTTATACTTACACGTTTTGTATTTAATTTAGTTATTTTAAAATTGTATTTTAAAAGTTATTATTTTTGTTTGTGATTAATAAAATCAAATTCTGACAAGATAATTTTAAAAGGCGTGATATAATGTGATGTGTGATGTGAGTGAAGGTGCATCGCTAGTCACGTTAAAGTTATTAATAATTATTTAATAATTGATTGATTTAACTTATTTGGTTTATTATTTGTGTATTTGATATTTTTTCAATTGAATTATTAATTTATTATTTGATTTTATTTGATTATTTTAATATTTTATTTGGTTGTATTAATTACTTTAAATTATTTGATTATTATTTTATTTATTCGATTGATTGATTTTATTTACATTTTATTTTATTACTACTATTCTATCATCCAAATAAGTTTCGTATTTCCCAATTTACAAATTTACTGATTATTGATTTTTGTACCATTTTTAATTTTATTGATACTAATTTTCTATACTGATTTCATACCTCGAAATTAAGCAGCTTTTAACACTCATTTCGGATATTATAGTGATCTGTCTTTAATTGACGATTTACAACGTATGAAATAATTGTCTAGTGAATGTCCATTAACCTTCTATAACAGATTTCAAGTTTTCAGTGCGAAAATGCGCTCATGTTTTCAAAAAGCGTCTGCTCTAAGTAATAAAAGAAAGACGCTCAGAAAACCTTTGTTGATTCCATGGCTGTAAATACACTGCTTGCCAGATTAGAATCTCGTTTGGGCCAAATAATTCATACCAGCAATTCCAGAGATGGAGGCATGATCGCATATAACAAGAGAACTTCAATTTTCTTACCTCGAAGAACAGAAGATAAATAAATCTGTTCAAATCAAGACCTCGTTTCAGATTCGGAAACCAAGTCAACTCCTTAAGTGTTTAAATTGTGAAAGATTAGGTCACATTGCTGTAGATTGTCGGTTGGAGACATCAAAATAACCCTCAGTCTTTCAACCAAAACATTAGACCATACTTTCTTGGGTCTAATTAACTATCGAGGCCAAATCCAGTTAATAATAACACCAGTAATGTTTTTATTTACACTTCGGGTTCTTGGTTTTATTTAAAAATACAGTCGAACTCACTAAATTTTATTTCCACTACTTTAATTTATGTTTTCTTCGCAGAAGGCTCTAAAAGGTCAAGGAGCTGTTGGGAAATTCCCTTCATGGGTTCTCGAAGATTCGAGGAATTTCAGTAGCGCAAGCCGCCGACCTCCGGGAGAATTCAACAAAATATGAATAAATTCCCGTCGCATTGCTCCTTGCTTAAGACTATTTCCTCCCTGAATGTCCCAGAATCCTTCATTGTATGGCGATATTTGCAGGACTCACTATTTCGACAACGGGACGTTCGGTGGAAGTAACAGTCGACGATCTTCGAATCTGGGCTGCGAATTTTGAGACAGCATTCTAGGATGTTGATGGCACTGAATCGAAAGATTGTTTGCAACATATTTATCACCATCCAAACCACAGACTATATTTGGGACTGCCAACTTCATCAGGTTCTTTTACATCATCACAGTCCTCAATTCTACCAGAGTATTTGAAAGATCTCTATATTTTGTCTTGTCCTGCGAGAATGTTTTTTTTGCCAAATATAAGATGTCTCTGGTACCCACTGGTTGTGTATATTCGAGATGAAGAAGGACGTCCCCCACCTCTTCCCTTAGCTTCAGGAACTGGCCGCACTTCTTTGCAAACACTTTGGCTATTCCTCTGGACATTCGGAGACCTCGAGCCACACAATGAGCCAGGGAATATTGTACGGGCACCTCAAACAGGTCTCGGGGTTCCTCTCTGTTCACGTCGTGCTGCACTTTCTGTCCATTCAAGTACAGTACCATAAACTGTTTGACGGTGATCTTTTCATTGGGTGGTTGAATGCTGCGGAATGCTGAAGACGTGTTTGCAAATAGTAAATTCGAAATTTCTACCTTGGTCTGAGTGCAATTCCAAGGGAATACCAAAACGCCTGATCTATTCCATGACAAGGATATTAGCAACGGTCAAGGCTTCTTGATTCGGGCAGGCATAAGCTTCTCCTCATTTATGAAATAGTCCATCACCACCTCAATGTACTTATTCCGAAGTCAGATTCAGAGACTGGGCCGGCAACATCAATTGGTACTCTTTCAAATGGAATGTACACGTTATATTGCTTCATGGGAGCTTTTGCTAGCTTTTAAGGCCCACTACTTGCTGCAAACACACCGCACATTTACGGTATCAATCCTTGACATATGCTTGGCAGTTTACCCAATAGAAGCGTTCTCTTAACTTCCCCAATGTTTTCTTCATACCCAGATGTCCTGTGGTTGTACCATCATTTAGCTCTTGAAAAACCTCAGGTCTCCTATTTCTGGGGATTACAATTTGTTTTATGTTGTTGCGCTTCTCTGCTGTTTCCAGCGCTCTCTCCAGAAGACCGTTCACCAGACAACCTCTTCTAACTCTGGATCTAATTTCTGGTCGTCTTGGATCTCCTAAGATTGCCAATAGTCATCGACGCCGGTAGTTTTACAGAGAACAGCCCCGTTTCTTCAGCTCGCTGACGATGTTTGCAATCATCAGGGTATGGTCTCCTCTGTAAAGCATCAGCGTTCTTGTGACTTGCTCCAGGGCGATGTTCCGTCTCGAGGTCGAATTCTTGCAACCTCTCAATCCACCTTCTCACTTGTCCTTCGTGATTTTTAAATTGTAAGAGCCACTTCAGTGCTCGGTGACTGGTCCTCAGGAGGAATCTTTTACCGTAGAGTAACGCAGCAATTCCGTTCAGGCTTCCTCAAGGTCTTGCTGGAGTATCCAATGACTTTCTCCTGACCCCATTGGATTTGCGAAAGCACGTTACTTGCGTCGGTATCCAAGGTTAAGTTCGCATCTGGTAAAGGATAACTTAAAATGGGGGCACTGGTCAATGCCCTTTTCAGTGTCTCGAATGATCGCTAGCATTCCTTGTCCCAATGGTAGGTACCGCACCTTCCTCTCTCTGAGTGAACGCTTGGCAATATTGGCAAATCCTGCTCTATACCAACGCTAGTATGTGCATAACCCAAGGAAACTTCTTAGCTGGTAGATATCATTAGGTATCCGCCATTCTTGGAAGTCTTGGATTTTCTGTTTATGCACAGCTACTCCCTCTGCGGAAACCACATGCCAAAGATATTGCACCATAGTTGACACTTCTTCGGGCTTAACTTTAGTCCGGAACTTCGACGACGCTAAGAAACCTCCTCCAGGTTCTTCACGTAGTCTTCAAATGATTCTCCAACCACTATAATGTCGTCAAGATACACCAGGCATGTTTTCCATGAAAGCCCTTTTGACACTGTTTCAATGTCTTTAAAACTTCGCTGGAGCATTACACAACCCAAACGGCATCACGTATCTAGGGTATCGTCTATTGTGGGGAGAGGGTAGCTGTCTTTCTTTGTAATCAAGACAGCTGGAGAAGCGCAAGTGCTATTGGGTGGTTCCATTAGTCCTTTTTCCTCCATTTCGTGGACTATCCTGTCGGCTTCTTTTCTTTTAGCTAGGGGTAGTCTTCTCGCCGACTGTCGAGTAGGCTGAGCGTCCCCGGTATTAAATTTATGTTTCACCAGATCAGTGCATCCTCTTTTTCCGTTCCCTACTTCGAAGATACCCTCGTAGTTTTAACGATGTCCCACAATTTTGCTTTCTGGATTGGTACTATATTCATGGAGGAATTTGTTTCATCGTTGAGTTCGGGATCAAACATCATTACTGTTCCAGCTTTAGGTTTCCCTTCTAGACAAGCATATACAATTATATCAGTTTTTCCGGCACATTGATATCCTGTTGTTTTTTGAAGGATATTTGTGGCATATTTTTTCAATGTTTAAGCGCTTTCTGGGAAATAACTCCACAAGTCACGAAATTTCTGTATATTTCCAAACGTTTCGGATTCTAGGTCAGACTCCATTATCAATGGCAAAGAAATTATAAAAATGGTACAATTCTAAAATTTAATATTAAAATGTTTAACAATTATATTTTACAATATCTATTATTTGACTCATGACGTAACTAAGAGAATTTAATTTGATAATATACAGGGTAGCACAGAAGCTTTTAGAGATCATATAATAATAAAGTTCCTTTCAAATTAGAAGAATTTGAAAGGGGTGATCTTCAGAATTTTATGTGGCGCTCCTAGGTGCCAAAAATGCGATCAAAGAATATTGTTGAATCATAAGTCCATAAAAGAGGAAGGGAAAACTCAAATCGCAAAAATGCTTGAGGCTGAGGAAGTGAAAACCCAAATTGGAAAAATTGCTGACAAAGGCATTATCAGGTATTCTTCTTCTCCTTGGTTCTTTCCTGCATGGGTCGTCTTCCAGATGCTCTAGATGCTCGACGTTTCTGGTAAGCAAAAGTGGCGAGTTGTTATCGATTCTCGGAGGTTAAACGAACTGTTAGTAGACGATAAATATCCTCTGCCGGACATTTCTGATCTCCTCGACCAACTTGGAAAGTGTCAGTACTTTTCGACACTGGATCTCGCTCCCGGGTTTCACCAGTTAAAAAGTTAAAAGAGTAAGGAATTCCTAAGACGGGTTAATCTTTGACAATGGTCATTAGGAATTCGTTCGTATGCCATTTGGTTTCAAAAATGCATCGTCTACTTTTCAGAGTATAACCCTGTGAAAAGTGGAAGGTATTCTTCTAGGTATTCTGAATAAATGTGTCCTCGTTTACATGCAAGATATATTCGTTTATTCACCAACCATCCAATAATATATTTGTGGTTTGACAGAAGTCTTTAGGCGTGGCTTACCCAAGAAGGAGTAAAATCAAACTCTTCAAAGTTTGAATGGATGCAGAACTTTTCTCAACCTCAAACTCCTCTTGGTCTCGCCGGATATTACCGATGCTTTATTCCAAATTTTGCTAAGATCTCCCAGCCTCTAACGAAACTCCTACAGAAAGACGTTAAATTAATCTTTGACGCACACTGCAAGTCCTGCAAGTCCTACAGTGAACTGAAGCAAAGCGCTTGCTTCGGTTTTGATCTACCCAAATTTCGAAGAAGTATTCCTGGTCACTACTGATGCTTGCAGCTTATGCTTCACACAGAAACACGAAACTTCGCCATTGAACGGGAACTACTAGTCATTGTTTGGGCGGTGAAGCACTACAGACCGTATCTTTTTGGAAAGAGGTTTTCATTAATTTGTGACTCTTTTCCATCAAAGATCCTGGTAGTCGTCTAGCCAGATGGAGCCTTAAGCTAGAGAAGTATAATATAAAATCGAATACAAGCCTGACAAGATAAATCAAAACGCTGACGCTGTTTCCCGAATCAAAATTAGCCATTTCAAGTAATGCACTGAATTTGTTTCAAAGGTCAATTTTTTTCGTAAATAACAAAGCCGACCCAGAACAGCCTGATCCGGGTACTAGTCACAATTACTCGGACTACTCTGATAACGATTAGGAACAAGACGAACGTGACGAAAGAATGACAATAGAATTGGTTCAACTATATAGGCTGTGTTAATTATCGTGTGCCTCTATTGCTAAAGTATAATTATTACGAGGTCGGTTAAATTAGAGAAAAGTAGCTGTTTTGACACTCATTCAAGATCTTTTTGCCGTGTTGAAAAATTCCTATTAGTTTCTGATTTGTGAAAAATCCCTAAATTTACTTTGTTGCATATTTCAAAAACTATTGAGTTTAGAGACACAGTTCAAATTTGAAAGTTTTGTAATTATTTCCGATATACAACATGGTGTCTTCAAATTGTCTTTGTAACGTTTGGTATTTTTGCCTTCGCTACCAACTTCATTTTTTTTAAATACGGAATTTTTATTTGTAATTTTGAGAGAAAATTTAACGGATATTTTTTAACAGAACAATCCATCATCGAGAAATTAAAAAAAATCTTTGTACGGCCTATCTTTTGGGTATCCTTATCAAACTCAGATATTTTACGTTATTTGAACAAAAAAATATATCTATAAAAGTATACAAAAGTAATACAAAACTTTTAACACTAAACCTCATATTTTTGTTTAAACATGAACTCTGAAACATTTAACAAAAAAAATTTTCTGACAACATTACGGTACACCTTTTCGCAGCTATTGTGACTATGGACGTGAATTTGATAACGCTCTAATGAGGGCCCTGTGCGAACTATATGAAATTGAATTGTTCTTTTCAAGTGTTCACCACCCCGAGTCACATGGTTTTATCTAACAGCGATTTTAGTGGAAATGTCAAAGGTAAATGCAGGGGAACATCTGGATAACATCCATTCAACATCCTCCAGCAATCAGTTATCTACTACAACAACACTAAAAACAAGATTACCAGATTCACGTCTACGAACTTATTTTTGGGAACGGTTTTAGTAGACCTCGGAAACAATTTACGATCAGAAAAAACTAATTTATAAATATGTTAAGGATGAACTACTATTACAGACTAGCCAGTGCCAAAATAGATAAATAAAAACAAAAAAAGTCAGATTTGAAAACAACGGGCATATAAAGTAGACGACAAAGTTTACGTGAAAGAGTTTTAGATTAAAAAGAAATCCTAAAGCAAATTTAATGGAACATTTGAAATTACCACAATACGAAATAACTGTGCCAACGTTATAAACTTATAGGCTAACGAAATCAGTAAAATTAACTTTGACAGCTAAAACCCTATTTTGAATAAATCCCTTCATTTCAGATTCTGTGGACTCTTTTCAGTCATGAACCTCCAATAATACAAGAGTTCAATTTCTAGTGACAGATGGACACTTTTCTAAATACCTCAGGCTCAAAAATCTTCGCTGGCACTCAAATTGATCCTACTCTCAGAAGAAAACGCGGACTTATTAACGGATTGAGATCAGTTTGAAAAGCTATATCAGGGAACTTAGATGCAGCATATGGTGAATACATAAATGACTGAATAACTAAAATATTAAATACCAACACCAAATTCAAGACTTAGGAAAAAACAAATATCTATAACTTCCGTAATTACGAGCCTCAACAAGACTTTACAAAAATTTTAATCCAAGAAAAAGGAGAAAATATTCGTGAATCATATTGAAAAAAATAAGTCAGTCAATTTTATCCATTTCAAATGATCTTGATTTTCATGAATTTCAAATCAATATGTTGGATCTATGTGAAAGCCTAATGAACACCCCCAACGATGTTTTAACTGGAGTCTCTTTCACCCGCTTAAAGATTTTACATAGTTTGATCATGACTCCAGTAGATTTGGGCGATTTCGTTCAAAATTTCTGTCACTTCATGAAAATAATTATCCCTCCTATTTAAAGTTCAAATGTTGAATTAGAAGCTTTTCAGATTAACACTAAATTCATTTTTATATTCAAAATTAATTTAGTTAATCCTGAGATTTTCGACGGACAGGGTTTCATCACATACTTTCGAAGACCTGGGTGACTGCAAGCCATTAACTAAACAACATAAGATTTGTTCCAAAGCCATATCAGACCTAATAGCAAAGATGCGAAGGTCAGCTTCTCAGATAGTCAGCCACACTTCCAGCAACCAGCAAACTTAACTGATATGCCGCACAATATAATATCCAAAAGACTGACATAAAACTCTAATTGATCTCAATTGCCAGGCCACTACCTATGATCATCAAATTTGATGGCCAAAATGCACACTAATGCAGTCCGAATGTAATGCCTTCATTGACAACACCAGGGTATCTGCGTTGCCAAATTAACTGGCGATCTGTATGCTAAGCTCACTCTGAAGTAAAGTTGAAGATTCCCTGTATGTTGCTTGTCTCAATTATTTTGTTCATTGCGGACAGAACTTACGGATTCTCAGATTTTGTGGAATTTCGACATCTCTAATAACATTGTGTATAGAATTGGTTTTTAACGTCTTCTGGTATGTCTGGGTACGCTAACTGTGTTAAACGAATAATGTCTGCTTCGAGTTCTTGTCTACTCCTCTCTGTAAACTTTCGGAGTCATGGCAGTCGATTCCAGACCTCGTTTCTGGCGACAAGGCGGTGCCCGTTAGTAACTAGGGAAGGAAAGGGCCGCCACCCTCGAGTGTGATTTGTCAAAGCTTTACACAAGTAGTTCGCCGAAATCACTTTCCTTCTGGATTGAGTACAAGGGAATGAGGCCGACTTGTTAAGCCTTTAATACAAGTAGTCGTCGGACCTGCTTTCCTTCGGGATTGTGGCGATAAGACGACATTGCGGGTAACAGTCGGACCGTCGCTTGAGATGTCGGGTCATCGCCCTGTATGGGGCGCGACCTAGCATTCGAGACGAGAGCCCTTTGCCAACCTGTTACTCCTAAAACTGGGCCAAAGCGTCCCGCAAGTAGAGGCGCCTACACCTTGATGTCAGTCTTGTAGACTCGTAGGAAGTCGAACGTGTCACCCATCGGCGTGGACATCTTAAATGAACTGGGGTGTTCGTAAGATTCCAAAATGGGGAGTGCGGGTGGAGAGATGAGCCCCCACTGGGTGAAGTTAACAGTGGGTCTCCATATTGGATTGGCCTCGCACGGCAATGGCTAAAGCTAGATTATATCTCTGGGTGGATGGTCGGTCCTCGTTGGTCGGTCGTACGAACGCATTCACCCTTGTAGCTTTGGATGGCAGACGATGGCCGTTTGAGGTGTCGGACTGTGGGTCCCGTCCTGGCGGGACAGACTAATCTAGAATCCGAGGCAAATCCTACCATAGTCCATACCTGCAACCTTAAACCGTGTTTAACTCGTTCGGTAGAGCAGGTTCGCTAGCAGACTGTGACCATCGTCTGCACATTAGAGAAATGGTCTGCAGGTTGATTCTGCCGAGAGGCGAGGTGTACGCTATACCAGGCGCCTACCGCAAACTGCTTAAGCTTGAATGCCATGGGTTTAGAAAATGCTGTATCAGTGGCTAAAACTGTGGTGTGTACACTCGAGCTTTGAGGATAAACTCGTCGGACGAAGAAGCCAAACATAGCACTTAGCTAAACATATTTGGCGTATTTGAGATTTTTAATATTTAATATTGTGGTTTTCCCGGTTTTCAATTTAAGTTTTTTGACATGTTATTATTGACGTTTTGACATTTTTGACTACGTTTAATTTTGTGGTGACCTTGACAATTTTAGTTATTTCTGTAAATTTTGACATTATTTACGGTTTGTTCATTTTACATTTTTTCTGTTCTTCTCATTTTGGTTTGTAAAAATAATTTTGCCAATATTTACATTTGTGTATTTTTAATATTCTTAACATTTCGAGGTTTATGATATTTGTTCATTTTTTGGAATTTATTTTCATTTATAAATCTGTCACTTTTTTTTATAATGTTCGACGTTTTCTAATTTTTTTGGAGATTTCACCTGCGATTAATCAGTTAGTGAACTCTTTTCAGTCCCCACTCCCTCAATCAATTCAGTATTGTAAAGTGATTAAATTCGCTTCTAATTATTTAAAAATGTCATATCAAATCTCTTTTAAATTAAATAATTAATATCATAATTCTCATACCTGTGTTATTCTAAAAAAGAATCCCCCTTGCCTCCCATCGAATAACTGTATATTTCGTAATGATAAAACCCACTTCTATTTATTTTTTGATATATATATATATATATATATATATATATATATATATATATATATATATATGTTTTAGGTGGTTTCCGGGAATTCATCCGCGTAGTTGATAACTGATCCCTGCCGGCATCGATGGTAAAATGACGACGTTTCGGCAGAGTCACATCTGCTCTCTTCAGGTCGGTTCGCATAATTCTCGTAGCCTTCTGCTTTCGCTTCTAGTTACTGGAATACTACGATACGATAGTCGCGGCTCGGCGCCTATTGGTTGGCACCGTGAACGGCGGCGTGTGATTGGCCCTGGTCACTCAGTGGGCACGCCTCCCGCCTGCTGATTTGATATTTCCGGTTGAGTTGTTATTGGACGGGTCCGGGCTGGTACGGTGTTTAATAGAATTTTCCAACAATTCGATAAGTTCTGAATTTCATGGTGTGCCTTTAGACTGTGAGGCCTCTTCGTTATTTCAATTGCCTCTCTTACGAGTCTTGATTTCGGATGTTCTATATTTGCCAGTACTCTGGTGTTCTCAAAGGCTATTCGGTGTGACATCGTGGTGGCGTGTTCCGCAATGGATGTTGTTTTTTCCTGCTTTCTTACAGCGTTCTGGTGTTCATCACGTCTAGCTTGAATTCTTCTATTAGTTTGCGCCACATAGGTTTTATGACAGTCTGCACATGGAATCTCGTACACTCCCTGTTGTTCTAAAGGGATCCTCGTCTTCGGAGTCCTCAACACCGTGCTTATTTTTCTGTCTGTATTGAAAATAGTATCGATATTGTGTCTCGGTAGAATTCTTGCAATACTGTCCGTGGTCCCCTTGACATACGGTAAATAAGCCATGGTTATTGGTGTCTCATGCTCCTCGTCTGCTTGTCTCGGTTTTGACTTTTGTATATTTCGGTCTGTAAATCCGTTTTGTCTCAGAGCTGTTTTTAAACTGTCCATTTCCTGTTTGATGTTATCCTGGTCAGCTAGTCTTTGTGGTCTGGTTATTAAAGTCTTGACGACGGCTTTTAGTTGGGCTGGATGGTGATGAGAATTAGCATGAAGGTATCTGTTGGTGTGAGTTGCTTTTCTATATACTGTATGGCCAAGGGTTCCATCTTCCTTCCCATTTATGAGAACGTCAAGGAACGGCAGTTGATTGTTGGCTTCAACCTCCATGGTAAATTTTATTTTGTGATGGATGCCATTAAGATGGTCTAAAAAAGTATTGAGGTGTTCCCTCCCATGAGGCCAAATCACAAATGTATCATCCACATATCGCAAACATAAACTGGGTTTAAGAGTTGTTGTTCTTAGTGCCAACTCCTCAAAGTTCTCCATAAAGAGGTTCGCTATAACTGGTGAGAGTGGCGATCCCATTGGAGCTCCTTCCACTTGTTTGTATCGTTGGTTCTCGTAAACAAAATAGGTGTTCATCAGACAGTGCCTTGTTAAGTCTACAAGGTGTTGAGGTAGTTTGTATTTTTCTATTATGATATCCAAGGCTTCGTCGATAGGGATGTTGGTGAAAAGGGACACTACGTCAAAACTTACAAGAAGACACTCTGGTTGTAAGACCGTTTTTCTAAGTATTTCGATGAAATGTGTCTAATTTTTCACATATGAGTCTGCCTCCTCTGCAAACGGTTGAAGCTGTTGGGCCAGGTATTGGGCTAGGTGTTGTGCTGGGGATCCAATTGAGCTTACTATTGGCCTCAAAGGTGCACCTTCTTTATGTACTTTTGGCAACCCATAGAATTTCGAACATCTCGATGACTTTTCACGCGGAATGAGTTGCAGTTGGAGTTTCTTGTCGATCCTACTTGCTTGGATTTTGGCCTTGGTTGTTTTCTCCAAATAAGTTGTTGGGTGAGTAGTAATTTGTTTATATGCTGGATCTTGTAGCAATGTTTGAATTTTGTTTGAATAATCCACTGTATCTAAAATTACAGTCGCATTTCCTTTATCAGCAGGTAGAATGACAATGTCCTTGTTGAGGCAAAGTTGTTTCAAGGCCTCATTTTCTTCTATAGATAGGTTCCTTTTGGGTGGTTTAGACTTTCTTAGAACATGTGACATATCTTGTCTAATTATTTCAGCGGTGTTCGCATCTAATTTTGAAAGTGCTGTTTCCACGTCTACTCCACATATTATGCTCTCTGTTGGTATGTGAGAGGGAGCAATAGCGTAATTGAATCCCTTAGCCAACACGCCAATCGAGGAAGAGTTCAATTGGACCCAAGATAAGTTATAAACGGTTTTATTCGTTTCCAGTTGCCGTGAGGTTAGACTGTGACCGTTATTTTCCGAAAAAAATTCGTTTAGTGCCCGCGAAAACTTAAAAACAAATATAGTGAATCTCTACGGGGAGAATACTTTTCACTTGTGTAAAACGATGCCGCGATGAAGGAGTTATTCCGAAAAACATCACGGTAAAGTTCTGGAAGAACAACAGAAAAACACAGAATATCTTATGGAAAGCTAGTTGTGCCCTACTTAAGGAAGCCATAAGTGATGTCAGAAGAGATTTGGATGCTATTATTACTAAACTCCTAGATATCCATCTACAGGTAAGCAATACACTCCACCCAATAATATGGGATAAATTCGATGAAATTAGTGAATTTAGGGCCGAAACGAATTCAGAGTTGACAACAATGCAACAACAGACAAAATTTAACAAATTGAAGCTCCAACAGAAGCCCAAAAACGATTTTTTTCGGAAAATAACGGTCACAGTCTAACCTCACGGCAGTTGGAAACGAATAAAACCGTTTATAACTTATCTTCGGTCCAATTGAACTCTTCCTCAATTGGCGTGTTGGCTAAGGGATTCAATTACGCTATTGCTACCTCTCACATACCAACAGAGAGCATAATATGTGGCGTGGAAACAGCAGTTTCAAAATTAGATGCGAACACCGCCGAAATAATTAGACAAGATGTGTCACATGTTCTAAGAAAGTCTAAACTACCCAAAAGGAACTTATCTATAGAAGAAAATGAGGCCTTGAAACAACTTCGCCACAAAAAGGACATTGTCATTCTACCTGCTGATAAAGGAAATGCGACTGTAATTTTAGAAACAGCGGATTATTCAAACAAAATTCAAACATTGCTACAAGATCCAGCATATAAACAAATTACTACTGACCCAACAACTTATGTGGAGAAAACAACCAAGGCCAAAATCCAAGCAAGTAGGATCGACAAAAATCTCCAACTGCAACTCATTCCGCGTGAAAAGTCATCGAGATGTCCGAAATTCTATGGGTTGCCAAAAGTACATAAAGAAGGTGCACCTTTGAGGCCAATAGTAAGCTCAATTGGATCCCCAACACAACACCTAGCCCAATACCTGGCCCAACAGCTTCAACCGTTTGCAGAGGAGGCAGACTCATAAGTGAAAAATTAGACACATTTCATCGAAATACTTAGAAAAACGGTCTTACAACCAGAGTGTCTTCTTGTAAGTTTTGACGTAGTGTCCCTTTTCACCAACATCCCTATCGACGAAGCCTTGGATATCATAATAGAAAAATACAAACCACCTCAACACCTTGTAGACTTAATAAGGCACTGTCTGATGAACACCTATTTTGTTTACGAGAACCAACGATACAAACAAGTGGAAGGAGCTCCAATGGGATCGCCACTCTCACCAGTTATACCGAACCTTTTTATGGAGAACTTTGAGGAGTTGGCACTAAGAACAACAACTCTTAAACCCAGTTTATGTTTGCGATATGTGGATGATACATTTGTGATTTGGCCTCATGGGAGGGAACACCTCAATACTTTTTAGACCATCTTAATGGCATCCATCACAAAATAAAATTTACCATGGAGGTTGAAGCCAACAATCAACTGCCGTTCCTTGACGTTCTCATAAATGGGAAGGAAGATGGAACCCTTGACCATACAGTATATAGAAAAGCAACTCACACCAACAGATACCTTCATGCTAATTCTCATCACCATCCAGCCCAACTACAAGCCGTCGTCAAGACTATAATAACCAGACCACAAAGACTAGCTGACCAGGATAACATCAAACAGGAAATGGACAGTTTAAAAACAGCTCTGAGACAAAACGGATTTACAGGCCGAAATATACAAAGATCCCTAAAGTCAAAACCGAGACAAACAGACGAGGAGCATGAGACACCAATAACCAAGGTTTATTTACCGTATGTCAAGGGGACCACGGACAGTATTGCAAGAATTCTACGGAGACTCAATATCGATACTACAGACAGAAAAATAAGCACGGTTTTGAGGACTCCGAAGACGAAGATCCCTTTAGAACAACAGGGAGTGTACGAGATTCCATGTGTAGACTGCCATAAAACCTATGTGGGGCAAACTTATAGAAGAATTCAAGCTAGACGTGATGAACACCAGAACGCTGTAAGAAAGCAGGAAAAAACAACATCCATTGCGGAACACGCCACCACGATGTCACACCGAATAGACTTTGAGAACACCAGAGTACTGGCAAATATAGAACATACGAAATCAAGACTCGTAAGAGACGCAATTGAAATAACGAAGAGGCCTCACAGTCTAAAGGCACGCAATGAAATTCAGAACTTATCGAATTGTTGGAAAATTCTATTAAACACCGTACCGGCCCGGACCCGTCCAATAACAACTCAACCGGAAATAACAAATCAGCAGGCGGGAGGCGTGCCCACTGAGTGCCCAGGGC
The DNA here is from genome assembly GCA_034190945.1 of Octodonta nipae. NCBI lineage: Eukaryota > Metazoa > Arthropoda > Insecta > Coleoptera > Chrysomelidae > Octodonta > Octodonta nipae. The sequence goes on along the minus strand of CM067221.1, from coordinate 56,173,716 downwards.
CAATCACACACCGCCGTTCACGGTGCCAACCAATAGGCGCCGAGCCGCGACTATATAACAGCGCGAGTGCTTCTGAAAATTTTAGTATTCGAGTAACTAGAAGCGAAAGCAGAAGGCTACGTGAATTATGCGAACCGACCTCAAGAGGGCAGATGTGACTCTGTCGAAACGTCGTCATTTTACCATCGAACCCGGCAGGGATCAGTTATCAACTACGCGGATGAATTCCCGGAAACCACCTAAAACATTTAGTACCCGCGAAAACTTAAAAACATATATCTTGTTCATATATATATATGAACAAGACTAGGTTCCGGGTGAGAACCGCGTCTGAATTTTATTTTATACGTTTCAACTCCTGCTTTGGAGCCATTATCAAGAGAAAAAAGTGAAAAAGAGTTTCAGAGTCTAGATCGAACTCGTGGCCTCAATCTGCCTACTCCCCAAAGAGTCACTAGGTAACTGAACTCAATTTGAGTTTGCTCTGCTTCTTATATTTATAGTTAGCGTTGGGTTAGAAGAGGATGTCTCGTGATGTAGAGGCTGTGTTGTGATTGGTTGGGTGTTGGTGGGCGTGTCTGCTTTGTTTAATCTGGCAATTACGGAGGTCCATGCAGTGTGAAGGCGAGAGCTGGCATCGCCTCGGTTTAGACAGAGGAGTCTTTTCTCTATTTCTATAGCTTCGCCAATAGTAGATGCCCTAAGGGAGTTAACAGATATGATAGTCCTACTGTCCTCGAAGTTGATAAAGTGTCCTGTTTGGATTTGAAGACTCTGAAACTCTTTTTCACTTTTGTCTCGTGATAATGTTATAATGGCTCCAAGCAGGAGTCGAAACGTCGAGTATATAATAAATTCAGACGCGGTTCTCACCCGGAACCTAGCCTTGTTCATAGGAACGACCGCGGAAGCTTCTCAGAACGTATATATATATATATATATATATATATATATATATATATATATATATATATATGTTATATAAGTTATCCCATCGACTTATATGAAACAACCTAGCAACAGTTCTCAAGCTGAGTCAGCATAACACGTGTCGTCTCCAGTTACCCGCAGACGAACATCCGTGAGAACTGCAAGCGCTGCGACACCTTAGTCAGCGTTCTTAGTTTATAAATTATACTTTTTCTTTGTAACAGCATTCATTATTACTTACAGTTCTGTCTAGTTTAGTTTAACACTCATTTTGTCTTTTTAATTGTTATATAAAGTTTTATTATTTTCATTGTTATTTTCAAGTTATTATTTTTATTAAAAGTATTGTGCAACTATAAATAAAATCTTTTTTTAAAAAGAGAAATTTTGAAAGTGTGATATAACAAATTGGCGCAGTCAGTAGGATCCGTCTAACGTTACTAGAACACGAGTATTCTAACTGGTAGCGGCGGATTCCTATCCCTCAACGGAACAACGAACCTGGAAGAAGTCCTCACTGCAATCAAACGTAGAACACGGCGCTTTCAATGTTCCTGTTGATGTAAGTAATGGTGAATCGTCATTCGTTTTAAGTAAATATTATTTGATTTATTTCATTGAACATTGATTTTTAATATTTCATATAATTTATTTGATTTGATTAATATTGATTTATTTTATTATTTGATTTTACATATTTATCAATTTGATTTTTATTTTGATATAGTTGATTCAAATGAAATATTAATTTATTTCATTAACTGATTTATTTCATTCTATTGATATATTTATTTGATTTCTTTTATTGATATTGATATATTTGATTTACGTATTTTATTGATTTATTTATCCATTTGATTAACTGATTTATTTGAACTATTGATTTTAATTGCTTTACTGTTCTATCGTTCAAACAATCGTTAATTCCCACTAACGTATTTTACAGTTCATTAACTTTCTATACCCTTAATATCGCATTTTTATACCCTTGTGTCCCAATTCTTTTATATCGATTAATATAAAAATGGCACAAGCTTCTCCAACACAGGTTACCACCGAAACCGAGAGATATCGGTTAACGGAAATATTTTCCGTAATACCTGAATTTGAAGGCGACCAAATTTCCTTGGGAACCTTTATAGACGCGTGTAATTGCGCTTATAATATGTCCACGGCGGATCAAAAATATTTGTTAGTGATCCATATCAAAAATAAACTCAAAGGGAAAGCGGCGCAGTTAGTAAATTCAAGGAACCCCGGATCATACCTTGAAATTAAACAGCTCTTGACCCTACACTTTGGAGATTCTCGTGATCTCTCGTCATTAATTCATGACCTACAACGTCTAAAGCAACTTTCGAACGAATCTCCACTGACGTTTTACAATAGACTCCAGGTACTGAGTGCCAAAATGCACTCCTGCATCCACAAAACGGCTGGACTTAGTCCCGAACAAAAAGACGCCCAGACCACTCTAGTGGATACAATGGTTATGAACACCCTCCTTACGGGATTAGAACCCCGTTTAGGCCAGGTTATACGTGCCAGTAATCCTAAAGACCTTCTAGAGGCACACTCCCGGATTAGAAGAGAGCTTCAACTTTCTTATTTCGAGGATCAAAAAACGAACAAATCTGTTCCTCTCAAACCAAACTTCCAAGTCCGAAAGCCGACACAACCACCTAAGTGTCTTCATTGTGGTCGATTAGGCCACATAGCCGTAAACTGCCGATTGAAAAATCAAAACAATTCTCAACAATTCAATCAAAACCATAGGCCAAACCCTGTTGGGCCTAATCAACAAACAAGGCCAAATTTTCCTACAAACAATCCCCCTGTTCAACAAGGACAACAATTTCGCCCATCAAACTTCCAGAGACCCCCTTTTAGGTCTCAAATGAACCCGAATTATTCTCGACCTTCGGTCATACAGAACAATCCCAACAACCGTCCTGAAAGGACGCACCACTTCAACCAACATCTAAATGATGGTTATTCCCACTATCCAGACTACAATTACTATACCGAGGATAGCAACACTTACGATTATGAGGATGATCTTCAAAATTATCCTATCGTCGAACAAACTTTTGAAGATACCCCTATCGAGCCTTTTAATAGTCATCAGTATCAGGATTTTCTAGCGCTTCCGAGCCTAGACCAACCTCCCGATTCGACAACAACTTTGTGCGAAGTCGAAACGCAGATTCAAAGCTTGAATCTCGACAATCTGAACCCCAACTTGAACTTCCCGGAGCAACTATTTCTTTAAGCCCACTTCTTACCGTTAATTCTAAAAACCTTTATTACATTCTTGACGCTTCTTCTAAATTCAAATTACTTATTGATACCGGAGCTGGTATCTCTATCTTCAAAGAAAATACCGTAAAGAATTTCACCCAAAGATCTCCAGAAAGGGTAACTATTCAAGGTATTACCCATGAAAAAATCCCTATTTCACAATCTACCCTAATTCCATTCGCTCCACGTAACCCACATAAAGTTTTTATATACGATTTGGACATTGAGTTTGACGGCATACTAGGTTTAGATTTTCTTGAACACTATGAATGCATAGTTGACTTAAAATCTAAACAGCTAATAACAAATTTTAAAACCATCCCTTTACACAAAGTTCCCGATAACGATCAACCCTTGACTGATGTACCCGACACACTCAACGTTAAGCCTAATATTACTTCACAAACACCTACACAAAACAAAATAACCATTGAGGCACGCACAGAAAAGATTTTTAAACTTAAATGCGATCTTTTTAACATCGACGCCATCTTACCAACTCAAGAAATTGACAGAGTACGACTTCCAAACGCACTCGTACATATTAACGCAAATGGTGAATTTCTAACGTCTATAATAAACGCTAACGCGATGCCCAAAACAGTAACTTTTTCTGATTTAAAACTGGAACCACTTGACAAAACTCACCCTCTTCTGAATTTCAATACAGACGATTATCATGATTCCCAATACATAGACAGAAACTCAACTATTAGACAACAAATTAGAACTGAACATCTAAATGACGAAGAACGCGAACAAATCACTAATCTTTGTTTGGAATTTCAAGACATTTTCTATCTTGAAGGTGACGTCTTGACTTTCACTAACGAGGTTAAACATTCGATTGATACGAATAATGCAAAGCCCGTTTTCACTAAATCATATAGATATCCTCAAGTTCATAAAGAGGAAGTGAAAACCCAAATTGGAAAAATGCTTGAACAAGGTATCATTAGGCACTCCTCATCCCCTTGGTCCTCCCCTGTATGGGTCGTCCCCAAGAAGCTCGATGCTTCTGGTAAACAAAAGTGGCGAGTTGTTATCGATTACAGGAAATTAAATGAATTGACTGTAGACGATAAATATCCTCTGCCAAATATATCCGATCTTCTCGACCAACTTGGAAAGTGTCAATACTTTTCGACACTGGATCTCGCTTCCGGGTTCCACCAGTTGGAAATCCAAGAGGAAGATATTCCTAAGACTGGCTTTTCTGTCGAAAATGGTCATTACGAATTTGTTCGTATGCCATTTGGTTTAAAAAATGCACCTTCTACTTTTCAGAGGGTCATGGACAATATTCTTCTGGGTATACAGAACGAACGTTGTCTCGTCTACATGGATGATATCATCGTCTACTCTCCGACCATCCATGAACATATTTCCCGGTTGACAGAAGTTTTTAAACGACTTCGGAAGTCTAACCTAAAAATTCAACCTGATAAGTGCGAATTTCTTCGTAAAGAAGTGGCTTATCTTGGCCATCTTATCACACAAGAAGGTGTAAAACCAAACCCTTCAAAGGTTGAATGTATTCAGAACTTTCCGCAACCCCAAACTCCGAAAGACATCAAATCTTTTCTTGGTCTCGCTGGGTATTACAGACGCTTCATACCAAATTTTGCGAAGATCTCTAAACCTCTGACAAAACTACTCCAAAAAGACGTCAAGTTCATCTTTGACGCAGATTGCAAGTCTTCCTTCAATGAACTGAAGCAAGCCCTTGTATCTGACCCAATCCTGATATATCCAAACTTTGAAGAACCCTTCCTGCTCACTACTGATGCTAGTGCTTTTGCTATTGGAGCGGTTCTTTCTCAAGGCCCCGTGGGAAAAGATCTCCCTGTTGCATACGCTTCTCGCACCCTCTGTGCTGCAGAGACACGATATTCCACCATGGAACGAGAATTGTTGGCCATAGTTTGGGCTGTTAAGCACTACAGACCGTATCTTTTTGGGAGAAGGTTTACACTCCTGTGTGACCACCGTCCGCTTACTTGGCTCTTTTCCATCAAAGATCCTGGCAGTCGTCTAGCCAGATGGCGCCTTAAGCTAGAGGAATACAATTATAAAATTGAGTACAAGCCCGGCAAGGTAAACCAAAACGCAGATGCTCTTTCTCGCATCAAAATCAACCATTTCAAGCAATGTGCTGATTTCCTTTCCAAAATCAAAATTTTCGCTAACAACGAAACTGACTCCGAACAACCTGAAAACTCTGACAATGACGACGAACATGACGAAAGAATTATCGCTGAGTTTAATCGATTTGTTCAACTCTACAAAACTGAGTCAATAATCGATTACTCTAAAATTCAAAATATCCAATTCTCAACTTCTAGACAAGTCCCACAAACGCATAGTTACATTCTTTTGGCAAAACAAAACTAACGACTTACACGACAAAATTATTGATGACTTTTTCGAAGAAGAACCTAATTTCAGTAATGACACTCTTAACATCATGGCCAGTAAATCTGTCAGGCATAGAAAATACTTAGTTGTACCTTTGCCCTATGACCCTGAAACTGTCGTCTCACATCTTTTCAAAATTATTTATACCAACCAAGACCAATTCAACGACTCCGAAACATACTGCATAGAAAATAACATAGAACTTCCCATTCTTGAAATTTTATCTTTCATTCTCTCCGACAAAGAAATCAAACTGAAAATCTGCCAAAACATTGTTACAACTCCTACCGAAGACGAAATTCCTATAATAATACAACAATACCACTCTGGTAAAAACAACCTCCATCGTGGCATTAACGAAACTATCAGACGTATTAGGGAAAAATACAATTGGACCGGCTTAATTAAAACTGTAGAACAATTCATCAAATCCTGCGAAACTTGCCAAAAAGTAAAGTTCTGTAGGAAAAACTTAAGTGCACCTTTTGTTATTACGGAAACACCCAAGACTCCTTTCGAACGTATTAACATTGACATCTTTGAATATCCATCTAGAAATCATGCACTCACTATTAGGGACGAACTCACGAAATTTACGCAAGCCTACCCATTAACGACAAAACAGCTTCAACTGTCGTAAACACCCTTCTGATTTTCTTTCAAAATTACGGAACTCCACTTCGCATCCATTGTGACTATGGACGTGAATTTGACAACACTTTAATGCGGGATTTATGCCAACTATACGACATAAAACTGACATTCTCCAGCGTTCAACATCCCGAGTCAAACGGTTCTATTGAAAGATTTCACGCGACCTTAGCAGAAATGATAAGGGCAAATACAGCGGAACATCCAACCGAACATCCATTTAACGTCCTCCCTTATGCCATCATCTGTTATAATAACACAAAAAATAAAACCACCGGTTTCACGCCCTATGAACTCATATTTGGGCACACTTCTAGTAGGCCTCCAGAAACCCTTTACAACCAGGAAAAACTTATTTCGAAATACGTAAGAGACCTAAATAACAGAATGGACTATTATTACAGACTCGCCCGTGCTAAAACCGAAAGACAGAAAGAAAAATCTAAAGTGCGATTTGACCAACACGTTTCTACTAAACAACCCGATTACAAAGTAGGCGTCAAAGTCTACGTAAAAGAGTCCCAAATTAAAAATAAAGCCGAAAACAAATTCAACGGCCCCTTCGAAATTACCGCAATACGAAAAAACTCTGCCACCGTCATAAATTTACAAACAAACCAAATAACTAAAGTTAACTTTGACAGACTAAAACCCTATTTTGAATAAATCCCTTTTTTCAGATTCTGTGGACTGTTTTCAGTCGTGAACCTTCAACAGTACTCCATTACGCCTGTTAACAATACTATAGGAGTTTTCTTCCATGAAGAAGGAACCCTTAAAATTTCTAATGACAAATGGACACTCCTTGTTTACAAAGATCTAAACCCCTTTCGAGACGCTATTTCTAACAATGACAATATACTGAACAGACTTTTAGAAACTATTAACGACAACAAAACTAACATTAAAATCTTCAAATCAAAAGTACAGACTCACGTAAGCCTCCTGAAACAAATATCAAAATCTGTTAACATCAAATATACAGAAATTTTCGCTGACACTGAGACTTACAGTACCAACAGAAAGAAACGCGGACTAATTAATGGACTGGGATCGATTTGGAAATCTATTTCCGGTAACTTAGATGCAACAGACGGAGAATACTTTAGTGACTCTATAAACAAAATTACTAAAGACCAACATCAAATTGAAAACTTAATGAAACGACAATTATCAGTAACAACTTCAGTCATTAAGAACCTTAACACCACAATACAAAAATTTCAGTCCGAAGAGAGAATATTTTCGGAAAATATCGAAGCAATTAGGAAGTCAATTGTGTTCATTACAGACGATCTTGCTTTTTATGAACTTCAAGCCAATGTCTTGGATTTGTGTGAAAGCTTAATGGAAAGTTACGTATACATTGAAGATACCCTCAACGATGTATTAACTGCAGTCTCTTTCGCCCGTCTAAAAATCTTACATAGCTCAATTATAAACCCAGTAGATTTGGTCGACTCCCTTCAGAAAATATCACAGTCACTTCATGAAAATAACTTACCACTTCCAACCTATAGTTCAAATGTTGCTAGATACATCGATCTAATAGAATTGGAAGCTTTTCAAATCAATACTAAAATTGTTTTTGTACTAAAAATCCCCTTAGTCAATCCTGAAACTTATACACTATACCGCTTGTATCCTATCCCAGTTTTGGATTATCGAACAGGATTTCACCATATTCTTCCAACAAAATTAAAATATATCGCGAGAGATGACGATTCGCTATTGTACGCATCTTTCGAAGACTTGAGTGACTGTAAGCCATTATCTAAAGAACATAAGATCTGTTCCAAAGTTATTCCACACACCATAGACAAAGAAGCCCTCTGCGAAGCACAGCTTCTTAGACAGCCAGCAGCCCTTCCTCCAACTTGCAAGCCTTTAATATTATATGCCGAAGAGTATAATATTCAAGAGATTGACCTGAACCTTTGGTTAATCTCGATTTCCGGACAGTTGCCCATCAACATCAAGTGCAAGGGAGAAGATGTCGTTACCCAATCCATATCGACAAATTCTCTACTGACCATCCAACCCAGTTGCAATGCCTTCATCGGAAACACCAGGGTCCATGCCAGAAGGACCACCAGCAACGTTGACAACATCACACTTAAGAGTCACCCAGTCAACATCCCCTACAACTGTTGCGACAACCTGCCAACCATCAGTCAGCTTCCAAAGTTGAAACCCATGAGACTACAAGAATTGGATGCCAGAGACCTGAATATCGCTAACCATAAGCTTAGACAATACTCCAGGGAATTGGAAAAGCTCCTAGACCAACCATTCTTGGAGAAACACACCTCCTGGTTTACGATCATCACAATGGCAACAACCGCAATTGTGGTTGCCCTCCTTTCCATGAACATCATCAGGAAGAAATTCCAGAAGCCTCCAACGATCAGCCCTCCTGCCGATCCAGCACCACCACCAGGTCCATCAACCATCAAGCCCAGGGTAAAACTCCATAGCCTCCTTAGTCCTGTCGAGGATATTGAGTTGCAGAACCTCCCTTAAAAGTCGATGCTGTAGCATCAACTTTTTTATATGGATGGGAGTTGTTATATAAGTTATCCCATCGACTTATATGAAACAATCTAGCAACAGTTCTCAAGCTGAGTCAGCATAACACGTGTCGTCTCCAGTTACCCGCAGACGAACATCCGTGAGAACTGCAAGCGCTGCGACACCTTAGTCAGCGTTCTTAGTTTATAAATTATACTTTTTCATTGTAACAGCATTCATTATTACTTACAGTTCTGTCTAGTTTAGTTTAACACTCATTTTGTCTTTTTAATTGTTATATAAAGTTTTATTATTTTCATTGTTATTTTCAAGTTATTATTTTTATTAAAAGTATTGTGCAACTATAAATAAAATCTTTTTTTAAAAAGAGAAATTTTGAAAGTGTGATATAACATATATATATATATATATATATATATATATATATATATATATATATATATCCCCGGTGGCCTAGTGGGAAAGTCCGTCAGCTCATACAATTGTACTAAATTGGAGCTTGATATAGCGGACCGGACCCGGGTTCAAATCCCAGCCAAGTCATTAATAAAAAAAATTGTGACACAATTCCGGGGGGGACAGTCGTCTCTGGCGTAAATGGCAAAAATCAGGGAAATAGACATTTGCCCCTTACCAACCCGCACTGAGGCAGCGTGGTAAGGTATGCCTCATATCCCCTGTAAAAATTCTAAGAATATTCTTTGTCTTCTCAATCCTTCGAGACAATTCTTCCTACAAAAAGACCTTAAGCTCTTTATCAGTTTCCTCAAGACCTTAAGTGTCTCCGATTAGCTCTTCAGCTTTCGCTTCATTAATACATTCCGTTACGAGTCTAGTTATACAAAGGCCAATTCCTCAACCTCTAGCCTTGAGTTTCCGATAAAAACTGCCAAAATTATGTTCGTCTTCTCAATCCTTCGAGCCAGTTCTTCAATTCTTCAGTCCTACACTTCTTCTTCTTCATTTAAGTTAGTAAAACCGACCATTTGCCCACCTATCTTCAATTCTCTTCAATACAGTCCTTCAGTCCTTCTCACAGATCTTAAGCTCTTCTTCTTCTTCGTCTCTTCTCAAGACCTTAAGTTCTCCAGTTCCACAGCTCTTCAAGTTCCTCTGCAATCTTTCAATTCTTCAGGGAGGCTACACCATGAAAAATTGGTTGAATATAGCTGCATATGATGATGATGATGATGATATATATATATATATATATATATATATATATATATATATATATATATATATATATATATATATGAAGTGAGTATGTCTTGTGATGTAGGGGTCAGGTACAATTCAAACAATTTAATCCTTAGAATACAACGTTTCGGGGTTTATGAAACGTTGACCCCTTCATCAGGTAGTGATTATATGTGTGGTGTTTACAGATTATATAATTGTCTTCTATTAACAAGACAAAAGAATTCCTTATGCTAATTAAAATACTACTAAAACATTCTTAACAATGTGCTAGTCATGTTGACAACAATTTGACATGAAACCAACATAAACACAGATCATACACCATAGAGAAACATAAATAGACATTAGCGGTTTCCATGAATAACTTAGGAGCTATTGATACTAAAGGAGTCTATGTTAACATATAAAATGTGTATACAATTTGACGACTGCAGTAATTGCACATAATGCAAAATAGGGATATTTCCCACTGCAGAATGTAAGATTTCTTAACAACAATATATATATATATATATATATATAAGTGAGCTTGTTTTATGTGTGTTGTTTGTTGGTTATATATATATATACATATTGTTATTAAGACACACATAAAACACCAACAAACAACACACATAAAACAACCTCACTTATAAAAACGAGCTTGAAATGATTATGAACAATAACTGGTTAAAAACTGGGAGTTCCCTGTTGGTTTTCATTATTCTCAGTAGGTACAGTTGGTTATGTGGAGTTCGAGGTCTGTCCAGTGTCTGCTGCAGGGAGTGTTTTTTTCTTGTTTTATTCACTTGAATTAGGTGCGAGTAGATAGAACTCAGACTATTTATGTCAGTTTTCGCATTTAGGGCATTATCTTCTTGAGCTATCCTCCACATTTCCAGGAAAGTTCTTTTTTTGGTACTTTTTTCCGTGTCCAACACTACGTAGTATTATCAAAATCTGGCTTGTGGCTTGCTAAATTGGAGTGAGCGGACAGAGCACAGATGTTATGACATTTCTTGATGTTGCTTTTGTGTAAGCAGATTCGTTGGCTGACTTTGGTTTTAGTGGTTCCAATATAGCTAGTATCACACTCCAAGCACGGAATTCTATATACCACATTAGACCTCTTCAGTACTGGGTCTTTGTCTTTAGTTTTAGTGAAAACTTTTCCTAATGATTTTACGTTTGAGGTTGTTATCTTATTTTTTTGTTTTTTGGTAAGAGATCCTACATATGGTAATGTGATGAAGCTATGAACCTGTTCTTCTGTTGATAACCCAACTGTCTGGTTTGTATTGCTGTTATCAAGGCTAGTTTGTGTATTTGGGTTATTATATAGGATTTTTCGTATTAATGATATTGGGTTAGCCATTCTTTATTAAGAACTTCTCTAAGATTTTCAAGTTTTTTTGCTTAAATGATTCATGAGAGATCTTCACTACCCTGGTCTTTAAGTTATGGATAATGTTAATTTTTACCCTGAAGGGGTGATACGACAGATAGTGTATGTATCTTCCTGACGCATAGTTTTTTTGGTGCCAGTCCGTCATAAGTTTCCCCTCTTTTCGTATGACTAAAGTGTCTAAGAACGCAATACTATTGTTATGCTCTTTTTCAGTAGTGAACTGTAATTTAGGATGAAACTGGTTTAGTATGTTTAGGCATTGGTCGGCTTCTTTTTCTACTAAGGGAAGAAGCAAATCATCTACAAATTTTTTACAAAAAGAACTTTACATGGAAATTTAGGTAATGAACTGTCAAGAGCAACATCTATACAGAATTGAGCTAATATTGGAGACAGGGTGCTGCCCATTGGGCAGTAAATAGAAGGTCTCCTTAAAACAAAAGACTGTTGAATCATAGTCGAATTTCAATAACCTTAAGAATTCATCTTTAGAAATAGGGCTATGTGGAGCAATATCAGTCCAATATGTGTTTACACACAGAGATGCTAATTGTACAGTGATGTTAGTGAATAAAGAAACTGCATCAAAGCTCACACGGACACGGAAAAAAGTACCAAAAAAAGAACTTTCCTGGAAATGTGGAGGATAGTTCAAGAAGATAATGCCCTAAATGCGAAAACTGACATAAATAGTCTGAGTTCTATCTACTCGCACCTAATTCAAGTGGATAAAACAAGAAAAAAACACTCCCTGCAGCAGACACTGGACAGACCTCGAACTCCACATAACCAATTGTACCTACTGAGAATAATGAAAACAAACAGGGAACTCCCAGTTTTTAACCAGTTATTGTTCTTAATCATTTCAAGCTCGTTTTTATAAGTGAGCTTGTTTTATGTGTGTTGTTTTATGTGTGTTTTAATAACAATATGTATATATATATATATATATATATATATTGTTGTTAAGAAATCTTACATTCTGCAGTGGGAAATATCCCTATTTTGCATTATGTGCAATTACTGCAGTCGTCAAATTGTATACACATTTTATATGTTAACATAGACTTCTTTAGTATCAATAGCTCCTAAGTTATTCATGGAAACCGCTAATGTCTATTTATGTTTCTCTATGGTATGAGTGTATGATCTGTGTTTATGTTGGTTTTATGTCAAATTGTTGTCAACATGACTAGCAAATTGTTAAGAATGTTTTAGTATCGCATTTTAATTAGCATAAGGAATTCTTTTGTCTTGTTAATGGAACACAATTATATAATCTGTAAACACCAAACTGGTATAGACATATAATCACTACTTGATGAAGGGGTAAATTATTGAATAATAAATAAACCCCGAAACGTTGGATTCTAAGGATTAAATTGTTTTAATTGTACCTGACCCCTACACCCCAAGACCTACTCACTTCATAGTTAAGTTTCTGGGTCAATAATCTCAAATATATATATATATATATATATATATATATATATATATATATATATATATATATATATATAATGGAATTTTTATTTTCAGGTTTTCATTTTATTTTGGCGTTCAAAAACAGTATATAATAGAAATTAAAAATTTTTATTTATTGGGAAACAGTAAATTCAAAATTGCATATGATTATTCATTGAGTTTTTAAATTTTATTGTTTAACACAAAAAAGAAAAGAATCATTCTTAAAAAGCAAATCTTTTTAGATTGATTTAATAATTTAATAATTAAGGTATTGTTGATATTAATAATTTTCTTGGTTTACTTTTGACTTTGGTTTATGATTTATTGGTGTTACATTTAATGAAGCTTATATGTTTATTTAAAAGAAAAGAGACTTGTTATAATACAAAATATATTGATATATTGTGTTTTATTATTGACATAAATCAGTTGGTATTTATAATTATATTACAGAAAGAGTGTCAAGGCCGGAACAGTTTGAAGAAAAGTTGTGTGGAATTTTCATAAGTAAGGTGTAAATTTTGAAAGTGACAATATTTAATTGGTCAATTTGAAATCAAAACCTGAAAGTAAAAATTCCATTACAATATATATCAAGATTCACACCCGTTTTACGTCCTATTTTGGAGACATTGCATTCTCTGTAAAACAATAGGGACCCCTTTTTTCCCCATTCAGTATTACAATTTTCGCAAAATGACTCATCACTTATTACTTCCTTTAAAGAAAAGTATCAATCTCTTAATTATCGAGGTTGTAGTACTTTAGGTTCTCGAAAATGGCATTTAAAAAACATTAATTTCTTATCCCCCATAAGATAATTGAATTTCTGCAATGAGAAGAGTATATAACCAATTTTCACGCCCATATAACTTCTTGTTTCCAATATGGTAAATTTAAGTAAAAACAATAGACACCTCACTGTCCCCCCATCGCATAATCAAACATTACTCGCAGATTACTGCAAGAATTTTTGAAATTTGTAACATGTAAAAAATTTAAGCATTTAAGCCCTCTTGACTAATTTTACGAGATTATGTACCTCTAGTACGGTGGAGTTGCTGTGGCTAGAGTTGTTTTTAGGCTCTCTGAACCACTTGATGTTCTGCTGCCTCCTTGAGTACCTTGTCCGTTGTCTGTTGGACTTTTCGCTAAGCTGGCGATATTCAGGACAATACTTTTTTGTTAGCACAGTACAATGTCAGTTAAGTTTGATACAATCCATAAAATAGTTTTCTTCTTAAAAATCTCTTAGATTAATTCATATCCTCTAATTCGTAATTTATCTGAAGCCGCTCCTGTGCTGTAACGATTTACGCTTGTTTGGTTCACTTGAGTAGGGAGATTTTCTGATTCGAAGAACTCAAACTCGGGAGGAGAGTAACAGGGTTTATTCTTCGGCATATTTGAGTTTTGACTTGAATCCTGTTTTATGGCAGATTCATTTTACGTTTGGAGCCATGTTCTAACTAACAATTTTTAAAGTTAGAATTTTCCACGTTTTGGGGCTGTTATTTTCGAGATGGGATTTTGAAGTTGTTATTTGGTATGGAACCGATTTAACCGTTTAGATGGAATTCAACTGATGTCCAGTCGGTGATGAATTAGTTGGAGATATTTGGCTTTGGTTTCCAGGATCAAGAACACACTACAGATAATCATGTCAATATCATACGAGATAGTAAATTTCAGAAACGTTTAATAAGGTAAGGTTTTAATTTGTCGACAGATTATACAATTATCCTTTTTAATCCAATCATTTTTATTAGGTTAGGTTAGGTTAGATTATTGTTAAGTAGATACATTTTTTTTTTGTAGATTTCAGGTAGAATTTTTTTAAATCTAAATTTTCACTGTGATTTTTAAGTCAGATTTTTAAACATTCCATAATGTAAATTGCAGATTTTACTCTTTAGTTACATTTATTAGAATATCCTAATTTTTTTTAAACAAACTTTTTATCTCAATTTTTTGTACTATATATCTTCTTTTTTGATTTTTTTTATTAAACTCTCTGTATTTACATTTTGCATATTTTTTATATACCTATTTATATATTTTTAACAGAATCAGATTATTAGCAGTTTGTTCATAAGGAACATAACAATATCACTATAGCTGGTGTGGATTACATCATAACCGCATACTATTTTTTGGTTTTTAAGGTATGTTCGCTTAAAGGTTTTCAACCAAATGGCGCCCTGAATAAATTTAAATTTTGTGTTTTACTATCTTTTACCCACGACCATATGTTCCCCGATGAACAGCAGCCGCCTAACACATGTGAACAAATCAAGGTAGGTTTTATGTTGATGTTTGAGTTTTCCAAATTTAGGATACAAGGTTTGGGTCACAAATCGGTGCACGACTTCCAGATATCAAACTGCAAATTGCGTCACTAGTTTAATTTAAATTTTCATCGTTCTGTAAATGAAACAAATTATAATTCAGAATATTACTTTATTTAGTACATATACATTTGAAATATATATTATAAGATTTCATAATGTAATGTTCATAAACAGATAAAGAAAACAAGGGTTACATGCTATATTTACAGTGATATAAAATAAACAATAAAAAATATTTTATGCAATGTACATAGGATTAAAGACTAGAATTTAAATAGAATGAATTCTATGGTATGCGCAAATTTCTTCAGTTAATAAAGAATTTTGTTTATTTGATAAACAATGGTTTTGCTAAAATAATGGGTAATTTTGGGGCCCTAAACTTTGCGCATCAGTTTAAGTAAAACGTTTGATAATTATTTTAAATGGTCGGAATTGAAGATCATAAAATTACTGTAGCTTGCAAGTTAAAAATGGTGTCAACTAACGCTACTGAAAGTAAAAAAATAAGAGTGAGGGCTCATTTGGTTGGGAACATCCTCTACTGTGACAAAGTTTCAAACCCGCACATAAACAATTGCAAAAGTTATTGGCAGAACAAAATTCAAAACAAAAGGAGTTTTGTTTTTACAAATAACTCGAAAACTATTTTAGTTGATACTATGCCCCGAAAGTGGCGTAACTATTATTTAAAAAAATGAAGAAACAATTCGTCGGCAATTATTTTATGTATGTTCATATTATTCAAAAAGGCTTAAGAAATTTTGATGATTTAACCTGTATTCTATCAAAGAACATTACGAACAGGTACCACATAATTTTCTATAACGTGAGATTTACCGTTTTCCAGAAAATTAGAAGAAACAGTAGGTAATTAAGGGACTACACTTCAATGAATTTCAATGAATCATCACTGTTTTTTGTAACACGGCTGAATCATTTTGAATATTTTAAATTGTATTCCACAGAAATATATTTCAGCTTATTGCCTATATTTTTCTATAATGTAAAACATATAGTTTTTCAAAAAATCGGTAAAATATGTGCAAAAAACGGTAGACATTAATGTAAATGTCAAACTTTCTAAATAAATCTCTATCTAAAATATGAAGATATATCATAAAAGAATATCGTACAGGGTGGTTGTAACGGTTTCATGTTGATTCATTTGAAGTTAGTTTCTTTTTGAAACGTAGTTCTTTTACGTGGCTTGCCATCGAGTGAAATGGCAGAAAATATTCAGTTAGTGCATGGAGAGGAAAAAAATTGTTATGTCGGCGTTCTTTTCTATACTGCATACGATTGTAGTTGTGTGTGTATGTGGGTGCGTCGTGCGGATAAGTATCGAAATTTAAGCAGCAAGCAATGTGCGCAGTTGAAATATAAGGAAGTAAAATTACAGTTATACAAGTGAATTCAAAAAATCGTAAAATGAATTGTAGTATTTAGTGGTACATAAGCAGTTGCATTTATGGGATGGTGGAAATATAATGTGGAATACAGTTATATATACAGGGTGGTCAAAAAATGTTATATTGTATACAAAGTTGCTCAAATAAGGATGGAGCTGAATTATAGTTATACAGAGTGGCAAAATAATAATAAAATATTAAAACAATTGTGAAATAAGCATTTAGGATATTGGAATTATAGGACTGAGTATAAGTATAGCTATAGACGGGGATTCATGAAATGTTAGAAGGAGTTGCATATACAGGGTGGTTGAAGTAATGAGTATGGTACAATTATAGTTATAGGAGGTGGTCCAAAAATGTGAAAAATTTTATTGTATAGGGCAGAAGATGAGCAATTGCATATATACTTGCAATATGGAGCGAAGTAAAATTATATTAATACAGGGTGACTGAATAGTCAATGGGGTGGAGAGAATTTATACTTATACAGGATGGTTTAAAAAATAACAGGGCAATTGCAATATAGTTTAATTATAGTTTTACATGGTGGTTCAGAAAATGATAGGCAGATCAGGTATATCGGGTGACCACAGAAGTATATACAGGGTGGTTGCAATAACGGTGAATTAGAGTTATGCAGAGTGGTCCAAATAATAAAACATATAGAGAAATAGAGTCTAAAAATATGTGGACGAATTCAAAATGAATACAGATTAGAGAGTTAGTGAGACAGGTAAAAGTCGCAAAATGTTAAACTAAATATGAAAGTGATTAATGCACACGGTTTTAAACTGTTTTCATTTTGAGTCAGTTGAAGTCGGTTCTTTATTAAATATAAATTATATTTGAGTCCTATTGTTACACGAAAACCGTACAATTATAACAGCTATACTTCGCGGGATTATATTTTTAATTTTTATAATATATTAGTTTTTAACTAAAAAACTAAAAATAAGAAAAAAATGTGAAGAGAGATTGAATTGATTTTTTATTTATTATAATTATTATTACTTTTTTCACATAAAATATTCTGTCAGATTACTTTAATCATAAATTGTTATTTAGATTTGTTTAGACAAATTATAGATTTTTTTTTAAAAACTCGCATAATATATATAGCCTTCAAAAAAATGTATACGCCAAAATACTTTTAGTATTGTTTGTTTATAAATTTGCTGTTTTAATTGTCTAGATAAAATCATGATTTTTTGGAAACTATGAAATTAATATGTCACAGTATAAAAATTTGATTGCTTCTTACCACGGTTTTGAGGCATTATTTCAGTTGCGGTTCACCGCCATGAAATTAAGGAATTTTCAACATTAAATTAAAGTTGTTAAATATACATAGTGTTCTTTCTCATTGCGAATTTTATAATTGTTTAATATTAATAATTGAGTTATTTGCAAAATTTTTGCACATTTGCTACAAATTCTAGAAATAATTTCGTTAAATTAAACAATATTCTTAATATACCGCCTAGCCAATTTTAACCACATATATTATTCAGGAAGCAGTTATTTTTTTCTAATATACTTTTTCCAATAAGCATGCATCATTATATAATGTTGGGAATTTAAATGTGTGTTTCGTAAATCGCAAAAGATAAGTTTGTTATTACAGGTGTATGAATAAGTAGATAAATATTCGCTAAATTTTAGTAAAATCTTTATTAAAAGTATTTCTATTGTAAAATTAATGCATAAAAACACAGATAGATATGAAGAGGATTTGTTTGGGTGAGTTATATATGTGTTTAAAATTTGAACATTTATTCCTGTAAGACCATTTGTAATAATATCCTGGATATGAAAGATAACGGTAATATAAGAAAACTTCCGAATTTTATCTTCGTTAACAGACTAAAAAACCGTCTGTTTGCTTACAATCGAACAACGATGGGAAACCTAATAGTGCAATTTCAACAGTGATTTTGATTATATTTAAAGAAAAACGTATGTTCACGAAATTGAATTATTTCGTTTACATTATTATTAAAACAAAAACCTAAAAAGAAACTTCACTTGTTGTCTTAAATGTGTTAAAAGTAAATAATTTATTAACTAAGCTACTTTAAACGAATAACTCAGCTGCTGTTTAGGATCTCCAACAATGTCGATGTCGCTTTCACAATCGCTAACGTCAGAGTTGGTCATAGACAGGCATGAACTACTTGCATTAGTTTGTTTTTCACATGAAATTTCCATGTTTGAGTTCCCTGTAAAATAATATTAGTCAATTAAGTAATATAATATATTTTAAACTAGGTAATGTTATTTAAAGAAAGCGAATAATACAGTGACTTAAGTACAATACGGTATATTGAAAATTTGTTTGCAGTTAAATTTGTTAAATTGAGATAGTTGTTAATCAGTTAATCTTCTCATTCAGTGTCGGTTCCAAGGAGGGCTAAGGGGCTCATTCCCCCACCTCCCAAAAACATCTGAGTTGTATGCTTTCTTAGTGTTTATTATGCTAAAACCTATACTCAGCAAGGTTAAGCCCCCAGCAAAGTCAGCAACCCAAACGACAATCCTGGATACTCCCTTGCTATCACTGACAAATAATGTTTAAGTACTTTTTGGGAAATAACAACACAAATAGCTGTATATTCCAAACGTTTCGAGGTCTAGGTCAGACCCCGTTGTCAATGGTTAAGAAACTATGAATAAAAAAGGCACAATTCTAAAATGTAAAATTAAAATGTTTGCAATATCTATTATTTGACTTCTGACGCAACTAAGAGAATTTTATTTGATAATGTACAGGCTAACAAGGAAAGTTCTAAAGATCATGTAATAATAATGTTCCTTTCAAATTGGAAGAATTTGAAAGGCTCCTAGGTGCGCCAAAAATGCGATCAACGAATTTTGTTGATTCAGTGATCCCATTAAAATCATAAGGGAAACCTAGGAAAAACCTTATGAACTATCCCGATATTGGGTTGTTCACAAGGACATGACCATTAGCAATTTCTTCCTTAATCATCGGCAACCAGGAACGACTGAATTCTACGGAGGTAGTAGCAATACAATCGTTTTCATTTAACAAAATTAAAGCAGACTCTTTGGATCTTTCAAACTGTCATTTTTTTAATGTGATTTTTGTGTGCGTTTATTCGAACATTTAGAGGTCTAGACGTTTCCCCAATATAGAATTTATTACATTCACAAGGGATTTTATAAATGCAGTTTTTTGTATTTTGAGTTGTATTTTTTGGTTTTGTTTTTGATATAATTTATTTTAGTGAATTTCTTGTTTTAAATTATGTTTTAATATCTGTTTCCCACTCTTTTAAGTCTTTAATTAAAATTTAAAACATCCTGATTACTACCACTCGGAAGTTTTACAGGTTGCTGGCAAAAAATGATGACGTTGACATCAGTCTGACGATGAGTTTCATCACGATGGAATCATATCCTTTAAATTATAGAGTGTAAAGCTCAACCCCAATATGAGTATTGCCTTATTTACTAATTGATGGAAGTTTTCTTTTTGATGTTCATTAAACAGGATATGTTTCTAAGTTACATCTATTTCTATATAGAGTGTCCCATTTATTTAATGGTTTAAGACCATATAAACGCTTTATTTGATTTGTTTCTTCTTACTGTGGTATTGTTACTATTTTGTCCCACTCCATTCTTTGTACACCATTATGCTGTCATTCGATGGTTTGCCAATTTCGATCTGTAGATATATTTTTTCGAGATGTACTGGTGTTTTTTTCCATACTTGGCAGAGTATAATGTGTTTCCGCAGACAGAAGGTACAGTGTATACACAATTTTTGGAGCCTTGAGAACCGGTTTTGGTTTTGTCTTTGTCAAATTCGTACTCAGTGCAATGTTTTAAAAACCGTTTTAAATTTTTTATCTCCAGTACATTTAGTTTTATTTCAGGTAAAGCGGAAACATAGGGTATAACGTTTATAATTTCAGAGTTGTTTTCACAAAGTACTTATAATTTAAATAATAACACACAAATTGGAAACAACTCCTAAATTATAAACATTATACTCTATATTTCCGATTTATCCGAAAAAATTAAATGTACTGGGATAAGTACAAAGTAAAAACGTTTCTTAAAACAAAAACTACACGGAAATCGAATTTTGTCAACAAGAAAACCTAAAATCGTTGCTCAAAGTTGAAAAAATTGCGTATTTAGTTTATCTTGTGTTTGTAAAAACTCACCTAAGGGTAACACATCAAGGTCCCGTCAAGTACGGAAAAAGGAAAAAGACTTCTATACTTACAGGTTGGGATTTTCAACTATGTACTCACTGATATTGGTATACACAAAATGGCCTGGCACAAGACCAATATATTACTTAAAAACGACCACACTAAGAAAGGAAACATCAAAGAAAGTTTTTTACGTTATTAAATAATAAAGAAATTGGGACACTCTTTGTAGAGATGGATGTAACTAGGCAATAAATCCTGTCAAATGCACATTAAAAAGAAAACTTTAAAATCAATTAGTAAGAATCAGACATTCACAATTATCAAACAAAATTGGCAATTGCGAAAAGTCAACGAACTCAATATTACCAATGTGCTTCTGCAAAACATTTAAACAGATAATTATATTGGAATATTTCACATCTTTTATATAGGAAAACTAGCTGAAAATTTGTAGACTTGCTTTCTCCCACTTAATCTATGAGAAAGTAACATAGACCAGGGTCGATAATTTTTGAAACCAGATAAAATAATAGTAGCATGAAACCCATTGGAAAAGGAAAAAAAGACAACAACAATAAAATAAAAAAAAACGGTTTATCTCTGGTTTCGGCATAACTACAAGTCCTATGGAAAAAAGTTAAGTGGAAATGAAGGTACAACTTTTATATTTACACTTTTTTTGCATAACCTCAAAATTTATGTAAAAAAAAACAGTTTTTGGTTTTTTATTTTTATCTTTTACCAAAAAAAAAACACGATTTATTGTGAAAACTTACCCTTTTATGCAATAAGCACACTGTAATTTTGTTGGATTAAAATATTTATTTTTCTCTTTATTTTGACTTAATATCGAAAAAGAACCCTAATTTTCAATCGAAAATTCTGATGTCAAAATATCTGTTTTTTTTTTAAATTCAAGCTTTTTGTTTTTTGAAATCTTTACTTTCTGGTGGGGTGAAAGTATATACAGAAAATTGTTCTCAGAAAATTCAAAGAAACGAAAAAAAACTCGAATTCGGAAATTTTGTGTTTTTGTACAATTTTGAGCTATTTAATAAAATTTTTACTTTGATTACTAGAAAATATACTACTATAATTAACAACCAAATATGTTAATATTAAAAAGACATCTACAACATTTATAGTTATTGAATATTCTTTAAATTATATAAGTAGATGCCTATTTATTGCTATTTTCAGATTATGCTTACATACTTGAGTGACTTACAGCACATTTTCAGCAATCAAAAGGTATTTCATAGGGAAGTGGCGAAGCGGTTGGGAGGGTCTAAGCCTTACAACCTGGTTTGAATTTTTGAATTAAAAATTGGGATTTTTTTTCGATATTAAGTCAAAATAAGATGAATAAAATAAAATCTTTTTATTACCTACAACTTTGCTATTTAACTTTTTTCCATAGTTTTGCCGGAACTTCCATTTCCCGACCTCAGATCGCCTGTAAATTATTTTCCCATTAATTTTTGTTGTATTCTCTTCCCTTTCCACTATTTTATTTCAGTGCTTACCATTTTCAAAGGCTTCGGCCCTGGTCTACAAGTGATTCTGACAATTTCCACAAATTGTCCCTACTATACTTTAATGTTCGATTATTTATCTTATCATATGAATAATCAATAAATGTTGTTAATGTTACCAAGGAAATATAAATTTTATTTTATAAATGTCTGGTCTCAGATATGGATAGCAGGTTTAATTAAATAAGAGTAGACATTTTGTAATTTGTTGGAATTATTTTTACATCCTGTGTATATCGTTCGAGAAATGTCACCCGTCAATAATTATTCTCTAATATTTCAATATGGTTATTTGTAAAGAAAATTATGTGACAATTCGTTGACATCAAATCTCATTAAACATAAATACATAACGTTAAAAACTATGGTCAAACGAGCGTAATACTATAAACAAGGGCACACGAGATATTACAATAAGTTTTCGGTCAAATTTAGGTCGAGTTCTTATTTAATTTGAAAACTGAAATAGTGAAGGCACATAAACTGTTTAAAATTTACATATGAAGCTTTACAAGCATTATGAAAGCAAAATTATGTGTAGGTGACTGTAAAATTGGGCTCGAAATTCGTAACATTTCCACTTTTTTGCCAAAATTACAGCTCTTTTGTAAAAATGTTATAAGATTTTCGATTTGTTTTCACCAGAATTGTCATTTCCACTCAAACAGTTTACACCCTGTATACTAATATTGAGTATAAAATTTAGGTAATATTTCCTGGTATCAGCAATATAAAGTTCAGACAAGTTTCTTCGTTGAGTGTACGCAATCTTAAACATCAATTAGGCAAGTTCAGAACTTAATGAACTCAATTAGGACATAAGATGGCGGGTGAGCTCCAAGATTTCTCCCACTTAGAAACAAAATTATGAAAAGTTAACAGCGTTTCGCTGGCGCTTTTCTCCATTCAATTTTCGCGTAAATTATGGTTCTAAAACGACTAATGGGTCTACAGTGGCGGCAGACGAACTAATCAGAATTATCAAATAGGTGGGATTGTGACTTGAGTAAATTCTCAATTCCTTAAATAGACGGAAATATAGAGTTGTAACATTAAAATACACGCGTTGCAATATGAAGAGAACGGGAAAAACACTTTTCAGTTTTAAACAGTGCGACACTCTTGCTTTCAGTTGTCCAATAAAATTAAAATTACTGAAACCCCATTAATGATGCAATGTTTTTGCTATAATAATGTCATTTCCGTTTGACTAGTTATCAAGTTTCCAATTACAATGTTACATGGTTAGTATTTTTATTTCAAAATTTAAGTTGTTTTGATAATGTACATAGGGTCGGCATAGGGTCCTAGTAGTGGATATTGAGGATGGTTTTTTACTGGGCATGGACCTAATTAGCCAACATGTGTTCATGTTCGACCCGAGATACGATGTACTTCGATTCGAGAAATCCTGGGAGATGTCTGCGTTGGAATGGTGGAGCTCCATAACAGTTAGTTTATGAAGGTGTCCAACAGCAATATCCGAATTGCCAATGGTAAAAAAATAGCTTGTTTCGAGCGAGTAGACACCATCATCAACTGCGAAGAAGCTTACTAGGCTCCAGCAAAGGAGACATGTCCCAGTAAAGAGTTTATAAATCAATTTGCCGACAATTTGACCCACCTTACACCAGATGAAGAGCAGAAGGCCAAACAATATATCGTAAATCACTGGCAAAATTGTAATAGTCAAGATGGTAATTCCGGTCGTACAAACATGATCCAGCACAGAATACCACCTAGGCGACTGCCATTGGGGTAATACAGGCAGTTGAAGAAATACAGCTTTCCACTCCCCCGAATCGATGACACTCTGATCACACCAGCAGGGTCCCGATGGTTTTCTAGACTAGACTAAAGAGTGGATATTGGCAGGATGGACGAAAGCGACATAGCATTTTCAACAAGTAAAGGGCTGTTTTAATTCACGGTCATGGCGTTTGGGTTGTTTAACATTCCTGCTACGTTGGAGAGTTTAATGGAGCCTGTATTGAGCGGCTTGACTTGGAGAACATGCTTAGTATATCTTGGCGACATCTTGGTAATGATCACACATTTGATGACTATCTGAAAAACCTCGGCGAAGTATTTTCCCGAGTTATGAATGCCAACTTGAGACTCAACCCTTAGAAAATGTTCCTTGTTCCAAAAAGAGTTTGGAACAAGGAACAAGGAACTAATTTTTCCAAAATTCAGAAATAATATACCAATAAACATTAATGAGTAGAAACTGCTGATGTTGAATAATCAATGCTTCAGTCAGTGTATTGAACCTATTAGATGTCGGTGACATCTACCGTCTATTGAACTTTAGAACTTGTCATTCAAGGAAGCGTATCTGACGAGAACTCCTGGTTCGAAACGGCTGTCATACGTTGAATGATATAGTTCTAAATATGTGGATATATATCTGTATATATAATCAATGCTTCAAATAATCAACGGAATGTTAAATATTATGACAATGAATTAAGTTAAAATGAAAACATATTAAGTACCAGAAAAAAATAATATACCTACGTAGCCAGTTTTTTGTCTGAATATTAATCTGCAAACATTTTTATAAATTTAATACTTTTCCAGTTTATTACAAAAAACTGTAAAATGAGAAAAACACTCTTGGTTTCTGTTAGTATTTAAAGTCAATTCAAGCTCATTTGACAATCATTTGTGAATGAACAATAGCTGCTTTCCCACAACCGACGCTCCGGGTGTATGTTGATATAAGCTGAATCTGTCACGTCACGTCCTGTCGAGACGTTGACAATAAAGCCCGGATCTTATTTCTCATTATTCTCCAGGGACATCATTAAATTTGTATTACCCTGTCACGGTAATCGTACTTAAATATTATGCCGCTAGCCTAATTGTGACATGGATTCAATTGCAAAAACATTAGCGGATGTTGATATATTAACGTTTTCGGATAACTAATAATAAGTAAAAACAAGTAATAAATAATTGCTTGTCGATATATATCTCTTAATCCTTCGGGCTGGTGTCTTACTTTAAAACGGCTTAAATTTTATTCAAAACTGCCATATGGTAAAGAATGTCACGTACAGATACCATATAATTTATTGTAATGTGAGGCATATAATTTTCTAGAAAATTAGCAAAACCAGTTATTAATAGACTACGTACGTTTAGAGATGATTTTTCTTTAAAGTAAAATATGTTTTTCTCAGAAAATCAGAAAAATATATCCAAAAGCCAGTAAACGTAAAAAAATCTCACTTAGACAAATCTCTAAATTTAAATGTTAACGTATGATATAAAATAACATTGACGGCACGGGGTAATTGTAGCTGTAACATTTTGACTCATTTGCTGTCGGTGTGTTTTTAATATGTGTATTGTATATTTTGTATTCTTATCTGTTGTGGAGAAATTGCAACCCCAATTCTGAAGTCGTTCTCAATTACTGTATGTTATCGTAAAGCATTATTCTTGGATGTTCGCTGAAAGCATATTTTTTGCGTTTGCCAAATAAATAATTTGACAGAGGGCACAGTGCAAATTTTTGTGCACCGGAAGATTGTACATAGTTGATCACATTGAAAACATTTCTTTCTCTCAGAACAATTGTGAGAAAACTAGTAATCCGGGTCATCTTTCGAAATTGTCCCTACTACACTTTCAAGGCCGTAGCCAGAAATTTTTTTCGGGGAGGGTTGAATAATTTTTTTGATTGATGGTGGGTTGATTAGAACTACAGAATTTATATTTTTGTATTTCCAGGATATAAAAAATAGTATAAATATAAAATTTATTCAGCGTTGTACACTTTATAATACTATCTGTTACAGGAAGAAAGTGAAGAGAGACAACCTCATTGAGCGGTCAAAATAAAAGAAAATGTATCACTTTGCTAGTTTTGAATTACTCGCGGTGTATTTTGAGGATACCTTGTATTTCAAATGAATGTCAGTTTGTCTAAAAATTATTATTGTACAGTTTATCGTCCATAAGTTACATTATTCGAATTAAATTGTAGTGGATTTTTAATTACTAAACAGGTTATTAATGGGATAAAGATGGACTGTTGAAGAAAGTATGGATAAACAAAGCCAAATAATTTTTAAAAACGACTGAGAAATTGGATAAACAATTATGGACGAGGAAGAATTGAAGGAAATTGAGCTAAGGACTGAACGTTTAATAAAAGCATTAAATAAAAAATAGCAGGTTGAACACCTAAGTTTAATTAAAACCATGGAAGAAAAACAATAGCATTTATGTTAATTACTAGGTGATAGACGACATCAGAACAATCAATTTTATTAATTCGGGGAAATATTTCCGTTAAGTACACAAAGCAACGAAGCAGTTATTAATAAAGTAACTGAACTCAGGTTTAGGCGAGGTGAATATAATATTCAATTAGTAAAATTTTCAGGTGAAACTAATATCAACTGTGTCGAAGGCAAAAGTACAAAGTGAAAATTAAATACTACAAAGTTCAGTTGATGATGATTAACCAAAATCAAGTGTGTCGAAAACTAAGTTAGTAACGAATGCAACAAAACCAAGCGTACCGAAGATACAAGAATAGATCTTTCCACACTTTGTAATGCGCAGGCGCGTTTGGCATGTTAAAAACGCGGGAATATGAAAGTCTCGTGCTCTTTTCACAAATATGCATGGGGAACTAGTATTAATACCCTTATTATCAATGAAATATTAATTAGTGGAGCGTTATTGGTACATCTTCCAATTAAAGCAAATAACTGCATTAACTTATAATGGTGGTTAAAGTGATATTCTCGTCCACAAAGCGAAAATAAGGATGATCTATTTAACAGGACAAAAATGATACTCATATTAAATTTAAATAATTAATATACTGATAATTAATAAAATAAATATTAGTAATACAAAATACAAATTTAATTAATTTATTATTACAATGGTTTTATCAGTCATTGTCTTTTTTACTACAAATTGTGATCTAAATTATGTTGGCTATTCATTTTCGACTGACAGATATATGAAAGTTAATTTATGAGATTTCCACGAAATCTGTACAAAAATTGTATGTAATATTACTAAAGGCCGTACAGATGGTACAAATAAAATATAAATAAAATTCGGTATACAAAGATTTATTTAAACTCAATTTTTATCCTTATGTCTGGTCAGGGTACATTATGTACAACTGAATTTGAAAAAGTTAACACTCGTGTTACTTAATGTTATATCTTTTAGCAACTCATAAATCACATTTAGCACATTTTAGATAAACTTTGAACTGCTATTTTTTTCGTTGATCTAATAAGTTTTTGACGAGATTCAATACACGGAAAACTAATAAAGTCAAATAAATTCTCCAAAAATGATTTACTATACATATGTGGCTCCCACATATTCCATGACATCAATGCTTTTTGCTCCATTCATTATTGATAAAATCGTATACATGTTAATTAAAATCGTTATACTGATAGTTCACTTTAAGTTTATAACTATTAAAACTTTGCTACTAATTCTAAATTAGTAAATTACATTGAAAATATTGTATTCACGTTATAAAAAACATCAAGTGCACGAAAAAATTGACAGGTGTTAACGCATGCGCATAATTTTTTTTCGAATATAAAAAGCCCTATTAGTTCATGCTAAAGTCAAAGTTAAAATGAAGATCATTCAAAAAGACATAGAGAGAGAAAATCTTATAGGTACAGTACTTGTCAAAGGTGCTCTAGTGAAACTACGCCCTTTCGAGGGTTCGGCTTTGTCCATATAAAAAAGCAGTTTTAAGCATTATTTAATAGGTAATAGTTATTAATGTTATTAAGGCCACGTAATTTGTGATTTCAGTGAGAGGCTGTAGAAATACCCTAGAGCACATCTTAGTCTTCGAAAGAAGATATGGTAACCAATCTTTAAGCCAAGTTTACTAAGTTCATTCAGTATACAAACACGAAAATCTGAAGAAAACGTCTGATGCAACTGTCAAATTACAGAGCTGCTGTTTGCGCAACAAAGATTTATTGCACCATGTGAATACAGTAGAAACCAACTAGATGGAGGGCATGTTTATTAGATTCTTGTCCAATATTGTAAAGATATGTGAGTTAAAGATGTGAAGACAAGAGTCGAATGTCTCATAGGCCCTTTTAAATAACTGCAGGGTTGGGTTCCACAACGCTTGTGATCCAAAAAGAGTCATTTTGATTCATTCTAATTCTAATTTTCCATCTGCTCTTAGGACAATAACCAGATCTGGATTCTGTGAAGACAGGTGGCAGTTTAGTTATCCAAGGTACCATCAATGGCAAATACAACCTCATCATATGTGATACTGGAGGTGCTGCAACTATCTGCGAACCATTGCCCGTTAGCCAATATCAACTTAGCGCCAAGAAGTAGAATTAAATTTTATTTTTTACTAGGGATTAATCTCATTATAAAACATGGGGCCACGGTTGATTTCAGGTACAACCTACTGGAAATATTTGAATGAGGAATTTTTGCGAAAATTTTTTGCAAAATCGACAAGATGTTCCAGATAAATTCGCCATTTTGTAAAGACAGAAATCATCAGGATCATCATTGATAGAAGGGATCAATCCTCTATAGAAAACAGATATATTCATTTCTCTAAACTGATTTTGTAAAATAACAATGTGGCGGTAGTTATCGCTTCATATACATTTGTGTTTATTCTTAATTTATAATGAGAAAATTCCAATTTGTTTATTTATATATTTAATCTCACTTAGGTTTCTATTGTAGGTATCCTATTTTTCTAAATTTTCCGGTCCACATAGTTGTTGTTATTAAAGTATTGTCTGGTTTACTTGCGATTTTTGTTGTCCCTTGAATTATCTACTCCCGAAGTTTTGAACGTATATATGTATACAATCGGATGGACTAATACAACTCTAAATAATTACCTAATAATTAAGGTCACTAAGATTTAAAACTTTATAAATACCTAATTTTTCTGAAGCACAACTGTTTAATTTGATTGTTGATGATTTTTCTTCTTGTACTTTTCTCATCTGCTTTTTGTGTTTCATTCTTCTGTTTTGGAACCAAGTCTTAACTTGTGTTTCACTCAAGCTTAACGCATTAGCGAGTTCAACTCGTTCTGGTGTTGACAGATATCTTTGAGCCGAAAAACGTTTTTCCAATCCTGTAATTCAACGGAATAAATTAAGTATGTATGTTCAAACAACAACAGAAAACAGATTAGTATATATAATGTTGCAATTGCAAAAACCGGTCAATAGTTAACTTTCCTATAATTTATTTCAACTTCTCAGAGTTAAAAAGACAGACGGTTTTATTTATGGTACTTCACGATTGTTATCTAAATTAAAATTTATATACTTCCGCAAAAATGGAACCCTTACAGGATCACAATGTATTCATTTATCTATCTGCTTATCAAGACCATTTTTCCGAGCAAGGGGTAGGGGTGTGTCAATTTGAAATTAATATGGAATACTCATTTTACTCATAGTCTGGGAGTCGTTGACACTAGGAGACCCATCATCAAGAAACGGAAAAATCTCAATAAGCTTACTAAGCTGCAAATATGTTTAATTAAAGTAATTACTATTAAAAGTAATAATGTTTCACTGCTATCGCAGATATTGATTATTCTTAGCATATTAGGCAGGGAATTTCGCGAGTCTGACATACCTATTTGAAGTGTGTAAAAGGGATAGAGTCAAAAATTTCCTCATTATCATTTTACTCATTTATATGTGAACGAGCCACAAAAATGTGAAAAGTTTTAGGCAGGCATGCCGATTTCACGATCTCATATCAGTTAGAGTAGCAGCCAGTTAAATTAATTCATCTTGGAGTAAACTTATTTATAAAATAAGGTGTCATTTCCCTCTTTGATTTAAATTTGTGTAAGGATAAATATGATCAAAGAATTATAAGAAAAATTTGGACAAATAAGGCAATTATTAATACATATCAAGAAGGAAATTAATCAAACATACGGCTTTAAAAAATAAATATGAACACAAATAAATAATGAAAAATGGTTGTAAAAAAGTTAGAGAATAGGCTCGAAAAACAGGTAGAATATGCTATGAATTCAAAGCAAAGTACAATGTGAAATTAGAACTATCTATACACAGTGGAAATGGAGATTAAAATCATCCAATAAGATTTGCAAAAGGCAAAACCTTAGAGCACCGTAAGTACCAAAGGCTCTTTTATAAAATCACTCATTTGATGGCAGTTAATCTTGGCCTATGTACAAAGGACAATTTGAAGCAAGAGCCGCAACTAATTTATGGGATAATCAAGAAAAGTCTCCTTTTTTGTAATTTCTAGCATTGGAACTTCTTCAGAACATGCGTGTAAACGAACAAGGTAACTGCGAGAAGATCATTTCCGTCTTAAATAAGTCACTTAGTCAGGTATACCAAGTATTTGAAGCCGACATTAGCTCTTTCACATAGCTTATCCAGATCTAGCAGAGGACGTTAAAGACCAATTGGCTACATAAAGTTTTATAAATGGCATTGGAAATGTCGACGTTCAAAAAATCTGAGACTTACTGGCATAAACTATTATCAAGAAATAATTGAGATGAGCCATGAAAGAGTAACCAGGGACGTTGTGGACGTATAGGGCATTTCCAACGTGATTGCAGAGTCAGGCTACCTAATCAATCACCAACCTTTCGAGGATTTTACTGATACAGCAGCAGTCTATTAATCAACCGCACTATTAATGGTCGAGCAATCACCATCACCTTCGAAACTGGCGCTGCAGAGTCTATTGCCACGTCCAAAGTCTAGAGTTCATCTGAAATCCGGCAGTTAACAAGACCATCTATTTAATAATAGTCACGAGTGAGCTATAGATATGGATTAACAGAATCCGATATAAGGACCTAGTAGCAAATATTGAAAATGATATTCTATAAGGTATAGCCTAATTAACCAGCATAAGTTCATGCTCGACTCAAGGTATGACGCCCTTCGTTTTTTAAATGACGATTTTGTATTGGCATGGCCTGTTAACATCACATCGACTATCGTAAAAACTGTAGTGAAATCCTCAACTAGATTTCCCTGTCGAACTAAAGAAATTATTCATTGGCACCTGGAAATAATTCCTTCAAATAGCTTGTTTTTAACCAGTAGAGACCTTAACCAATAGCTAAGAATCTTACAATGTCACAGCGAAGGAGACTGGTCCTAATAAAAATGTACAAAACAATTTGCCGAACATTCCATACATTTTACATCAGACGAATACCAGGTCAAAAAATTTGTCTTAAACTATTAGTAAAGTTTCATACCGAATAAATAGCGGAAAAGTTAAACTCAAATGAATACCATCTATCATTGGGGCAACAACAAGCAGTCGAGGAAAATATTGAGGGCACGTTGAAAATCGGAATTATTGAGCCCACAGTATTTTTCAGTCGTTCTAGTGAGAAAGTGAAGGTGTCACCAAGGAGCCCAGTTATCTACTTCTACGAATTTATGACACCTTGCCACTCCATGTAACGGTACGGCTACATTTAAAAGATTAATGGAGTATGTATTGATGACCACCTGCAGAATCTCGTCGAAGTATTCTCAAGAAGTAAGAATGTCAACTTGACACTCAATCCTAAGAAGTGTGCTTCATTTCAGAAGGAGGTACAGTTTTTTGGCTACGCCATTTCTGGGTCAGAAATTAAAACTAAAGAGGATAAGATATAAGCCATCCCTGATCTCCAGAGGCAAACAAACTACGAAGCATTTTGGGCATTTGTTCGTACTACAGGCGGTTTATTAAGGGGTTGGCTCCATTGATTTACGCCTATATCGGCAGACTACCGAAAAGTTAGTCTGCCGATATAGTCTAAGTCTATTTTAATTTTTTACAATGTATGGCAAATTCGTCCTGAGTATTAACAGCCGTGGATTCTCTAACCCAGAAAATTTTACTGTGTCAGCAGAAACGAACAACTAACAATAATCAGAGCTGTAGACCATTTTCGCAAATATCTTTCTTATAACTAAACATGAAATGATTCCCAGATGCCCATGGGAGGAGACAACTTGCCACTCGGGTATTCTGATGTCATTGGAAACCCAATTATACTGTCAAAGGATAGCGAATGAGATACTGAACAGAATTCGGGAGAGCAATGATGACAGAGAAACTAATTCCCAATTCAAAAGGTAAAATGTACCTGCCGTCCTGACCGAGATCCATAGTGGGATTACCGCAGATCATCTTGGTATAAAATCCGTCAACAATTGTATTGGGTAAATTGCTTGGAAGATGACAGAATCTAGTGTCCGAAATGTAGGCGTCCCATTTAAAATAATAACTATTGATGTCACCGTGCCATTTCACAGGTCCGCTACGGGTAATTACATTCTGGTCGCTATAGATTATTTCAGTAAATGGCCTGAAGCATATGCCATACTCAATTAGAAGGCAATCACCGTGGCAGTAGGACAGTTATTCGCAGGTGTGATGTACCTTTAGAGTTACATTTGAACCAATGACGGAACTTTGAGTCTACCGTATTTTGGAAGGCCTGTACGATGTTGGACATCAAGAAAACTACAACCACCCCCTTACATTCATAATCTGACGGAATGCTGGACGGATTAAACAAAACAGCATGTATCTAAGGTCATTAGCAACAACCAGAGCGATTGGGATGAGCGTATTACCCTATTCAAGTGAACATATCGCTCAGCCGTTTACAACAGCAGTGGATTGATTCCATCCAGAATACTGTTAAGATTAGCATGTGATTTGGCCTTTGGCTCAGCAGTTGAAACGCGAAGCGAAGTTAAGCAAAGCATGCTGACCACACACGAACTATCAGATGTTGACGACCAGCGATTGGATGAAGATACGTTCCAACCAAGAAGAAGACAGATGCTTCCCGAAGTTTGAGAAAAAGAACTGGACAAATGGGAGTTTAACGTTAATTTGAACGAGTGATTCATAGCGGAGTGAGAAATAGTATATTAATATTAGTGTAGTATTTTTATTGGGGATTTGTGTGATATGAAGCTAATAAAGAAGATTTATATTTGGTGTTAATCAATTGTTTTGAACCCACGGAAATTCTCAGTAATATATTTGTAAATAATCCTCCTAATCAACTTCATGATATATTTTTTCTATAATTCTTTAGGTTTTTATTTATATTGATGGTCAATAGCTATTTGTTCAACTTTTATCCGTGCTTCTGGGTGGCATTCCACAATGATTCCAGTTTACTGCACTCATTAAATTGTCAGTCACATTCGATCGATTGTATAAAATACAAATTAACTCAATACCATTGTAGTTAGATACTAAAATAGTGGATTATGGAGGATTATTACTGGAATTGAATTTTATCGTGCCTTTGTGTAACTTATCTTTGCCACTCCTGTCTGCACAAAATTATCATAATTAAAATCTTGCAATATCTTAGTATCTATATTGTATATTTCATTAGTAAAGCATTGTATTATACATGTATTTGCTTTATTATTGATGTCTACTAAGTTCATCGAATTAAAGATCTGAAATTCTTCCTTGATCAAGTTTCTTGTTAGTTATTGTATTTGTAGAAGTTGCAATCGCGTTGGCTTTCTGTTCATTCAACATCTGAATTTATCTTCTTGCCTTTCTATAATTCCTCTTCTATTGATACAGGAGCAGCTTTTGATGTGCTAGCGATAAAAGGGTCAGCAGGGAGCAGTCTCTTATAGCGTTCATTGCATAACAAATGAAGCTCACAATATGCCATACATATTGCTATCATTTAATCTAGACAATATAGTGAAATCAATGGGTGCATTTTTTATTGCATTTTGTAACTTCGTTAATGCTTCGATCACAGTCATACTGGAATTCTATTGGGTTTTAACATCCAGTAATAGGTTTCTTCATTTGTGTAATTGAGTTATTCCCTTGTAGACCTTTTACCTAGTCGGAATCATTAGTCTTAGTGTATATATACCTCACTTTCTGAGCTTCTTTGTGTTTGTAAGGACAGTACACCGATTGTGTAAAGGTAGAGTGCGGTTTTCCAACCCATTTTTACCTGAGGATAAATTAGAGTGATACCTATTAGCAAACAATCAAAAATAAATCTTCTTTATTACTTTGAATCCTGTAAGTTCGTTGCTTTTATCTGTTGTTGCTTTTTCTCGAACTTCTGGAAGCATTGCTCTCTTTTTTTATCACCTTAATTTCTCGCTCCGGATCGGTTTTTATCCCAACTAATTAATTTCGAGTATGTTTCGATTTACTAGAGTAAAAGAATCACAATATTTTCTCACCTGTTAACTGAGGATCGCTGAAAACTGTTCTTGCTTTCCTCCTTCGACAGTGTTTTAAGGCATTTAGAGATATTTCACTGGCAGATCCTCCAAAGAGTGCATGATGAAACGGTAGTCCTGAAACAATAATTGTGCAAAATAACGTTACTCCTAAGTGTTTCAGTTACATAATATTCTTGGTTTTGGGAAAATTGTGGAACCTTTGGTGTGTTACAGATGTATAAACATAACGTTACCCTAACACAAACCTTTAATTGTATACTCAAAAACCGTCTGCATCATGGAGCAAACCAAAACTCTTTTCAATTTACTTATTTATCTTATATCTTACAAATTGTTCAGATCTATACCATAAATATAGGCAAAAGTCACTTATGATGACCTGGTGATGTAGAGCATTTTTCTGAACTTACCAAATATCTCGTAATATATGAAAGATGAGATTGAGATGAGATTTCTTGCTGTGTGGAGGTTTATAGCTAAATACCAAAATAATATTAAAGCACAGAATAATCAAACTCAGAAGCGAAACTCTTGGTTGCCGCCAGATACAAATTTCTTTGCGCATGTGCGACAAAGCCATTAATTTGAGGATGGGTTCAATGAACCACAGAATTATGAATTATTATATTATTTCGAACTTCAAAAATGTACCTTATCCTCAGAGTAAAAGCTACAAAAATAATCTTATGATTCACAAAGAATCAGTTAAATATATGTTACTTGCATATACACAATATTCAACTAGGTACATATCAATTATCAAACATAACCTAACTATGAAGTGAAATTTATCGTGTTAAAAAAACAGTCCAAGGATTGCTTTATTAGCACTAAATATTATAAGATTTATTTATTATTCACAATTGCATCAGAACGAGGTATACAAGTAAGGTCAGTTTGTCAAAAAAAATTGAGAATTAAAATATACTTTCAGGGGTCCGGTAGCTCAGTGGTTGAAGCTCACGTTTCATAAACTGACTTCACTTTGGCCGTGGGTTCGAATCCCATCGATGCCTATGGATGTTGTTATGTTATGCGAATGCGAAATTCTACTGGAAAAATTTGATCTCCTTAGCGGAGGTTGGAATTCCACAGAAATAAAAATTAAAAATAATTTAATTTAAAAAAAAGAATGAGAGAGAGAGAGAAATTTACTTTCAAAAGATTGTGAGTTAGACCTATATACATAAACACAGATCTTTATTTTACACGACTTCTGATTAATTTTTTTTATTCATATGACTCTAAAACCTACATTTTTCAAATATGTTTTTCCTCTTTTAATACAAATTCCTCCTTATATTTAATTTAAAGTTACCGCCTGGATATCGTTACTATCAAAGCAATGGCCGATTCTGTTCAAGGTCACGAAATCTTGACACCAAAACATCAAAGGTTCCGACAAGAGTTTCGCTTCTGGGTATGATTATTCTGTGATTAAAGCTTAACATTTCATTGAAACTTAACGTATTTAGGATTATAAATACCGGATGTAGTAGTTGTTTTGACGTTAAATGTTCTTGCAGAATATTATTGTTGTGATCTGAAATAACGGCTGTTGCCTATGCTTCTAGTTTCCCATGATGGGTATGCTATCAGAGGAATAAAAAAACAGAATGCTTTGGTGGGAGATAGAGGGTCGTAGAATAATATCACCATTTATAGTAGAAGACATATTATTGACATGGAAACAGGATGTTTAGACTGCAGAAAATTTTACGATTATATCGTGATAAATAATTGAATAATAATATTAATACACTAACTAAACTGTCTGGGAAAATAGTTTAAATGGGAAACTAAGGATGTATTCGAAGAATCAAGAATTATGTTATATTCTCGTGCTCAAGTGTTTAACAAAAACATAATCAAATTGTATTTTTTCTTCTGTAAAGAGCTCAGTAGTGCTGAACGTGGAAATAATTTAACGGTATTTTTGCAATGATTTCAATTGGAACAACTGGGATGGACGACTAGTGAGCCTCATGACTTGAACATTTTGATCAATGTTTGTAACATCTAATTAAAAAAAGTCATTTTGTTATGGGGCGGCCAGAATAGCATTCTGAAAGTATTAGAATAGTGCTTTTTACTTATTATGAACATTGTACAATATAGGACTAACTAGACGCAATTATAAATTAAAGAACTAGTACCATTGAGACTCATAACAATAAGCAACCCGAAAAGTCCTTAAAGGCGATAGAGCATAAATGCTCTACTAGGCTCGGCCAACAAAACCAGTAGCAATATTGTTGAATGGTCATCTGTTCCCGAACATATTTCTCGGCCTTAAATCTATATGCTTTATTGATCACCAGCTATAAAAATGTAACAAAAATAAGATGAGAAAGAAGAGAGAAGAAAAACTGTCATTTTATTGACCAAACCAAGTATTCAAAATTTATCTTTGGAGGCGAATTTTACTGACAATTAATTAATGTGAAAGCTTATTACAGCCTATAACCAAAACCACCCTCTTCATCCGAGAACATTTCTCTCACTCCCTCTAAAATTTCGGAAGCGTCTATATATTATTGATTGTAAAAAAACAATATTACAATCTTGCCCAAAAAAGCCGATATTATTGCTTCAACTGTTTTCAAGTGAGATAGTTTAAGACTTCAGCTACATCGCCCATAGCCATATTTTATAATAAAAACAGATTTCAAAAAGATGTTGTTGTAGGTACATTTATAGTTAAGTAATTGGTATGTGATGATATTAAAGACAGTACCCAACGTGTTGAGTTTTGATTTACTCTATGCAGTGCCGGATTAAGACTACGTGATGCCTTAAGCAATCCACGCCTGTGAAACCTCCTATCCACAAGTAAACTATTTTTGGTATTGTTTCTGGTGCCCCCAAAACGTGATGCCCTAAGCAGTTGCTTAGTTTGCTTATGGGCTAATCCGGCACTTACCACATGATGACAGCATAGCTGTTGAAACGACATTAAGTGTAGAAAATAAATGTCTGGTTAAGGATACAAAACTTTGCCACACACCTAAGGTTCCACAGCTTTTCAATACCCCACAATTTATTAAAGTACTCTAAAATAAAAAGGTAAAATATTACTATACAAGATGTATGTTATTGTTTGTATATTATACTATAGCCCTGTAGTTCGTATGTAAATATTATGTTGGTACAAGTCACACAAGGGAAATAAAATCTTTAAATAAATGTATTAAGGAATTAACACATTTTGGATTTAATTTCCGAGTACCAAGACTTAATACTTAAGACTACTTTTTCTTCTTCTTTGGACGTCATTAACCACTCACAATAATGATTAGCCACATTATTAACATATCTTGAATAATCATGAATAAATATAATTTAATCATTTTTATATGAGTATGCTTATACAATACGGGGATGCGTGGTGTATAATAGGGTGTGAAGGGAGTGGTTTTGTGCATAAGCTATAATAACAACTGACTAATTAATTATTAGCAATAAAATACGGCATCAAAAACAGGCCGAAATGTTATTTAGTCTGAGTACTAGTTTGGAGATTTGAATTAATTTTATGAATTTTGGTTTGGGCTAAATGGTTTCGTGTCTATAAGAGTATATGTCAATTTATTATTGAAGCGAAAGCTTCTTATCGGTGGCACACACTTAGAGATATCAAGATAGATCAGTATGGGAATGAATGTTCCGACGTTTTACATCTGCTACAGGCAGAGGCCGAGCTGGTGTTTAGCAGAATTTTCCATGAATTGGATAAGTCCTGGTTTTCATTGCGTGTGTCTCTTAGCGATCTCAATTGCCTCTTTTGAGACTCGTAAGAGAGGCCATCATTTTAAATGATATAAAGAGAAACGAATCTAAAGCTATATCTTAAATGAACAAGGAGCTTTTAAAGTCTTTCTTCAGTAAACATTTGTTCATTGAGTGACATATAATTGTAACTGTTTCAGAAGAGATTGTGCCAACTTATGTGAAAAATTATGAATTTATAAATTTAAATTATGTTCCTTTGCGATCTACTTAAATTAAGAATTAAATTACACATTATGATTAGTACATGAGTCATAACAAAATAGTGAGAATTATTTTAATTACGTGAAATTTATATTCATTAGTCAGAATGACACAAAAACGAGAAACAGAGACACTGAGATAACGAGAGCCGGGGAGTATATTTCTCAAATGACTCCCGTTGTTTTTTATTTAAAAACCGTTTTAATTTGGTATTTCCCAAACGTTTATTGTTGTTGGATAGTACGGAAATATATAGTATTATGCTGATACTTTTGTTATGTGTTTGTTAGTATTAATGATGTATTAGTTACACTGCTATGATACTTGAGCCTCCTTTTTAATTCGTTTTAATATTGTTCTTCAAATAAAAGGTATACCACAGAATATTTTAGTGACTTAATAAGTAAAGCTTTTCGATGAAAACAATGAAATTTGCTTGTTTATTTCAAAAATTCGATACGTTGGTTCCTTGTTAATGGTGTTTATTCATCAACACTCCTACGAAAATGTACTTTACTGGAAGCTTTAAATATCAAGAGAATAAGTGGCAGAGATTTCAAAATGGATATAGAAGTTCCGTCTCGTCTTTGTTTAAGCGATATCAGAGAGGCTGTTCAGCATGTATTCAATGATTATATAGCTGACCAGAACGAAATGTCATGTAGGAAAACAAAATGTTAAATACGAAAAAATTTGCTGAACCCGAAAATGTACGGATGCTGCATTTACATGTTAAATTAGGGCTAATGCAAGTATTTGTAGAAGTATTAGAAGATAAATTTGAGAATTTCAAATTTTAATAAGTTGTGCCAGAAACGGACGATAAAGTTGGAATTTTGTTGGTTACTAAATGAAAAATAAAAATAATCTTTTTCTGCAATAATTAAATGACGTCGATGCCATGTAAAACAGCAAAGGTGCAAAGTAGAACTTAAAAATATACTTACCTAATTATTTTCTGGTTTAATTCGTGTCGACACAATAAGTATTTAATTATTTTTTGCTTTTGAGTTAAGTTACTTTGTGTTTTTCCGAAGTCGGTTTTTGTTTTTATAAATGTGCATTTATTTTACAATTTTAATAAAATAATGTCATAATTTGATGAGGTTTTCAAATCTAATTAACTTTTTCCCTATTACCATAAATAGGAAATTTTTCTCTTGGGTAACATTCATATTTTTTGACCAACCTCGTTTACTATTGAATAGAATAGAATAACTTTTTTCTAAAGATTAATATGTATTAAGAAATTTTTGCATATAATTCCAACTTTAGTTGACCCACTGTATATGTTTTTTATTAGAGTGTTAATTATCATTTATTTTGATTTAATTTTAATAATTTATTCAATTAATACTTTCTGTTCCTCAAAGTTTTATAATCAAATTAGTTTTCTCAATTGGATGCAGTTTTCAATTCTAGTTAACTTTGATAACAGTTTTCGTTATTATCAAATATAAAGCTACTTCACATTTAAGAAAAAATCATATTTTTGCAAACTTCGTACACAATAGAAAAAAGGGGCATACACGTATTTTAGTTTAGGACTCAGATCTTTTTATGAAGAATAACATTTCCTAACTATTAATCATAAGAAAGTTTTCCATTTGTTTCTAACTTATGTTAACACAGTGTATGTACAATCGAATTGAGATCTTAAAGTTGGTTAACTAACATTTATTTTCATTTAATTCCAATTTAATTTAAATGAATTGCATGCCAGATTTCGAATAGTGACAGTTGCTTCATTTATTTTGCGATTTTCTAAAAAACTGTATAAGCAATGGCATTAAAAAATCTTCTACAACAGAATCCAGTTCAACGGTCCGATAATTAAACCGGAAACAGAAAAACTGAGAACCTCCTCCTTTTTTAAAGTCGGTTTTAGACTTCCAAAATACTTGCGAATGCTCGTATAAAACCTTGGAATAGCTTTAAAATAGTATATGAAATTGCCAAGAATTAGAAACGATTTTAAAAGTGATTAAGACTGGGAGTTGCTGAATGTCTTTTAAGGTCATATGCTGATTAAGTTAAATTTAATAGCAATATGGGAGCATTCTGAGAGAAAAATATATACGTACGTTTTTGTCAAGGCGTTATTGATTTTGCACGCAGATATTAAGGCTAAAGAAAATGTTAAGGAAAGTTTATTTCACGCTGTCACTTTAAAAAGGCCTTCAAGTGTTATTCCAGCATGCCAGTAATACACCTAAAATTCTTCACAAAACAAAAATCAGCCAAAGCTATTGAGGCACACAAAAATCAACGTCATAAAAGTTCTTTCATGAAAGGGAATACTCTGGCCGTGGCAAAGAAGGCGAATGTATTCATTCAATAAGTAGTAAAGTAGTATAGTTTTGTACATGTGGGTTAGAGAATGAACGGAAAATCTCAATTTATTTAGCATGGAGTTGATAAAAAAATTATATTGCAGTAATCTCTAGGCCTCTAATTGTAAAAATAAATAAACACAAAAATTATATAAGGAAAGACAATTCGATAAGTCAAAAATTTGTAAAAATGACGCGAACATTGGTTATAAAATACAATTTCAAAATTCAACCATATTAAACCAAGAAGAACATAATACAAAACAGAAGCTTTAAGATCTTTAATTTTATTAAATGAAAACGCATGCTTCCGTAGCATACAGGCATTTCCGGTTATCGATAATTAACGATGAAATAATTAGTAATGGTCCTATGTGAATTATCCCCTATAGCGGGATAGTTCATCAAGTTTTTCTATTGTGTTCTCTTATGACTTTGATGGGATCTCTGAAACATCACTATTCATAACCACGTACAATTCTGAAGATTACTCGAATTCTTTGAGTTTGTTAGAAGTTTTGTTATGTTCATAAGATATTTATAATTTGTTATGTGCTACTCTGTATTATACTGATATAATTTATAGTTATTTTATTTATTTAATTTATTTAGAATATTTTCTTCTTTCCATCCTTCGCTGATATGTGAAACGTGCTGTTCATTTTCCTGGATTCTGCCAGCCACTTCCTTAAAGTTTTCCTGGAGATTGTTTTCTAAAGTTTCTGTTTGTAATATTCTCTCTGCTTTCTCCAGCTCTATCTACAAATTTAATCTTTTCTCCACCTCCATAGTTTCTTTCTTCATTCTATCTTCAGCCTGTTGAAGATCTCGGTGTATGTTTGTAATTTCTCTCATCAGATATGCTTCAAGTTCTTCACTCTTCCTATTTAGATTTTCCTCTAATGCTTTTATATTAGCTTTAATATTTGATTCACTCTTCTTAGTAAAGTTATGTTCTAATTCTTCTAATGCCTTTGCATTAGCTCTGACATTCTCCTCAAATTTCTCAAATACGTTCAGCCACAGAGCTTTCATGTCCATTTCAGGTTCTTCTGATTTTTAACTAGCATTTTCTTTTACACTTACATTTTTTTCTGAAATAATGTTCAGCACTTGTTCTTCTTGCTCAGCTGTCGTTGCTGGTTCCGGAACAACTTCTTCATCGTGCTCTTCCATATTTTGTTCTTCCAATGGTTGGTCTTCCATTGCTTCATAATGTTCTTCAATATCTTCCGGTTTATCTTTGTTGCTCCTGGTTCTCTTTTTGTTTGCAATAATCACTTACCTTATTTATTTGACCTGGGTTTATATTATTAATATTTTTAATTTATTCAAATATTTATTTAACTTTATATTATATATTTGTACTATTTTATATTTTTATTTAATAGAATGAGAAATTCGTTGCACGATCAGTTCGGTTCGTTTTCGTTCGGGTGTTAAATGCCAATTTCACTTTAGTTTTTCAACATGGCGATTTAAGCCAATAAAATTCTATGCACTTTTGTTTATATCACAGTTTACTAGATTTTTTAAACAATTGTGGTCCATGTGCACTTCAGCAACGATGGATTAAGACTGGACAATTGTCAAAAGTTGACAAGTGATTTATAAGAAACTAGCCGTTACCGGCGGTTTCACCCGCGTACAGAGTGTTCAAGCCTTCGCAAAAAGAAATAACTTATGAAACATATGGGTTATCCTATATAAACAAAATTCTAACTTGTTTGAACCACCCTATTTAACCAAAAATCCACCAATCCCGAATATATTTCACCCAAACTGCAAGTATTTATGGGCCACCCAATATAACAATTTTATTCGACATTTTTTTGAATCACCTTGAATAACTGTAACTCTACTTCACCCTATATTGCACCATCCTGTATGCTGTTGTTTATTTGTCAGCCAATATAACATTTTGCACACCCGACTACAACTCTTCTCTACCCTATATTTCAGCTATGCAACTGCTTATGGTCTACGCTGTATACAATTAATTCTGATATTTTTTGAACGACCATTTAAAGTAAAATTTCTCTTTACTCTATAATTTCATCAACCTTTATATGCAACTTATAATCTTGCTTCTCCCCATATGCCAGATATTCCATATAGTAGAATGCAACTGTTTATGGTCTACCCTATATAACATTTTTTTAAACTTTTTTTATCCATCCTAATGGAAATGATGTGGAACCCTTCGTGAGTCACAAATATAAAAACACAGTTTTGCACCCTAAGACCAAACATTTATTTAAACCCTCACCCAAACTGCAACTGCGTATTGGCCACGCTATATAACAATTTTATTCAAAATTTTTTTTTGAACCGCTTGGTTTAACTAACTCTACTTCCATCTACATTAAAACCATCCTGTATACACCACTGCCAATTTGTCAAATGTTATTACTTATTTTTTAACCACCCTGTATAACCATAATTTTACTATACAAAATATTTCAACAACCCTGTATGTGCATCTGCTTAGGGGCAACCAAATATAAAATTTTTAAATACTTCTAATCACACTGTATGAACTATAATTTTACTTCGATCCAAGTTTCAGATATTGCATATATGTAAGAGCTCATGTTCTACCCTACAAAAAAATTATCCAACCTGTTTGACTATAAATCTCAACCACCTTGAACTTTGCAACTAGTTATCGGCCACCCATTATGATATTTTTTAACAACCCTGTATAATTTTAAATCCATTAATGCCAAATATATTTCATCAAAACCGCAAGTGCTTATGGGGCACCGAAAATAACAATTTTGTTCAAGATGTTTTTGAATCACCTTGTATGTATTACAACTACTCTGTATACGCTACTGCTTATTGGTCAACCAATATAACATTTTTTAAATAATTATCATAACACTACTTCACCTTATGTTTCAACTATCCTATCTTTGTACCTTATTATGAACTACGCTATGTCAATTTTTTTCCTTATATTTAAATATATTAAAGTATAATTTCTCTCCACATTTAATTTAAACCACCCTTCATTTACAACTTTTTTTAACCTTGATTGAATGACACTGTATAACTACAACTTTACTGAGCACCATACTTCAGGTACTCTATATAGGCAAGTGCTGTGTAATATTTTTTTTAGCATTTTTTACCCACCTGTATAATTCTAACTGTAAGCTACCCTATATTTTAAAA
Source organism: Octodonta nipae (assembly GCA_034190945.1). Lineage (NCBI taxonomy): Eukaryota > Metazoa > Arthropoda > Insecta > Coleoptera > Chrysomelidae > Octodonta > Octodonta nipae. Next base: position 56,129,558 of record CM067221.1, on the reverse strand, counting down.
ACATTTTATATGCAACTACTTATTTGCCACCAAATATAAGATTTTGTACTACCCGGTATCATTAGAACCCTACCCCACCCTATATTTCAACCATCCGGAACAGCTTGTAGATCATACCATTACTTTAAAATATTTTTAAACCCACCTGTATAGCAGCAATTATACTCCGCTACATATTTCAACCATCCTATATACTAACTACTTCTGGATATAAAACAAGTTTTTAACCGCAACATAAACTATAATTCCACTCCACCTTATATTTCAAACACCCTGTATAAACAACCCATTTCATAACTATAGTATCTAATGAACATAATTCAAAGATCCTAACTGCTTATCTAACACATTTTTTTAAGTTTTTTTATTTAATGTATAAATATTCTACACTTTTTCAACCACTTGGTATATGGAACTGTTATATGGCCCACTCAATATAACACTTTTGGACCACCCCGTATAACTAATTCCACTCCCCCTTATTTTCACCACATCGTATATATCCAGCTGCTTATAGGACACCAAATATAACTTTTTTAGATTTTTTAAAATCCATGTAATTCTACTCCGCTCTAAAATTCCTACATACAGAACACCCTGTAAAATTACGCTTGATATATGTTGATTTTTGTTAAATCGAAACATGCTACATTAGCACATTCCGAATTTTGAATAAAAGCTAAGCTGATGCCAGTATCTAATATTTTGTGCGTGCGGTGGAACCATTTGCGTAATTGAATTACCCAACATGGTAGAAGTTTTTTTGCTATCTCTACCGTTTCTTTGCATTTAAAGAGATAAAATGTTTTTTTAAGTCAAATAATAGCTTTCCAACAAAAAAAGATTCACCAAAATCAGTTAAGTAGTTCTTACGTGAGGCCCGAACAAGCAAACAAACAAACAAACACACAAACAAACTTACAATTTTATAATAGTATTAGCCGTTACCCGCGGTTTCACCCGCGTACGGAATTTACAAGTCTTTTAAAAAGAAATAACATATGAAACATATATACACGAAACACCCTAAAAACTATTTTATTCGACATTCACCTTGCATAACTGTAAATCTACTTCACTTTATAGTGTCACCCAATATAACTCGCTTCATATTTCAGGTATTCCATATAGTAGGATGCTACTGCTCATGGTCTACCATATATTACAATTTTTTTTACCTTTTTTGGATCCACCCTAATGGAAATGCCTGTGGAACCCTTGGTGTGTCGCAAATATAAAAACACAGTTTTGCACCCTAACACCAAACCTTTATTTAAATACTCACCCAAACTGCAACTTCTTATTGGCCAGCCTATATAACAATTTTATTTAACATTTTATTTGAACCGCCTTGTATAACTATAACTCTATTTCCATCTACATTAAAGTCACCCTGTATACACTCATGCCAATTGGTCAAAGATTATAACTTTTACTCTCCAAAAAATTTCAACCACCCTGTATCTGCACTTGTTTAGGGGCCACCAAATAAAGCATTTTTTAACACTTAACTTATAACTCGACCCCACTCACTACCTTATTTATGCAAGTACTTATGGACTACGCTAGAGAAACATTTTTTAACCACACTTGAAAGTATAATTTGTCTCCACCTTGTATTTCAACCACCCGTTATATGTAACTTTTTCTAACATTGTTTTAATCACACTGTATAACTATAATTTTATTTTGACCCAGATATTGCATATGTGCAATAGTTCATGCCCACGGTCACCCAAGATAACATTTGTGTACCACCCTGTATAACTATAAATGCACCAGTGCCCAACATTTTTTGAATCACCTTGTATGTATTACAACTAACTACTCTGTATATGCTGCTGCTTATTGGTCAACCAATAAAACACTATTTGAATTCTTAACTATAACACTTCTCCACACTATATTTCAACTATCCTATTCGTGCAACGGATTATGATCACAATTTTACCTCATTTTTTTTTAACCAAGCATAATTTCTCTCCACACTTCATTTAAACCACCCTTCATTTGCAACTATTTCTAACCTTGTTTGAATCACATTGTGTAGCTATATTTTAGGTACGCCATACATGCAACTGCTATATAACGACATTTTTCTACTATTTTTTACCCACCCTGTATAATTATAATTCTGCTTTACTCTATATGTCAACAACTTGGTTTATGCAACAACCTATTTGCCACCCAATAAAACATTTTTGTAGCACCCTGTTCCCTTGAATTTCTACACCACCCTATATTTCAACCATTTGGTAAATGGAACAGGTTGTAGATCATAACAATTCTTTTTTAAACCCGTCTGTATGGCTGTAATTATACTCCGCTATTTCAACAATACTACATATGCAACTACTTGTGGATTATTTTTATGTTTTCTTGACAACTAACATCACAATCGAAATAAAAAGCTGTATATTGAAAGAAAAACCAAAGTCGGTTCTGACTTCGTTGTTAATGGTGTTAAAATATGTATTGAAAATGTAAATTCCAAATTGAAAGTTTGATTTATGACATTCAAGATTTTTTTAATTTTCAATTTACATTTTTAATACATACTTTAACACCACTGACAGCGACGTCAGAATGGACTTTGAAACGATTGGTTTCTCTTTCAATATACAGCTTTTTATTTTGGATTGTGCTGTTAGTTCCCAAGAAAACATAAAAATAATCAAGAATATGCCACAAATAACATTTAGAAGACAATTATTTGTGGATATAGAACAATTTTTTAACGAGACGATAAACTATAATTCCACTCCATCTAATATTTCAACCAGCCTGTATAAAAACTGCTTCTAAGATTTGTCAACCGATATCATAACTATAATTACTCAAAAACAAAATTTCAAAGATCCTGCAACTGCTAACATAACACATTTTTTTCTAAGATTTATTTTTGCCCTGTATGAATATTCTCTTATTTTAACCCCCGTGTAACTAGTTCCACTCCCCCTTATTTCAAACACATCGTATATATCCAGCTGCTTATAGGACACCAAATATAACTTTTTTTTTAGATTTTTTAAATCCATATAATACTAATCCCGTCTAACTTTCCTATGTATAGAACACCCTGTAAAATTGCGATTGATATATCAGTTGATTGTATTTAAATCGAAACTCGTTACTTGTTTGAACCACCCTACTTAACCATAAATCCAGCAATCTCGAATATATTTCATACAAACTGCAAGTACTTATGGGCCACCCTATATAACTATTTTATTCGAGATTTTTTGAATCACCTTGAATAACTGTAACTCTACTTCATCCTATATTTCAACCATCTTGTTTTTTAACACCTGCCTAATAAGTTTTCTCTACCCTATATTTCAGCTATGCAACTGCTTATGGTGTACCCTGTATAACAATTATGAACTACGGTATTTCACATTTTTTCCTTATATTTTTTCAAGATAAATTAAAGTATAATTTCCCTCTACACTTCATTGAAACCACCCTTTATTTACAACTTTTTCTAACCTTGGTTGAATGACACTGTATAAGTATAACTTTAACTGCGCACCATACTTCAGGTACTCTATATATGCAAGTGGTATATAACAACATTTTTCTAGCATTTTTTACCCACCCTGTATATTTCTAACTGTAAGCCACCCTATATTTCGACAACTATTTATTTGCCACCAAATATAATATTTTTGTACGAACCTATATCCTTAGAATTCTACCCCACCCTATATTTCAACCCTCCGGTAAATGGAATAGCTTGCAGATCATACCCTTACATTAAAATATTTTGTTACCCACCTGCATAGCTGTAATTATACTCCGCTACATATTTCAACCATCCTATATATGTAACTACTTGTGGATATAAAACAAGTTTTTAACCACAAAATAAACTATAATTCACTCCATCTTATATTTCAAACACCCTGTATAAACAACTGCTTCTAACATTTCTTTAACCCATTTCATAACTATAGTATCTTATGAACATAATTCAAAGGTCCTAACTGCTTACCGAAGACATTTTTTTTTATTCACTGTATAAATATTCTACCCTTTTTCAACCACTTAGTATATGGAAATGTTTATGGCCCACCCAATATAACTTTTTTGGACCACCCCGTATAACTAATTCCACTCTCCCTTATTCCCACCACATCGAATATATCCAGCTGTTTATAGGACACCAATTATAACTTTTTTTAGATTTTGTAAATCCATGTAATTCTACTCTGCTCTAAGTTTCATATATATAGAACACCCTGTAAAATTACACTTGATATATGTTGATTTTTGTTAAATCGAAACATGTTACATTTGCACATTCCGAATTTTGAATAAAAGCTAAGCTGATCTAATATTTTGTGCGTGCTGTGGAACCAATTGAGTAATTGAATTACCCAACATGGTAGAAGTTTTTTCGCTATATCTACCGTTTCTGTCAATAAAATAAAAATAAAAATATTGGTTTTATTGATATATAAAACTTGTCTTACAATTAAGTTTTAGTCTCGTATTTTACAATTGAAATTCTGGGTTATGACATTTTCTTTTGAACTTGAATATTTCCTTCTAAAAACGATTTCCCTTTATATTTTCCTTTTGAAATGTATTCTTTGAGTCTTCCTTTTGATATAATTGTACACTTTTGAAATCATTTGTATTTGGTTCTGAACTTTAAATGAAATTTAAGTTTATTCAACTGTTCTTGACCTTCATCAGTTGCGCTTCCCGACCATAAACAATATATATTATATTTATATATAATATATATTGTCTTGCGTACAAAGGAATGACATCTCGAAGAGAGTATTCAATATCTCTGACAGGTGAAGTAACCTGAAAATTTTATCGTGACATTCTGTCCTAGGAGTTAAGGGAGAATAGCAATTACACGGAACGGTTCCAGATTCGGAACCTCTGTGTACTGATTCTCTTGAAAATCCTAGATGTCGGTCTTACATCTCACGTCTTCAAATTTAACGAAATGCATCAAATGCATAAAGAAGTGTTCGAGAGGACATTCAATTGTGGGAAGCGCAACTGATGAAAGTTCCCGACCAGAAACAATATATATTATATTTATATCTAATATATATTGTCTTGCGTTCAAAATAATGACATCTCGAAGAGAGTATGCAATATCTCTGACAGATGAAGTAACCTGAAAATTTTATCGTGACATTCTGTCCTAGAAGTTAAGGGAGAACAGCAATTACACGAAACGGCTCCAGATTCGGAACCTCTGTGTACTGATTCTCTTGAAAATCCTAGATGTCGGTCTTACATCTCACGTCTTCAAATTTAACGAAATGCATCAAATGCATCAAGAAGTGTTCGAGAGGACATTCAATTGTGGGAAGCGCAACTGATGAAGGTTCCCGACCAGAACAATATATATTATATTTATATATAATATATATTGTCTTGCGTACAAAGGAATGACATCTCGAAGAGAGTATACAATATCTCTGACTGATGAAGTAACCTGAAAATTTTATCGTGACATTCTGTCCTAGAAGTTAAGGGAGAACAGCAATTACACGAAACGGCTCCAGATTCGGAACCTCTGTGTACTGATTCTCTTGAAAATCCTAGATGTCGGTCTTACATCTCACGTCTTCAAATTTAACGAAATGCATCAAATGCATCAAGAAGTGTTCGAGAGGACATTCAATTGTGGGAAGCGCAACTGATGAAGGTTCCCGACCAGAAACAATATATATTATATTTATATATAATATATATTGTCTTGCGTACAAAGGAATGACATCTCGAAGAGAGTATACAATATCTCTGACTGATGAAGTAACCTGAAAATTTTATAGTGACATTCTGTCCTAGAAGTTAAGGGAGAACAGCAATTACACGAAACGGCTCCAGATTCGGAACCTCTGTGTACTGATTCTCTTGAAAATCCTAGATGTCGGTCTTACATCTCACGTCTTCAAATTTAACGAAATGAAGGTTCCCGACCAGAAACAATATATATTATATTTATATATAATATATAATGTCTTGCGTACAAAGAAGTATTACATCTCGAAGAGAGTATTAACTATAACTCTTTTTTTCATGTCTGGTTAGCAATATTTTGGCTAAAATTTTAATTCTTTGAACCTATATTATTATACTCAAACTTTATTTCACTAATTTCATGGTATATTTATTGACCCCGGAACGCTTGGAATATTTGAAATATTCAGACTTTTACGTAAGTGGGATGTTATAGTCAAGGAACTCAAACACAGTACCAAAGCCACGTTTTTATTGATATGTGAATAATTAAATTGTATCATGTGAGGTACAAGTCTAAATAAAGAACATTTTATTCTGGAATTTCAATTGTATTTCCGAACCCAGAGTAAGTTACAATATAACAAAGCTTAATAATTAGGGACACTATATGTAATAGAAAGTATCGATATTGTACTCATGAGTAGTATCGAAAAAAGTATCGTACATTGCATACACAACTAGACACCATGACTTTATGTCAGTTAGTATCATCATTTCAGCTGTAGTAGCAGTGTAGGCGGAGGTTTTTTTGGTGATTCTTATGCAAAAAGTTCTCCCAAAAACAAATTCGAAGGTTGTCAGGTGGTAGACTGGTCGAGAAAATTTTTTAATACATAAAAATTTCTTTTGCGTCGAATTCCATTTTTTTGGTCATTCTGAACAACAAAAATCTCTTGTGATTTTTCTCCAAAGTTGATAGTTTTTTAGTTACAAGCAATTAAATTAGTTGAAAAAACCCCAAATGACCATTTTCAAAAAGCCAAATGACAGTTTCAACATTCCTCTACAACGTCCTGAGTTTTTGGGATTATTTCATTGCAAAGCCTTTGTTTTTAAATGTGTCTAAAACCAGTACTTTCCAGTTATGTTGGGTCTTTCGTAATTGAAATTTAAAGAATAAAATAATTAACAATACATCTATTGAGTACCACATATGAATTTATTTTATTGTCAAGTATCCACGGGATATCAACTAATTTTCGACTTGGCTGGATTGCAGAGCAGAATAGAAAGTGTGGCAAGATAAATAGTAAATAGCCTCTTGGCCTCTCTTTCTAATCTTTTCATGGTATTTATTCACTGTAGGCTATCTCTAGGAAGTAGATCCTCTAAGCCTTAAAGCCACATTTTTAAAAGTAAGTTTTTAAGATTTATTCGATACGATACCTACTTAAATGTACTCAATGAGTAAAAATATTTAATACAAAGTATCGAAAATAATTTGGTCAAGTGCGAGTTGGACTCGCATACTAAGGATTCCGTACCACTTTGAAGATTCTAATATTCCAGTTTCAGACAAGCAGGGAATGAGTGCATTTTCTTATATTTACACTAATATCTTTTACAGGAAGCGCTTTAAATTTATAAAAAATTGACATTAGAGTTCTATTTTACTAATACACTTTCAGGTAAGCCTTTTATAATCTACTGTTTGAATTTTAGGCTCTGTAGATTAAAAGATATCTTTTAGATAAATTATTTAAAAATACAAATAAAATATGTTGTTCAAACTTCTAGATAGTGTAGGTTCTAAAGTGGGAATTAAGTCGATGTTTAATACTTTTCTTAATATCTATTAAACAAATGATTTAAAAATATGATATATTTGTAATTCACATAATGAACCTTTTATTCGATATGTTACATGATGCGTTTGAAATTTTAATTTTTATTTTCCATTTAATTCTATAATTTTTCCCCAAAATTAATATTGAGGTTTTCTAATAATTTTTTTATACACTTGAAGTGAGCCCCAGTACCCCTAATTATTTAGGTATTTTAGGTATTATGATTTCGGAAATAAAGGGGGTTATGAGATTTTTTTATATATTTTTTTGTTAATATCTTGTAAACAATTAATTTTATAAATATGAAAAATATATATATTTGTATTCCTCATAATGAGTCCTTTCATTTGATGTATTGCATGATGCGTTAACAAAATATTTATTTATTTTCCGTTTAATTCCATAATTTAGCCCCCAAAATTAATATTAAGTATTTCTTAGTATTTTTCCTGTAAACAAAAAATTGTAGGTCTTATTCTTTGAGGAATAAAGTGGAAATAAGTATTTTTTTTATATTTTTGTTAATATATTTTAAAATATATTTATTTTAAAAATATAAAAAAATATATTTGTATTCGTCATAATGAGCCCTTTGATTTGATATATTACTTGATTCGTTAGAAATAACTTTAATTTTTTATTTTCCATTTAATTCTATAATTTGCTCCCCAAAATCAATATTAGGGGTTTCTCCTTATTTTTCCAGTAAAGTTCAGGTGAGGCGCTATACCTCTATTTTTTTTTCAAAATTTTGCAGCTTATGATTTTGGTGATAAGGGAGGGGGGTGAATGGGTAAATTTTTTTATATTTTTGTTAATATTTTTTAAATAATTTATTTAAAAAAATTGAAAAAAATATATTTGTTTTTGTCATAATGAGCCCTTTCATTTGATATATAACATTATGCCTTAGAAACAATTTTAATTTTTTTATTTTCCATTTATTTCTATAATTTGCTCCCTAAAATCAATATTAGGGGTTTCTCCTTATTTTTCCAGTAAAGTTTAAGTGAGGCGCTATACCTCTATTTTTTTCAAAATTTTGCTGCTTATTGTTTCGGAGATAAGGGGGGGGGGAATGGGTATTTTTTAAATATTTTTGTTAATATCTTTTAAATAATTTATTTTAAAAATTTGAAAAAAAAATGTTTTCGTCATAATGAGCCCTTTCCCTTTCAGTTGATATACAACATGATGTGTTAGAAACAATTTTAATTTTTTATTTTCCATTTAATTCTATAATTTGCCCCAAAAATCAACATTAGGGGTTTCTCCTTATTTTTCCAATAAAATTCAGGTGAGGCGCTATAACTCTATTTTTTTCAAAATTTAGCAGCTTATGGGATCAAGGGCGGGGAATCGGTAATTTTTTTAATTTTTGTTAATATCTTTTAAATAATTTATTTTAAAAATTTGAAAAAAAAATATTTGTTTTCGTCATAATGAGCCCTTTCACTTGATATATAACATGATGCGTTAGAAACAATTTTAATTTTATATTTTTCATATAATTCTGTAATTTGCCCCCAAAATTAAAAGTAGAGGTGTCTCTTTATTTTTCCAGTAAACTTCAGGTCAGACCCTATACCTCTAATTTTTTTCAAAACTTTTTATAGTTTCGGAAATAAGAGGGGGGATGGATAAATCTGGTATATTTTCCTTAATATCCTTTTATTTATTTATTTTTTAAATTTGAAAAAAATATATTTGTGTTCCTCAGAATGGGACCTTTCATTTGATGTATTACATGAGCGTTTGAAAATTTTTTTATTTTTAAATTTTAATTTAATTCTATAATTTGCCCCCCAAAATTAATATTAATGGTTTCTCCTTATTTTTCCGGTAAAGTTCGGGCAATGTTCTATATTTCCTATTTTTTTTTTAAATTTTAGGTTCAGTAGTTTCGGAAATCAGGGGGGGGGACGGTCGATTTTTTTAGTTTTTCCCCCCAGAAGTAACCCCTAAAATCAAAATTTCTTCTTTTACGATATGTACTCCTGATCGGGTCACCAAACTATACATTGATACCAAATTTCAACCTCTTCCGTCCAGTAGTTTTGGATAAAATTGCTGTGATGTGACAGAGGCAGAAATCCGGAGTGATATTATAAGGGTATCCGTATATTGTATATACGGAACCCTAAAAAGTGTCTCCTATTAATAATACTCATGGACAGTAACAGCTTTCACATTTAAATGACTTTTCATTAACTTGTAAACTAATATATTGCTTTAAGTTAATAAAAACTTATATAAATATACGTTGTTTTGGTTCTTTAGCAGATAAACAAATCAACAAATTTTACTAAAATTTGGATAAATATTTCATTAAAGCAAACTTTAATATTCATGCATCTTTTTCTGATGAATATTGGTGAACCTATTGCTATAGTATTGCATTTCCCTAATTTAAAAAAAAGTAACGGTGATTGATTGCAACTGATCGATGTAACCAAAAGGGTCATATAATAGTTAAATGTTTATATAAAATATACGCACTCTTTACATATTTGAACATTTATCTTGTGTTTATAAAACGCAAATTATTGCTTATTAGTTTGCTATTATACTGATCGATTTGACTTTACGTTCACTTGCAATGCACAGGGATACTCCCTCCTTTATGAATTATTAGAAGGTTTATTCTTTCTGGAAATATGAATTTTATATTTAGGCTTATTTCTATTATTAGAAAAGAGAAGATTAAAATTTTTGAAGCTATTGCTTGAGAAACAAAGTATTTTATTATAGCTTTATCATAGAGTTTTTTTTTTCGTTTATGGTTTATTAATTCAATAATAAAATAATTATTATTGTCATTCAATAATATCAGTTTTATATTTTAATTCTGAATGTAAAATGTAAATTGTCACACCATCAGCTCTCTTTAATATCCTCTCATTTGTATGCAGGGCATAACCAGGTAAAACGTAAAAATGCATATTTTCAACATGCCAGAATTCATTTTCATAACAATTCAAGTATTCCAATATTTTCAGTTAAACAAATCATGATTACAAAATTCAAAATTTATTAATAACTAGTAAGATAAGCAACTTACTTGCATGAAAATAAGTTCAATATGTTGATAGAGATGGATTATTATATTTTTGAATACCCGGATTTTTTTCTGCGAGCAATGTGTTGTATTGAATTTTCAATAAAATTATTATTAGTAAATTCACGCAACTTTTTGCCAAGAAGTTGGATCGTTTAAACTGGATTCTGTTAGGGGGATCTTGAAGTGGTCCCGGTTTTTTTTCAAGGACATAGCTTATACCGTTTATAGAAAATCGGGAAAAACTTTTTAACCGACTTTCTTATATAGTATACTCTGGGGGTGGCGATTTAATTTTCAAAAATGTTCCTGTTGGGGAGCTGGAGAATAGTAAAGGTTCTCAGTTGGTATCTATTTATCGTGTGTCTACATCAGCTGGAATCATACGGAACACTTTCTTATGAATAATATTTAGAGGCAAAGTCATTCCTCATAAAAAGATTTGCATGGTCTGAAACGTACACTGTAATCATTAAATGTCATTTTTTCAACCGTATACAAGGTGTGGCAATAAATATGAATCTTGCTTAAAAGTGAAGTAGCTTTATTTTTATTAACATCTAAACTTGTTATCAAACAGAAGTAAGTAGAATTAAAAAATGCATCTTATTCTGCCATTGCACTAAAAATGTATAGTGAATATTCAAGTAATCTTTCCAAATAAAATTTATTGGAATTGAAAACTCCATCCAACTATGCTGTATCACTAAAATTGTGTAATGAATATTTTTAGGGTTCCGTATATACAGTATACGGATACCCTTATAATATCACTCAGGATTTCTGCCTCTGACACATCACAGCAATTTTCTCCTAAACTACTGGACGGAAGAGGTTGAAATTTGGTATGAAGGTATAGTTTGCTGACTTGATCAGGAACACATATCGCAAAAGAAGAAATTTTGATTTAAGGGGTACTTCTGGGGGGGAAAAACTAAAAAAATCGACCGTTCCCCCCTGATCTCCGAAACTACTAAACCTAAAATTTTGAAAAAAATAGAAAATATAGAACGTTGCCCGAACTTTACAGGAAAAATAAGGAGAAACCATTAATATTAATTTTGGGGGGCAAATCATGTAATATATCAAATGAACGGTCTCATTCTGAGGAACACAAATATATTTTTTTCATATTTAAATAAAAATTAATTAAAAAGATATTAAAGAAAATATACCAAAATTTACCAATTCCCCCCACCTTATCTCCGAAACTATAAAACCTAAAGTTTTGAAAAAAAATACTTTTATAGGTTCTGACCTGAAATTTACTGGAAAAATAAGGAGAAACATCTACTTTTCATTTTGGGGGGCAAATTACAGAATTAAATGGAAAATATAAAATTAAAATTGTTTCTAACCCATCATGTAATATATCAAATGAAAGGTCTCATTCTGAGGAACACAAATATATTTTTTTCATATTAAAAAAATTAATTAAAAAGATATAAAAGAAAATATACCAAAATTTACCCATTCCCCCCCCCTTATCCCCGAAACTATAAAACGTAAAGTTTTGAAAAAAAATACTTTCATAGGTTCTGACCTCAAGTTTACTGGAAAAATAAGGAGAAACATCTAGTTTTAATTTTGGGGGGCAAATTACAGAATTAAATGGAAAATATAAAATTAAAATTATTTCTAACCCATCATGTTATATATCATATGAAAGGGCTCATTACGACGAAAATTAACATATTTTTTTCATATTTTTAAAATAAATAAATTAAAAGATATTAACAAAAATATAAAAAAATGTACTCATTCCCCCCCCTTATCTCCGAAACCATAAGCTGAAAAATTTTGAAAAAAAATAGAGTTATAGCCCCTCATTTGAACTTTACTGGAAAATTAAGGAGAAACCCCTAATATTTATTTTGGGGGGCAAATTATAGAATTAAATGGAAAATATAAAATTAAAATTATTTCTAACCCATCATGTTATATATCAAATAAAAGGGCTCATTATGACGAAAACAAATATATTTTTTTCATATTTTTAAAATAAATTAATTAAAAGTTATTAACAAAAATATAAAAAATTGTACCCATTCCCCCCTTTATCTCCTAAACCATAAGCTGTAAAATTTTGAAAAAAAATGGGTATAGCGCCTCACCTGAACTTTACTGGAAAAATAAGGAGAAACCCCTAATATTCATTTTGGGGGGCAAATTATAGAATTAAATGGAAAATAAAAAATTAAACTTGTTTCTAACGTATCATGTAATGTATCAAATCACAGGGCTCATTATGACTAATACAAATATATTATTTATTTTTTTTAAATAAATATTTTAAAATATATTAAAAAAAATATATTAAAAAAATACCCATTCCCCCCTTTATTCCCCAAACTATAAGACCTAATTTTTTTTTATTTACAGGAAAAATACGAAGAAATCTTTAATATTAATAATGGGGGGCAATTTATAGAAATAAACGGAAAATAAAAAATACTTTTTAAACGTGTCATGCAATATATCAAATGAAGGGGCTCGTTATGAGAAATACAAATATATATTTTTAAAATTAATTGTTTACAAGATATTAACATAAAGATATAAAAAATTCTCACTTTATTTCCGAAACCATACTACCTAAAATTTTGAAAATAATTAGGGGTACTGGGGCTCACTTGAAATTTATAAGAAAAATTATAAGAAAACCTCCATGGTAATTTTAGGGACAAATTATAGAATTAAATGGAAAATAAAAATTCAATTTTCAAATGAATCATGTAATATATCAAATAAAAGACTCATATGTGAATTACAAATATATCATATTTTTAAATCATTTGTTTAGCAAAGATATTAAACATCGACTTAATTCCCATTTTAGAAAATATACTATTTAAATTTTGAAAAATATATTTTATTTGTATTTTTAAATAATTTGAATAACAGATTTAATAATTTATAATTTAAAACTTGACCTATTGTGCCCTTTATCTTCCAATCTATAGAGCCTCAAAATTCAGACAATAGATTATAAAAGGCTTCCCTGAAAGTTTATTAGTAAAATAAAACTCTAATGTTAATTTTTGGGGGCCAAATTAGAAAACTAAATACAGCGAATCTTGAAGGTGGTACGGAACCCTTACAATGCGAGTCCAACTCGCACTTGACCAAATTATTTTTAATGAAAAAAAAAAAAAAACTGATTTATTATAAATTTTCACGAAGAAGAGACTATTAAATAAATGTAATTGTAATTAAATCAAAATAACCGATAATTAACTTTAAGTTACATTATTCGACTTACAAAAAGTATTTCATTGTTGCAGTGAAAAATTATTTATTTTGATTATTAGTTAAGTTCCTTTTTTATAGCCATTTTATTTCTGAATGTTGGTGATCAACTTGCCGAACCTGAGTGATTCCACTGGATTACAGTACCTAAATTCATTAACCAAAACATTTTCCTCCTTTCATAATTATTTTCTCGTGTCTTAGATTTTTTAGCAGATTCTTTAGCAGATGATATCACTTTAGCAGATGATAGCACTTTTTCGTTTATTCCGGGTATTCTTCTGTACAACCACATGTCAAAGGCTTTTAGTTTATTTAGTGAAACAGCTTTCAAACCAAATAACACATTCAGAAATATGTAAAGTCGAAGCATCGTAAACCTTAGGGCATCATTCAGTAAACTGTTACAGAAAAAATGCCTCATCTTTACAAATGTGCTTCAGGGCATTTCAGTCCTAGGCCTAATGTCTACTGCCGAATCATTGTTGCAAGGTGTATGACACCCTATGTCTTCTCTCTCTCTCATCCTCAGAATTCTGCTTGTGATTCTTGTATAACTATACTGTTAATTGGTACTTCGTTCATTGTCCGTTTTTTTTTTGGAATATTTTTATAGGATTTTCCGTAATTGATGAATTACGCATATAGTAGCAAATCTTTCTTGGTATCTATGTAGCGCTGTATCAATACTTTTATGCTAAACTAAGCTTCTATTTTACCAACCCAACCCAACCCAAACTGTGTTGAAATCATGCTTCGTCCACCTTCTTATATAATTTCGAAAAGATTTTTGAGGAGGTCTTGAATTATTTTCTCTGTTCATTGGGTTTTCTCTCCTCCAAATTTTTTTCCTGCAACACATAAGTATTTAAAAATTGTATATGTAGAATAAAGTGTAGTAAGGCAATTTTGTAAAATTGCCCGGATTACTGGCTGTCTGTACAGAGATTCTTCCTCACAGTTATTCTGAGAGAAAGAGATGTCTACAAAATGATCAACCAGTATTCCTGTGTATAAGTAATGTATTGTATATTGTGTAATACTTATCTGTGTATGGAGACGTTTCAACTCCGAGTCTGGAGTCGTTGTCAATCGTTTAGTGTTGTTTTCGAGATTTTTTCTAAAAAATTTTCGCTTTGATCTTGAATTTGTTGTAAACATTAAAAGGTGCTCATTCTGTACGAATTAATTACCTACCAATCTAGTATATTTTGAAGCCGGCGACAATCAAATCTAAAATCCTTCATTGCGTACTTATCTACTAATTCATCAAACTTGATTGTTGCTTGGCACCGACTTCAAAAATATACTAGATTGGTATTTTGTACAAAATGAGCACCTTTTAATGTTTACATTTTTTACTTCCTGGGTAGGTACCTAACAACTTTGAATGTGTTATTTATTTGCTAGAGTTGTATTTTGTTATAATTATTTTTAGCTTTTTAGTTATAGGTAGAAGTCGGTTATATATTTTTTAAATGTTTTATTTTCAACTTTTTAGTTTTTTTGAACTCAGGTAGTTTTCATTCTTTATTTTTTATTTTGTATGTATAACCTTAATAGACAGAACCAGGTAACATCGAAAGCTTCAAAATCTACTAGTACGCGTTGACTTAATAAGCCCAAAATATATTTATGCCTTATGGACTACGCCATGTAACCTTTTTTAAACTTTTTTTGACAACCCTGTATAGCTATAGATAATTCCACTCCAACCTATGTACCAACCATCCTGTACATACGACTGCCCACGGAAAAACATAAATTTGTTAGCTGCCTTCTGTAAACTATAGGACGGAGTAGAATCCATCCCATATTTACGGAGTCAAATCCGTCCTATATTTCAACCATAGTATATAACTCCTTGTGGGCTACCCCATAAATTATTTCATTTTTAACATATTACATCAACGCCAAGTGTAACATTAATTCCTCTCCACACTTTATGCAACTTCTTATGGGCTATAAAAGAAATAATTTTTTAATCATACTGTATACATATAATTCAACTCCAGCATATATTTCAACCCTCTTGTATATGATTTGCTTTTGTCCACATCATATAACAGTTTTTTAATCACCCTATATAATTTTAATTTCACATTTTTCCAACATTTTTATACCACCAAACATCCAGTCCACCCTATATCCCAACCATCCTGTATATACGGCTGCCTATGGACCACTATCATTCTAGTCCGTCCTATATTTCAATCTTCATATAAATGCAACTCCTTCTAACACTTTACTTTATGATTTTGTTTGCTATAACTAAACACCCTGTCTATAAACGCACCAAATAGCAGTTTAAAGTTTGACATGTGTTGTCACTTAATTTTCTATTAGGCCGGGAGAATGTGACAACCAAAAGCACCGTCTGGTATACAAACAAAACGAGCTTGGTACTCATTGATTTAAGGAGCCGAAAATTATTTGATTTTTTAGGAGATTCTCTACTTGTAATTGTCCCTGGTTAAGTTGATACTATCTGTGAATAATGCACAATCAGTTGCGTCAAGGTTTCCAGCGATGGCTTTAAAGATAGTTCCTACACCGTTAATTTGTCTTCGTTTGGATCTTCTAGTGTCCATGAATATTTCTGAGAATTTACTTTGATTGAATCTGAAATTTGGGATAAGAGACTGATGTGAGTTTGTACATCAATTCGGAATGCGCTTGTGTCATGAAATTTGAAATATGGGATGGGATCAACAGTGTTTTCTAATGTTTTGAGGATTCTGTTATTGTTTTCAAAGATTTCTTTAAGTAGGTATCATGAAGTTACGATGAACTAGTAATGTCCATTTATAGTTGGAGATGACTATTCTAGTTTCGTCGTGATAGTAAATACCAATATTGTTGTTTATTGGTTTGATGTTGAACTGTGAAACTGCTGATCCGAACAGCAGTAGAAACGTGAAAAGAAAGCTAGTTTTCAGAATAGAGTTTCATTCTCTCAAAGTTAACTTTCGTTCGTTGGTTTGTTTTGAGATTTAAGAGTGTGGCTGAATTATTGAGAATATCTAAAATTTGGAATGGACCGTTGAATTTGTTATGAAATTTGTCTTTAATTTGGGATTCCTTGACGTAAACCAATTTTAATTTCGGGAAGTTTGTCGGAAACGTCTTTATCAAAACGTTCTTTAGCCTTTTGCTTTCGTAAGTCAGTTCTTTCACGGGTTACTTTGTAGTAATAGGAAATGCGATTGTTCAAGTCTCGTATATATTTTCTAATCTGTTCCTTATGGTTGTAGGTGGTTTATGGTGGTCTGCTGGACTTATGTCCAAACACTAGTTCAAACGGCGAAAAGCCGTGAGTTTTATTTCTCGAGTTATTGTAAGCAATAACGGCATATGGGAGTATATTTTTGGGATGTTCATCTGGATTTTCGGCTTTATGGATTCGAATCATTTCTAACAAAGTCGAATGAAATCGTTCTACAGGGCCGGTTGTTTGCGGATGTCCTACGCCTGAATAAGTGAGCTTAATGTCGTACAGTTTACACAAGTCTTTGAATGTGGCATTGTCAAATTCCTTACCATAGTCACAATGGATAGGCAGTGGCGTACCAAAATGTTGGAAGTATAACATTATAGTACTGACAACTGATTTGGCTGATTTGTCTGCCAAAGCATAAGCTTGTGAGTATTTCGTCAGTTCGTCTCGTACAGATAAGATATAGTTCATGTTAGATATGTCTAATTTGTCAATATTAATTCGCTCAAACGGTGTTTTAGGCGTTTCCGTAATGGCGAGGGGATTGTTTAAATTTTTGCGACACGCTTTAGTTTTTTGACAAATTTTTCAAAGTTCTTAATGAAATTTTCAATGACTTCTGTGAAACTTGGCCAGGTGTACATTTTCTTAATACGGCGGACGGTTTCGTTAATGCCGCGGTGCAAGTTATTTTTCCCGTTATGATATCGTTCAAGGATCGTCTTTTTCGGGGGTTTTTGTAACGGTTTGGCAAATTTTCGATTTGATTTCCTTTTCAGCGAAAATGAAAGAGAGCATCTCTAAAATTGGAAGATCGAGATTGTTTTCGACACAGTATGTTTTAGATGGAGACAAAGTATCTTGATGTTTGTATATTGATGCAAAAAGAACTTCATTTACAATGTCAGGATGATTTGGAAGTGGGATTAGAAAGTATTGCCTTCTGCTTACGGTTTTGCTGGCGAATAGATTAATTTTAAATGTTTCGAAATCAGCGACTTCTTCGAAAATACCTTCGAAAATGTCGTGATGAAATTTCTGAAGCTTGGATGATTGGGGGAAAATTAAAATGTTTTTATTTGTTTTGTCTAGTAGTTGACAGTTGGAGAATTCAATTTTGCTGTAGTCAATTAAAGAAGTAGTTTTATAACGTTCTATAAAGGTTTTAAATTCTTGGGACATAGTTTCAAGAGATATTTCATATTGTTCGGGTTCAGGACTATCGTCTTTGGATTCTTCATTTAGGGGTATGACTTTGAAGGGTGTTAGTTTCGATACTGACTGAAATGATAAACTTTCGTCAAGATGATGGATTTTAATCCGTGATTAAGCATCAGCGTTCTTGTTTCGTAGTCGTATTCTTCTAGTTTGAGGCTCCATCGGGCAAGTCTACTACGGGGGTCTTTTATAGAAAATAGCCAGGTTAACGGGCGATGATCGGTAAGTAGTAGAACTTACGGTATTAGATTACACGACTCTACAAAAAAAATTTCGTTCTTTGTCCTAAAGTTTATAGTATTATTTTCCAGTTAGTTATGCACAAAAACGAAAAGAAAATACCCTTTTTCGGTATAAAGTTTGCTTTTGTGATAGTTATAATAATAATACTCATTTTTAAATTTTTTCATAAATTTTAATTGATTTTAATATTTTTAAAAAGACCGCGCGGTGAGAGTGGGGTATTAACGTTTACACTGTGCCGCTAGATGGCACCCGAGTGATAAACTACCATCAGGTTTTATTTACAAGCCCACAATAACTTAATAACTTAAAATGTCGTCACGAAAGTGCAAATACGATGCTGATGCATTTTGTTTTATATGTGGTCAATTTATTAAAGTTCGAGACGTGAAATATGAACTAAAGACATCTCACGTTCTCTGTGAAGCCTATGAAGCATATTTTGACTGTCCTGTACGGAATCAAGATAAGCCATTATTTTTATATTTTTAGGTTGGTATCGAGGTGAGAAAAGGTCTATGAAATTTGCAATACCAAGGATTTGGCGAGAACCAAAAGACCATATTACTGACTGCTACTTTTGTATGGTGAATCCGAGTAAAAGACGTAGAGGTAAAAATGCAAAACCTATTGAATATCCTGACCTCGAATCTTCTTCTGCTCCAATTGCTCACGACCTGACACGACCAGTACCTGAGCCACCAAAAAAATTATCGCAGAAAAGTAGCTCATCTTTTAGTTCTTATAAAAGTAATTCCGATAAGGAGTTTTTGCCTACACCTGAACAACCAAAACACTATCTCATTACTTCAGAAGATTTTAACGATCTAATTAGAGATTTAAATTTGCCAAAAAATAAAGCAGAGCTTATAGGCTCTCGGTTAAAACAGTGGAATTTGCTTGATGATGTTAAGATCACGGATCAGCGGACTAGGCATGAAATGTTTGCAACGTTTTTCACGAAGGAAGATGGACTTTGTTTTTGTAATGACATTAAAGGTATGTTTGAAGCAATTGGCATACCCTGTGTCCCTAGCGAATGGCGTTTATTCATTGACAGCTCTACAAAAAGTTTAAAAGCTATCTGTTTTCCAGAGGCGTCTAATTTAGATTAAAATTAGACGCCTCTGGAAAACAGAAGTGCCGTATTGTCGTAGACTACCGCAAACTTAACGAATTTACAGTCAATGACAAGTACCCTCTACCTAACATCTCAGACCTACTAGACCAACTAGGCAAATGCTTTACGACTCTTGATGAGAACGGACATTTTGAGTTCGTTAGCATGCCCTTCGGATTGAAGAATGCTCCTTCAACCTTTCAAAGGGTAGGTGATAACATTCTTATGGGAATCCAGAATGAAAAATGTCTGGTTTAGATGGATGATATACTCGCCTACAATACATGACCACCTATCAACACTGACAGACTCAAAAAGGCTAACCTCAAAATACAGCCTGACAAATGAGAATTTCTCCGCAAAGAGGTCCCTTACTCAAGACATATTATAACTAAAGATGGCGTGAAACCATCTCCATCAAAAGTAGACTGTATTTTAAACTTTCCACAACCAAAGAACCCTAAAGACATTTCTTAGGACTTCTTGTTACTACCGTAGATTCATTTCTAACTTTGCATAGATCTCCAAACCACAGACAAAGGTATTACAAAAAGATCAACCGTTCCATTTTAACGAGGAGTGCGTAAAATCCTTCAATGAATTAAAACGAACATTGACTTCCACCCCTATACTCATTTACCGAAATTTTGACGAACCGTTTATATTGACTACAGACGCCAGCGGTTTTGTAATCGGAGCCGTATTGTCTCAAGGGCCAATAGGTAAGGATTTACCGATTGGATATGCATCTAGGACCCTTTGTAAAGCAGAAACCCGGTGCTCCACCATTGAGCGAGAGCTCTTAGCCATTTTCTGGGCCGTTAAGCATTTTCGTCCAATAATCTAATACCGTAAGTTCTACTACTTACCGATCATCGCCCGTTAACCTGGCTATTTTCTATAAAAGACCCCCGTAGTAGACTTGCCCGATGGAGACTCAAACTAGAAGAATACAGAAAACCACCTAATATATATATATATATATATATATATATATATATATATGAAATTTATTACATACTCGACGTTTCGACTCCTGCTTTGGAGCCATTATCAAGAGACAAAAGTATATATATATATATATATATATATATATATATATATATATATGTTCGGTGGTTTCCGGGAATTCAGCCGCGTAGTTGATATCTGATCCCTGACAGGATCGATGGTAAAATGACGACGTTTCGGCAGAGTCACATCTGCCATCCTCAGGTCGGTTCGCATAATTCTCGTAGCCTTCTGCTTTCGCTTTTAGTTACTCGAATACTAAGATTCTCAGAAGCGCTCGCGCCGTTATATAGTCGCGGCTCGGCGCCTATTGGTTGGCACCGTGCACGGCTGCGTGTGATTGGCACTTGGCACTCAGTGGCCACACCTACCGCTTGCCTTGCCGATTGGTTATTTCCGGTTGAGTTGTTAATTGTTGAGTGTTTAATAGAATTTTCCAAAAATTCGTTAAGTTCTGGATTTCATTGCGTGCGTTTAGACTGTGAAGCCTCTTCGCTGGTGTTCTCAAACTCCATTCGGTGTGACGTCGTGGTGGCGTGTTCCGCAATGGATGCTGTTTTTTCCTGCTTTCTTAAGGCGTTCTGGTGTTCATCACGACTAGCTTGAATTCTTCTGTTTAGTTTGCCCCACATAGGTTTTATAACAGTCTGCACATGGAATCTCGTACACTCCCTGTTGTTCTAAAGGGATCGTCGTCTTCGGAGTCCTCAACACCGTGCTTATTTTTCTGTCTGTATTGAAAATAGTATCGATATTGTGTCTCCGTAGAATTCTTGCAATACTGTCCGCGGTACCTTTGACATACGGTAAATAAGTCCCGGTTATTGGTGTCTCATGCTCCTCGTTTGTTTGTCTCGGTTTTGACTTTAGGGTTCTTTGTATATTTCGGTCTGTAATACCGTATTGTCTCAGAGCTGATTTTAAACTGTCCATTTCCTGTTTGAAGTTATCCTGGTCAGCTCGTCTTTGTGATCTGGTTACTAAAGCCTTGACGACGGCTTGTATTTGGGCCGGGTGGTGATGAGAATTAGCATGAAGGTATCTGTTGGTGTGAGTTGCTTTCCTATATACTGTATGGCCAAGGGTACCATCTTCCTTCCTAAGGTGGTCTAAAAATGTGTTGATGTGTTCCCTCCCATGGGGCCAAATCACAAATGTATCATCCACATATCGCAACCATAAACTGGGTTTAAGAGTTGCTATTCTTAGTCCACAAAGCTCTCCATAAAAAGGTTCGCTATTACTCGTGAGAAAGGTGATCCCATTGGAGCTCCTTACACTCGTTGTATCGCTGGTTCTCGTAAATAAAATAGGTGTTCATCAGACAGTGCTTTGTTAAGTCTACAAGGTTGAGGTGGTTTGTATTTTTAGATTATGATATTCAAGGCTTCGTCGAAAGAGATGTTGGTGAGAAGGGTCACTACGTCACAACTTACAAGAAGACACTCTGGTTGTAAGACCGTTTTTCTAAATATTTCGATGAAATGTGTCGAATTTTTCACGTATGATTCTGCCCCCTCCGCAAACGGTTGAAGTTGTTATGCTAGGTATTTGGCTAGCCGTTGTGTTGAGGATCCAATTGAGCTTATAATTGGCCTATTCTTTGTGTACTTTTGGCAACCCATAGAATGAGTTGCAGTTGGAGATTTTTGTGGATCCTACTTGCTTGGATTTTGGCCTTGGTTATTTTCTCCAGATAACTTGTTGGATCAGTAGTAATTTGTTTTTATGCTGGATCTTGTAGCAATGTTTGTATTTTGTTTGAATAATCCGCTGTATCTAAAATTACAGTAGCATTTCCTTTATCAGAAGGTAGAATGGCAATGTCCTTGTTGAGGCGAAGTTGTTTCAAGGCCTCATTTTTTTTCTATAGATAGGTTTTTTTGGGTGATTTAGACTTTCTTAGAACATGTGACACATCTTGTCGAATTATTTCAGCGGTGTTCTCATCTAATTTTGAAACTGCTGTCTCCACGCCACATATTATGCTCTCTCTTGGTATGTGAGAAGGAGCAATAGCGTAATTGAATCACTTAGCCAACACACCAATCGAGGTAGAGTTCAATTGGACCGAAGACAAGTTATAAATGGTTTTATTGGTTTTCAATTGCCATGAGGTTTGACTGTGGCCGTTATTTTCCGAGAAATAAACGTTTTTGTGTTCAATTTGTTAAATTTTGTCTGTTGTTGCATTGTTCTCAACTCTGCATTCGTTTCGGCCCTAAATTCGCTAATCTCATCGAATTTATTTTTTATTATATTATTGGGTGGAGTGTATTGCTTACCTGTAGGTGGATATCTAAGAGTTTAGTATTAAAACATCCAAATCTCTTCTGACATCACGTATGGCTTCCCTAAGTTGGGCACAACTAGCTTCCTATAAGATATTCTGTACTTTTCTGTTGTTCTTCCTGAACTTTACCGTCATGTTTTTCGGAATAACCTCCAAAAATTTCCCCATTGAAACAAAAATCGACCTGTTTTTTCTTATTGCAATACTTTTAAGAATAACCAAGATATTCAAGGTGGCTCGTTTGAGATGAAATACCCTATATATATATATATATATATATATATATATATATATATATATATATATATATATATATATATATGTTATATCACACTTCAATTAATTAACTTTTTAGAAAAGATTTTTTTATTAAAACAAATACAATTATAACTTTGAAATAAAAATGAAAAATAACAATGTAACTGACAAAAGGTCTGAGTAATAATGAATACAAACAAGAGAGATTTTACAATATATAACCTAATGTGTGCTGAATCGGCACTGTCGACACGGCGATTCCCACGGATGCTCGGTGGTGCTGTAATCTGATACTCCACGTGTCGCTGACTCAGCTGGGAATGTTGTATTGTCGTTGCGATATAAGTTCATGCTAAGTTCATAGTATAAACTTATATAACAACTCCCATCCATATAAAAAAGTTGATGGTACAGCATCAACTTTTACGTCAAGTTCTGGAGTTCTGTATCGTCGGTTGGATTCAGGAGGCTGTGTAGCTTTCCTTTGGGCTTAGGGTTTGGTGGTGCTGTCGGTGGCGTGTGCTGGACAGCGGAGCTTGGTGTAGTGGTATCCTTGAACCTCTTCTGGATTGACTTCATTATGAGCAGGATAATCACAATTACTACTAAGGTGGTCGTTGTGATTGTGAGCCAGGACGTATGCTTTTCTAAGGGTGGTTGTTCCATCAGCTTTTCCAGTTCCTTAGAATATTGGGAGAGCTTATGGTTGGCAATATCTAGGTCTTGTACATCTAATTCTTGTAGCTGTAGGGGTGTCAGGTTTGGCATCTCATTGGCGGCTGGCATGCCGTTGCAGCAGTTGAAAGGAATGTCCACTGGGTGGTTTCTGTATGTGATGTTTTGGACATTTTTAGAAGTTCTTGTAGCATGGACCCTTGTGTTGTCGATAAAGGCGTTGCAGTCGGGTTGGATTTGCAACACTGAATTTGTCGATATGGTTTGTGTCACGACATCTTGCCCTTTGCATTTGATGGTGATGGCCAGTGGTCTTGAAATCGAGATCAACCAAAAGTTTACGTCAATCTCTTGGATATTATAGTCTGTTGCATATAATATCAAACTTTTGCAGGTTGCTGGAAGTGTGGCTGGCTGTCTGAGAAGCTGACCTTCGCAGATGGCATCTTTGTCTATTGGATGTGATATAGCTTTGGAACAAATCTTATGATGTTTAGTTAAGGGCTTGCAGTCACCCAGGTCTTCGAAGGATGTGTATAATAACGAATCGTCATCTCTCGCAATAAATTTTGTCTTTATTGAAAGTATATGATGAAACCCTGTTCGATCATCCAAAATTGGGATCGGATAAAGGTGGTAAAGGGTGTAAATCTCAGGATCAACTAAAGGATTTTGGTGTTGATTTGAAAAGCTTCCAATTCTATCAAATCAATGTACTGAGCAACATTTGAACTGTAAATAGGAAGTGGTAAATTATTTTCATGTAGTGATTGAGAAATCTTTTGAAGGGAATCGACCAAATCTACTGGGGTTATGATCGAACTATGTACAATTTTTAAGCGGGCGAAAGAGACTGCAGTTAAAACATCATCGAGAGTGTTTTCGATAAATATGTAACTCTCCATTAGGCTTTCACACAGATCCAAGAAATTGATTTGAAATTCATGAAAATCAAGATCATTTGAAATGTATAAAATTGACTGCCTTATTTTTTCAATGTTATTCGAGAATAATTTCTCGTCGGATTGAAATTTTTGTAAAGTTTTGTTGAGGCTCGTAATGACTGAGGTTGTTACAGATATTTGTTTCTTTACTAAGTCCTGAATTTGGTGTTGGTCTTTAGTAATTTTAGTTATACAGTCATTTATGTATTCACCATCTGTTGCGTCTAAGTTTCCTGAAATAGCTTTCCAAACTGATCCCAGTCCGTTAATAAGTCCGCGTTTTCTTCTGTTAGTAGGGTAAGTTTGAGTGTCAGCGAAGATGTCTGTATATTTAGAGTTAACGAATTTAGAAATTTGTTTCAAGAGGCTAACATGTGTTTGTATTTTTGGTTTAAATGATTTCGTATTAGTTGTGTTTTCGTTGATTGTCTCTAAAATTCGGTTTAGTATGGCGTCGTTATTTGAAGTAGCACTTCCGAAAGGGCTGAGGTCTTTGAAGACAAGAAGTGACCATTTGTCGTTTGAAATTTTATGTGTGCCTTCTTCATGGAAGAAAACTCCTATTGTATTGTTAACTGGTGTAAGAGAGTATTGTTGGAGGTTCACGACTGAAAACAGTCCACATAATCTGAAAAGAAGGGATTCATTCAAAATATGGTTTTAGTCTGTCAAAGTTAATTTTACTAATTTGGTTAGTCTGTAAGTTTATAACTGTGGCAGAGTTTTTTCTAATCGCGGTGATTTCAAAAGGTCCATTGAATTTGTTTTCAGATTTGCTTTTAATCTGAGACTCTTTCACGTATACTTTGTCGCCTAATTTGTATTCTGGTTGGTTAGTCGAAACATGATTGTCAAATCTAACTTTAGATTTTTGTTTTTGTTGGTCGGTTTTTGCGCGGGCAAGTCTATAATAGTAGTTTATTCTGTTGTTAAGGTCCCTAACATATTTGGAAATGAGTTTTTCCTGATCGTATATTGTTTCGGGGGGTCTACTAGAAGTGTGCCCAAAGATGAGTTCGTAGGGCGTGAAACCAGTGGTCTTGTTTTTAGTGTTGTTGTAGCAGATAACTGCGTAGGGGAGGACGTTGAATGGATGTTCATCCGGATGTTCAGCTGTATTTGCCCTTATCATTTCCGCTAAAGTCGCGTGAAACCTTTCGATAGAACCATTTGATTCGGGATGGTGGACACTTGAAAAGGATAGTTTTATGTCATATAGTTCGCACAGGTCCCTTATGAGAGTGTTATCAAATTCACGTCCATAATCACAATGGATGCGAAGAGGTGTACCGTAATGTTGGGTGTTTACTACAGTTTTAGCTGTTTTGTCACCAATTGGGTAAGCCTGAGTAAATTTGGTGAGTTCATCCCTAATAGTCAGTGCGTAATTTCTGGTTGGATATTCGAAAATATCAATGTTGATACGTTCGAAGGGCGTTTTTGGTGTTTCAGTTATGACAAAAGGAGCACTTAAGTTTTTTCTACAGAACTTTACCTTTTGGCAAGTTTCGCAGGACTTAATAAATTGCTCTACACTTTTGATTAGTCCAGTCCAATTATTCTTTTCTTTTATGCGTCGGATGGTCTCGTTAATTCCACGATGAAGGTTATTTTTGCCGCAGTGGTACTGCTGCAGTATAACGGGAATCTCGTCTTGAGAAGGGGTTGTCACAATATTTTGACAAATTTTAAGTTTTACGTCTTTGTCTGCAAGTATAAAGGATAGTGTTTCAAGAATCGGTAGTTCTACGTTGTTTTCAATGCAGAAAGTTTCGGATTCGTCGAACTGGTCTTGGTTGTTATAGAGAATGTTGAAAAGATGTGCAACAACTGTTCCAGGATCAAAGGGTAAAGGGACAATTAAATATTTTCTATGCCTTACAGTTTTGCTGGCTAGAACGTTTAGAGTGTCAGTAGTGAAGTTTGGGTCTTCTTCGAAAATATCTTCGATGATTTTGTCATGCAAGTCATTGAGTTTATTTTGCCAGAAGAAAGTGACTATTCGTTTGTGAGATTTGTCTAGGAGTTGGGCGTTGGAAATTTCAATTTTTGAGTAATCGATTATCGACTCGGTTTTATATAGTTAAACAAATCGATTAAACTCTGTTGTCATGCGTTCGTCATGATTATCGCGTTCTTGATCGTTCTCGGAGTCGTCGGAGTTATCGTGACTAGTAGCTGGATCGGGTTGTTTTGGGTCGGTTTCGTTATTTGCGAAAATTTTTATCTTTGAAAGAAAGTCGGTGCATTGTTTGAAGTGATTAATTTTGATACGGGAAAGAGCGTCTGCGTTCAAGTTTACCTTGCCGGGCTTGTATTCGATTTTATAGTTATACTCCTCTAGTTTGAGGCGCCATCTGGCTAGACAACTGCCAGGGTCTTTGATCGAAAAGAGCCAAGTAAGCGGACGGTGATCACACAGGAGTGTAAACTTTCTCCCAAAAAGATACGGTCTGTAGTGCTTGACCGCCCAAACAATGGCTAGCAGTTCCCGTTCGATAGTGGAATATCGAGTTTCTGCACCGCAGAGTGTACGGGAAGCATATGCTATAGGAAGATCTTTTCCTACGGGGCCTTGTGAGAGAACCGCTCCAATTGCAAAAGCACTAGCATCAGTAGTGAGCAGGAATGGTTCTTCGAAATTTGGGTAGATCAAGATAGGGTCAGATACAAGGGCTTGCTTCAGTTCGTTGAAGGAAGACTTGCAATCTGCGTCGAAGATGAATTTGACGTCTTTCTGCAGGAGTTTCGTTAGGGGCTTTGAGATCTTGGCGAAATTTGGGATGAAACGTCGGTAATAACCGGCGAGACCAAGAAAAGATTTAACATCTTTAGGAGTTTGGGGTTGAGGAAAATTCTGGATGCATTCAACCTTTGAAGGGTTTGGTTTTACTCCTTCTTGGGTGATCAGATGACCTAGGTAAGCAACTTCCTTGCGGAGAAACTCACACTTGTCAGGTTGAATTTTCAAGTTTGACTGTCTAAGACGCTTAAAGACTTCTGTCAAACGGGACATATGCTCATGGATGGTTGGTGAATAAACGATAATGTCATCCATGTAAACAAGGCAACGTTCATTCTGGATGCCCAGAAGAATGTTGTCCATGACCCTCTGAAAGGTAGAAGGTGCATTTTTCAGACCAAATGGCATACGAACGAATTCGTAATGGCCATTGTCAACAGAGAAACCGGTCTTGGGAATGTCTTCCTCAAGGATTTCCAACTGGTGAAACCCGGAAGCGAGATCCAGTGTCGAAAAGTATTGACACTTACCAAGTTGGTCGAGGAGATCAGAAATGTTGGGCAGAGGATATTTATCGTCTACAGTTAGTTCGTTTAACTTCCTATAGTCGATAACAACTCGCCACTTTTGCTTACCAGAAGCATCGAGTTTCTTAGGGACGACCCATACGGGGGAGGACCAAGGAGAAGAAGAGTGCCTGATAATGCCTTGATCAAGCATTTTGGAAATTTGGGTTTTCACTTCCTCCTTATGCACTTGAGGATATCTGTACGATTTCGTGAAAACGGGCTTGGCATTATTGGTGTCAATAGAGTGTTTGACGGCGTTAGTAAACGTCAAAACATCGCCTTCGAGATAGAAAATATCTTCAAATTCTAAGCAGAGATTCGTGATAAGTTCTCGCTCTTCGTCGTTAAGATGTTCTGTCCGAATTTGTTCTCTGATTGTAAAGTTTCTGATTAAGTTTGTAGATTCAGAGTAATCGTGTGTATTCAGATTTAAGAGAGGGTGTGTATTGTCAAGGGGTTCTAAATGAAGATTGGAAAAGTTAACAGTCAGAAATTCTCCCTTTGAATTAACACGTACAACCGCGTTGGGAAGTCGTACTTTGTCAATTACTTGTGTCGGTAAAATTGCGTCAGTATTTCTAAGTTCACATTTAAGTTGGAAAATTTGTTCGGTACGTGCCTGGATTGTTATGTGATTGTTATGCGTATGAGGTTGTGCGTTAGTACTGAGGGTGTCTGTTGGTTGTGTATTAGATTGGTCGTGATCGGGCACTTTATGTAGGGGGATAGTTTTAAAGTTAGTAATTAATTGTTTGGATTTTAAGTCGACGATACATTCATAATGCTCGAGAAAATCAAGACCCAATATTCCATCAAACTCAATATCTAGATTGTAGATAAAGACCTTGTGTGGATTGCCTAGAGCGAAAGGAATGAGGGTGGATTGTGAGATCGGGATTTTCTCATGAGTAATGCCTTGAATTGTTACTCTTTCGGGAGATCGTTGTGAGAAGTTTTTGACAGTGTTTTTTTTGAAAATGGAGATACCAGCTCCGGTATCAATTAGGAGTTTAAATTTTCCAGAAGCGTCGTTGATATAATAGAGGTTCTTGGAATTTACTGTCAGAAGGGGATTTAAAGAAATGTTTGTTCTGGGAAGTTCAGATCGGGATTGAAGTCTTCCAAATTCAAGTTCTGTATTTGAGTTTGGACTTCTGAGAGGGTAGTTGTCGAATCGGGGGGCTGATCTAGGCTCGGAAGCGCTAGAAAATCCTGGTATTCGTGAGGACTGAAAGGTTCGACAGGGGTATCATCTACTATTTGGTCGAACTCAGGGCTTTCATAGTTTTGGTAGTTATAATCGAAATTCTGCTGGTTATTATCAGTATAATAATCATAGTCATTTGCAGAATATTCGGGATAGTTGACATTATGATGGTTGTTAAAATGGTGGGTTCTTTCGGGACGATAATTTGGGTTTGTCTGTATTACAGACGGTCGAAAGTTGTTGGGCTTGAAAGGAGGTCTTTGAAAATTATTTGGTCGGAATTGTTGACCTTGATGATTGTTATTATTATTGATTGGATTTGGCCTCGAAGATTGATTCGGCCCAACGAAATTTGGTCTGTTATTTTGATTGAAAGGCTGAGGGTTATTTTGATATCTCAGGCGACAATCCGCAGCAATGTGGCCTAATCGCCCACAATTTAAGCATTTAGGGGGTGGAGTTGGTTTTCTAGCCTGAAAAGATGGCTTAGGTGGAACAGATTTATGTATCTTTTGTTCCTCAAAATAGGATAGTTGAAGTTCTCTTCTTATCCGGGAATGTGCCTCAAGAAGATCCTTCGGATTACTGGCACGGATAATTTGGCCTAATCGAGGTTCTAAACCGGTAAGTAATGTGTTTAAAACCATGGTGTCAACGAGAGTGGTTTGAGCGTCTTTCTGCTCGGTGCTCAGACTAGGAGCTTTTTGGATACATGAGTGCATTTTCGCACTCAATACTTGAAGCCTATTATAGAATGTTAGGGGAGACTCATTGGATAATTGTTTTAACCGTTGAAGGTCGTGTATTAATGAGGAAAGATCACGAGAATCCCCAAAATGAAGAGTTAGAAGTTGTTTTATTTCGAGATAAGACGCAGGATTCCTCGAGTTGATTAACTGCGCCGCTTTTCCCCTTAATTTATTTTTAATGTGGATTACTAACAAGTATTTTTGTTCAGCAGTTGACATGTTATATGCACAATTGCAAGCATGAATAAATGTGGCCAAAGAAATTTGGTCGCCTTCAAACTCTGGAATTATTGAAAATATTTCCGACAACCTATATTTTTCAGTTTCTTCGGCAACAGTGTTGTTTTGTGCTTGTGCCATTTTGATTTAATAGAATTCAAAACGAAAAAGGTTCAAATCAAAATAATAAAATGGGATAAAAAAATGGTATCACAAAATAAATGGTGTAAAAATCAATAAATTTGTAAATGGGGAAATACCAAAGTTATTTGGATGATAGAATGGTATTAATAAAATGTAAATTAAATCAATAAATCAAATAGTTCACTCAATCGAATGAATAAAATCAAAATAATCAATTAAATCATAAAATATTAATGCAATCAAATAATAAATCAGTGATTCAATTCACTGAATAAAAAATATCAAATAATCAAAATATCAAAATATTAAATAAATCAAATATTAAAATCAAATATTAATAAACTTAAACGTTAGACGATTCACTATTACTCACATCAACAGGAACATTGGAAGATCCGTATTCTACTTGTTATCGTAGTTGGGACTTCTTCCAGGTTCTTCGCTCCGTTGAGGGATAGGAATCCGACGCTACCAGTTAGAAGTAAGCTCGTGTTCTAGTAACGTTGACGGATCCTACTGACTGCGCCAATTTGTTATATCACACTTCAATTAATTAACTTTTTAGAAAATATTTTTTTATTAAAACAAATACAATTATAACTTTGAAATAAAAATGAAAAATAACAATGTAACTGACAAAAGTTCTGAGTAATAATGAATAACAAACAAGAGAGATTTTACAATATATAACCTAATGTGTGCTGAATCGGCACTGTCGACACGGCGATTCCCACGGATGCTCGGTGGTGCTGTAATCTGATACTCCACGTGTCGCTGACTCAGCTGGGAATGTTGTATTGTCGTTGCGATATAAGTTCATGCTAAGTTCATAGTATAAACTTATATAACATATATATATATATATATATATATATATATATATATATATATATATATGGCATAATTCGACGTCCTGCACGTAAATTTTCAGGTTCACTTGGACTCCGATGTTACTGGGCTTCCATTATACGGATGCCAAGTGACCAGTGTTACAAAAATGTGAAAATCTATTGTAAATGTAGTTGCAAACATTTTGCAGAAATAAAAATGTGGAAGTCAAGTTACCCGATATGTGATAGCCGTACAAATATTAGTTCAACCGCTTACCGCTGTAGTGCACTAAAAGCGTTGGTCGTATACATTATAGTATATTGTTTCGTATATATCTGTCGGTTTACTGGGCGCCCGTAACTTTGGCAATACAGTAGACATCAAATGACCTCATGAATAGTAAGTATTATTATTTTAGGTTGAGTAACAACCGGCTTTTTTCATTAATCATTAGTGAACGTAACAAATTTGTCGGTGGAGATCATAATGTATGGGTTTCGGCAACGAACATCAAAATTAGTTATTGCTACACAAAGCTTAGCCAATCAATGCGGTAAGTAAACTATATATGTACATTATTAAACACTCGATAGAAATAATATAACCTAAGACTTTGCTAAAATCAAATTTCTTAACAGATTTAATTTCTTTACGTGACTTGTGAAAGGGACACTTCTTAGTCCGGAAAAAGTAGAATCGGCTACTTCTTAGTTTTATAGACTAGGTAATTTGTATGTTCTGAAAGGATGGGTATTATTTTATCGTGAGTAGTTTCAATAAAGCAAGACAAATATGATTTTTATCAAACCAGTGGTAAAACAAAAATACAGTTTGCTAATTTAGGAGAAGTTATTAGGTATATATATATATATATATATATATATATATATATATATATATATATATTATTTATTACACTGAGATGGCATATTTTTCCTAATGTTAACAATACTGTTAATTCAATAAAAATTCGATAAACTTGCGGAAAATTTAAAATAAAAGGATGTATGCTATGTCAATTTTTTTCTCATTTTAACTGTCCAATATTAAATAACTATTAAGTAAGTGTAACTAAGACAATAATTGTAATAATAATGAGATATCCTCAACATTTTTAATTACCAAAATCATTAAATTTGTTTAACGTTATTTAAATCGTTCATCACTGATGAACGACTATGTTTCTATATACAAGTTACTTGAAAATTTTGTTTCTTCAATATTATAAATAAATATTTTGTTAAGTAGACTATAAACTTACACAGACAATCATTTTAAGTTGTTTCTGAAAGATAGTTGTGATATCTAAAGTTTGTATTTTTCTGTTGTTTTTTGGTAATAACATAATGATTGCTGAAAAGTCTGTATATTTCAAATAGTCCAAACGTCTCAGGGTCAAAATCACACACCATTTTCAAGGGCCTTAAAAAATTAACACAACTGGATAAGAAAATTAAAAATTAAAATGTTCGCAATGATAAACTTAGTAAATCATAATTTTACATTGAATGCTTGACAATAAAACTGATGTAACTAAGAGAATTTGCAGCTAATTTGATCTATACAGGGTAGCACTAAAAATTCTAAAGATAATGTGGAAAAACAAACTTACTTTCTAATTAAATTAATTTAAAAGTGTTGTCTTTAGAGTTTCAGGTGGGGCTCATAGGTACGACTTTGTCATAAGATAAGTACATTTGCCTATAATGAGATCACAGAAATTCTGATGTTCTAAAGGTCTCATTAAAGTCAAAATGCAAAATTTGGGAAAAACCTTATAAACTATCCCTAGTACAGGGTTGTTCAAGAAGATTTACCATCATTAATTTCTTCCTTGATTATTGATAACCAAGAACGATTCGCATTCATTCAATAAAATTAAAGTATTCTCTTTCAGCTTTCGTTTTGAATGGTGTTCTTCTTGGTGCAATGTGGTTGCATTTTGAAATTGTATGGTATAACTACAAATAATGACCAAGTTTCTAGCCATGTTCACAAATTTTCTTTATATAATTTTTGTGTTTATTTATTGGAACGTTTATAGGTCTAGATATTTCTAAAATATAAAATATGTTACATTCGGATGGATTTTTTTTAGTTTTGGGTTACGTTATTTGGTTTAGTTTTTGATATAATTAATTTCAGTGTATTCCTTCTTTTGAATGTTGTTTTAATATTAAATCTGTTCCACACTCTTTTTCGTCTTTGTGAAAGACTGTGTATGTATGGTAACGTTGTTGTAGTAATGTGATTATCAAGGGTATTAATATTGTTTCAATTTGATCTAACTCATTATTGATGAACTTATTAGGATAATTGATAGCTGATAGAATATTTTTTATAAATATGTATTCATCATTATGGATATCAGAACAGTTGGTTTTTGCTATATCATGTAAAGATTTAATGATTCTCTTTTTTACGGTACATGGATCATATATCAATTTTAACTCTACTCATCCAAATACCGTAAAAAGGGCATCATTAAATCTTTATATGATAGAGCAACAGATCTGACATATCAATTTAATGACATTAGTATAACAACCATATCATACATACAGCATCTTTCAGTAAAACTGAAAAGAGTGGCCAACAGATTTAATATTAAAACAACGTTCAGAACAAGAAATGCACTGAAATCAATTATATCAAAAACTAAACCAAATAACGTAACCTCTAGACCTATAAATGTTTGAATAAATGAACATATAAAGAATAAAGAAACGACAATTCAAAAAGTCAAAAAATTGTGAACATGCTTCGAACCTTGGTCATAACATACAATTTCAAAATTCAACCATATTACACAAGGAAGAACACAAAACAAAACGATAGCTGAAAGAGTCTGCTTTAATTTTATTAAATGAAAGCGTTTGTATCGCTAGTAGTTCTATAGAATTTAGACGTTCCTCCTTACCAATAATCAGGGCTGAAATTAATAATTGCAATGTCCTTTTGAAGAACTCTGCATCGGGATAGTTCACAAGGTTTTTCGTAGGTTTTACTTTATGACTTTAATGAGATCTCTAGAACATGAGAATATCTTTGATCTCATATTTGGCGAGTGCATAATAAAGTCGTACCTAGGAGCGTCACATGAAATTCTGAAGATAACCCTTTTAAATTTTATTTTAATTTGAACATGATCTTTAGAATTTTTAAAGCTACCCGGTATACATCAAATTAGCAGAAAGTTAGTTCTTTTAGTTACATCAGTTTTATTGTGAAGCATTTAATGTCAAATTGTGATTTACTAAATTTGCCCATGCAAACCTATTAATTTTTAATTTTCTTATTTAGTTTTGACAATTTTTTATTGCCTTTGGAACGGGGTCCAATTTAGACCCTGAAACGGTTTGACTATTTGAAATATGCAGACTTTCGAGCAATTGTGATGTTATTACCAAAAATTAGAAAAATACAAAATAGAGATGCCACAACTATCTTGCAGAAACGGCTTAAAATGATTGTTTCTGATAAGTCTATGGTCTAAGTCACAAAATATTTATTTATACCATTTAAAATAAAATAAAAAACGTTAAACAAATTTAATGATTTTGATAATTAAAAATGTTAAGAACATCTCATTAATGAAAAATACAATCCTTTTAAGTATATAAAAGTACTCTGCAATTATATTTTAATTGTAAAAAATTCTAAGGAAACACTAGCAAATCTTTACTTTCAGATTCCGAGCAAGAAGGAGTGGCTATGACTGATGATAGTGATCCTGATTATATTTCACCATCAAGTGATGATGATAGTGACGCAATATATGACTTCAAAAACAAAGTTGACCAACTAACGTATACCGAGCTTCGTCCATCGACATGTCTGGATAGTGATGAGGTAGAAAACTTCAACAATGTCGAGACGTTTGAATTTGAACATAATTCTTATTTAACACCAGAATTACATGAACAGACTTCTATAGATGAAGAGCCTTCTATAGATGAACAGCCTTCTACAGGTTATCTGATGGAAAACCGCAAAGAACAAATATCCAATCTAGGAAAAGAAAGCATAACTGTATTTATTGTGATCTTCCGGTTAATAATTTTGCTCGCCATTTGGAAAGACAGCATAGTGATGAAATTGAAGTGCAAAAATTTTTATCAATGGAAAAACATAATCCAAACCGTAAACTATTAATCACTAAAATACGTAAAGAATGAGACTTTTGTTCTGGTAAATTTGTCCCTGTTCAAGAAAAAAAAAGACAAAAGAAGAGTGAAGAAAAAGACAATGCAAGTGAAGAAGATAATATACATATGAGCTACTGCCTTGCACTCATTGTAGAGGGTATTACTTCAGAAAAACTCTTAGAAGACATGTCAAACGTTGTCATTTTAATAAAACTGCCGTATCCTCCAAACGCACACGTCCTCAAGCAGACGGTCATACATTAATGGCCGACTCCTTTGGACCAAATGATCCACTTTGTATATAAGGAGTACTTAAATCATTAAGGGCAGATGAAATATCTTTAATTGCGAAGTGTGATCAAATAATTTGTGAAGTGGCTAGGAAATACATTAAGTCCCATAGAGAAAAGCATATGATTTTAGTCGCTAAACGATATATGAGATCGTTAGCCCCTCTTCTTATTGAAATACGGAAAAGTGAGAACGATAAATCTTTGTCATTGTTATCGATCTTACATCCTTCAAAATTTAAAGCAATTGTGCACGCAACTCGTACAATATGTTTCTATGATGCATCAAGTACGACTTTCAGATCACCTTCTATGGCTCTTCAAATGGGAACCCTTTTAAAAAAAGCAATCAATGCAGCATATTCTTTGGAAGTTCAGAAAAAAATTGATTCGCCGATTTTAAATATTTTAAATTCTTTGAAAACATTAATAGAGGAAGACTGGGCTATGGAAGTATCCACGGAGGCTAGTCAAAATTTAAACCTAAACAGATTTAATAAACCAACCTTATTGCCGATTGCAGAAGATGTTTCTAAGATGAAAAAGTACTTAGATAATCTGATTTTGAACGCCAAAGTCAAAATAAGTGAAAACTGTAAGAGTGAAGAAGCTTACAAAAAATTGATTGAAGGTATATTTTGTAGCCTGTTATTATTTAATAAACGACGTGTAGGTGAACTTCAACGCATTTTACTCGATAATTACCAGAAGCGTCTAAATAATCAGCCTTCAGGGGATTTTGAGAAGTTACTTTCACCGGCTGAAAAAATTATTATCAAAAAACTGAAACGAATTGTAATTCGGGGTAAAAGAGGCAAAGGAGTACCAGTGTTATTCGATCAACTGACACAAGAAGGTCTAAATGTTGCCATACAACACCGAAATAATTTCTTTGAGGTTTATAACCCATATTTATTTGATTCATGCCATTCTGAGACATGTATTAGCGGATATCATGTATTTAGGAAACATGTAAGTTTGGCTCTTGGAGATTCCAACAAAACTGCTACACTTACTTCAACAAAACTACATAAGCATCTTGCAACGATTTCACAGATATTAAAAATGACTAACGAAGATTTAGAACAATTAGCTACCTTTATGGGGCATTCCACTAAAACTCATAATGAATGGTACCGATTGCCTTCTGACATATATCAGACTGCAAAAGTATAAAAAATTTTACTTCTGGCTCGGCATAGTTGTATTGATAAATACAAAGGGTGCAATCTAAATGAACCTGATATAGAAGGTGATATACTGGAAATAGAAGATGGTAAGAATTCAAAAAGGTGAAGAGGAAATACAAGGTATTGAATTAGAAAATAGTTCAGAAATTTTACAAACTGAAAAAACTAATATATGTGATGAGAGCTCACTAAAGATGCAAAAAAAGAAAAGAGTGCTCAAAAGGTGGACTTGTGAAGAAAAAAAAGTTGTAGAATCTTTTTTTAAGAAACACATTAAAAACAAAACTGCTCCGAAGAAAGTTGAAATTTTGAAGTTATGTGAATTACATCCTACACTTTTTAAAGATAGAAAATGGGACACCATAAAAGTTTATGTATGCAATCAATATTCCAAAAAACCTTATAGTAACTTATATAAAAATGCAATGTTATTTTTTTATTTTCAACTTCATTAAATATATTTTTTGTAGTACTCTCACTGTGTTTTTTCTCTTGATAATAATCTACTAAAAGTATTTTTTTAACATGAAACTGTTAAAATAAAGATAAACATATCATGTTTGGATTTGCCTTAATCTAATTTTTATTTTTCGAAGTTGCTAACTTTATGATTTAAAATAATCTTCTTTTTTTGTTTTTTTTTTTTGTAGTCAGTCATAACTTTGATTCTAATACCTTGCATGGCTCTTTAGAAATTATTTAAATATTTAATGTGGCTCCTGCAGAAGCTTTAATCTCTAACATATGGTTTAAAATTTAGTTATAGTTTTGACATTGCATTTATTCAATTTCGATGCCTTAAGTTAAAAAAAATGAAAATATATTTTTTAATGATTTAATATATTTAACACAGAAAAGAAATTAATGCAGGTCAAAAATTATTAAATATGTATATATGTATATCACATATAATGCTCATTTCACTAAATTACTATTTTTTAGAACCGCAAAGGTTAAATTTATGGCCTTAAAAACATTTCTTGCTTGAACCTCTTTAAATTCATAAAACATATATTAGCTCAGAATTTAAATGAAATGAGATAAAATCTGACAACTCTGTAGGAAGCCCAGTAATCATATTACCTTTTCACGGGATGTCATGTTGCCTAAGATATAAAATATATTAAACATGTATACACTAGAGCTCAGCTTGAGCTATAGATTTAACTGAAGCTGAGTGAACCGTTAAAAGAATGTTATTAATACAGTGTGTATATCCATGGAGTTATGGTATGCCAAGTACGGTGAGGAGTCTCAGTAGACCTACATAGATATATATATATATATATATATATATATATATATATATATATATATATATATATATTCTGAGAGGCTTTCGCCGTTATTATTGTGAAATATGCTAGGTTCCGGGTGATGACAACTGCGTCTGAATTTATTAAATACTCGACGTTTCGACTTCTGCTGTGGAGCCATTATTAAGAGGCAAAAAGGGAAAAAGAGTTTCAAGATCTAACTCTCTTAATAGTTGTCACTATCAATATACTTCTGGCCGCTGTTGAATCGACAATCTGTGGTTAGATAACAAATTAAACCGCCAAATTTCTATTTATTTCTACATAATAATCATAAAGATGTAGATTTTCGAAACAATTTACAAGCTTATCAGTTACAATATACAGAATTATTGTGCATTGTCCGCTTGAAGAAGGGGTGGAGGTGATCATTTGCAATAAATGTTACGTAGTAGTAGTACTAATTAATGTTAATATTTATATATTATTAGGTTTTATATTGTAATAAATCATGGCTACAAAGACTGATGGAATCTCTCCCTGTAGATTCTTATATTCTCATATGGAAGTTCTCTTTATCCTGAAGCCATTATCATTTATACTCTAAGAAAGGTGTACAAATTACTACACAGTGTGGAATTGATATGTGAAGTAGCTTATGGAATTAAAGCTGACGCAAGCGTGTGGGAATCCGTAACTATTTGGTTTCTTTAAAATGAACGGAGCAACTAAGTGTTTAGTAATTAACAATAATTTACAGAATTACCGGGTTCTTCAAACTGGGTAATACATTATGAGTTGTCGGAAAACTAAACATAATTTCAACTGTCTGTCACTTTAGTTATACCGGAAGTTGACTATAACTTTGTTGTACGTTTCATGCCCTTTTTGACATTAGTTGGAATCTGTCAATGGTTTCCTGACATTTTGTTTCTAAGTAGATGGTGAGATTGATGTTAGCAGTTTCGTATCGTCGTTTGGAATTTGTAGTAAACTATTCATTTTGTGTCCATGATAAATGATGTTGGGACTAACTGTTGTGTTACATCAAGAGGAAAAATTAGTGTGTTAATTTGCATCTTCCACTGGATGATAGATTCACGAAGAATGATATTTGAATTTGGATGTGTTGGGTATGACGTAAAAGGTTCTACAACATCGGAGAAAAGCAAGGTCACACAGAGTTGAAAGAATTGGGATACAAAATGCTATGTTCGATATTTCGGCTCATGCTTTAGAGAAATTACCAAGAGACAAAAAATGATGAAAAATGTAAATGAAATATAGTCTAGTTCAAACTGGGAGCCTTAATCTGCAGACCCAAGTTGTACTGGAATACTAATAAAAGAGATATTTTAGAGTCTAGATGCAACTCAAGGTCTCAGACTGACTACTCCCCAAGTCTGTTCTGATCCGGTCCGATAAACTTGCAAAAATAACAACTGATTTAAAAGTCGAATATCAGTTGAGTTATTTAGCCGAATTCTACAAAATTTAAAAAAAAAACTTATAAATATTGTAAAAAATCTAGTATTGTAATCATTTATTCTCGTCAGACTTATAAGCGAATTGGAAATTGGTATAATTATTCCTAAGAAATTCGTGAGTCTGTTTTTTGAAAGTCACACTTTCAAAATCAACCATAAATGACACATTTACAGACGAAATAATTTGTATTATACGAAAACACGAGCTGGTAAATTAAAATACTAATTAGCTCCAGGAGACTGGTTAATGATACAAAAACCTCACTTAATTTCAAAAGCAAATGTAAAATCAATTGTGTCATGCTGTAATAATGATGCATTTTGTTAAATTCGAGTCCGCTGTACCGAAAACTATGGTCAAGGAGTCATCCAATCCAAATCCCGCAAAAAAATTGCAAAACTTTATGACAAATATTTAGAATTTAAAATTTTAGGTAAAACTTGGGCTAAAAGTTCGTAAACTAGATTCCATGCGAATTAAGCGATTCGCTCAGAAAAAATACAGTTAATAGTAAATAATCAAGGAAAAAATAGATAATATTATGAAATATATTGGAAATACTGTAAAAATTCCGATAATTTCTGGATTTATTGAATTTGCGCTCATTAAAAAAAAGCACTCTTAGCAAAAATCTAAGATATTAAGAAAAATAATATTCATTTCATCATTGATTAGAATTTTTGTAATTATTAGTAAATAATTATTTAACCAATAAACGTAAAAAATGAAAACCAGAATTTTCATATAGTTTTTAGTAAAAGGAAAAGGGTAGGCTATCGACAAGAAACTCATCTATATTCCCAACTGGTGACTGATCTACTTCAAAGAGACGCCTCTGCGGACTCCAGCGTTAGTTTATCTCCCGGTACTAGAAGTGGGAAACCATTGCCCCATGTTTCATTGAGCTATCCAAACACACTTTCTTTTAGTACGGTACCCAAAACTATACACCCCGATGTAAGGTCAGCATGGTGTATTAAGATCAAATCCCCCCTATCATTTGCTCATTACAACTAAAACACGTCCAAGTCCCTAGCAGCTTGTGCCTTCCCGATTATGTTGGCAATTGCATAAAGAAAAAGGCATGTCGGGTTAAGAAAAACACTGGGTTTGACCTAGCTACCCAAATTACACTCCGGCAAAGAAATTGACACTCTTTTTCTCAACATATAACTGTAAGATGATCTAATACAGTTAGAAGTTGAACGAAAAATTCTAAAATTACATGTCTACGCGAAGTATGCAGAAGAGGAGAAGGTATCACAAAACTCATAAGGCCATATGCTATTTCAAATAGAACAAACGGCGAAAATAAATGGAAAAGGCTCTCAAATACACAGAAGATTACCCTGCAACATCATTGAGTAGGTTGGGATATCATATAAAATAGCATATAGTACAATGCAACTACAGAGATCTATGCATCTATATCTTCTTACAGACCTATGCTCTAATTAGTGAACACGATGACGAACAAATAGAAATGTTCTTCGAATAACTTCAACAGATACTACAAAATAGCTACTTCAACTACACACTAACTGGAGACTTTAATAGCGTGGTACTTGACTAGATCAAAAAGGAAAAGACAGTGGGTGATTATGGGATCGATACACCTACTGACAGAGGAGAAATAGTATCAATCTTCTTAGAAACGAACAAGATATGAGCCAGTCTAGAAGATAATAAAAGCGTGTTAGATTTTATCCCCATCAATCGAGTGAATAGTGGGAGTGATGGTCAGAGCAAGGCTAACAATACAGAAATCTGGGACTAATTACAACAGACAATAACATATTGATAGAAAGAAACTTTTAGACAACCAGTATACAAGAGAGCAATAACAACAAAAGGACACAAATTAACATTGATGAACAAGCAGAATTAAATATCTCCTACAAGAAAATAAGTGATAAAATTAAATTACTATTGGATAAAAGAACAAATAAAAAAGCGTTATGGAATGGCCTGAGCTCAATTAAACAATAATAAAACAACTAGAACAAAATAAAGGTCCCGAAATCTTCAAATGAAATTATGTGTAGGAAGAAGCGAAATGACAAAAATTAAGAAAACGAACGGAAACTTGATAACAAGAGAAGTGGAACAGTGTTACACAAACTATATCAAGCAAAAAAAACAACCACATTAACAACAACAAACGAGTAAAATAATTATACAAAACCCAGGATCGGAAGAGATACCACAAACCAGAGCCAAGTGAGACAAGCCTTTAAGAAGATAAAAAAGAACACACACCTGAACCTAACGACGTTCTATCAGAAATACTTCAAGAAAGGAGTATATTTCTGCTAAAGGAACTGGCCAATCTCTATAATGGTTGCCTGGAAGCAGAAGTCGACTAATACAAAAGAAAACAGATGCGTCTCAAGTTTATAAATTGTTCATGTGAATAATAGCAGACAGAATTACATCAAAAATGTTATTCAACTTTTAGAACAAGCT
Organism: Octodonta nipae; assembly: GCA_034190945.1. Taxonomy (NCBI): domain Eukaryota; kingdom Metazoa; phylum Arthropoda; class Insecta; order Coleoptera; family Chrysomelidae; genus Octodonta; species Octodonta nipae. The sequence continues at coordinate 56,087,407 of CM067221.1, read as the reverse complement.
GGTTTCAGCACATTTGACCATCTAAAAACTGTTAAAATACTGATTGGAAATATAATGTATATAAACTAGAGATCGATGTAAATAATAACACACAAATTCTCAAAAACATAGCGAGCTCAAAAGAAATTCGTGGATAAGCCATGAAACCAAATTAGGTAACCTTCTGTCTGGCCCATGCACCAAACCAAAAATGGAATGGGCAGAACACATAGTCTGAAAAATAGACGACAGATTGACCAAACGTAATCCCGAATAGAAACTAAGACTAGGACGTAGATTTATCGACAGACCTAACACCAGATGGACTGATGACATCAAACAAAAAGTCGAAATTAACTGAATCAGAGAAAGTACTGTACAGAGAATGGAGGCGCGAAAAGGGGAAGTCCTACATCCAACAGTGGATAGAAATTTCTTGTTCGTGATAAGAAAACGACGTAACCGGGCTATTGAGAAACAAATAAATTATATTTGAGTGAAAAATCACAGCATTAATTTTTTAGAGGTGAACTTTATTTGACAATTATCCGTGTTTTTACAATAATTTTCAATTATTTTGCCTGTTCCTGCAAACAAAGAAGTATTTAAAAATTGTTAATAGAGAACCAAGTGTAGTAAGGCAATTTCGAAAAAATGCTTGGATAATTCGTACAAAAATTCTTCATCACAGTTATTCTGAGATAAAGGGATGTCTACAAAATGATCAAAAATGATCACCTACTATTTCCTGTATATAAATGATGTTTTCTATATTGTGTGATACTTATCTGTGTTTGGAGACGTTTCAACTCTGGAGTCCATGTCCACAAACATAGATAAGTCTCACAAAAATACATTTTTTTTAATTAAAAATTAACTTCAAAAAAAGTAGCTTAACTAAAAAGTTGAACAGCGAAGTTGCGAAGTACAACTTATAAATGTACTCCCCAAATTTTTATCACTTTAGCTTGGCACCGACTTAAATTATTTCCTGCTTTTTAGTTAACTTACTTTTTTGAAGTCGGTTTTTGTGCTTTTTTTAAATGTATTTATTTTACAATTTTTAGTGATTTAATGACTTAATTCAATGCAGTTTTCTAATCTAATTAACTTTTTCGATATTGCTTAAAATAAGATATTTTACTTTTAAGCAACATTTATTAGTTTGACCAAACTCGTTTACTGTTGAATAAAATAACTTGTTTTCTAAACATGTATGTGTATTAAGAAAGTATTGCATATGATTTCAACTTAGGTAGATCAACTATATTGCAGACGATTTGAGTATCATCATTTTTTATGTCTGTAAATTATATTGAAATTCATTTAATATTCTTTTTCCGCGGATTCTTTTAATAAATCATTATGCAGTTTTAAGTGATGTAGCATAGTAGGATGCAGTTTTCAATTGTAATAAACTTTGAGTTATTATAAAAGATAAAGGTAATTAACTTAAACAAAATTTGTATTCTTGGTCAACCCTAGTATACAATGGGAAAAAGTGACATGAATATTTATTATACAATTTTTAGTGATATGGCATAATTAGATGCATTTTATAATTCTAAGTACTCCTGTTTGATAAGAATTTTAGATATTATCAAAAATAAAGGTATTTTATTTTTAAGCAAAATTCATATTTGCTGACAGACCTCGTATACAGTTGAAAAAGTCACATGTAGTGATGACAGTATACGTTTCTGACTACGCAAAATTTTTTATGAATCCAACTGATGAAGACCCACTGTATATAGACACCAACTGAGAACCTCTACCTTGAAGTTGATTAACTGACATTAATTATAAAGGAAAGGAAATTATATAGTTGGAAAAGTTACATAAATACTTATTATACAGTTTTTAGTGCAATGACATAATTAGATGCAGTTTTTAATTCTAATTACTTCTATTTGATAAGAATTTTGGATATTAAGGAAAATAGAGGTACACTTTTAAGTAAAATTCCTATTTGCTGACAAACCTCGTCTACTGTTAAAAAAGTGACATGTAATGATGACAGAATACGTTTTAGTCCACGCAAATCTGTTTATGAAGAATAACTTTTTCTCTTAAAATTATTAATAAAAAAATTTGTTTAATTGAAAATTTTTACCTTCAAATTGATTAACTGACATTTATTTTGATTAATCCAATTTCTTTTCAATTTATTAGACTAGTTCCGAACAGAAACATTTCCATATTTTAATACCAGTACATCCACCAAAACCACCATATAAGAAAATCAGTAAACTTTTTTACGATTTTTTAAAAATATTATTATTGAAAACAAATATGGGACACTTCAGAACCTCCTTCTTTCCGAAGTTGGTTAACAAAATATTATTTACATACAGGAATACTGGTTGATCATTTTGTAGACATTTCTCTCAGAATAACTGTGACGAAGAACTTCTGTATGGACTGTTAGTAACCCGTCCAATTTTGAAAAATGGCCTTACTACACTTAGTACTCCATTTACTATTTTCAAACACTTATGTGTTGCAGGAAAAAAAACTGAGGAGAGGAACCCTTAATCAACAGGTAAAAGAAACCTCCTCAACATTTTTTGGAAATTACAACTTGGAAATATCACTTCATTAACATATAACTAATTCAACGGATTATTTTTTATTGGCATTTCTAAAGCGTTCTTAAAAAAAGTCATCAGTTAATTACAAAGTATAAAAGTGCATTGCTCAAGAAATTTCTAATGTTTTTGTAGCACAATTTTCAAAACCGTAAGTTTAGCAGATTGTTTTTCGAACTTTTTTGAAAAAAAAAATGAAATAGGAAAGAATGTTAATATAAAATCAAATAGTCTTTTAAAAAGACAACCCAGTAAAAAAATCCTTATTATGAAGAAGAAATTTCTTTGTGAAGAGTATTTCTGACATTTTTTATTTAGAATGATATGTTCATTGTCATCTATAAATAAAATGAAAAACGGGATCAAATATTCAAAACATGTTACAAAGACACAGTTATTTATAAAGTAGTGTTTTGCGAAATCTTTCGAAATACTTTTATTTCTTCGTCAGTCTTTTAAAGCAGACCAAATTCATAATTACTGTAAATGTGATTATAGTTTGACTGATTTGTACGATATTATAATAATTTAATATATGCAATAGAAATGTATTGAAAATTGATTATTATTCGAGACAGTAATAATATTATTAAATTGGATTGAATCCAACAAGTTCTGATAGATATATAAATTATTATTCTCATCAGAAAATGAAAATCAAATATAACCTAATTAGAACTATGAAACAAAGCATTTACAAAATTAGTCACCCAACTTTTATAAAGAAAAACCTAAAATTATTATATAACATCTTTTTAAAGATCCCCTACCCTCCTCAGTTATTCAACAAAATTCTATTTAATAATACTAATTACAGAGAAAGAGCATTCAGTTCTAAGAAACATATCTACTAACATCTCCAATATCCACTGGAACAGAATATCTCATCAATAACATTATATCTACATGAGCAACATATATATATATATATATATATATATATATATATATATATATATATATATATAAGTAAAAATAATTCCTAGGAATCCTTTAGGGTTAATAATGTTCCAGGCCAAAAGACCTTATACGGCGATAAACCTTTTGGGCACTTACAAGATGGCCTTGTTCTCCTAACTACTCATCAGCCAAATTTTCAGTTGTCGGTCTATAAAAGCCATAAGTCCTAGACGTCGATCTTTAATTTCATTTGTGCTCCTTTGACGTTCGATGGCTACTCTTCTACGATTTTGGGTACAAATCATGCTCATAACAGTAGTTGGATATCTGTTTTGTGCGGTTAGTGATTTCTCGAAATGAAATATGCGCCTCCGGTAACCAATAATTCGATCTCTTTCAAATTCATTTAGCTACGCAATTTAACACTAGTAAACATCGATTTTGGATCCCAACAAACAGTTTGTTTTTTTGGTAAATAAAACATGCAAAAAACTACTACAATATTAATTGATAAAAAAGTATCAATGAGAAAATATTCACCAAACTTCACCAAATTTTTATTCATCCTTACTCATCATTTACTCCTTACTATAGCATCTATGTTTTACCAAAACAATATTAAATTTAAACATCTCCTTCTGGGTGTTAGGATTTCTTTGTCAGTGAAAATAATTTAAAAAAGAAGAAGGCAAATCTAATTAACTAGTTATATCATTGCAATAATGTCACAGTTTCAGTTTCAAATTTAATGTTTATTATAATTTGGATTTAATTTCATTAAGAAGGTGAGATTCGGACCTTTAAAGTTTGGATTTATAAATATACAGTCTTTCGTTCACAAGTGCAATAAACAATACAAATAGTTTTCATATTTTCAGATAGACAAACTCACAAATCGAAACAAAAGCGGGATGAAAAATCACAATTTATCATGAATTTTCAATTATGATGAAAATCTCGTGAAATACTAAATAAAACAGGCAACATGTCAGATTATTGTCACATAATCAAAATTTAATTTTTGATTCAACTACATTATCAATCCTTGAATAACATATGCACTCTCAACATACAATTTTGTTAGAGATTTGATTTGGATTGTTTTGTAATACGTAAGGTGCTTGAAGGCAATCGGATTTGCATTATATTGTTTTAAATTACATTTACAATTATGTAATCTCTTCAGTTTCCAATAAACTTGTTTTGAAAAATGTATTCTTGTTGTATAATCCAAAATTTTTCTAGTTAATAAAAACGAACTGGGAGTGGGGCTGCATAATGAAGAGGTTGGGTAAAATGGCTCAACAAAGAAATTATTGTCAAGAATTGTTATTATTTTTCTAACAGTCTTCGGCAAATTCATCTGTTATATAAAATAATTTAATTTTATAATTTATTCATGGAGCCTGATTCTGACCGTTTAAAACATTACTGTATTATAAATATAAATGTATAAAGATATAATAAAATCAATAAAAGAAAACCAAAAAAATTAATAGTGGAAAAACTAACACAATATACCAAAGTATTTTAGAGGACTGATTTTGTTAACTTTAATACTGTAAAGAGCATTACTACATAAAATAAGTTCCAAAATATGATTTACATCAAAATATTAATATACTTAGAACTAATAAAAATATAATTTGTTTTATTAACTTAAAGTACAAAAATTTTAAGCTCAAATGGATATTTTATATTTAATAGAAAGTTTGCACATCGAAATTGTGTATTCCAATATTTCAACAACCGAAGGGCAAACAAAACAACTGTCAAAAAACAACGTTTAGTTTTTAATTTAAATTCGCAGTCCATCGGTAGTATACGTTAACTGCATTCAGACTTTTTGTTTTGAACCCCTTTCTTATTTCTAGAATGAGGTGAAATAAATTACTTATTAAAATTTATATAGGTATATGCAATTATCTAATGAATAGAGAAGTTTTACCTTGAGTCAAAAAATAAGGATCAGTCATGTTTTTATAGGGTGGACCTAGGTAGGAGCCTAATGCGCCCATCACGTGTATATATCCATTGTCAGCATGTGGAAAACCTTGAACAACTCCAGACGGTACCATATTCGACTGGAAAAAACTATATCCCGTCTTTTCAATTGAAGACCGTTTATCCAATATTTTCGGTATCTGGAACACTTTTTCCCGACTGATACAATCTAAACTTTGTTCTTGTTCATTTTTTTGCCGATATAAAATATCCTCTATCAAGAACGATGTACGATTTTGGGCTAATTTTGTATCGTTCAGATAATCTTTTTGGAAATCACTCATATTGCCACTCCGAAACCGAACTCTAAACTTGCGTTTAACCAAGCTATCTCGTCTTGCTCAATTGTTAGCAAACAATCGCTATCTGTCGGGCTTTTACTCGTCGCCTGCTTGATTTGACACAGAAGAGATCCGCCTACTATGTGATTTCAACCCTTAAATGGGGGAAGAAAGTTTTGATGACGAACACAGGGGTTAAACGACAAGGGTTGATTCGGCAGAGGATGAGATTTATTAAGAGATAATTGTGTTTCTCCTAAGTTAATTTGTCGAGTATTACCTATTGTCGAATAAGAGGGGTAGCGGGTGTAATATAAGGGTGAGCGTTGGTGCTATATAAATTCCCTTTGATGATGAATAGGAATTTGATTCATTAGAAATGGTTTGATTCACCTTTCCAGTATAGAGAGTTTCAATAATAACGTGTAGCACCGTCGTTTTTGATCGGATTAAATTAATATACTCTTTCGGTTTTAAGCATTGAATGTTATTTAGTTTTTATATTTCACTAATAAATTGTAACGCCAATTCAATTATTATCATGTGTTATTTATTTGATAATATTTCATGATTCTTAGCTGTGTTGAAATTTTCGATATAATTTCTTATTTATAGTGGTTATGCAAATACACTTCACGGGGTAGTGTAATGCAAGCTTTTTTTGCTTCGTAATATGTGGAATAATTATGCCTTATCAATTTATATTCCTTGATTCTACTGCTAAAGTTCTTTCCAACCTTCTCAAAAGCTATTTAGAATAATAACTTCTTTTCCGTCTTTATGAAACTCTTAGGTGACATATCAAAAAAAAACTTTATTGATATGTTTTCTACTGTGCTCTCATCTGGTACAATTTTAATAAAAAGGAGTGTTGTTAGAATACAAAAATAAATTGACCGATTTAAGCGCGAGTTCATTAATTTCATTAACAAATAAACGCAACCACAGAGATCTTTTTCATAAAGAACCTGCTTAATTGTAATAATAGCTATCATAATCTGATCTGCTGAACGGTTAGAAAGGAAGGGCTCGAAGAGTAACCTAAGATTTTTAATAAGTATTACTCTTTTGGTTAACAAGTCTGCAAACTAGCTACTGATTAATATGTTTACGTAGATCGTTGCGTTAGGGAAAAGCAGATTTACAAAAGATTTTAATGAAGATGATATTTTATATTTATTTATTTCTTTATAATAATACATTTTATGTAGGAGAAATATCTACGCCATTAAACTTATGAAAAATTTAACATAAAAACTGTATAAAGAAACGACAATTCTAAAATTTTTTCTATGCAACAATACTAGACAAAGAAGAACACAACATCATTAAAACAGTCTACGTGGTTGGATTAAATGAAGAGGATTGCACGGCTTTACCTCAGATAATTAAGGATGACAACATTATTTTGCGGTAGCTTTTCTTTTATAAACTAATGGGACACTCAAACAAGAGAATTCTCTCATCTCACTTTTGGCAAATGTACTATCTTATAACAAAAATACCCAACATATTACGTCCAACTTGAAGCAGATCTTAGGATTCTTTCGGTACTCTGTATAGCTAAAAACAATTTCATTCATTTATGTCATTATAAAACTGTCATACTTACATTAGATTTCAAATTTATATTTTATTGAAATTCTATTTCATAACCATATCTTAAAACGTTCGGATATTTATATTTCCTGAAAAACCCATAAACACAAACTTTCTACAAATATTTGAAAATTTAAATGTTAATATATGTATATCATAAAATAATTACCAATCTCCCAGGGTCTTTTTAATTATATGGATTTTTATTCATTTCCAGTCGATTCATTTTCAAAAATAAATTATTATTTCCCATATTACGGGATTGGTTTTGGCACAAGTTTCAAGGGGTCAGGCTTTGTATTGTTATGATCTGATTAGGCAAGAAAAAATCTATCTTGAATTTCAGAGCGTTATCTCCACATAATTAGTTTTATTGGACTTTTTGAGGCTCTTGTTCAAATGGAAACCTCTACTTCTGACATCAAAAATAAAAATACAGAGAAATTTTGCATTCAGATACTGTCCTGAGTTATCTTTCTTCTTTTACTTTAAAGATGGTAAAACAGCGTTTAAATTCCGTGGTATAAGAGTTTGTATCCATTGTTAATGTTGAAGACAAATAAGTTCTCATGTAGATCTATTACTTTGCGAAGAATAGAAACATATTTTTTTTTACTTCAGAAATTGATAGATGTATTTGTCTATACATTGCAATGTACTTTCAGTATTATTCAGGAATAAAAAATCCGATTTTGTGCTTCGTGTTTTTTTTGGTTTGAGATTTCCAGGGTCAAAGGTCAATCAGGATTATATTTGAATGACAAATTTTCCGCTCATTTAGTTAGTTAGGTAAAGATCAAATCGAAAAGTCAGGGAAAATCCCAAAATTTTATATTTATTATTTTCCCAAGAAATGCATTCCTGACAAGTAACTTTGGTATTACCATATTATCTGAACACCTGTTATGTAAAAATGTATATTGAATATGGAGATATTGAGGACGACAACAACAATATATACGGTTTAATATTTTATGGCGAAGTAAATTTCGACTTCTAGGAGTTTCAGGAAGAACTAGCTCACAGAGAATTCAAATCGGGAGTCGTACAGTGTAAAACGCCGTTTTCCTGTATTTTTTAGGATAGAATGTCACGAAAGTATTCGTAGGTTAACTAAAGCCTATTAAAGAAATTATAATACTGTCGAGATTTTTCAATCCACTGAACGCAATATATTATTTCCAGTCCAGATATATTATTTCTAGTCCAGAACCATCTTCAGCTGCGCTTCCCTCAACTGTTTGACATCTCGAATAATTAGGTATTTGCATAGGTTTTAGAAGTACCTACTACTATTACGTATACCTAATGATAAATGGAAATTATATGCAGCAATTTATCTACAGTTATTTTTTTATGTGAGAACAGGAAGGCGCACAACTATTAATCGGAAGAGCAAACTCTCTTTGTTAAACAAATATTGCACAATTAAAAAAAAGGCTTTAACCAATCGATCTCAATTTTAAATATGGCACAAATGTAAGAATATCACACAAGTCTACTGAAAATAATTTATTTTACACGAAATCACGAGATGGTAAATCAGTTGTTTTACCTCCAAAACTAATATACAAATAAACTCTAGTTTAAAAAAACTAAAAAAAACTCGCTTTAATAATAAATTGACCTGAAAAGTAGGAAATAATTTTTAATTATGAAGAGTTTGCGTTACAGCAATAGAATGTCCAACAATCATTTATGATTAATTAATTTGGAATAAGATTAAAATAAAAATTAAATTATTAACTAATTAATTCAATTTATAGTAAAAAAACGTGAAGTTCTTGATGTTAAATGCTGCAATTATTTGATTGGTAACTGTTTACACAAATAGGTTTAACATGAAAATATGTTAAATTGCACCCACGCTCTTTTACTATGAATTCAATTATTTAGTTAATATTTAATATTTATTTTAGTCTGATTCGAAATTAATCCTAATTAATTGTTGGACTACTGCTGTAACACACACTCTTCATAATTAAAAAATATTTCCTACTTTGTAATTCTGTTTACTATTAAAGCCTGTTTTTTAGTTTTCTTAAATAATATTTTATTTCCTTAATTTTTACTCTCAAAACGACATCAATAGTATTTATAACCAAGAGCCCCGATGTGTGGCAATGATACAAAATTTATTTCATTGATATTTATGTAACCTATCCATTTCACCTAACGCCTCACTATTTCATGGAAGTTTCTGTGTCAACTTTGAGCAGCCAAGTATTTCTATTTGAATACCATTTAGTGACCTTACGCGACTTAGGGCCACATCAGCCTGTGCGAAGGCGACAGCGGACACCCCAGATAAATAAGGAGATTTTGAGTATGGTGGATGCTCAACTAAGGATTGATAGCAGCATTCATCTTTCAGGTACCATAGCTATATTTTGCTGGAAACTGTATGGATATACTTTATTTACATGTGTACCGTCTTAATCAAAACCGATAAGGGCTGATGATATGTCTGGATCATATACTTGATCATGGCGCAAATGCGACCAGATAATTCAGTGATAATAATTTACTAATAATACCTTTGGAAGATCTCCTGTCTCATTTATGTAATAATGTAAATAATATGTTTAACAGAGTCTACATTTTGTAACCTAAATTTCGTGTTGCATCATTAAGTTGAATAAGCTGATTTATTGTAAGATGCTGAAATGACAATTCTCCAACTCTCAAGGCGTTCAATATATTAGTGAATGTCGTGTCTCCTTGTTTGGTGCAAGTTTGGCTTCAGTTCAAACAGCTTGAAGAGTGCCATAAATGTGTAACAGGCCTCATATGCTCTAGTTGATGTCCTCTCACAGGGGGTAATTGCATTAAATCACCGAATATTTTTTGGAGTATTTTTTTTTCAAATTGTTCAAATTAAATTTTTTAATTTACAGGTTCGTTTTGATTTCAAGGGTCTCAATCCATTTTTTTTTTCATTTTGCAAGTTTATTTATTTTTTCAAATAAAACTTAGAAACGGTCCATTATAACGTTTGTCTTAATTATTCAAATATTAACCAGCAACTAATTTTGATATTTTCTTTTTATCCTGATGAACCTGATCATGATATAAAAAAGTTATGTAATAAATGTGTTATCATCGACCCTTGACACGTGTGCAAATTTGCAAGTTATTCAGACTTCTTAATGTTGGTGAAAATCAGATTCATTTGAAATCCTATTTCATATTTAATATACTAAGATTAAATAACATGTAGACCGAAATGTTAAACAAAGTATTTATTTTGAGAATTTTATTAAAAAAAGATTCTTCTGCTGAGTTGCGATTATAAACATTGAAATCAAATCCTGCATTTTTTATTAGTTGTTATCAACATACAATGAAAGCTCAATGGTTTCAAATTATATATTTATAATAATTAAAGGAAGTAACCACTATCAATATAATTCTAAATAATATTATGCCAAGATAAATTAAATGACAAATTATTATATTGTCCAAATATAAAAAAACAAACTCTCAATATGACACTTCAAAGCTCTATCAAGGTCAAATTGATTTCTTTAAGATTTTTACAAAAACTTCTAGTTTTATTATAGATTCGTAAACAGTTAAAAATCTATTATAAACCACATAGCCAAGGTCTTTACAAGATCAATGTCAAGGAATGGACATTCCTGGTGTGACCAATTATCTCAGTGTTTTTAGAGAAGCGTTTTGACCGAGTAATTATTGCAAAACGAAACCTATACCTTGATATTACCTTCAAGGCCAAATTCAAGGCTGTCCTCGATTAGCCAGTGAGAAATCCTAAAAAAATCAATTTGATGTTAGTATTTTGTTAAAAGTCGTGGTAAAGGTTAAACCCAGTAGCTTGTTACATATCCAGGTAAAAATCCTAAACTTTACTTAGAGTAATAATGTTTCTAAAAAGGCAAACTCTACTTAACCTCAATTTCACCTTCGCTTTCAATCAAGTTCAAATTAAAAAAATAGTTAAGTTTCCCTGCTCTTTTCATTTTTCGTAGATGGACGCAAAGTCACAGAAGAAATAAAAACAACTAAATACAAGACAAGAGAAGAAGATACAAAGGAAGGATTGTCTGTTTGACCCTGAAGAGAAGATCATGATAGCTTTGAGACCCAGTATAAAGGAAGACGTAGGTACTACACAAAGACAATTAAGAATAAATATATTTTAAAAATATGTATTGCATTTATAAGTGTGATATATAGATTTTCAAATGTGTCGTATTTATTATTTACAGAACCACGATATCGTTAGCATTCTTCCAGAAAAACAAAAACCAAAACTCCTGTAATTCAATATAGACCCAGAAGAGAAGATCCTAACTATTATCAATACCTGCATAAGAAATATTGTAAGGAAGACAGTTAAGAATAAATATATTTTAAAAATATGTATTCATTTAAACTTCAGGTGTTGGTTTATTGGAAAGACACTCGGACACGCCGGTTTTTTTTTGGGCTGCGGTTTTTGTGATGATAAACTCATTTATATAGGGTGGGCCAGAAATAAATTGCGACCATCAACTTCATTTTTTCAAATGCAAACATTTCTTTTATATTCTAGTTCTGAATTCTGCATTGAATTCTAAGTATTTTTCATATACAATGTCCGAAAATTAGCAGTTATTAAAAAAATACATTTATTTCAAAATTGAAGAAAAAAAAACATTAACATATCAAATTAAATGTTCAAATTGTTGACCATTAACTTCCTGACAATACCTAATACGGTTTTCAAATTCTCGTTTGTGGCAGGATTCGTTGTATTTCAGCCCTAATTCTGTTCTTTAATTTCTCGATATTTTCCGGCTTATTGAAGTAGACTTTCAATTTTACGTAACCCCAAAGATAAAAATCTAACTTAGATCTGGAGACCTAGCTGGTCAATCGATATTACCTCTACTTCCGATCCATCTATTTGGGATAATATAGTCAACATAATCTCGCACTGTTCGCGGTTGAAACCATACCGAATTTGCCAGTATATTGGGGTTTTCACCATTCGGGTAAAGTTCTGTTAAACAGGATATTATGTCATTTTGTAATAGGTGTAAATACTTTTCCGAGTTAAGTGTTCCCTCAATAAAAAAAGAACCCACAATTGAAGTAGGTACCCACAATTCCGGCACACACGTTGACTTTCTTGGAAAACTGTGTATGGCTTTCCATAATACAATGTGGGTTTTCTGATGCTCAATATCGAAAATTTTGCCTGTTTACTGAACCATTTAAACAAAATGTTGCCTCGTGGGGGAAAACTATCTTACTTGAAAAGTGCGTGTTGGCATTGCATTGCATCACTATTTCGCAAAATTCTACTCTCCGGTCCAACTCATCTTCAGTAAGTTCCTGAACAAAATGAACTTTGTATGGGTGCCATTTTAGACCAGAAGATTTACTTATTGACTGTTCTGCGGCCATTTGTCTAGTGGATTTATGAGGATTTTCTTGTAAATCGAGCAAAACATTTAATTGTGTATCTTCTGTGGATGTTTGGTTTTGTAATTTTCTCTTACGTGGTCAAACTGTATAAACTTTTTTTCAACTTTATTAACTACCGATTGTGTAATAAGCTTACCGCTCCGGGTACTTCATATTAAGCAATGACCAGACTTCAGCTTGTGTTCGAGTTCTGTCGCCATATCCTACCATCGCCAAAATTTCTATTCGCAGCTTTGCAGTTAAACGCACCATACTTTGCAACTTTGCAACTTCACTTGACAACTACTTATTAGAAGTATAGTACAGTATAGTATAGTATAGTATAGTATAGTACAGTTTCTATGGAAATAAACAAGTCTTAAAAACTCCAGCATTAAAAAAAGGTTTCTATTCATGTGACTAAAATACCGCCAATAATCATAAAAACCAGATCTAAATAAATAGGTTCAAACCAACAATCACATTTTTACCGTTGTTTTCTTAACTTTAGAAAGAAATGTAATTTTTTTAATAACTGTTAATTTTCGGTATAGGACATTGTACATGAAAAATACTTAGAATTCAATGCAGAATTCAAAAATAAAATAAAAAACAAATGTTTCCATTTGAAAAAATAATGTTGATGGTCGAAATTTATTTCTGGCCCACCCTGTATAAATGAGTTTATCATAACAAAAACCGCAGTCCAAAAAAAATCGACGTGTCCCAACGTTTTTCCAAATAGAAAAACACCTGCATTTTAAAGAAACTTGTTCCAACCCACGCGTCCTCACTCTATAATGCAGTGTAAATTGTCGAATATAGGTAGGTATTATAGGCAGTCTTCAGAAAGTACAATGAAAGAATAGTTTTGATTTTAAATCTAAAATGTTGCCTATTTCTGTTTCAAATACTACCTAACGGTTTACAAACCTAATAATGAAAACAATTATTTTAAATTGTTTTTTTGCCTTTTAGAAAAATAATGATTTTCACATTAAATGGTTATGCATTTATAAGTGTGATATATAGATTTTCAAATGTGTCAGTACCTGCATAAGAAATATTGTAAGGAAGGCAGTTAAGAATAAATATATTTTTAAAATATATCTTCAGTTTATTTCTCTGTGTTTTTCATTAATATTTAAAGAACTTTTTTCTGTTATTTTATATTTAGAAACTCACATGAAGGAGATGTAACATTAATTGAGAAAGTATTTTTGACTTTTATTATGAAGTAAATAAAATAAAAAAAGTATTCAAACTACAGTTTAACTAAGTAAGTCTGTTTCTTCTCAAATATCAGCGGTTTACAAACATAAAGAAAACTACATTATTTTCAGTTCATGATTTTTTAAATTTACTTTAGACTTTTCGAACAGTAGTGACTTTCGCATTCGATAATTGGGCAGTTGTATCTCATGAGTGTGATATATATATATATATATATATATATATATATATATATATATATATATATATATATGTTTTTAATGTTCAACATGGGTTTCAAGTCAATAAGACTGCAATATAGATACATCACTAAAAGCTGCTTTTCAGATTTCTCGAACCCATTCTGCACAGAATATACCCATTTGCACAAATCCCCACTAGCAGTCAGTATATAAAAAACCTCTTAGCTATCCGTCTGATGCCATCTATATATCTGTATATTCCATCCGAAGGAACTATATCAACCCCATTAAGGTGCGTTAAACCTGGAGATTACGTTGTCACGGAAACGGAGGTGGGGCAAGCTGAATCCAACCAATCGTACCACAACATCCGTTCAATTGTTAACCCCTGGATGCAAACTCCACCCTTGGCTGCATTGTATACTGATCGGGGCATACATTCTGGCCAAATTGCCCATTTAGCGACAATATGCGGTATATATTAGTGGAAAGTAGTTTAGAGTTTGCTATCTGGATTATATAGTCCGGGCAAATTGTGAGTATTTACTCAAAAGTAATTGTTCGACAATTGAAAATTTCTGAAATGAAACCCAGAAAGAGAGTGCATTGTTTTAGAATAGATATGTTAACATTATTACTTCTCCAGTTGTGAACCGCTTTGAATAATATTTTTTTTTGTTTAATATAGGTACCTAGTATACATCCGGATTGGTGAAACTTCAAATTTTAGAAAAGAATTCTATTCGTAAAAGGATGAAAGGACCAGGCACCTTTCTTATGAAAAAATGGACCTCCTACAAATTGTTTGAAATTTTGGTATGTTGTAAAAGTTGATGTTCTGACCAAAAGAGTCCCTCGGCCCAAACATATTCTATGACTAGTTTTCGAGATACAGGGTGTTAAACATCGAAAATGCCGCATTTTATATATCAGATTTCTCATGATATACGAGTTTTATTTCCAGTTATTGGAGAAATTATGATTTGTACTTTATTGGACATACATATTTCACATAACTATTGCCATAAATATTGTTCGATTACAGGGTATTTCAAAAATACGTAACATGTGCTTTAAGAAAAATCATGTTTTTATTACAAATTTGAAAACATAAGATGTTATTGCACAATTAATATCTCGTTAAAGTAATAATTTCTTGGATATGCTTCTTATAATATACAGCCATAAATATGGCCAGAGAAGGCATGTATTATTTTTTCCTATTAATGAGTCACCCTGTACGAACCATTCATGCTGCAATTTTAATAAGACGATAAACAACAGAATGTTAAACTCATTGAAAAAACTAAACATATTGAAAAAAGGTAGTTTTTCATACTACCCTGTAGTTTTAAATTCTCCCCGTCAACTTTGTATGTTATTACATTTTTCCGTTAATAGATGTTTAGTTTTAACTGAGCAGAATATTATTAAAATTGTATTACTAGTTTTCGAGATATAGGGTGTTAAACATTTTAAATGTCACCTTTATCTTTTCAGATTTTTCATAATAGATGTGTTTATTGTAGAAAACGTTGGTTTGTACCTTGTTTGACTTAAATATTGCACAACACAATATTTTTTTATTACCGGGTGTTTCCTATATACCTGTTTTTTAGAAAACTCATTTCTTATTATAACGTTGAGTAGATAAGAAGATCTAATTCCATATTTAATGTATTGTTAAAAAAAATAATTTGGACGTGTTCATACATTATACAGTGTGAGTCGTAAATATTCAGAGGCAATTTTTGAAATTTATAGCTTTTAAAATTGACGGTTCATATCCTCCCATAGGTTTTCCTCAATCTGAGCAAATTGTTTAAAAACCAAATAGATTGTTCTGACATTTTACATAAATTACCTCTGCATGTTCCTCTACCAAGCTCGCGTACTGATAGTACATTTTATTTACCAAAACCAAGAACTAATATTTTAAACTTTTCATCTCTCTGTTTTATGTGCGAAAGTTGTAACTTTGTAAAATTAGACATTTATATTTTCTCCATAAGTGTATTAAAAAAATAATCACCTTTTCTATTAATCTGGTTGATAATGTTTAGTAACGAATTGTCCTTATTTTTTATATTTCTATGTTTGGTAATTGGTCTGTTGGATAGTGTAATAATAAATAAAAATAAAATAAAACATTGTTAAAGTGGGCACCTATTATTTTTTCCATTAAAGAGTAACCTTGTATAAACCTTGCTCCTAGAATTTTTATAATAAATTATACAAATCTGCTACTCATCAAACTAAATTCTACAGGTTTGCAAAAATTGTACAAATTAAGATATTGTAGTTTATACAGGGTTACTTATTAATGGTAAAAATGGTATATGCCCACTGTAGATATATTTACGATTCACACTGTATAATATTCCTATGAACACGTCCAAGAACTCATTTCTTATTAATTGTGCGATTATATCTTATGTATTCATAGTTGTAATAAAAATATGAGTTTTCTGAAATGTACTATAGCAGGGATGACTAACACGGGGCTTGCGGCCGCTTGTGACTTAAAGTTAAATAATATGAATATAGCAGGTCCATTTATATTAGTAGTCACTGAATTCAAATTTTTTCAACTTTCAAATTTTTAATTCATAATAGCATTTCGGAAAAGCAAACGGAAAAACGGAAAGTTGCGGATGAGCATTTCCAAGAAGAGTGGAAATTTGATTATTTTTTACTTTTGTCAAAGACTATATATATGCTCAGAGGCTTTGTCCACATTAAAAGAATATTACATAAAAAGGCATTACGATACAAAACATTAACAACAATATAAAAACTTAAGATGGATAAGTTTAATCAAATGGGAAAACAACTGGCTATTGTTAAAAATCAAGCTATTTGATCGAATATGGCAGTAAAGGCTTTGTTAACAAATATAGGCAAAAAAAATGAAACCATTTGAAGTTAGAGAGATAATAAACAATGTCTGACTGCTGTTACAGAAATAGCATTTCCCGATAAAATAAATATTATTTCAAACATTAGTTTATCAAGGAGAATTGTAGACTTGTTCGAGAGCATAGCAACAACGTTTAGTGAACGCATTGCAAAATTCAAATACTGTTCATTGGCACTTGACAAGAGTTGCGATCATTGGCGGTTTGTGGATTATGAAACTGGTGGTGCACTTTACTAGTCAAATACTAGGATTTAAAGATGCAATAAAACATACCATAGCTTTGCTAATACTGCATTTATTTTTTATAAATTAAAACATTCATCGACTTTTTTCGGAAGCGAAATGTTCAATGACCTATTTATTAAAGTCTTGCATTGATTGAATAATTTTTTTCAATATTAAGCACAGAAAGAGCATTTAGCTGATCCTGAGACATCGTATTTCCAAGAAACGTTTTAATCCTCTGCCCCTGTGTCCGTCCAAATTGATTCCCCGCGATAAATAATGAAAGAAAAACAAAATAATGTATTGGGGGGATCACATTCAAACAACTATTTCTTTTTATTACAAATTTTATTTCTAAAATTTATAATAATAATAATTTATTTTTCGTTTTGTACTCTTGTTTGGCCATTTTGTTTGTGTACAGTGCATCCCATTTTGTTTGAGATTGCCAGAATACTCGGTTATTATTGAAGATAGAGTCTTGCGGTTTTCACATACTTGTTCTACTTTTTTGTGAAACTCAGGATGGCCATATCAGATTTTGCATAAGTGTTTCCATTTATAAGATACAGGGCGATTTTGATAATTTATACTTTTTGGACCCCTTCTATATCTACGAAGTTATTAGAAATACTCTTGCGCTAAGAACTACGTCTAATAGAAAATTTTGCATAGATTCCAGTGGAGTACTCAATTTTTTTTCCGAGTATGGTTTTGAAGATACTACACAACATTATATATTTTTAAATGGAACACCCTGTATTTTATTATTTCATTGAATTCGTTATTTTTTTCCCTTTAAAATAATGTATAATACAATACACATGGTATTATTAGAAATGTTAAAAAACACTAAAAAGCTGAGTTTTTGCTAGTAGGCCATGTATTTTCCATTTAAAAGAAGAATCAAACAAATAATTCCATTTGAGATTTTTTATAGGAGTTTATCAGCAAAGAAAAATAATGTTAACAATAATTCAATAACATGAAACACGAAATTTAGGTACCTAAAAGCAACTAATAAATAGTTATACATCGTTCATTATGTATAACAAACAGAACAAGTATTACAAATCAAATATCTATCTTAAAATTAATTTTGGACATTATTTATTACCTTATTGATTTAACTGTTCAAATTGTTGTCCATTTTCCCTAACACATAATTGGCAAACCTTTTCAATACGCCTGAGTGCATTTAAAATTATAACAGGTCGCCTTTGTAAATCCCGAAAAGCTGCCTCCGTTGCGGCACGAAGTTCTTCGCGACTGTTGTGCCTGTTGGTATATATTTTATTTTCCAAATAACCCCACAAAAAAGTCCAATATAGATAAATCGGGTGATCTTGGAGGCCACCTAATTGGTCCATGTGTTCCTATCCAACATCCTTGAAAATTATTTTCTAAAAAGCGCCAATTAATCTAGAACTGTGGGCAGGGGCGCCATCTTGTTGAAAGTGTATAGAATTGCGAAAGGCGAGGGGAACATCTTCCAATATTTCGGGTAATAAGTCTTCTAGGATTGTGAAGTACCTATTGGCGGTAAGGGTTCCTTCAAAAATGCGGTACTTTATTTTTGTCCCCAGTATGAAACAGGCTACATTAAAACCAAATTGACCCTGCTGTTGTCGCTCAAAAATTAAGTGCGGGTTCTCATTATACCAGTATCTTGTATTCTGCCTGTTAAATATACCGGCACTACGTATATGAGATTCGTCTGACCAAATAACTTTCCTTACAAAATCATTGTCCCTTCGGGTTTGGTCTAAAAACCAATTGCAAAATTTAACCGTCTTGCTGCATCACCAGGATATAAGTGCTGGGCAATATTGACTTTGTAAGGTTTACATTTATATTAACAAAAACTTCTCCAGATGTATAAATAGCAAAATTTTTTTCAAAACATCGGTATTTAGGGGCATTAAAAGTTGATCTTTAAGTATTGAATTTATAATGTTTACTGTATTTCTACTGTAAATAAGAAGATCTTCCAGGTAGGAAATTTCGAGCAAAAGAAACCCTGTTAATAGTATTTACGTTTATTACACTGTAGTTTAATGTAGACAAATATACTCAATGGAGAATAAGGTAACCCATCCACCTTTAAAAAAAATCATTCAAACCTAAAATATAAAAATCGGTGAGGGTAAATCTTTATGATAAGATATACATTACTACAAGAAGCGTTAACAAGTTAAAGTAAAATTGTGAAAAATTATAGTTGGTTATGGAGTCTTTTTTTTTTAATTTACAATAAAATATTTCACAGATGGTCACCAGATTCTATATATTGTAAAAAATATTGTTTTCTAATTTTTGGAATAAAAAAAATTAACGAGACCAAATACGAGACCCTCGGTTTGCACTGTATGTAGTCTCGGAACGAGAGGAGACGAGAAAGATCTCGCTCTCCTGTTTGCGAAAAACTATTTTCAACCATGAAATTAATAAAAAATGATCACCGATCACAGTTGAGTGATGTACAATTTGAAAGCAGATATTGAAAAACTTGTATCGAAAAAACTGCAAAATTTTTCATTACAAATTTCAAATAAATTCTTTGTTCAGTTCTTTTCTTGTTTGTATTTATTTTGCATTAAAATTTGTATATGAAATCTTTGGTTTTTTTTTAATTTTAATTTTTTTTATTGTAATGTTTAGATAAATAAAGTTTTGTAAATTATTGATAAGTGTTGTTTGATGTGCAGCCCGACAAAAAAATTAAAATTTAAATTCGTCCGTTGATTAAAAAGGTAGGTTGCTCACCCCTGTATTATCTATAGTATTAGCGTTGGTTTTGCTTTTTTGCACGACTAAGACTACACTATCAAGACTGGTTTGGTTCACCACTATGTCGAAAATAGTGACTTTTATGTCGATTATTAGGTGCGACATGATTCATGATATGTACATAATTTTGATGTACAGTTGAATCGAATCATTATTCGAGCGAATTTTTCAATGATTTCTGGTGGTGCGATGTCTCTAAAGGAAGAGGCAACAGCAAACTTGTACGATTGAATATATGGAACATTATGTTGTAGCAGTAACTACCGGCAACATCAGCTACAGTAATACATCATTGTGTTCCGGTATGCCTTCTACTACCATGGATCATACATTTTAAGGCGTTTTCTTTAAAAGTTAATTACAATTTCTTGATTAGAGGAACGGTTGTCATTCGTTTAATAAAGATAAACTTGATGGTGAAGTTTGTTCTAGAGACTTCATAAAGCTTCGGCCGATAAAAGCTCAACCAACATCAGGAGCCAGAACTATAGTTTAATAACGTGACTTGTGAGCGGTTTTTCTATATATTAAATAAAATTACTGGCGATCAGAAATTAGTAGCGTTAAATAGGTATAATTAAATAGAAGTAGGACGGTCCTTGCTTCCTATTCAGGTGGTGCCCACACTTCACTAGACCGAGGAATTAGGAATTACAGTAACAGTACAACTTTCCTGCTCGGCATGTGGAGTATTCTGGAGCCTTTATTTTTTCAATAGTAGATGCTACGGCTGAGCAAAAAAAAGAAAAAGCCTGACGATGCAGTTATTATAGCGGAAGTTGAAAAAGACCTACAGAAGCAACTATATGCATTCCACCAGAAAACTAAAATTCAAAACACGAAGATATCGGCTGATAAAAATAAAGCAATTATCATAGCAGACCAAACAGTAAAATTGCTATACAAGACCCAATTATGGAACAATAGACAAGTACTTATGAGTACAAACACACACAAACCATAACAGATTCCACGAAGTAAATGATTAGGTAAACAAGGCAAACAGAATAGGTGGAGCACTAAGGAATGCTATACAGAAAAGCAGGTCGACTAGTGAACAGGAAAACTGCGGGCCAGTCATGATCTAATATTAAGAGAGACCCAACAGTGAAAGAACAAGAGAAGCGACAAAGAAAAATCCAAAGGAAAATGAACGGTTATGGATGCACAAGAAGACATTCTTGGAATGTCAAATGAGAGAATACTAAAGCAACAAATTCCTATATATCAACACTTTTTATACAAGCAGATTTTCCTCCTTATCTACCTTATTTGGACTCATCCCTTAACTGTATGCTCCATGGTTGGTTCAGGTGTTCATTGTGGATATAGAGGGTCATTTCGTGATAATGTTCATGAAGCCACGGAACTCATTAAATGAAGGCCTCCGTTAAGAAGCTTTAGTTTTAAAAATTATTATACCCTCAAAACAAAGAAAACTGCATTTCTCATATAATAATTTCTGACAACTTAAGTTACAACAGCTATATTATCTCAAATTAAATAAAATGTTAATAAATTACAAGCAGATAAATACTTCATGAAAGTGATGCATCAGAAACTATTTCTGAAGTGTTTCTACCTTTATTATCTCAACGCGTTTAAAAGAAATAAAGCTCCCTGAATTGCTCTAATAAGGCAATGATGAGAATAATGGGGTTGTTCAGAAAACTAAAGCTTTATGATAATCTTATACTGGTATATATTACACCATAAACTTAAAGGTTAATCTTTCGATGGCTACCGCATGATATCGCATAATATCAAATGTCACCAAATGTCACGGCTGATATGAAAAAGGCTTTCCCCGGCTAACTACCCTGCACCCTTTGGAAACAATTCACGGTTCATGCTTTGTTGAGTGGACCTCAAATCCCTGATTGTAATATGCTTAAAATGCGGCCACTATGGGAAACGTTATTATATTACTTCGGAAATTTTTGTAGATATTGTAGGTTAAAATTTCCTTATGAAGGCAAAATATCCAGAATTTCTTAATGTCGTATTAAATTTTAACAATGTATATCATGTTACAATGAACACCTGCAGACATTTTTTCCTGAAAATCAAAATCGTCTGCATTGAAACAAAGTATTACTGGTGTCTAAGTGCTTCTTGGGAAATAACACCACAGTTTAAAGAAAATTGCTATATATTCCAAACGTTTCGGGGTCTAGATCAGACCCCGTTGTCAATGGTTAAGAAACTACGGATTAACAAGGCACAATTCTAAGATGTAAATTAAAATATTTGACAATGTGTATTATTTGATTTTTGACGTAACTAGGAGAATTTTATTTGTAATATACAGGGTAGCACAGAAATTTCTAAAGATCATATAATCATAAAGTTCCTTTCAAATTGGAAGAATTTGAAACGTAGATCTTCAGAATTTTATGTGGCGCTCCTAGGTGCGACTTTGTTATAAGATAGTGCATTCGCCAAAAATGCGACCAAAGAACTTTGTTGATTCAGTGATCCCATTAAAATCATAAGGGAAAACCTAGGAAAAACCTTATGAACCATCCCGATATTGGGTTGTTCACAAGGACATGACCATTAGCAATTTCTTCCTTAATCATCGGCATCCAGGAACGACTGAATTCTACGGAGGTAATAGCAATACAAACGTTTTCATTTAACAAAATTAAAGCAGACTCTTTTAGTTTTCTTTTGGTGTTGTGTTCTTCTTTGTGTAATATAACTGAATTTTGAAACTGTATTTTATGACCAAGGTCCCAAGCATGTTCACAAATTTTGGATTTTTCAAATTGTCGTTTTTTTATGTAATTTTTGTGTTCGTTTATTCGAACATTCAGAGGTCTAGAGGTTTCTCCAATATAGAATTTATTATATCCACACGGGATTTTATAAATGCAATTTTTTGTATTTTGAGTTGTGTTATTTGGTTTGGTTTTTGATATAATTGATTTTAGCGTATTTCTTGTTTTAAATGATGTTTTGATATTATATCTGTTTCCCACTCTTTTTAGTCTTTCTGATATACCCTGTATGTATGGTATAGTTATTGTATTAATGTGATCATCTTGGGAGTCAGTGTTGGTTGGTGAAGTTTGATGTTGGTTGTTAGGGATTGTTTGGTATTCCATTTTGTTTAACTCGTTATTAATAAATTTATTTGGGTAATGATTGGCAGAAAGTACATTTTTTAGAAACGTTTTTCTTCATTGAATTTATTGATATTAGAACAGTTGGTTTTTGCTCTGTCATGTAGAGATTTAATGATACCTCTTTTTACTGAATTTGGATGATTAGAGTTAAAGTTGAGATACCTGTTAGTACGAGTTGGTTTTCTGTAAACTTCTGTTTCAAATGTCGATTGTGTTTAGGTTATTAAAATGTCTAAGAATGGTAATTTGTTATTCTGTTCAAGTTCTAGTGTAAACTGAATAGTTGGTTCTGTGTTGTTTATGTCGTTATGTAATACCTGTAAATCCTCAAGATTATGTTCCCAAATAACGAATATGTCATCAACAGAACGCCACCAAACCAAAGGTTTTGAGAAAATTGTTTGTTCTTCAAATTTTTCCATAAAAATGTTGCTTAAAGCGGGAGACAAACAGGAACCCATTGCCATGCCAAAATCTTGTTGGTAGAAGTCATCATTAAGTTGAAAATATGTTGTCTTTGTACAAAATGTTAGTAGCTCCATGATTAAGGAAGAAATTGCTAATGGTCATGTCCTTGTGAACAACCCAATATCGGGATAGTTCATAAGATTTTTTTCTAGGTTTTCCCTTATGATTTTAATGGGATCACTGAATCCACAAAGTTCTTTGGTCGCATTTTTGGCGAATGCACTATCTCATAAGAAATTCACACCTAGGAGCGCCACATAAAATTCTGAAGATCTCCCTTTCAATTTCTTCCAATTTGAAAGGAATTTTGTGATTATATGACCTTTAGAAATTTTTGTGCTACCCTGTATATTACAAATAAAATTCTATTAGTTACGTCAAAAATCAAATAATATACATTGTCAAATATTTTAATTGTGCCTTTTTAATCCGTAGTTTCTTAACCATTGACAACGGGGTCTGATCTAGACCCCGAAAAGTTTGGAATATACAGCAATTTTCTTTAAACTGTGGTGTTATTTCCCAAGAAGCACTTAGACATTGAAAAATATGCCACAAGCATCATTCAGAAAACAAAGTATTACTGGGATGAGTAGAAAAGTTATGTCAATGACAATGCGCCTACTAGAATGTTATACTCGTAAATAGGATGTGACGTATTATTAGTATAGCTTAAACCGTTTTTAGAAAATCGGCAAAAACTCTGTAGCCGACTTTCTTATACGGTGCTTTCATTTCAAAACTAGCCACATAAAATAACTTTTAAAATATATTTAAAAGAAAAAGACAATAAACACGTTAATTTATATTTATGGGGGGGGGACATGTAATGGTCACCCTGCTGTTACAAACCCTAAGCGGGGGTGAATATCACTTCCAAATGTTTAAATACAAAGGCGTATCATGTGATACCTCTTTTTAAATGTATATTTTCTGTCAATCTTTCGACACATCATTTGTTAAAATCAGATCATTTTTTACAGAGTAATGCCAGTTTAAACTTTTAAATTAAAATAATTATTATTTACTTTATATTAAAATTATCTTGTACTTAAATTAGATGTATATTTCCAAACGTTTCGAAGTCTAGGTCAGATTGCGATGTCAATGGCAAAGAAACTATGAAAAAAGGCACAATTCTAAAATGGAAAATTAAAACGTTTGACAATATCAATTATTTGACTTATGATGTCATAATCAAAAGATTTGCATAGGCCGAAGCGTATTCTGCATCTAATCATTACATGCGACTTTTTTAACTCTATATAATTTTAACTTTTTTTGGATAATATCGAAAATTGTTATAAAACAGAAGTAATTAGAATTAGAAAGTAAAGCTCGTTATGTCATATGACAAGAAATTGTATAAGTATTCATGGCAGCTTTTTAATCATATAATGGGTTTGACAATAAATATTAATTTTGATTAAAGGTACTTTTATTTTTTTATAATGTGTCAAATTGTTTTCAAAGAAAGTTTATTGAAGTTAAAAACTGCGTTAATTATGGTATTGCTATATAACTAAAAATTATAACATGAATAATTTCAATTAGTTCGAAATCAAAGACAATATTTTTAAAAAGTGAAATTAAAAAATAAACCAAATTTTATTAAACTAAATTTTAACAGTTAAGAAGTTGAAAAGCAAAAGCTTCATACAAATATATACAAATGAAATTTAAAACATTCAATCCGTAAGCTGACATGGGGTTTCTCATGCTTATAACTGCTCCACTCTTAGAATGAAGTTGTGAGGCTTGCCGCAAAACTTCTCGAGGTTCTTCGGACTTTTCTTCTAAATGAGAATCATTAATATAGAATATAAATTACGATTGCCCAAATGCTAACATTATTATGAAAAATTAATGGTTTTATGTTTTCAATTTCTTGTTTTTGAATTTTTAATGATTTTTCAATTATGTTCAAATTTATCTTCAGTTTAGTGGGTTTTATTCCATTTACTGAATTTTTAACAGAATGTTTATAATTCATCTCAGGAAGTTCTAATTATTGAGAATTTCGACAAGAGTTTTTGAATGTTTTTAATTTCACATGACTAATTTCCACATCGCAGTCATAGTGGGGTTTTATAATGAATGTTCCTTGGATGGGATGTTGTCTTTGCATCTTGACATTTTCTTTTATGCTATAGTTTCTGCGATTATCACAACTATCCAACGCTCATTTCCTAATTTTTGAAGATATGGAGATCGGACATCGACAGATCTAGGGTAACAACTTGATAAGTTCTTTGAAAACTTTGATAATTGAATTTCACATGGAGCATAACTTTTAATTTTCATGGGATTTTTACAGAGTTGTTTCTTGACACTCTTCATTAAAAAAATCATATAGTTCTGTTCGTTGAGGATAAGGAACTAAGAATTTGATACGATAGTTTGAAATGAGGCATTGCGAAATACTGGTAATGGATACGTATGTGAAATAATTTATGTTTAAAAAAGAACCGACTTCAGCTGACTTAAAATAAAAACCGTTTTGAACTGTGTGCAATCAATCAATATTTTCAAACGTTCTTCTTTTATATCTGATTTAAGGTACAATTCTGGTGAATATTTTAGCGTATTCTTATCTCTTTCTCCATCTTTTACCGTCTCTGATTTGTATTCTTTTTCTATATTTTCCAAATATTTTTTAACTTTTTTTATTTGTTTTATTATTTGGACCACTTTCTGTAAGTGTAACTCTAATTCACTCAATATTGCATCATTATTTTCTGAATCACCCTGTACAACTATAATTTAACTCCACACAATTTGCAACGGTCCTAATAGTTTTAAAACCAGCATGTATAAATATAAATCCTCTCCACACCATTGACTCTTTCTATTTTTCTATTGTTTAAATTATTTGTGTATACATATGATTTTACTTCGCCCCATATGTCTAGTATTCCATTTATGCAACTGCTCATGATCTACCTTATATAACAAAATTCACATTTTTGAACCACATTTGATGACTACAATTGAAGAGAACGCTTCTTAACGGGAGCACATTTACACATATGAAAATAAATGAACAAGTGAATGAATTGGAAAACTTGAGATTTCATTTGTTTCGACACTGAAACCGACACCACACACGACCTTGATGTTGAAATACCCATACAATTCAGTTCACTGCGTGAGAAACAGAGACCAGGAAAAATACATAATGAGTTTCTTCTTTGATAGAATATCAATAATATATAGGAAATAAACTAATATAACATCCAATTAATAAAGAAAACCTGAACAAAATTTGCTTTTCTAATAAAAACTCCAATTCTCTCTGTACGATATATTGCTACACACTGGCTCGATCTTAAAATGCCCATCCCATTCTGTTATCTGTGTAAGAAACAGGGACGAGGTGATATATTAAAAGTCTCTTCTTTCATAGAAAATCAATAATATATACAAATTAAACGAATATACAATACTTGCACAAAATTTGCTGTTTTTCTAAGAAAAACTCCAATTCTCTCTTTGCGATACATTAAATTAGAGACTTGACATACGTTAGACATCAAAAAGAACACCATTGAACTTATGTATTGACTAGCTTCATATTATCAAGTAAACATTTTACATTAAGACTTTTGAATAATAATTTTACAGAAAGTCAATAATAAATAGGAAATAAACCAATATAACATCCGAGTAATATAGAATACCTGCAGAAAATTTGCTTTTCTTTGTAATAAACACTCTAATTTTCTCTTTGTGATAAGTCTCATAAGTCAGAAATTAAAAATAATGCCACACAAAAAGGCAACTTGGCATTAAACTTTAATATTATCAACGAATATAGACTCTTAGTAGGATACCCATTAAGCAAAATATTTCCTTTCTTAACATCATTTTGTTATCGTAATAAACAAATTACTCAATAGAGGGACTGGTGCATTATATACATCCGGAGCTTTTAAATCCGCCAAAGACAAGTGGTCTAGAGTCGAAGGCGCACGGCTGCAGATCCACAGTTCTTGGGTTCGTAACCGAGAACAATTGTACTTTTTTTAAATATTGTCATTATTAATTAATTTTATGTACTATTTTCAGTTGACATAAAATGAGTAAAACTCATTTTAATATTACATAGAATGAGAACTATTTTTTTTAATTGTTGCTACCGTTGAATATATAGGTATATAATTTATTGTTTTGTATAAATGTTGTGTTTGTGTAATCATTGTAGCTAAGAACAAAACTATTTACAAACACTTACTAATATATAAACTTATAATTTCTTTGCAGATATATTTAATTAAGAATTTAAGGATTAATACTTGACTCGTAACAAAATAGTGACAATTAATTCACCTGATATTTATATCCATTACAGAGTGAAACAAATAAACAACAATAGAGACAGTGAGAGAAAAGGGAAGTATATTTCGTAAGAAGCTTTCGCTTGCATCGTTCAGTCTCTTTTTGTATTTTACTCCACCATTTATTTCAACCACTCGGTATATGCAACTGCTTCTAAATTTTTGAATCATGTCTATAATTATATTATACCCCGTCCTATAATTCAAATATCCTAACTGCTTATGCTTATAAAACAAATTCTTGATACACAACAATAATTTTACTCCACCCTTACTTCAAACACCTTGTATAAGCAACTACTGATGTTTCACACTATAAAACTATTTTAACAGATCTGTATAACTGTGATTCTACTTCACCTTATATTTCAACCATCCTATATATTAAACTGATTCTAATATTATTTGAAGCCTTCTGTAGAACTGTAATTATACTCCATCCTATAACGCAAATATTCACTCTGTATAACTATAGTTTTGCTTTACTCTGATGTGACACCCAATTCAATATATTTTGTACCACTCTGTATAACTAATTGAATTCCAAATTATATTTCAAACATCCTTGTATGTAACTGTTTATGTAACATCTAATATTACATGAACGTACACGCACACCTACCACCGTATACCATATAGAAGAGATCGCCGGCATAACACATTTTCGTTTCAATAAACTAATGGAATATTTTCTGCCATTTAACGCGACTTTAAGCCCAGTAACTTAGCTTCGTCTCTAAAAGAAATTGATCTCAAATGAATTAAAATGAAAATCATTAAAAACATCCTGTACGATATACATTCATGGCATAACTTGACTTTTAAACCAGATATTTATAATGACAATTTGACATTTACCATGTTGTTTATAGTTTTTTGCATATATTTGTGCAATTTTTAGAAAATGTTATGTTTTATGTTATAGAAAAATTTATGGAAACAAGCTGGAACATATCTTTGTAGAATACAATTTTTCTATATATAAATAGGCAAATATAAAATATTTATTGGTTAATATATTAAATAAAATAAAATAAAAAATTCATAATTTACGTCCACACTGTCAACACCAAACAGTGCCGCCAGATTGATTGGAGAGAAAACTATTTATTTGGTACTCGATAACTTTGAGACTTTCATTTCTTTCAAAATGTGGTTTGTCAACTAAATTAGAATAATGGATTGTGTGGCAACTGACCAATGTGTTTCCGATAATATTTTATTATTTTAACATTATGCTTTTAGTTTATACTGTTTCTATCTTAAAGGCTAATAGTTTAATATATTTTAACTAATATTACAAAGATAAATACTAAGACCTTCCCCACCACTGGATCTTGCTCCCTCAGCGTCTGGAACTGGCGGTACTTATTTGCAAACACCTTGGCTATTCCCCTAGACATCCGTAGATCTTGAGCCACGCAATGAGCCAGGGAATATTCTATTGGCACCTCAAACAGGTCTGCGAGTTCTTCTCTGGACACGTTGTGCTGCACCTTCTGCTCATCCGAGTACAATGCCATAAACTGTTCGAAGGTCATCTCTTCATCGGGT
The DNA here is from genome assembly GCA_034190945.1 of Octodonta nipae. Taxonomy (NCBI): domain Eukaryota; kingdom Metazoa; phylum Arthropoda; class Insecta; order Coleoptera; family Chrysomelidae; genus Octodonta; species Octodonta nipae. The sequence goes on along the minus strand of CM067221.1, from coordinate 56,057,801 downwards.
GGCGCGTGGATGCTGCGGTTGTCTAGAGGAATAGCCAATAAGAACGGCCAGTTCCAGACGGTAAGGGAGAAAGATCCAGTGGTGGGGAAGTTCTTTCATCTCGAAGATGAAAAACCAGTGGGTACCAGAGACATCTTCTTTTCGGTAACGAATACGTTCTCGTAGGATAGGCTAACATGTATCAATCTTTGGAAGACTCTGGTAGAGTTGAGGATATTGTTAGCGGTCCCAAAGATAGTCTGTGTGTTGTATGGACTGAATTGGAGGGTGGTGAGAAGTATGACGGAAACTTTCTTTCGATTCAGTGGCATCGACATCTTTCTATGCTGTCTCAATATTCGCAGCCCAAATTTGAAAACCCTTGACTGTTACTTCCACCAAACTTCCCGCTGAAAACGGGGATGCTAGGAAGGACATATCTGGAACGGGAATGCGGGAAACGACATAGTGGGAATGGGAATGTTGGAGACGAAATACCTGGAACAGGATAGCGCAAAGTTGAATTGGTGGAATATGTTTGCAGTTGGTTGACTGAATGCGGGAAACGGGAATGCTGAGAAAGGGAATGATGGAAACGTGGACCCTAAAACTTTGCTACAATGAATACTCGCATGTTGAAGATAGAACAAGGATGTTTTGTTAAGAAATAGAACAGATAGCGATAAATTCTAAACAACCCCCAGCGAGAAAGTAGTGATGCACGTATCGAATCCGTCGGATAAATCAATACCATGCGATCTCTGAGTTCGAGCGGTAAATCTCTTAATATAGAGAATTCGGCAATTTTAAGCAAAAAAAATGTACCGAATAAGCATCCCAAAAAATGTTACCATATACTTGGTAATTAGAATTTGATAATTTAATTAAAATCATAAATATAGTGCTTTATTCAACGATGACAATAACAAACATAAGGAAACTAAACCGCAACTGCAAGACGTTCACACGATATGGCCGACTTATGACGCCGCAGAAAAAAAAGTTGGAGATCCCGGCGGATTAGCCATATTTCCTTAGATCTCGGAAAATTATGACTTTGACCTTAAGTGGTAAATACTTTGTATGTTATGATACAAAAGCAGACATATGAGTAACAAATACTGATGGTTAGCAGGTGGTCTGCTAATAAACTAGGCAATGAGAGTGAAGTTTATGACATCACAGAAATTGATACTCATGAGAATGTTGTTCAATATCACATTTTTGATTCAATATTGTTGAAAAGTCCGTGGGTTCAATTTTCAAGTTATAAAACAAATATTCACTTTCACTTTTCTAGAAATTTATTTACATCAAATTATACAGAACAGCTGATTCACAGTAACATTCGAGATACGCTCGTCGTCCTTGCTAACTGAACTGGCGATCGTGGCCTGCTTCCTTTATAAAACCAGGATAGAAAATTCTCGCAAAATCATCATCACTCCTACAGGTGCCGAGTCTTTTCGAGAACCATTTTTTTATCTCAAAGCGATTGTTGTCGTACTGAAATGAAACAGGGTCGGCTTTGTTAAATTTCGTAACACTGCCCCCCCTTTAATTCTGATCGTCCCGATCAGAAACATCCACTCCATGGTAGGGAGCGAGTCGATCTAGATGAACCACCTTCAATTTAGCCTTGGGGTTTTGACGGATCCGGTAGACGACGTCATTAAGCCTCTTGACCACCTCGTATGGACCATCCCAGGCGGGTGTCAGCTTTGGGGATTTACTCTTGCTCCGTTGGGGGTTGTACAGCCAGACTTTGTCCCTCTCCTAGAACCCGACTGAATTGGCCGTATCGCGTCTTCATCCGGTCACTGGTGGCCAACATCTGCGTTCGGGCTAATTCGTGTATTGCCAGCATGTTATGTCGGAGCTGGTCGGCATAATCGTAGATGTCTTGGGGAGGTTCTTCGGGGGAGCCAAATGCCAAATCGCAGCTCCTTTCCGAATAGGACCCTGGCTGGGGTCAGGCCTGTACTATTATGTACGGCAGAGCGACACGCCAACAGGAATAGGGGAATATGTTCATCCCAATAATGCTGGTTATTGCTGACGACCTTGGATAGGTGTTATTACAAGGTCCTGTTGAATCTTTCCACCATTCCGTCTGACTGTGGGTGTAATGGTGTTGTTCTCGTTTTCCCGATCCCCAACATCGTGCAGACCTCCTGGAATACATTCGATTCGAAGTTACGCCCCTGGTCTGAATATAATTCCATTGGGACGCCAAACCTGCTGAATAGTTGTTCTACTAGCACCCTCGCTACCGTGGTTGCCTCTTGGTTGGGTATCGCATATGCCTCAGACCATTTGCTGAAGTAATCCATTGCGACCAAAATGTATTTGTTTCCCCTCTCAGATTCGGGAAACGGACCGGCGACATCGACGAAAATTCTTTCAAATGGGACGCCCACATTGTACTGCTGCATTCTGCCCTTGGTCCGGGTTTTCGGGCCTTACTGGCTGCACAGATGGCACATTTGCGGCACCAAGCTCTGACGTCTTCGAAGTAATTCACCCAGTAGTACCGCTGGTGAACTTTGTCAAGGGTTTTATTCTTGCCCAGGTGGCCTCTGGTAATTCCATCATGTACTAAGTGATAAGATTGGTTCGATGTCTGGATCAGCCATTTGGTCCTGGATGCACTGTTCCGTTGTCCAGTCTTCATTGGCCTACACTCGGATCTGCCTGATGGAGATACCCTCTCGCTGTTCCGTCTTCAGACAATGTCCGGATTCCGCTCTACAGGTTCTTCTGGATAGGGCATCGGCATTATTGTGCAAACGGCCGGCACGGTGCTCCACCTTGAAGTCGTATTGCTGTAATTTCTCCATCCATCTGGCCAGTTGTCCTTCCGGTGTCTTCATGTCCAGCAGCCATTTGAGTGCGGCATGATCTGTTCGGATTAAGAAATGACGACTATGGAGGTATTTGTGGAAAGGTCTAGAGCCTTTATTATTGCAAGAAGTTCTTTTCTGGTGACGCAATAATTTCTTTCCGGTTTCGAGAATCCACGGCTGTAATACTCGATCACCCTCTCTTCACCATCTTGCACCTGGGATAGGACGACCCCCAAACCTGCGTTGCTGGCGTCGGTGTCCAAGATGAACTTGCCGGACTGTGTAGGAAAGGCTAGGATTGGGCTGGAACATAGTGCTGCCTTCAGTCGCCTGAACGATGTTGCGCAATCCTGATTCAAATGGAAGGTATCTTTCTCAGTGGTCTGCCGATGTAGAGGGGCGGCGATGGTGGCAAATCCCTCAACAAAACGCCGGTAGTATGAACAGAGACCCAAGAAGCTTCGGAGTTCATGTTTGTCTCTTGGGACTGTCCAATCACGGATGGCTTCTATCTTGTCTTCGTTAGAGCGGATTCCTGACTCGGACACTACGTGGCCCAAAAACTCTACTTCTTTTTGGAACAAGGAACACTTCTTCGGATTCAGTCTCAGGTTGGCGTTTTTTATTCTGGAGAATACTTCGCCCAGGTTCTTCAAATGGTCGTCGAATGTCTGACCCATGACTAGAATGTCGTCGAGGTATACTAAGCACGTCCTCCATGTTAACCCGCTCAGTACATATTCCATTAGCCTCTCAAATGTAGCGGGTGCATTACATAACCCAAAGGGCATGACGGTGAACTGAAACAGCCCTTTACTGGGGGAGAACGCTGTCTTCTCTCTGTCGTTGGCGTGTTGACCAACCTGCCAATATCCACTCTTTAGGTCTAGTGTGGAGAACCAACGGGAGCCTGCTAGTGTGGTCAAAGTGTCATCGATTCGGGGTAGTGGATAGCTGTGACAACATTTCTTGTAAATAATTTTCTTTTTGGGTGGTATGTTGTTCTTCATGTGCGGTGTTGAATGGCTGTCTTTTAAACTATTATTAACTCTTATAACTAAATATTTTGAATATTCAGCTATGATAAATAATAAGAAAATATCAACCACTAAGTCTTGCATTCATAATAGATGATTTAATACGAATATAATTATCTGAAAATTCTGTATGTTAATTTGATCCTACTAATTTTGTTATCGCTCCGTTAACAAAGTTTTGATGCTTTGGTTGTTTTAACTTCATTGCATATATCGTAGCCTTTTTAAAAGCATGTGGAAGGATGGATTGAACTTGTCTTTTTTCTGCTACCGGAATTTTTTGCTTTGGTTGTGACTGTGTCTCATAGCGTTCTCCAGTGACAAATTCTCAGTTTTGGTTGCGTGTGGTTGTTCATTACTTTGTCTTACCCCGGTAGGAGATTTCTAAGTTCTGTACCGCCGAAATATAGCTACATTTCAACATGTCGAAAGCTCAAATGCCATCGTTCCAGAATCCCGCCTGAAAGCCCCCTAGAGTCAGATTTGTCTAGCGTTACAGACCTTTATTTATCTTTATTATTCAAAGGAAAATAGCAGTAAAAGTTCTAGTACTTGTTCGTTTTGTTCCCCTGAATAGTCAAGAATATTTTTATACTTAACTTTATGGAATATTTTTAGTATTTCATAAAGCAAGCAAATTGTTCCTACGTTTCATATGCGCCAAATGTCAAATTACCTTGTTTGTTAGGTTGTATTTTTTTAAGAGAAACTTTTGATGAGACCATGGTTGTTTTTGTTATCTCCGTTTTGAGAAAGGAGGTTGTTTGCTACAAAGTACTTCAGGAAATAACAATAGGTGCCTCTCTGACATCTTGTTAAATCTTGTTTTTTCATAACTTTTTCAAACTTAGAATTTGAATATCAACAAAGTTTGTACACTTGTGATTTCAACAACATAATTTGAGATATATAAGTAAACATTTTGTAAGATTTCCCCTTAAAGACAGCGTTCTTTGGTAAACATTTGTTTAACGGATCGACCTAATTTAGGTTCAGCTGTTTCAAGAATAAGATGTTAGAAAGTACTTTGTACATTTTACTCTTATATCAACAATTCATTAGTAGAAACACTTGACAAACGCAACAAACGACTGGATTTTCTTGCTTGTTTTCCTTTAGAAAAAAGTTTATGTCTAAGTACTGAAATTAGTTTTGATGCTAAAGTTTTGACTACCTGTCTTAGAAAAAAGGTTTATGTACCGGTTTAGTTTTTAAAAACAAACGCTTTGAGTACCTGTCTTAGAAAAAAGTTTATGTCTATGTGTAGTGAGTAGAAACATTTATAGTTAGTGGCAGCAAACGGCTGATGTTTCTTGTTTTCTCTTAGAAAAAGTTTATAACTAATAACCGAAATTAGTTTTTGATGCTAAAGTTATGTGCCGGTGTTGTTGTTAGAAACAAACGCTTTGAGTGTCGGTCTTAGAAAAAAGTTATATTACGGCTATTTATTGCCGTCATTACTTTTCCAACTATCGAAACCTTTCCAACATTTATAACGACCCTGTTTCAACCATTCAACTCCCTATAATGGTTCCAACTATTTCCAACATTTCTAGTGGCAACAACCATTTGCAACGGCTAGTTCCAGCCGTTTCTAACATTTGTAGCGGCTTTGTTTCAACTATCCAACCATTTCTAGTATTTCTAGTGGCTGCAGCCATTTGAAACGGTTAGTTCCAGTCATTTCTAGCATTTGTAGTGCTTTGTTTCAATTATCCAACCATTTCTAGTATTTCTAGTGGCTTAAAGACACTCGTCAAATATGAAACGGAATCCTGCTTTGGAAACTTTTAAATCGGGACATATCTATTCTTTATAAGCATATAAGATAAACAAACTGATGGTTAGCAGGTTGTCTGCCAATAAACCAGCCAATCAGAGTGCAGCTAATGACGTCACTGAAATCTGTTTCATAAGCCGTACGTTTTCATTAAAGAACAAGATACATAACCTAGATAAGGAAAGTTACATGTCTCGCTATTTCCCACTAATAAATATGTAAGAAGAGATCTGATAACGTCATACAGAAGGACCGGAAGGTCCTATTTAAAGGGCCAGCGGTGCCAGATTGCCATATTTCCCTAGCTCTCAGAAAATGGGTCATTTTATTCATATGGTATTGTTAAAGTGATGGGGCATTTTATGCAACATTGCCATATGTCCCTAAATCTCTGAAAACGTACACCAGTTCTTTTATCTGCTTTGGTTGGTTATGAAAGCTAATGCTAATAATATTATAATATTAAGGTGCTGTTGAAGCACTTAAATCGATAAAAAATTGTACAAAAATCAAATTTATTTTAAGAATTCATTTTCAAACAAAATATATTATGATAGATCAGTGTCAATTTCTATGGCATTTATGTTTAGAAATAATGCGTTTCCTTCCAGAACCTAACTACAAGAATTCCACCATCTCGAATTTGTAATCTCTGATTCAACCAATCAGGTTCCTCCTATACCAGGACGCTCTTCATCTTATGAGACAATTTTTTTTCTATGTAATTTCGATAGCATTGATTTGGACGTTGTTTGGTCCATGGCAGTTGTGTCTGTGTCTAGTAACGTTCTCCGGTAACAAATTATTAATTATTAACACCTTTTTAGCTGTGGTTGACTAGTAACTCTGCCCATACAATCTAATCAGCCAATACGAATCTCATCATTTCCAGCAATTTTCTCAACATTCCAACTGTTTATCATTTCAACAGTCTGATGACAGTTGCTGCTGACTACCCTTCAGTCTGCTTGTTCCTCTAGTGTTTCGATGTTAACAACTTTAATTTCACCCATATTCATTTCTTCCAATTTATTGATAAGGAAATTAGATGTTTGATGACCTTTAATGAAAATACAATTTACATTTGTTAAATGTGTCCTTAGAATGTTGTTTATTTCCACATATGCAATATATCTACCGGAATATCTAAAGCTCAAGCAAGTGTTTTTTACGTTCGCAACAAGTAACAGATTTCCTATCTTTCTTGGATAAATAAAAATATGGCTTTGAATAAGTAATGATCGAGTTGCATCTCAATTCGAATCGATATTTATTTAACAATAAATTCACCATTTTGAAGGTTAAATCCTTGAATGCCTACCGTTGCTGTCTTCATTATGGCTACCAATCAGCTAAATCGCTAGATTTAATATAAATGCCGACTTCCGAATGCAAATATGCTGAATTTTAACATGTCGAATTTCTATATGTCAAATTTTAACATGTTGTATGCGGAATTTGCAAATACTGACCCACTAGCACTCAGAATACTATTTTTTTATTTAAACCAACCTGCCTATCCATTCCCACTATATTTCCTTAATTTTTTATAAATTATTTAATTTCGCATTTTCTGTTCTATTCATTAAATACGACAACACAATTTTTTATTCTAAAAATATACGGTGTTTATGCTTTATTTGATATCTGTATCACTATCGAGTCAGTCATTGCGGTTCTGATAATCTTCACTAAAGATGTTCAATTCGCGAAGGTTATAATTTGTCAAAACAGAAGTATCCATTATAAATGATTTTTTTTTCATATGTAGAGTTTCAATCAATCAGTCATTTGAAATACTGTAAGGGTGTTTAAAGTAACAAGATTGTTTATATATATATATATATATATATATATATATATATATATATATATATATAATAAAAGTCATATGGGTTAATTTTTTTTTTAAATCATGTAGTTATAGAATTGAACATTCTTTCACATTTCACTTTGATTCAACCAGAAAATCTTAGTCAAGAATGGGTGGACTTCGTTGTGCAACAGAGAAAAGCCATTAAACCATGCGTTAGCATGTCAACCTTCAATATTAATGTTAATAAAATGAATTTGTTTGTAAGATATACGAGTGTTAGATAATTAGTGGAAAACACATTCCTATGCACGAGTGTATACATAATGAATAACATTTAAGAAAACGTAACAAACATATTCAACTACATACATACAAAATTTAAAACTAGCAACTCACACGATTGTAATTGTGAACTTAATAGCACACTAGAAGCAATATAAGACAAATGAAAGCTCTAACCAGGCTTCGTGTTATCTAATTATAATTATTGGTCAGCATCGATCTCCATAACCCAATAACGGAAACATAATCCATAAGTTTATAAGCATATTGTATGAAATTGAAAAGTTTACTCTAGGCACATATATTATTGAATCAAAAATGTGCTATTGAACAACATTGTCATATCATGTCTGTGATGTCATAAACTTCACTCTCATTGCCTAGTTTATCAGCAGACCACCTGCTAACCATCAGTATTTGTAATTCATATATCTGTCATAACATACGAAGCATTTACCACTAAAGGTTAAAGTCATAATTTTCCGAGATCTTAGGAAATACGGCTAATCCGTCGGGATCTCCAACCTTTTTTTCTGCGGCGTCATAAGTCGGCCATCTCGTCTATATAATAAGAAACACAACCTGTACGAGGAACATGATGTATTACTCTATCTGACTAAAAAACATGAAAGAAGAGACACTAGAAGCAATATAAGCCAAAATTTATTTTAAACAATGTTGAATAGTTTATGCATTGCTGTTGCCGTTTAGATCTTTTTGTTGAATCAGGTTGTTGTTTGTTAGTAGAAATGTAATATGTACGTGCGGAAAAGTAACAAAAATCAAAGATGGCCGAAAGGTCAAAAAGTCGCAAAAAAATTAGTGATCAGTCTACTTGGGTCGAGTTAAGAAACTATTCTAAAGAGGGATTTTTAAAACGCCGTCTCAGAACGAACCAATAGACTCGCGGGAAATCGACAAATAGAGGAAATTTGTTTAAATTAATTCAAATAAGGCGAAACCGAAATTTCGCGGGAACATAATATTATGAAAAAAATTCGTCTCAATCGAAACTCGGGACTCGGTAGAGTTCGGGGCCGGGACTCAAGAAAACCTGGTCGTAAGCGGCGCGACGGAGTTAGGAGACATAAAATGGGTGGAAACCAGACTCCTAAAAGAGGAACATGTCGCGTATCCAAATAGGGCTTTACGGAAGTCAATTAAAGAATTTTTTATAAAATTATCGCCGAGGGGCGGGAAACGGGAGAGTCGCGAGTGTGTTTTGGTTTTAGCTAGCTAGAAAGTTAGTTTGAGGTATATTTTCTTTTTGATCCACAGGTAAACCTTTTTGGGATTAACGGATAATTCGCATCCGGTGAGTACCTTTACATTTTCCTAACAAAGGAGTGTGAGTTTTTCGGTAGAGTTGTAGGTTCAAATTCTGAACCCAGGGTAGAGGTTTCTTAGCCTCAAACGGCCAGGAAAAAGTCTCGCGATAGGGACGAAGTAGCGGCGGAGTACGCAAAGCTAGATTGTGAAATTTTAAAGATTTCATCAGACTCTCTGAGTCGATAAAAGGAACGAACAGCAAAAATGTGTTTACTTGTCTTGATATATTATTTAAATTTGGTTTTGTTTTTTTTATTTTTTTTTATATGCCCTTGGGAACGTTCGTCGATATAAGGGAAGAATATTGTAGTAGGGACCTAAAGCGCTTAACTAGTGTGTAATTGCACCTTTACTTCCGCGTACTAGTGGGTAAATTATACAGTAGTAATTTTTCTTTTATTAATTTATTGTGGTATTTTGAGGTTAAGAGTCAGGATTTTGTGAGGTTGTATTTTTTCTATTGTTTAATTAACAGTATTCAACTTTTTCTTTTGCCTTTCATTTAAATTTTTAGGTTTGAATTATTATTTCTAATTTTTTCTTTTAATTTTATTTTTCAATAAGTGTCATTTTATTTTCCCATACAACCCAGCATTTGCGAAGCCTGGGGACTTACCCTCTTAGAGGAGGCTAGGTGACGAGAACTAGAAGCTACCTAGGACTGAGAGTCAAGGCAGATAAGGGCAGTAGTGTTCCTTTTGTTTTTTTTTTTTTCAGCACATACACGCAGTGAAAGGTTCCCGGATTTTTTCTCAAAAACAAAAATCCAATTCGGGTGGTGGCAGCATTACCCTTTTCTCCCAGGGCCTATATATATTTATATATTTTTTTCATCATTACACCATTACACGGTAAGCAAATGCCCAATTGTTACACTGGTGGCAGCTGTGGGATATGGTTGTACATTTTGGGATTAAGTTGTGTTTTAGGGACTTTAGAGAGGAAAAACAAACAACGTAGCACTAACTGTTGTACAATAACAGGGTTGAAAAGTCCAGCAAGGAAGAAGCGACAGGCAAGTTTCCGACGGAAAATATAAATTAAAATTGCAGTCTAGAAACATCAAAAGTATAGTTTCAGAGAGTAATAAAGCCTAACTGACAATTTTAAATTTTGTTTATTTGAAGTATTCTGCAAAGGGAGACGGACTTTAGTTGCCGTCGCATGAAATCTATTTGGGTATTTGGTATTTTTGCTATATAATTTGTGGGAAACTATTTGACATATTTGTATTGTGAGCTTTATACAGGGAGATTCTAAAATTAGAAAAATTATTGGAAGAGATTTTCTGGGCTAGATCAATGTTGTGCTATAAAGAGTAATGAAATAATAGGAGTCAGATAATTATATAGAGAGTGAGCCAATCTGAATTGTCACAAAGAATTGAAGATCATTGGTCTGAGAATAGACAGTAATTTTATTTAATTTTGCATTTTTTTTCTATGGTACTGGAGTAAACTAATTTTGGATAATACAATTTAGTTTGAATTAATTATCTGATATATTTAAGCTACCTTGGGTCACAATTTAAATTTAATTGAAGTGCTCTACTATTAGAAATAGTGAGATAATTTATTATTTTTTTGAGGGCAATTATTTTATTATTGATTTGAAGGGTGTTATTTTATATAGTGAAATAATTTGATTATTTTTTTGATTGCTTTTAATTTACCACGAATGGGAAGTGTTTAGTTGATATATTCAAATAGTTTTATGAGTTTTGTTGCTTTTGTTTTACCATTGATTGGAAATGTTTATTTGATGTATTGAAATAATTTTTAATAAGCTTTTATTAAGTCGATCTGTACGTATGTATCTATCTATGTAACGGAAACTTTCAACGTAATTTTCACCAACTTAAAGAAGTCCAATTAAGCTGAAATTTGGCAAACGTGTCAAGGGCCGATGACTATACAATTCTATAAGTTGAATTTTCCCGTTTGTTGTCTTTTTGTCACTGATCTTTTATAAATACAAATTCGTCTATTGAGTTGGCAGTAGTAGAACTAGCTATGATTAAATGGAAACTTGAAGTAAACTTTTTAATTATAAATACAAACTAAAGACGCTTATGAGACTAAAAACTTAGAAAATAATTATAGTTTAAAAAAACTAAAAAAGTACGCTTTAATAGCAAACCTGACTAAAAAGCAGAAAATAATTTTTAATTATGAACAGTTTATATTACAGCAGTAGAAAGTCGAACAACCAATCATGATTAATTTTCTCAAAATAAAAATATAATAAAATTTAAGTTATTAACAGAATAATTCGATTCAGAGTAAAAAGCGTGGGGTGCTTGAAATATTAAATTTTACAATTATTGTATTGGCAACTATTTATAAGAGGAGAGTTATGCAAATATAATGAAATGATAATAAATAATTTTTTTAAGTCAGATTCTACCCTAGATACGCTACCCTTTGCCGATTTAAAAAAGAAACAGATTGCAAATTTCACACAAGTATGATTGCCAGGGGGAAACCAGTTAAATTTGAGTAGATGTTATCAGCGACATGATGAAGATGTCTCTTCGTTTTGTACACGTTTAAAGACGCTTGGTGGACGCGTTTTACAAGAGGATTTGCAAGGAGCAACACCAGAGGAAGAGGCGAGATTAAGAAGAAAGAAAAAGGGTTATTATTGGATCAATTTAAAATGGGGTTAAGAAAGGATCTTCTCCAGGAAATGGGAGTCGTTTTTCTAAGAGAAGAGTTAGTCCGATTACAGGAAACCACTACTCGTATGCTCCAAGGCAAAGGGAATAATACAAGAGTTTCGGTTATTTCAGAGAAGAAAAAATGTTATAATTGTGGAAAAGAAGGGCATTTGGCCAAAGAATGGCATTGGAAGCCGAGAATCGAACTACGAAAGAAGGAAATTAAAGCAGCACGTCCAAGTTATTTTTGTAATATATTAGGGCATTGGGCCAGAGACTCTCACAAAAAGAGGGCGCAATATAAAAATGAAGAAAAAATATAGATTATTATAAATTAAACAGACCGGGAGGGTCAGGACAAAACGGCAACTATAGACAGTCGGAAAATAGAAATATAAATGAAAATACAAATATAAATGAAAATAGAAATCTGAATTATAGGGGACAAATAAGGGCAGATGAATGAGTTCAAGAACTCGAATACGAAAAAGAGCGCGTCAAGTTCTTTAAACTAATTTCGCCACTAGCGAGACACATAATATGGGAAATAAGATTAATGCTCAAAATATTAATAAAAATTTGATTGAAGGAATTACTAAGCAAGTTTTAGAACAGTTAGATGTAAAGGCTCAAATAGTAGAGAATCATAGACAGAAAAATGTTCAGAAATCAAAAGAAATTGTAGTCGAGGAAAAAACGCGCCAAAGAGAAAATTCCAGAAAGTTCAACGTTTTGTAATGTTAGTAATAAATGATCAGCGGCAGATATGCTTACTAGACACCGGAGCAGTGGTAACCCTGACACAGAAGGGTTTGGTCAAAGAAGAAGACATTAACCCGCATGGTACAAGGGATTTAGCACTATCAAGTATAACAGGTCATAAGGTGAAAACTTATGGAACCGCTGAAGTGTTGGTGGGTGCCCCTTCTAATGGTCCTCATGAAATGGAAAATGATAATTTGTGATGATAGACTCTTAGAAAATAAGTTTTATTAGGAAGAGATTTTTTTGCAAACAGTGGAGTAATACTGAATTACAGAGAAAATCCGACATTTCACTTATGGGGTAAAACGATTGACATGTGTGCCATGGATGATGAAATGTTATCACAACTAAATGTACAGGAGAATTGGAGTAAATGGTTAAATGTACGTTAGAAAAATAATGGTCGAACTGAAGAAGATGCCTCAGACAATAATTATATGGAAAATATGGCCCAAATGGATCAAATACCCGGTACACAGAAAAATGAATTAGATAGTTCAATTGATGAAACGATTAGCGAGGACGTAATGGCCACAAAAATTGTAGCGCCAGAATTTATTTCAATATCTCCGAGAACGGAATGAGTTTGACGGTTGTTTAAAGAAGAAATTAACCGGCAATGCACTGGTTTGCGAGCCGATCGAATTAGCGCACGGATCACGGTATATACCATGTGCCATTCTACCTAATGAAGATAAAATACCTATACGGTTATTAAATCTGTCAGAACAGGAAGTGAGAATTCAAAAAGGACAGAACTATTGCAGGTATTGCATTGATTGCATCAGAAATTAAAAATTAAAAATCAGCTACGATAGGAAGATTAAATTTAGCAAATAAAGAATGGTTGAAAGAATTTGATCTTGGACATTTGAAAACGGATACTAAAGTATAACTTCAAAATTTATTGGAAGAATATTCGAATTTTTTTATGGGCGAAAGAGAAGTTTTACCAAGCGCGTCTCGAGTGAAGCACAGTATCACTTTAGAACCTGGAGCACAACCAATTTGTAAGGCTCCGTATCGAATTCCTTATAAGCAAAGACAGATATTGCAGGATGAAATTGATAGACTGCTGGAAACACAAGTTATTCGTCCTTCAGCGAGCCCTTGGTCCGCACCTGTTGTTCTTGTATCTAAGTCATTGCCCGATGGAGAAGAAAAAAATAGTATGTGTATTGATCATCGAAGATTAAATAGCGTTACGAAAAAAGAATATCATCCACTACTAAATATTTCTGATTTACTTCAATGTTATCAGGCAGGAAATAAAGCTCTATTTTGGGTGGTCGATGTAGCAGAAGCTTATCATCAAATTTCCATGGAGGAAAAGGATATACCGATTACAGAATTTAGCACATATCATGGATATTATGAACATTTGAAAATGCCTTTTGAACTAGTTAATGCACCATCTACATTTCAGAGATTTATGAATGTTACCTTATCAGGTTTGACCGGAGATTCGGTTATGGTTTACTTGGATGACATAGTAATATATAATTCTAAAGGTCCCAGAGAGCATAAAAAACTAATTAGAAATGTTTTCGAAAGGTTAACAGATGCCAATATTAAATTAACACCGAAAAAGTGTATTTTTATCGTAGAAAACGTAAAATATTTGGGACATGTATTAACACAAGAAGGAATCCTACCAGACCCAGAGAAAATTAGAGTTACTAAACAATTTCCAATACCGAAAAATGTTGAAGGGGTACAATCATTTTTATGACTAGTCGGATGGTATAGAAGATTTATACCGAGGATAACTGAATTAACTACATCATTGACAAATTTAACGAAGAAAGAAGTGAAATTTCAAATCACTGCTGAAGTTTTAGAGTCGATAGAAACATTAAAGGCCGCCTTAATAAATGATACGCGTTTAACAATCCCAGATTTTAGCCAGCCGTTCTTTTTAGCTACAGACGCGTAAAATAAGTCAAATCAGAGATGGGCAAGAGAGGCCGGTGGCGTTTGCAAACCGACTAATGAACCAAGCAGAGAAAAATTATTCTATCACGGAAAAAAGAGTTACTTGCTGTTATTTTTGGAGTGCGACAATTTTCGTGTTTTCTTACTAATTCGAAATTTACCTTAATCACAGATCACCCAGCGTTAAAAGGGTTATTGACAATGAAGGATCCGAGCTCCAGATAGACGCTATGGGCCCTCTCGCTCGTCGAGTACGATTTCGAAGTAATTCACCGACCTGGTCGAAAACATGGCAACGCTGATGCCTTAAGTCGCGTGAAAAATACAGATGATAACTATGTAGATATGTCTTATCTGGATTTCATAGATTACCGCAGAAAACACGCATTGCCACAAATAAAAGATATGGAAACGGTAAAGGAATTACCCAATAATCTGTCGATAGTAAAATTCGTTACCAAGGAGCATTTACCCGGGACGGCTTTAGAAAATGCTGATAGTGGACAAACCGCTAAAATTACCGGCAAAAATATGACAATATTTTATATAATACTTGGAGAACAAACTGATGAGAAAATAAATAATATATGTGTATAGGATTACAAGAGCAATGTAGGATGGCTTACCAAAGTAATGAACAAAATATAATTTTAATAAAGGATGATTTAACGGAGGAATTGTGGCAAGAAACGAAAGACATGGTTAATTTTATATGTTCAACCGCACCAATTAAAGTCAATATTTATGGTACACCTAAATCAACAATTCGTCAAATTGCCGTGATTGAAGAAGAACTTATCGAACCTAACTGGGAACGAGATGCGATAGTAAGAGAACAAGATAAAGATACATTTTGCAAAGTGATATTAAACCATTTAAGCAAGGTTAAGAGAGGAAATAGAGACGACGACGAAGTTAATTATTTTATGGACAAAGATGCTGTTCTATATAATAGAGATCATAAATTAAAAAGAGACCAGGTAGTGATACCGAAAACCTACGTTAGTAAAGTACTGAGGGATTTTCACGATAACATAATGAGCGGACACGCATGAAGACAAAAAACTTATCAATTTATACAAACACGATTTTATTGGCCCGGGATGAAAACAGAGATTGAAAAATATTGTAATACATGTGAATCATGCAATCAGAGAAAAACGTCACCACATTTAAAGAAAGTACCACTGCAACATTTCACGTCTGTGAGTGAACCATCGGAATTAACCTTGATGGATATCGTTGGAGCTTTTCGGACAACATCGCAAGGTAACAAATATTTGTTAACTTTTCAGGACCATTTTACAAAATATACTGAAGCAATACCTTTACCAATTTAAAGAGCAGACACGGTAGCAAGAGCATTTGTAGAAGACGTCATATGTCGTCACGGTACTCCTAACAGATTATTAAAAGATAAAAGCACAAACTTTACGTCCACACTATTTAAAGAGATATGTAAACTTTTAAAAATTGAAAAAATTCAGACGTCTAGTTATGCACTATCCAGGAATGGGCAAATAGAACGAATGCATAGAGTTTTAAAAGATATGTTGTCACATTATATAAGCGACAATCAGAAAGATTGGGATACCTTCATTCCACACCTATTAGCTGCTTGTCGTAGTCACATCCATTTCTCAGCAAAATGTTCGCCTATTTTCTTACTTCACGATAGAGAAATAACTTTGCCATAGATGAAATAATACGTCCGCAACGAATACATTATGATTATGTTGACAATTACGCTTCTGAAATGATGGCTAGATTAGCTAGAGTATATCGGGACGTTCAAGAAAATACGGAGGAAGCCAAGCAGTACCGAATAAGAAAATATAATAAAAAGACTCGAGAACGACATTATGATTTAGGAGATTTGGTTTATTTAAAGGATATGGGAAATATTGCAGGTAAATCTAAAAAACTGACCAAGAATTGGGTAGGGCCCTACAGGATAATAAAAGATATCGGCCCAGTGACTAGAATTCGGAAGGTAGGAGGTCGAGATGTACAATTGGTCGGTACATATAAATCGGCTAAAGTATTTTAAACCACGTCAGACAGATGGTTATACTGAGGTGGAATCGACCGAAGATGAGTGAAGATGAAGAGGAGCAACCTACGCCTCGAGTAATCTTTCCCGGATGGATCGATGTTGATAAGGAGGCGTTGAAGGAATGCCTGAGTAGCACGGAGGACCCCAGACGAAGAACTCAATCAGTAGATATGGAAGATCATCCACGGATGTCCGAGCGGACCAGGAAACCACCTATTCCTTTTCATTATTAAGATAATGGCATCGCCGTGCAGAAAACGGCTCAATAAATATTTCTGCAGCTATGTGTAGCTCAGCGGTAAAACTCACGGGGAAAAACACAAACCCGGATGAAGAAAAAAAAAGAAAAAAAATCCTGATTCCCCCTCCCCTGAAGTCTATACTACACAGACTTATTTTTTTTCTCCCCCATGAAAGGTTATCATAACCATTCATATGTTTCCTGGACAAGTCGTTGAATAATAAAGGGTAAATCTTACGAATTTTTTATCCAAATCTGAAATTAATTTTTTTCTTCTATTACGGAGATAATTTTGTTCTCCACCCGCAAGATTTTACTATATGATATAATGGCATCTATACTATTATAAAATTGTAAGTTTGTTTGTTTGTTTGTTTGTTTGTTCGGGCATCAGTTAAGAACTTCTCTACTGATTTTGCTGAATCTTTTTTTGTTGCAAAGTCTATAGTTGGTCTTAAAATCTGGTATACATTTTATCTCCCTACATTGAGAAAAACGGTAGATATAGCGAAAAAACTTCTATCATGTTGGGTTGTAGATAAATATACTCTATTGGTTCCACCGCACGCACCACATATCAGATACTTGCATCAGCTTAGGTTTTATTCAAAATTCAGAATATGCCAAAGTAACATGTTTCGATTTAAAAAAAATCAACTGATATATGAAGCCAAATTTTACAGGGTGTTCTATACATAGGAAACTTAGAACGGAGTAGAATTAATGGATTAAAAAAATAAAAAAAAGTGATATTGTCTGGACCTTAAGCAGATCCATATATACAATGTGATTGAAATAAGAGGGGAGTGGAATTAGTTATACAGGGCGTTTGAAAAGAGTTGAACTGAGTGGGTCGTAAATAATAGCATATACCAAGCAGTTGAGAAACGGGTGGATATTTAAACAGGGGGGATTACAAAATGTTATAATCTGATGCTGATAAATAGTTGCATATAAAATGTAGTTGAAATAAGGGTAGAAAAATTATATTTATACATGATGGATAAAAAAAATTATAAAAAATATGTAATGTAAGCAGTTAAGATATTTGAATTATCTTCTGAGTGGTTAAAAAATGTGTTTAATATCTACAAGTAGTTGCTTATATAGGATGGTTGAACTATGTCCCAGAGTATAATTACAGTTATACAGGTGGGTTTAAAAAATATTACAAATGTTATGATCTACAAGCTGCATTATATACAGGACGGTTAACATATAGGGTGGAGTAGAATTCTAAGAGGTACAAAAATTTTATATTGGGTGGCCCATAAGAAGTTATATACACAATGTTATACGATAAGGAATAAATTGGTAGAAAAAAATTGTTTTATAGGGTAGAACATGAGCAGTGGCGTACATGTGGGATTCAAACAAAGTTAGAAAAAGTTTCAAATGAAGGGTAGTTCAAAAATTTTGAGGAGAAATTATGAAATAGCGTAGCTCATAATCAGTAGCACAGATAGGATAGTTGGAATATAGAATAGACTAGAAGTATAGTAAGGTATTTAAAAAATGGTATATTGGGTTAACGATAAGCAGCAACATATACAGGGTGGTTGTAATACAGGTAAAACTAGAGATATACATATAAGGTGATACAAAAAATTTTGGAACGATGTTTTTATATGGGGTGCCCCACAAGCAGTTGCAATTTTGGTGAAATGTATTGGGAATTAATGAATTTATATTTATAGGTGAACATTGTGAACAAAGAACGTTATACTGGGTGGCCGATCAGTAGTTACAAATACAAGTTATTTGAAATATAGGGAGAAATAGAGTTATAGTTAAACAGAGTAAATAAAAAAATTTTGTAGGATAGAACATGAGCTGTTGCATAATTCAATATCTAAAACATGGCGCGAAATAAAATTATAGTTATACAGTTTGATTAAAACAATGTTAGAAAAAGTTGCATGTAAGGGGTGTTTGAAATAAAAGGTAGAGACAAGTTATACTTTCCAGGGTGTTTTAAAAGATTTCAGAAAAATTATTATATTGCGTATTCAATAAGCAGTTGCATGTATAAGATATTTGGAATATAGAGTGAAGCAGAATTCTAGTTAAGTGTTTTAAAAAATGTTGTATTTGGTGATCCTTAAGCAGATGCATATACATACAGGGTGGTTGAAATATTTATTAGAGTAAAATTATTGTTATACGGGATGGTTCAAAAACTGATAGACAAATAAGTTAGGGTAATGGTTGACTAATTGTCAGCAGTATAAATATAATGGTTAAATATAGATGAAGTAGAGTTGTAGTTATACAAAGCGGTTCAATAACAAAAAGTTAAATATGATGGCAATTGTAGTTTGGGTGAAATATATTAAGGATTGGTGAATTTAAATTTATACAGGGTGGTACAAAAATGTTATACTGGGTGGCCGATTAGAAGTTGCTTATACAATGGTTGAAATAGAGTGAGGAGTAAAATTATAGTTATACAGCGTGATGAAAAGAATATTAGAAAAAGTCGCATATAAGAGGGGATTAAAATATAAGATGGTGACAAATTATACTTTTCAGGGTGGCTCAAAAATATCAAAAAATGGATGACAAAGATAGTTGAAATATATAGTGGTGCAGACTGATAGTTAAGTGTTTAAAAAATGTTATATTTGGAGGTCCCTAAGCAAAGCATATACAAGGTGATTGGGATAGTTTGTAGAGTAAAATTATGGTTCAAAAACTTATGGACAAATAAGTTATAATGGTTGATTAATTGGCAGCAGTATAAACATGATGATTTAAATAAAGTTGGAAGTAGAGTTATAATTGTACAAGGCGGTTAAAAAAATTTTTTTTACTTTACAAGGTGGCTCAAAAATTTTCAGAAACAATTGTTATATAACATAGACCATAAGCAGTTATATAACTGATATATAGGATAGCCTAAAGGTATAGTTAGGTGTTTAAAAAATGTTATATTTGGTGACAAATAAACACTAGCATATACAGGATGGTTGCACTAAAGCGTAAAGTAGAGTTACAGTTATGCAAGGAGGTTAAAAAAATGCCGAATAAAACTGTTATATAGGGTGGCACTTGCAGTTTTGGGTGAAATATATTTGGGATTGGTTAATTTATTGTTACGTAGGGTGGTACACAAATTAGAAAATGTTGTTATATAGGATACTCCATGTTTCATAAGCTATTTCTTTTGGTACAGAATTGTACATTCCATACGCGGGTGAAACCGCGGGTACCGGCTAGTTGATCATAAAACAATTTTGCTTTTGAGATAGGTGTATAATTTTTGTTTAGAGATTTGTTTCCGAAATAGCAATTATAACTAAGTGAGTCAGTCCGAACACCTAACTAAAGTAATGCAGGTGACGAAGAAACAAAAAGTTATGTAGCATAATGCAATGTTAAGTCTGGTAAAATAGTGAAATATATTTTAAATGTATTGAGATAATTGTTCAGATGACTTACACTATTTTGAAAGAGAGTAAAGTAAATGAAGAGAGATTTTTAAAGATTCTTTGGATCAGTTGAGTTAGAAATAAAATTAATTATTTGAATACCGGATATGAAAAAATAATGCAAACTATATAAATAAAAGGCAAACGTAGGGAGTAATGTTTACTAAGGAATGTACGCTGTCAACAATTGTGTACTGTACTGAGTAGAAAGGAGTGCGAATAATTATAAATTATTTTAGTACTACGAGGGACGATCATAAGGATTAGGAAATTTTGATGTGCAATTTTTTTTGACTAGGTAAAGGATTTATCACGGGGGCTGTACTGTGATATACAAGTAAAGATAAAGATAGTTTGGAAATGTCTTTAATGAGTACAGAAAGGTTTGTATTTAGCTCTTGCTATTTACCTAGACGAATGTAGAAGACTGATCGCAGTAATTGAGTTAGTTTTAGAGCGGAGTAGAATTTTTTTTGTGTTCTAAATAAAGTAAGATAGTCAGCTGAGAATAGATTTTTTTTGATTTGAGTTCATGAAATATAAGAGTCCATGATGGAAGAATATAGGCGGAATTTCATTTTGGTGTATTATTAAACCTGAGATAGATAATTTGCTTATTTTACTTGGTATCCCAAGAAAGAAACTTCAGATCAAGTTCAGACATTTGGAGATGTTGATAAATATGTTTATTTACGATTGGGATATTTATATATTGTTAATGTTTTGGGATAATTATTTTGTGTTATGATTTTTGGATTGAATATAGGGAGTTATTTATATAAATAAGTTTATTTTAATTTGATGATTTTTGATAATATTATTGGGAAAATATGCTTGGAAATAATTGTGGATTTATTTTTTTGGTTTATTGTAATTCATTGTTTTATTGTAATATGATGAAATTTAAAGGAAATTTCGTTGTGTATTGCTTCAAGAAAGAAGTCATCAGTTTCCATGGTCATGGCCTATGGAAATGCAGATATCCTGATCTTGTACTAGCGCTTAGCTAATATACTACGATACATATCATGTACAGGGTATGGTCAAAAAGTTGGTAAACCACAGTTGGTAGTACGGTTAAAGTACGCGTAGTACCCATGAACAGATACACGTCAGTGCATTCAAGGACAATAGTGCATTTCGAAATGGAAAGTAAAGCGTTACAAGGTCGCGAAAGGACTTAATAGTTCGAAAGAAAACGGTACGCTAAATGTTGCGAATATCATCACATCAGAATCCAGTCAATCCATAGAAATGGACATGGTAATTTTAGGCAGAAGATGAAGCTTTTGGAATGAGAAGTGGCTTGAGAAAAGTCAGTAATATTCAGTCAAACGTGTGCAAGTTAAAACAGATCAAGGTATAAAGCAAAGCGGTATTGAAAGAACAATGTTGTTACATAGCTTATCAAAAACTCATACTGTTCTTTAAATGTATAGTGATTAAAACTCTAAGATACGAATTAATTCACTTCTAATGCGTGCTTCTGTTTTGCAAATATAACGCTTCCTATATTTAACATGAATGAAAATTTTATTATCATACTGAGACATTTTCTTTGGGTTTTCTGTTATCATTTTCACCAATTGCTGAAATTCACAATCTTTTTGATCATATTATTGACGTTTTGTTTGGCTATCATATGCAGTGTGGTTTGGTGTTTTTAACCCCTTTGACTGCAACAGTCTTTCCGAATCCCTGTGATGTCATTTTCCTCAATAGTTGGTTTTCTATTGATTCGTTTGTTTTGGCTACGTCAGCATTTGTTTACGTAAAAAAATTTAACATTCGACAATAGATTAAATCAAATAATTAGGGTATTATATTGTTGGTTGCATAACAGCAGAGGAGGTAAATTGAATAATATTTGTATTAGTAAATGTAATTGAATCTGAATTATTAGCAGTGTTCAATTTTAAATATATAATTAAAACTAAAATAGTAGAATCAGAGAAATATATGTCAAGTATAAAATTAATTAGTTACATCCTTCAAAAACACTAGTCTTTGAAATAATTTAATGGATATTTTTATAGGTAATGGTTAAAAATATTTATTGAAGAAACTTTAATTTTAGCTAGTACAAAATGGCTTCATAATTTTTTTGTTCAAACTTAACGTGTCTTTAGAATCAAATCAAATCTGTAGAAGTGGCAGTTGTTTGCACTTATAATACAGTGATTGTTAATTAATATTTGGATCTAGTTATTACTTACTTAGATATTTTGTTAAATGTTATATTTACGATGTTTCATTAATTTAATAAATATAGGGTCAGTTGACAGCTATCTTTAGATTTTGTTATCTAGGAGGTTTTTTCAAGAACTGATGTCTTTCAACAGCTCCTCAAACAGCATAAGTTTCTATGAAACCTCTTATTCTGCCGAGGCATATACACTTTTCTGTTCTTTGGAAATAAGATATGAATACAGTAATGATGAAGTCAGACAGTCATATGCAGTAACAAATTAACTTATATATGATAGTTTATGTTTAGAAATGTTAGCAACCAGATGCAAGAAATTCGAAAAATAACTATAGTGGTAGAGATTCACCAAAAATGTTAACTAATCAAATTGATACAGAAAATGACAATTATGTTGAAAAATGAAAAAAGCCAAGTGGGAGCAAGGTAACTATTTACTCTGCTGAAATACTAGCGTGGCTTAGCGGCATTAGAAAACATCTAATTTCGTTACTCGCCATAGAAATTTATGTTTGAGAAAAAATTTAAAAAAGGATGGTGATTTAGAACGCTGTGGACTTTGCTGAAGCCTTCAAAAACTGGAGCTGGTTTAACTTAATTCAACAACAAATAAGTGAATGAAAATTAGCTTACATATAGAAATTTCTATCGGTAGTTACTTAAAAAACACTCCATTTCAGCTACCAAGTCCATCAAGATGTATAGTTCTGATGGCTTTTAGTAAGAGGAATGGTACGTCATACGTAGGCAGCGGGAGTCATTCCATAAAGTCATAAAGGCTGTGCTGAAGAAAAATCCTAATGCTCAACTTTTTGAAATTTGTCGTCACACCCCGTAAGTAACGCTCTGACTTGGGAACTCCAAATAGTTCGCTAGAGGTTGAGAAATCAGCTTCATTATCTTGAGCTACTGAATAATTCCAACCTGGTTGATTCCAACAATGCCCAACAAATTACCAACCGAAAATAGAGTATTTGAATAATAGACACATTAGTATATGACTTATTTGTTTCCCAATTATATTCTAATATTATATGATTAAATAAAACAACATATTGGTAACTTTGTTTTTTATTTTTAGCATACATATACGAGGGTGAATCAAATATGAACAGGACTTTTATTTTAAAAATTTTATTGGTACGATCAATACAAATTTTAATACATATTATTTTTCTACATAGTCTCCTCTCTTATGTATACATTTTTGCCACCGAATCGGAAGTTTTTTAATACCTTTCTCAAAGAATGAAACTGGTCTTGTCGATAACCAATTGCGCACAAACGTTTCTGCACCTTCGTTGTCCTCAAAGTGGTGGCCTCCCAGTTCTTCATTAAGTGGCCCAAACATGTGGTAGTCCCATGGCGACAAATCAGGACTGTAAGGCGGGTGTTCAAGGGTTTCCCAATGCATTTTGTTCAATTTTCCTTGAGTCAATGCAGCTGTATGTGGCCGAGCGTTGTCATGCAACAGAATCACACTTCGGATAGACATATCCCGCATTAATTGTACGGCGTTCGTGCAGAAAAGCCATCAGCAGTACGCCTTTCTAATCCCTAAAAACTGTTGCAAGAATTTTCCCTGCAGAAAGACGGGTCTTGGCTTTCCGCGGTGCTGTCTCTCGGCCATCTGAAAACTTTTTGTGCCAGTCGTACACTTGGGTCCTTGAAAGTGTTTCATTGTCGAACTGTGCAGATAGTCGACGCAAAATTTCAGACGGTCTAACGCCCTCCCGCGCCAAAAATTTGATAACAACACGTTGCGCAACAGACATATCCACCTCTTGCTCTGACATGATGCTACTAACAGCGCATCGACTACGCCTCGCCAAACCGACGAACTCGCCTCTTCTTAACATCCCTACCTAACATATATCGAGACGTCACGCCACTCGAATTACCTACAGGGCAAGAAACAGAAAAGTCCGGTTCATATTTGATTCACCCTCGTAATTTTACATATCCTACAATTTTCTGTCTGCATATACAACAATGATCTATATTTAAAGAACAATCAAAGCAACTAGCAAAGTATCTACATGGCATAAATATAATTTTCATTTCATTAGTTAAGCAAATTTTACAAGTATTATTATTAGAGTCAGTGTGGGGATTTGGTGGGCAGTCTCTAAGCAATAAACATTTAGCTGATCCCTTTTTGTGAAGCTCAGTAATATCATCATAAAGTTAGAGATTCTTAAGCTCTAAGCCACAGTTATGACAAGTGATCCTGTCACCATATCCCGTGTAAAAGAAGCCTGCGTTAGCAAGCTCGGTAGGTGTCTGCTTCAAAGCAAGTCTTTGAACGTCTCAGTCTGCTCTCAAACGTCACTTTGCTTTTATCTCTGATAGGTCTGGTGATGTAGTAAGTATTATCTATATCAAAGACAATATAGATTCCACTCTAAATGATCAGCTATAGGATCGTCACCATCTTCCCAGCTTCAGTTTCACAAAACGGACATATGACAATATCTCCTACCCTGCCGTTGTATCACAGCTTCTTGTTGGTAAATAAAACCCGCTCTAGCTATCTTCTCTCTCAGGTGGAAACTCAGACGGCCAGTTTTCAAAGGTACGTAATCGATTTTCATATATCTGATAATAATCGCGACATTCCATGATGTTGAACTAATAAAATAAAAACCAATAATTTATAAGCATTTCTTCAATTCAGACTCATCATAAAACCTGTTGACGTTGGAGCAACTTTCTTCTTACACAGTTCATTAACAATCAAGATCTTTTCCTTAGAGTCTTTCACCATAGGAGACAGTACAGTTACTGACTAAAAGTAAACAAAACATTACTTTTAATAAGCATGTTGCTAACAGATAACGACTTAAGGTAGTAGACAACTTATTAGTGATATAACTTAATTTCAGCAATACTATCTGCAATTGCTTCAAGTTTTTGATTTTGTTCCAACATTTGATTTGCAATATCATCATGTAGTTATTGCATATCTCGGTATAGATCAGGCACTACTTTTGTCATCTTGTCTCTAGGTTCAGTTAGGTCAGCAAGATCTTTAGCCTTATCTTTTCGAACAATATTTAATACTTCTGCTGCATCAACACCTTTAGCAGCTGGTTTCATAGAAAGTTCCAGATCATTTATACGCTTTTGAAGAAATATACTATACGGTTGTCATTAAACGTGGCTTCAAATTTTGTGATGGTTTCCTTATATTCTTTCCGGACAGATTCCAACTGAGCTTGTTCGGTTTTCAACATGCGAGTATTCATTGCAGCAAAGTTTTGGGCTCCACGTTCATCGCTAACCTTTTGGTTTTGCTTAAACAGAGATAAGGTTTGCTGAACTTCACCAGTGTAGTTGCTGAAAGCTATTTGAAAATCATTAAGAAGTTGTTGCAGTCCGTTTGCTATTTTCTTATCAACATATTGCTTGCTGGCAGCATCCATGGCCTTCGTCGGTTCTTCGAAAATTTTCAGTTTCTCAACATGGATATATTTCCCACTGTGGTAAAGAAAAACGGCACTTTCATAAAAGCTACGTTATGTGAGACTACTGGCTGATGCGAGGTACTGCGCCCAAATTTGTTAAGCGTCATTGCGTAACTGATACCTTTGCTAACAAGTGTTAATATTTAAACAAACATTTTTCTAAAGAAACATTTATCTCGTATTATATATTTGCTTCCTTAAGTTCATTTTAAAATGACAATTATTTCTTTGTCGCGAAAGGTATTACCTGCTTCCTAGAACTTAATCATCCGTTCAACCAATTCATTGGGATCATCCATATACTCCATTGGCTTGTTATTGTAAGATAACTTCATACCGGTTCCAGCAAAACGCTGCTTCTTGGTCAAAGGAGAAAACATTGGCTTAATAATTTCAGTATATTTATATTGAATCTTTCAAACGGCCTGCTGCTGTGTCATTACCAACACTTTTCAATACTTTGGTAAATCATCTAGAGCGAAATCAGCTGACTTGTAAAATATTAGCAGATAAAGACCCGGAGTCCCTTGAAACTGCAACCCATCAACGGTAATGTGACTTGTGCTACGATTGAAATTGATTCACTTTTGGCCGAGATACCACTTGGAGCTTGACTCGTCGTATACGGACGTATAAATCTATTGATATCATCGCTATTACTGGAAATTCTAAATGTCCTTTTGGAAATACTTGCTTGTTTAGCCATCGATTACCAAGAGATATTGAATACTCTCTTCGAAGAGCCCTCTAAAGTTAAAGCCATTTCCCATAAGGATTATGGACCAAGTCAACAACTTTAGAGGGCTGTAGATCCTAAACTATTGGCTCTGGAGCTTTGTGCCCAGGAGCACTTTTGATCTGCTCTTCAAGAGATATCCCATACTTTAATTTGAAAAAAATTGGGCGAAAACCATTTCCCATAAGGATTCTGCGGGGCCTATGCAGTATCCTCTTTGTCGAATCAAGTCTGCTTTTGTTAAAATTTCTAGTTTTCTGTTGTATCAATTATTACCTTTTATTAACTTCAGTTAGTTAATTTGCTTCTAATATTTTGTGTTTTAGAAATTATTTTATTTATATATTTATATTGTTTTTTGAATCGAATAGTTTCTGTCCGCTTTTCTTAAAATTTTTGGTTTTTCTGATCAATTATTACCTTTTACTAACTTCTGTTAGCTACATGATTTCAATCCACTACATGCATTGTATTGTTTTCATTTTTATTTGATGGGAAGTTGGAGTTGAGCTGATCATGTACAGAAAGTATATTTCATTGATTATAGTATTTATTTATCGCACATACTCTTCCATTATCGTAGGTTCTGTTCAAAAGTTTCAAATATGTTTCTAGTATTTAATGATAAGTTTTTAAGACAATTTTTTGGTAGTTTAATCAAATTTTTGAGGGTTATAGATACATTTTAGTATGTTCTATTCTAAATTTTGCGAATATGTTTCTAGTATTTAATGATAGGTTTTCTAGACATTTTTTAGTAGTTTGTTCAAGTTTTTGAGGGTTATAGATGCATTTTAGTAGGTTCTATTCTAAATTTTCGAATTATTTCTTACATTTTGTTGTTTTTCTTAAAATATTTCATTGGAAATATTTTAAATTACATAAAATTATTTGACATATAGATGTTAGGTCATAGCCGAACATTAAAACTTTTTAAAAAACTTTTATTTAATTTAACTGAAACTTTAAAACATTTGAAGATAAATTGAAGATTAAAAATACTTGGTGACTACTGTTCTAGAACGAGAAGTGACCAAGCTTACATGTTGGAAGTATTTATAACATCTGAAAAATTTACAAGTTAGCGGAAAGATAAGCTCGTGCAGGTGGCTGTTGACAAGTTAATTTAATTTGTTTTATGTTTCCTGTTGCTCACAAGGTTACCTTGGAAATCATATCAATTTCCATGTAAGCTTTGAAATTGTTTACTATGAACTTGACTTTGAATACAAAACAATGAAGCATCTAATTCTAATGAATCGTAACACGTCCCTTTCATACAAAAAAGTCGACGCTTATACGTCAAGTTTTAAAAATGGTGAGTAGTTTATGCACCATTAATTGAATTTGTAATTATGATAGGGAAATGTTAGCTTTGCAATTGAAAAATTGTAATATGGAATAAAATAAGTAGTTGATTAAATATAAAATGCATATGAATAAAAAATTAAATAATATTTTTGAAAAATTAAAATTATCATTACAAATAAATTGGAAATATAAAATTCAAAATTTTATAATGTTTAACAAAGATAGTTTTTACATATATGTTTGTTTCACGAAATGTCTTTTAATTGGAGGTCTTCTTCGATTGGTTCTCCCAGGTGGATGCTTTCGCGTCGTCTTGGGACGAGGCGTCTGAGGCGTCTCTGAAATAGCCCTGGTGAAAAAGTTGGTGGAATCGGAGGGTCACCACTGGAACTTTGGATGGCTATAAGGGCTCGTCTTCTTCGTCATCGGCATTTGCAGTAGACATATAAAATGATTAGACAAATTATTAGTAGTATTGTCAATTGTGGACCACGATAAGCTTTTGGTTACGAATGGTTGATTTATCAAATCATCTAGTTGGTCATAATATTGAGATAATTTGTGTTCTGCTATACAGAGGTTTTCGGTATTTAATTTGTTCAATTTTAAGGGCTTCAAATTTAGAAAATGAACATTTCAAAGCATGTTCTCACAGCAACTGTATAGTACGTTTACTGCATGAAATTTATATTGGTAAGTATCAATTATCCTTTTTGCGAGGACTCGGGTTCAGCCTATGAAAGCACTGCATTGAGGTTGGAGTTTTAGTATGAAGTTTGTCGGCATTATTTTCGTAACGATGTTTCGACTTTCCAATGAAATAGTCACAGGTAATGGATCTGATACTGAAAATAACCAGTAGTCAAAATTTCTTGAATGTTATATTCTTTTGCTTAGATTACGACTGTTTGGCATGTTCTTGGAAGGCTGTTGATTGGTTTGAAAAATTGAGCTTCTCATAATGCTTCACTATCAATAGGCAAGGGTA
Source organism: Octodonta nipae (assembly GCA_034190945.1). NCBI lineage: Eukaryota > Metazoa > Arthropoda > Insecta > Coleoptera > Chrysomelidae > Octodonta > Octodonta nipae. The sequence goes on along the minus strand of CM067221.1, from coordinate 56,028,937 downwards.
AAATGTCCGAACATATTTTTGTTCTTCTATCAATGTCTTTACAATTTTGTAATGAATCCATAGTTACGTAAAGCAATTAATCATCATTTCTAGTGATGAATTTATTATTTATTGGAATTAAATGATGAAATCCAGTATGTTCTATGTCTAATATCGGTAAAGGGTATAGACGATATAGAATATAATTTTCTGGGTCAACTAAAGGGATTTTTAGGACAAATATTATTTTGGAATCTATTTGAAATGCCTTTAATTCAATGATATCAACATATTGTGCAACAGTGGTATATATGGGAATTGGAAGTTCGTTCTTTAGCAAAGATTCTGAGATTGTCTGAATCGATTTCATCAAATCGTTCGGGGTAATTATAGAACTGTGTAATACTTTTAGTTTAGCAAAGGAAATGGAATTTAAGACCTCGTCTAGAGTTTCCTCTATAAAAACATAGCTTGCCATAACAGATTCGCATATTTCTAAGGTTTTTATTTGAGCCTGATAAAATGCGAGATCATCAGTGAGATCTGAAATTGATTTTTGAATTTCCACAATGTCGTTATTAAATGTTTCTTCATCTACTTGAAGTTTTGAATAGTTGAATTAAAATTCTTTGTTACTGAAGTTGTTACGGAGATTTGATTTTTTAATAGATTTTCAATATGATGTTCATCCTGAGTAATTTTGTTTGTACAATTATAAAAATACTCTCCATCAGAAGCGTCAAGGTTGGTTTTCCATATGGTTCCTAAGCCGTTTGATATACCGCGTTTGCGTCTACTTGAAATGTAGCTTCTAATGTCTGCGAAGATATCTCTATATTTTTCATTAACATTTTTCGAAATTTGCCTAAGAAGACTTACGTGTGTCACAATTTCTGTTTTAAATTAGTGTCTTCACTAAGAACATCTAAGATATTGTTACGAAATTTACCCAAAGCCGACCCTGCTTCATTTCAGTACGACAACAATCGCTTTGAGATAAAAAATGGTTCTCGAAAAGACTCGGCACCTGTAGGAGTGATGATGATGATTTTTGCGAGAATTTTCTATGCTGGTTTTATAAAGGAAGCAGGCCACGATCGCGATGGCAGTTGGTGGAGCGAAGAGCTTATATGAAAAATTGTTGTGATATTTGAAACAGCTGTTGTATATTCGATGTAAATAAAAGTTTCTAGAAAAGTGAAAGTGAGTATTAGTTTTCAATTTTAAATTGAACCCACGGACTATATTGCAATTTGGTGATCAGAAGTAGAGGATTAAGTGCAGTTAAAATCGTAATTTGATTTATGGAATCTCGTAGTATGGAAAAAACCAACGAAACTACCAAAAAATTATCAAACAGGTTACGGAGGGACTGGATGAAATAATAACTCAGATTCTGGAAAAACGAGAAAAGAAGGAGAAACAACATCAAGAAGAAATTCAACAAAGGTTAGTGAAATCTTTTGACGAAAAAACAACAAATCTTGTTTCCACGATGGAAGAAAAACAACAAAATTTATTGGAAGGATAGTTCTCGAAATTTAAATTATTAGATGAACAGAGACAAAATGATTTTAAAATATTTGAACAAAAACAAGATCAAATTGAATTAAATCGACACGAAACAGAAAAGACAACTGCAATTCGAACAATTAATGCAGATAGTAGGACAAGTTAATGAAACAGTTAATGAAAGAATGCAAATAGTTGAGTCAGATATAAAAGAGATAAATGATGATATTAAGACTATAAAAAATACCGTGGATACTCTTGAAACAAAAGTAGATGATCTCGATTCAATCCAAAACCAAGTAAAATTTGAAATCAGTTCAATTCAAGACAGAGTTCAAGATCAAATCAGTTCCATGAAGCAAGCAGTACACAGTGAAGTACAAGATAAAATCAGTGCCATCCAAAACAAGGTAGAAACAGAAATCAAAAAAATGCAACAGGATTTACAGCGAGGAAAATACTAGCACACCGTGAGTACCAAAGGTTCCTTTAGTAAACCACCCACATTCGACTGCAGTTCATCTTGGCCCATGTATAAACGGCAATTTGAGGCCGTGGCTACAGCTAATGGATGGGATAATCAAGAAAAATCTACTTCTCTGGTAATTTCGTTAAGAAGTCCGGCCATAGAACTCCTCCAAAGCATTCCAGTCGATGAACAAGGCAATTTCGACAAGATCATCGCCATTTTAGACAAGCGATACGACAATCAATCCTTAAGCCAGGTATACCAAGTCCAACTGAATGGAAAAACGCAAAAATCCGTTAAAAGCCTACAAGAATTCGAAGCAGAGATTAGACGGTTATTTCACTTGTCCTATCCAGACATGCCAGAGGAAAGACCAGTTGGCCACACAGAGTTTCATAAACGGCATCAGAGATGTGGAAGTACAACGAAATCTAAGACTAAGTGGCGTCAAGAAAAGTAATAAAGCTCTACTTCGGGCTTTGGAAGTAGAGGTCGTCATGAACATGTCCAAGCCGAGGGTCCGAGCAGTTTCCTTTAACCAGGAAGAGTCAAGAGTCACCATTTGAAGTGCTGCTGGCTGGTCTGAACAAAATATTAGAACGGTCACAAAGAACTGGCACCAGAGGGGCATGTTACCGCTGCGGACGGACAGGACACTTCCAACGTGATTGTCGGTAAGGCTACCTGAACGATCACCGGCCAGGGGTAACCAACAGAACAGTCACATGTCCAGGTACCGTCAGTGTGTCAGCATAAGGGGGCGAATGCTGACTAACCCTCCACCAGCCCCCAAAACGTTATCCATCCGGGGATTTTGCCGAGATAGCGGCAGCCTAGTCATCAGGGGCACCATCAATGGGCGAGCAGTTACCATCACCATTCACACCGGCGCCGCTGTGTCCATTGCCAAGTCCAGGGTTTTGAGAGCATCAGAAATTCGGCCAGGTACCAATAACATCCAGCTCAGAACAGTCACCGGCGAGTCCATGTCAATACAGGGTGAGGCAGATGTCGTGCTAGAGATAGGGGACAACATGATCCGGCATAGGGTCCTGGTAGCGAATATTGAGGACGATTTTATACTCGGAATGGACCTAATTAGCCAGCATGGATTTATGTTCGACCGGAGATATGATGTTCTTCGGTTCCTAAATGAGGAATTTGTATTGACACGGCCCGTCAACAGTTCAGTCACCTCCATAAAAATTGGGGCAAAGTCTTCAATTAGAATTCCCGGTCGAACGGAACAGATTATTCATAGACAGCAATCCTGGGAGCTGCGTTGGAGTGGTGGAGCCCGTACAATCAGCTCATGACTACTTAGTTGGACGGGCTATAGTTAAAACATCGACTCCATGTTACAGAGTGGAGTTATTGAGCCATCCATCAGCCCATGGTCTGCTCCCGTCGTGCTAATTAAAAAGAAGGATGGAACCTGTGAGTGATGATGATTTTTGCGAGAATTTTCTATTCTGGTTTTATAAAGGAAGCAGGTCACTATCGCGAGGGCAATTGGTGGAGCGAAGAGCTTATATGAAAAATTGTTGTGATATTTCAAACAGCTGTTGTATATTCGATGTAAATAAAAGTTTCTAGAAAAGTGAAAGTGAATATTAGATTTCAATTTTAAATTGAACCCACGGACTGTAGTGCAATATGATCTTAAATGTTATCATTATTATCTATAGCAGATTTGATTGAACTGAGTTCTTTATAAACAAGGAGAGTTGGAAATTTTCATATTACCTTCCTCTTGATAGTAAATCCCAATTCTGTTGTCCACAGTATTTAAGGAATATTGGGAGTTTGCAATTTCGCATAATCCGAGAAAGGCGAGGATTCTGGAATGAAAGAAAGCTTTAATCAGAATACGGCTTTAGCCTATCAAAATTTACTTACAAAATACTAAAAGAGTATTTATTACTGATGAAGCCTTTTTGTCTGAAAGCTTGGGTGAGTTTTGTTAACTCATCTCTGCTGGTTAAAGAATAGTTCTTTTCACGGTATTCGAAACTATCTATGTTGATTCTTTCAAATGGGGTTTTAGTGGTTTCAATAACAATGAAAGAAGCACTTAATTTTTTGCGACAAAATTTTACCTTTTGACATATTTCACAAGCGTTCCTGTATTTTTTCACGCTTTTGACTAAACCGGGCCAATTGTATTTTTCTTTTATTCTTCTAATTGTTTCATTAATTTCTCTATGGAGATTAATTTTCCATAGTGATACTGTTCTAAGATGATTGGAATTTTGTCTACATTTGGGGTAGTAATAAGGTTTTGACAGATTTTAAATTTTATGTCTTTGTCAGCAAAGATACATGAGAATATTTCTAGGGTTGGAAGTTCAACATTATTTTCAACATAATAAGTTTGGTTCAAGATAATAAGTAAGGTTCAAAGTAATTTTGGCATCTATACAATATATAAAATAAGTGAAGAGGAGCTTTTCTGGGTCGAAGGGTATAGGGGATATGAAGTATTTTCTATCCTTTAAATATTTACTTGATAGTATATTAATTGTGTCTGTATTCAAGTCAGAGTTTATTTAAAAAAGTCATCGATTATTTTATCATGTAGTTCGGTTAGCTTATTTTCCCAGAAGAAAGTTATGATAGGTTTGTGGGTTTTGCCTAGGAGTTGTGAATTTAAAGCTTCAATTTTGGAATAGTCTATCAAAGATTTCAATTTATATAGTTCTACAAATCTGTTGAATTCAGAAATCATTTTTTCTTCGTCGTCAAAATTTTGAATATCAGGATTTTTGGGAATTCATTCATCATCTTCATTTGAAGCATGACATGTAGGTTTATACAATCTTGAGAGTGATTTATTCTGATGCGAGATAATGCATCTGCGTTCTTATTTTGCTTTCCAGGTCTACATACTATTCTGTAATTATATTCCTCTAATTTTAAACGCGATCTGGCAAGTTTGCTGCCAGTCGTTTATTGAAAATAACCAGGTTAACGGGCGGTGACCGGTCCATATTAGGAAACGTCGGCCAAAAATTTGCCCTCGAAATGTCTTGACCATACAATGGCAATGAGTTTTCTCTCAATTGTAGAATTGTCCGAGAAGCATATGCGAGTAATGGTTGTTTGTTTGGGAAGTTAGTTTTTAAAAAAATAAAAATTAACAACTCAAAATCTACCAATTTTGTATTTGAGAACGTGTTGAGAGACAACTTTTACAATGACAATTAAAACAATTTAAATAATATAATCGGTTTTGTACAAACATCAAGATGCAGATTAATAATAACAGGATGTGCAAGATAAACAATAATTTATATCTATAGTGCGGAATTTACTAACATAATTCCTCCCTGGCGAAATGGAACTTCAGGGGTGGCATGAAGTTATAACGACTCCTGGCGTTTTGGCTTGGGTTTTCTTGACCATGGCTTGAACTTCTTGTATAATTTGAATGCAATGATTACAAGTACTGCAATGATTATTAGTATTATTGTAATACTAATTGGGTGGCTAGTTTTCTCCAAGGGGTTGATTTCCAAGGGTTGAATTTCATGAGACAATTTGTGTAGCTCTGAAATTTCGTCTAACTTGATTTGGCGAAGCTGTATGTGATTGAGGGTTGAACTTTCATAATCTTCCGGTATTTGTATTTTTGGGAGTGAAAATTTGGTTGTTTTCGGAAATTCTTGGCTATGGGCGAACATTTGACCATTTATGGTTATTTGGCATCCTTCAGGAATATTGATTATACTCGGTTCTGTGATTAACTGAATTCCATTTCCATTTTTGCAGTTAAAAGGGGTTTTAATTGGATTTGCTGGAACTGCAATAATTTCGTTTTGGGCAACTTGTTCGATTATATTTGCTGAAAGCCTGGTAGTTCGTACGATGCATTGAGATGAGTCACTTTTGGAAATTATTGAAATTTCGCAACTATCATCTATAGGCTGTGGCTGTCCTCGGCATATATATGTGTCTTCAATTTTTGGGCAATTTTCGGCTGGTATTAGATAAGAAGTAAGACTCATGAGGATATATGGATGTGGAATTATAAGGGTTCGGTTTTTCCATGGAATAGCGAACGAGTGGAAATAATTATATTGTGTAGCATCAAATAATGGTACATACATTATAAAATAGATCAAATTTTCTTCAGTGTGAATATTTACTGAAAACATTTTATAATAATTCCGTAGGTCTTTAAGGTGAAGTATTTGGTTTTGGGAGAAAATTGTATTTAATTCTTTTAATATTAAAAGTAAATCTGATTTCGGTAAAATTCCTGCGTGTAATTCTTTGAGATGAGCAAAACTTACTGTGTTTTCAATAGTCATTATAAATTCTTTTATTCTATCTAAATTCATATAAAGCTGTGAAAATGTGTTTTGGATTTTTGTTATAATTTTATGATCTCTAGTTGTCATTTTGAGTTTATTCAAGGCATTTTCTAATTGTTTCATTAAAATATTTTGATTTAAAGCTAATGTTGAAACTGTTTTGTTATAATGTTCGAGAAGTTTAGTTGTAATTGATGTTTGGACTTCAATTCTTTTTGCTATCTTATACTGATTTTCTTCTAGGGTCAATAGGGCTTTATTTATTGATTCACGGTCTTCATTGTCCATTGTTCCGAATAATATTTTTTGAATATTTCCAATGGGGTTAATTAATCCTCTTCGTACGCGATTTGAAGTAAAAGCGGCTATTCTATTTTTTATCTCTAATATTTGATTAAGATTATGGGTTACTAATTGATTAAATCCCATATGGTTAAGTGATATATTTAAGTTAATAAGTTAATAGAATTATTTTTTAATTTCTTATTTTCTATAATATTCTTTAAGGATATTAATATATTTTCATTATTTCCTAATTCTACGTTTAAGTCAGTGAGGTTAATATAGTGAATAAACTTATGATATGAGGGCATTCTAGCTGAACCTAATTCTTGAGTATATATATAATTGTTAATAGGGGTTATAGTTATTTGGGTATTTGAAAAATGTCGTTGAATCCTTCGCATAAGTTTAATAGATCATTTTTTTCTTCGTGGTTTAAGTGATTTGTTCTGATAAGGGATGAAATATCTACTTTATCAGATTCAGGTGGAATTAAATTGAAATTATAAATTTCGTGTTCGTCGGTAATTGGGGTACAAGGATAAGGGTTGGTAAATGTTATTAAAATTTGGTTTGAACAAGTATTATGGATTTCGAATTTTGCAAAACCATTTTTAGCATATGTAAGAATTTCTGGTATATAAATTCCATTTTTATTGTAACAATGAATAAGTATTTGTCCTTCTCTTAAATTTACTGGTATACGTTTTGTTACGATTTCTAAGGGGTTAAGATCAAGTGTATAGGTTGAAAAGTCTTCACGGAAATACAGGGGAATGACAGTGTATTTATTTACGAGTCGATTGTTTTCTACATCAATTGAGAGATTTAATTTTTGAAGATCTCGAAAACCTATTAGTCCGTCAAAATAGTCATGAAAGTCATATAAAATAAATTCTATGTTTTGGTCTGTATTAAATTCAGCAAAGGGTGGTACTGATGCTTTGTACTCAGCAATGGCTTTTCCAGTACAAGTTTTTAGTTCAGTTCTGTTTATATAAATACATTCAGGGTGATATTCGTAAATTATATAGGGTCTTATAATTGAAAATGAGTATCCGGTGTCAATTAGTACATTATAGATTTTATTTTTAATTTGGATTTTTATGTAAGGTAATGAGTTTGCGGTTATTTGGTTTAATTCATAAGTTAAGTTAGATTGTTTGAATTGTGATCGATTGGAAAATCCTGGTTAAAATTTGGGGATTCTTCTAAATAATCTGTGTTTTGTTGGTGGGAATATCTGTTTTTTTCAAAATACTGTGCAGAACTGATATTTTCAACATTAAAATTTTCTACGCCAGACATAGGGGTAGATAAGTTTTGTTTCGAGGGTCCTGGGAAATTATTAGTATTTCTCTGAGCGTAGTTTTCCACACCAGACATAGGGGTAGGAGGTTGAGGTTTAAAATGTCTGTTTGGGGTAAAAACATTTCTGTTTGGGTTTGATCCTTGTTGATTATTAAAGTTGGGCCTTTTTGTAAATTGAGGGATGAAAGATCTTTGTTGAGGTTGATTGTGTTGATTCGGAAAAGATTTTCCTCTAAAATTTCTAGAAAAGTTTTGGTGATAATATTTAGGATTAGAGTTTTGGGAATTAAAATTATGATTTTGTTGAGAAGTTCTGTTGTTTTGAAATTGGGGTTTAGAGTTTGTCTGTCTCTGTTGTGGATTTCCTAGATTTCTTTGAGTGATACGGTTTTCATATTCCTGTTCAAGTCCAGAAAATAAATCGATGGCTTGTTCAAGGGCAACAGGGTTAGATAATTTTAAGTCAGTTTGGTATCTTTCGGGGATGAAAGTTATGAAGAGGTTTTTTGCATTGCTTTCACAAAATTCAATTTTTAATATTTGTCTATTAGGGTCTGTTTCAGTTAAGTGTATCTTATCAATTATTTGGGATCTCATATGTTGCAAACGAGAACCAAAGGCTAGAAGAGATTCATTGGGTTTAGGAAAAGCTTGATTCATTTTCATTTCGAGGGTTTCTAACGTATCATTAAATGAATAAAGGGAAATTAAACGATTTTTTAAAGCGTCCCATGTATTAAGTTCAATTCTTCCTGCACAAGTTATTTTTGCGGCACATTTTAATTTTTGTCGCGCATGAGCAAAAACAAATTTGTGAGTAGGTTGGGGAAATTCTGCAAACATATTTTCTACCTGGGCAATATATTGTCTTAATTCCAAAGTGTTACCGTCAAATTCAGGAATGAATTCAGCAAAATATTTAATTAAATTTACATCAATTGCTACCTGTGAACTTTGGGAAGTGTTCGCGGATGACAATTGCGTTGGTTGACTCATGATGATGGCTAATTTATTTTTAAAATAAGAAAGATTTAATTCGGTTTCAGAGTCACTGGAATCAGTTTCAAAATTGCTTTTGGGATTTCTAAATTCGTTCATATAATTTTATATAACAGGAAGTAAAAATAAAAATTTGTTAACACATAAAACAATAATAATATATAAGAAATTGTCTTGAATAATAAAATTTAATTGTGAACTGATTGATTTTTTCAAAAATAAATCAATTCAATAACATATCAAATAAATAAATAATGTCAAGTTCGAGTCTATATAATATTTGTTAACTTTCGCTTTTGTTTGTACTCAAAGTAAATCTTATTATACGTGAATTAAAACACAAGATTGCAGTTACGTCTAAAACAAAGTCAAGGTATAGAATACAAAGAGCTATTATATTCTCATCTAAATATAACTTATCTCTTACCTTTATCTTTTCTCTTCAAGTGAAAATGCAGTTGTAAATATAAATTGTAATTGCAATAATAATTCGCTTTCAAGTAGTGAATTATGGAATATTATAAAATTAAAGATTTCAAAAATTCAAAAAACTTAATCTATGTGTAATATAACACTCTTGATACTACCAATGATAACTGTCAGAGGAAATATCGGTTTGATTGGAAAAGAGTCTCACTTACCTCGAGTTTTCTTTGGGTGTAGGCTATGTTCAATTTGGCTCAAAAACCTCAGTTTTTTCGTCTCTTTTTCAAAAACTGCTGAACTTTGCTACTGACTGCGCCAGTAATGGTTGTTTGTTTGGGAAGTTAGTTTTTAAAAAAATAAAAATTAACAACTCAAAATCTACCAATTTTGTATTTGAGAACGTGTTGAGAGTTAGAAGACAACTTTTACAATGACAATTAAAACAATTAAAATAATATAATCAGTTTTGTACAATCATCAAGATGCAGATTAATAATAACAGGATGTGCAAGATAAACAATAATTTATATCTATAGTGCGGAATTTACATAATTCGCGATAGGAAGATCCTTTCCTATGGGTCCTTGTGAGAGTACTGCACCAATAGCATCAGTGGTTAGAATAAACTCTTCATCATAATTTGGGTACCTTTGAATGGGTTCAGTGGTTAGAATTTCTTTAAGCTGTTTAAACGAATTACAATCATTATCGAATAGAAAGTTGACATTCTTTGGCCGAAGTCTAGTAAGAGGTTTAGCAATTTTTGCAAAATTTGGGATGAAGCGGCGATAATATCCTGTTAAGCCAAGAAAAGATTTTACTTCTTTAGGATTTTTCGGTTCTCGAAAATTAACAATGCATTCGACTTTTTTAGGATTAGGTTTAACACCTTCGGGAGTAAGTATGCGTCCGAGATATGCTACTTCCTGTCTTAGAAATTCACACTTGTCAGGTAGTATTTTAAAAATTTGAATTCCTGAGCCTTTTGAAAACTTCTTTAAGTCGAGAAATGTGATCATGAATTATAGGGGAATAAACTATTATATCGTCCATATAAATAAGAGTTCGTTTATTTTGGATACCTAATAAGATGTTATCCATAACTCTTTGAAATGTAGATGGGGCATTTTTTAGTCCGAATGGCATACGGATGAACTCGTAATGTCATTTTTACCTATTTCAATTTTATGAAAACCTGACGGGAGGTCTAATGTCGAAAAATATTGACATTTGCCTAATTGTTCTAAGAGGTCAGAAATATTTGTAAGTGGGTATTTATCATCAACGGTTAATTCATTGAGTTTTCTGTAATCAATAACGATGCGCCATATTTGTTTACCGGAAGCGTCTAATTTCTTTGGTACAACCCAAACTGAAGATGAACATGGAGAGGTTGAATGTTGAATTATACCTTGATTTAACATTTTGGATATTTGAGTTTTAATTTCTTTACTATGAATTTGGGGTTATTTATATGATTTGTAGTTTGTTTTATTTCGTTGGTAAAAGTTAGTTTATCACCTTCTAGATAAAATATATATATATATAGCAAATTCTAAACAGTTCAGTTATTAATTCTCGTTCTTCTTCATCAAGATGATCTAAACGGAGTTGTTGTTGAATGATTTAATTTCTGTCTATTTGTAAGAGTTCATATAAATCAGAATTTAAATTTAAAATATGAAAATCGGTTGAGTTATCCACAAGTTCAATTGAAAGCTCAGAACAATCAATAATTTTTGGGAATTGCGTTGGGATTAATGATAGTGGTTAGAAATTCACCTTTTTGTTTTACTTATACTAATGCATTTGGAAGTGTAACCTTTTCTTTTTCTTGAGCGTGAAGTATTGGGTTCTACCTTCAATAGATAGTTTATTTGAAATAGGTGTCTTATAATTTATTGGATTCAGAATGGGCGTTTGAATTTGATTTATTTTCATTTGAAGAGGGGTTTGAATTGAATTGACATTTTGAGTGGAATTTTTTTCGAAAAGAGAGAGAAGAGAGAGAAGAGAAAGAGGAGAGAGAGGAGAGAGAGAGAGAGAGAGAGAGAGAGAGGAGAGAAAGAGAGAGAGAGAGATTTTAAATTTTTTATTTGAAGTTTTTTGATTTATAAATTTCACTGATGTCATATTTTTCATTAGTCTCTTTCATATCATTGAAGAGTACAGACGTATACTTTTAGAAATTTTTTTTCACATTTACTGAAAGTGTTTTAAAAGTGGTATATTCAATGACTACTACCGAATTTTCTTTATGTAAGTCAAATTTTTTATTAACTCAATTGATAGTAAATTATGTCATCAATTTTAAACAGTAAATTTGAAGGGTATGCGTTTTATAATTCTCTATAATTCTCTCCAAATACCCCCACTATTCACAGGTGCTGAAGCTAAAAGGAATCCAGTTTCCAATGACGATGAAAAAATTCCCAATTTCGAATTTCTGTGAATGTTTACATCCTAAATAAAGAAAAGAAAGGTTATACAATTTTACCAACCTACCTAACACGCAACAAGCAGATAAAGCATGTAAATGTACAATGATACAGGACACATGATGACGTACCTATGAAATATCATTTCGTATGGATAAAGAGGATGTCTCGACTCTTATCTCACCAACTCAGTCAATGGCATGGTAAAAAATACTTTTGTGACCGCTGTCTTCATTATTTCCATTCTAAAGAGAAATTAGAAAAACATACTGAGGATTGCTGGAGAATAAATGAAACAGCTATAAAGATGCTTGAGGATGGGAACAATATTTTGAGATTTAAAAATCATAAGAATAAGGAAAAGGCCCCGTTCATTGTTTACGCAAATTTAGAGTCAGTCCTGCAGCAGACAAATAACCCTAAGGAACCACAACATCACATTCCAGCTGCTGTTGGATATTACTTGAAATGTTCCTATGATAATACTCTCTGGTTTTATCGATCTTATCGTGGAGAGGACTGTATGCAATGGTTTGCTGACCAAATGGCTGAGCTGGCTGAATATATGGCTCCAGTATTCTGGTGTGTTATGATATGTAAATGACATATGCCCAGGAACTTGAGTCCCGCAAAGCAACACACTGTCATATCTCTGAGAAGCCCTTTTTACCTCAAGATAACCGTGTTCGCGACCACAATCACCTTATACCAGAAAATAACTATGGGGGGCTGCACATGAGGGATGCAACGTAAACTATAAAGATAGTCACGTAATTCCTATAGTTTTTCATAATCTCAGCGGTTATGGAGCACATTTTATCATTAAGGATATTGCCAGACGAATAAAGGGATCGATCGACTTATTTCTAGTCACCAAAGAGAAGTATATTTCATTTAAAACACATCGATGGTTATCCAATCCAATTCCGCTTCATTGATTCCTTCAGATTCATGAATTCATCACTTGACATATTGGCATCATACATGAAAGAGTTTTCTAATTTTTAATCACAGTTTGCTTTTCTGCCTATGGATCAATTTAAATTACTAACGATGAAAGGAGTGATGCCTTATGATTATATTGATTCATTTGCTCCATTTAATGAAGAAATATTACCTCCAATAGAGTAATTCTATAACAACTTATGTACTTCGATATTAATAGGCAATATGGGTACGCTATGAGTCAATACCTACCTAGGGTTCAAGTGGACCGATCAGAACATTGACATCTCATCTATCCCAGATGATAATAATGTTGGATATATTTTAGAGGTTGATCTTGAATACCTGAAACCTCTTCATGATCAACAAAAAGATTTGTCGTTCTGTATCAAACAGGCAAGCCTCCAAAAACTGCTAGAGAAACTACTACATTGATGGCGACTCTTCATGATAAACACCGGTATGTCATTCATTATAGAACGCTGAAGCAAGCTATAGCTTATGAAGTTGGTCATAAAGAAGATTCACCGAGTCCTAGAGTTCAAGCAATCTCCGTGGCTCAAGTCCTGTGTTGACCTGAACACAAATCTCAGGAAACAGGCAACCAATGATTTTGAGAAGAATTTGTTCAAATTGATGAACAATAGTTTTTCCGGTAAGCAATTTATCACTTTGAAATTGGATACTACATATTCGTTTCATTTAGGCAAGACCATGGAGAATGTTCGGAAGAGGGTAAATATTCACCTCCTCACGGAATGGAGTGGAAGATAAAGATAAAAGGAGCTTGTGTAGGTAAATGTTGTATATTATATCACGATACAAACAGCTTATTCGTGGAGATTAGGAATTGTGATATATATGAGATCATGAACAGAGACAGCTTGAAACATTTTGACACATCTAATTATGCTCCGAACAATATTTATAACATCCCACTGGTTAATAAAAAGGTGCTTGGTTTAATGAAGGACGAAAACAACGGCATTTCATTTATAGATTATATTGGGCTTTGATCAAAATTATATGCCCTTAAACTATTCATAGAAATAGCGAGATTGCAGAGAGACGTCGAAGATGTGTGGAGGAGGGATATGATTCTGATGAAATTGACATGATTATTAAAAAATTTGATATAAGTAAGAAGGCTAAAGACGTCAAGAAATCTGTTGTGAAAACCAAAATTATTTTTCATGACTATGAAGAATATTTTTAGGAATGGAAGGCTAAAACTGTACAGCAGAACTTAATAAAATCATCCCGACATTTAGTTCATTCGATAGTACAACAGAAAATTGAAAAGTCCAAATGATGTTAAACGATATCTGATTCCAGACACTGTTGAGACTTTACCTTGGTGTCATTATTCAATAATATAGATTAGGTCACCACTAATATGAAATATAGATTTTGTCATCTCACATATGAAATATTAAGTCTACGTAGTCAATTAAAAAAAAATACAACGTTTATTATGTTCAATGTCATTGTTCCTGAAACCAAACAGCGGTTATATAGGCCTATAGGGGATGTTCCACTATAAAAAAACAAACGGCCTTAAGTTCAGCCTCCTGGGCGGTGTGGAATAGAACTCTTTAAGGTTATTATTATAAAATGTTAGTCGCACATATTAAAATTTTTCTCTTAGGTCGAGTGATTTTCTTTCGCATCCATCATAGTAACTTTTTAGAGGACATCTAATCGATCATATGTAAGATATTATTTTTTCTTTATTCTTTATAAACATAAATCACATATACCAATGGTTAGCAGGTTTCACTGATATACCAGCCTATGAGAGTGCATCTTATGATGACATGGAGAAGGGGGAATCAGGTCCTGTTTAAGTAGTCATTGGCATATTTCTGAAAATTTCTTCTTTCGTGAGTTGTTCCTTTTTAATAGGCTTTTATAAGGTTCATGTGTACGTATGTATTTATCTATGTAACGGAAACTTTCAATGTAATTTTCACCAACTTAAAGAAGTCCAATGAAGTTGAAAATTGGCACACGTGTAAAGGGCCGATGACAATACAATTCTTTGAGTTGAATTTTCCCGTTTGTTGTCTTGTTGTCACTGTTCTTGACTAAATACAAATTCGTCTACTAACTATTGCCATCTAGTTGGCAGTGGTAGAACTGCAATGAAAGGTTACGCAAACATGAAGTAAACTTTTTAATTATAAATATATCGTTGAGTCTAAAAAAAGAAAGTAAAAAGCCTGTTGCGCATTTTACTATATTTGCATAACTCTCCTCTTATAAATAGTTGCCAATAGAATAATTGTAAAATTTTATATTTCAAGCAACCCACGCTTTTTACTTTCTACTGCTGTAATATAAACTGTTCATAATTAAAAATTATTTTCTGCTTTTTAGTTCGGTTTGCCATCAAAGCGTATTTTTTAGTTTTTTTTAACTGTTGTATCTACTTTGGTTTATTATGATAACTATTATAAAGACACTTGCAAGATATGAAACGAAATTCCGCTGAGGAAACTTTTAAATGAAGACATATGTATTTTATTTATTTATTTATTAGTAGCTCATACACAATCCATAGAAAATCACTTAAGCAATAATACAATGTACTGTATCCTGTAAGAGAGAGATGAACTCTGTGTACACAGGAGCTAGGAGAATACAAAAAAAATTAAAAACTAATACAAAATTGAATTATACGCTAAAAGATGTATTTCTAATGAGCACCAAAAGGTGACATTAGACAAATGGTATTCTCGTACTGAGGCGAACATGGCCCAATGATCCTACTTGCTAATTACAATATTTAAGTGATTACGTTATATCAGTAATAACATATACTTATAGATACGCACATCCAAAATACACATATACTGTTTTACGTTCTATACTCATACATATATCATACTCACATATACCGCTATACAAATATTCTTCTACATTTATATCTATAGTGTTCGAATTAATTTCTACCTATTTCTTATAATATATGAACTTGTACTATCTAGGCGTTGTATTTGAAACCCACATTTTTAACTTTTTTGTTATCATGTGTTTTCTACAATTCATAGCTTTAAGATTGTTGTCTAGTTTATTGAAATATTTAATGGCTTGGTATTTAGAATTCTGTATACTGCAGTTTTTAGTTATTTTTGGAAGTAACAGTGGTTTATTTCTTGTTACACTATTCGAGTGAAAATATTTATCTTTTAAGCTGTCATAATGAAACTTGAGGGATTCTAATATAAAACATTGTTTTAGGCTTAAAGGAATTTGATCTACTGTTAGCTTATCTATTTTGGCTCTTTTTAGTAACCTCTTTTGTATATTAATTAGTACATCAATCACTTTATTGTACGCTCCTCCCCAAGCTAGTATCCCATACGTTGCAATGCTATGAAATAGTGCATAGTAAATCTTTAGTAATGTTTTTGCATGCATAAATTCAGACAGTTTTTTGAATATGAAGATTAGATATTTAGATTTGCTAACTACATCTCTATGTGTCTTTCCCATTTAAGGAAATGTCTTTCGAAATATACACCCAAGTACTTGCATGTGTCTACTCTTTTCAATTCTTGGCCATCTATGATTATTTCTAGATTTTTTGGTATGGTATCTATGTAGCTTCCGAAGGTTATATAAACAGTTTTATTCAAATTCAATGGTTACTGCGGAGCCATTTACTGATTATTTTGATGTAGTTCTCCGTAATGAGTTGGGTCTCGCTCCAAGAATTACCGCTGCTTATTACTAGGGTATCATCCGCATAAGATAATATGGAATTATTGGGTAAGCTAAACAGCAGGTCATTTATGTATAGGAGAAACAGTAATGGTCCTAGTATAGTGGCTTGTGGTACTCCCGTAGCTAGTTTATCTTTACCACTTTTGTAGTTAGTAATTCTTACAAACTGATGCCTATCTGTCAAATAACTTTTTATGAGATTTAGGGTAATTCCTCTAATCCCATAGTTGTTTAGCTTTTCCAATAATATCTCATGATTAACCGTATCAAAAGCCTTCTTCAAATCAAGGAAAGTTGCTATGACAGGCTTTTTCTTTTCTATTTTATCGGTAATTAACTGGTGAACTAGGTAGATGGCATCTTTCGTGCCTTTGTTTTTTAAAAACCCGTATTGTTTATCCGAGATTATGTTGCAGTCAAGAATCCTTTTATGCAATATTTTTTCAAAGACTTTAGCTATATTTGATATTAACGAGATTGGCCTGTAATTAGTACATAATAATTTATCACCATTTTTGTAGATCGGGACTACCTCAGCGGTTTTCAGTGCATCTGGCCACGTAGACGTTTCAATGCATTTGTTAAATATATATTCCAGAGGTAGTGTTATATATTCGGCAATGTTCTTCAGAGTTTTTACGTTTATACCATCTACCCCACCGGATTTTTCTTTTAAGTTCATAATTATCTTATTTAGTTCTATACGATTCGTTGGTGTTAGAAACATGCTTTTACCATTTGGTGTTGGATGCTCAATGTTATTATTATTTGGCCTATTAATTTGATTCGCTAATTCAGATCCAATATTACAGAAGAATTTATTAAATTCGTTGGCAATTCTTTGAGTATCGGATATTTCTTCATGATTTCCACGAATTTTGTCAATATTATTTGTTTTAATGTTGCGATTTTTGTTAATTTTGTTAATGATAAACTTCCATAACAGCTTGCTGTTATTTTGTAAGGATTCAACCTTTGATTTATCATTCATAATTTTTGCAAGAGAAATTACTTTTTTTAACACTGTTATAATTTTTGTATTAATTTTTTAATCTTATGTCTTATATCTAGTTTCCACATGTTATACAGAAATTCTTTTTGATTACAAGAGATTATGATTCTTTTTGTCACCCAACTGTGACGAGCTTTGTCCATATTTCTGTTTTTGTTATTTGGACTGTTCCATTATTTATTATCTGTTTGATTTCAATAATTAGTGTGTGCGTTGCCTCATTAGGATCCTGTATCGATAGCGTTTTGTTCCAGACGTTTTTCTTAGCAATGTCTGTTAATTTATTGTAGTTTATTAAGTTTGGGCAGTTATTTTCATTGAGTTTTGTAGTCGTGTTATTTATATTGACTGTTAGAAAAAGTGGATAGTGGTCAGTAAAGGTTATTTTTAATTTAAAAGACCTAATGTCTATAATATTACTTTTTACAAAAATGTTATCGATATAAGTACCAGTATTAGGATTTTCATCGGCAGGTCTTGTAATGCCATTAAAATAAGGTAGATATTCATTTTCCAACAAATTATTCCACAAATCGTGACCAATATCATCTTGTTTTAATGTATCTATATTAAAATTACCTGTTATTAGGTGATTCTTCCTTTTTCTATTATTATTCAAAAATGTCTTTATAGTTGTTATAAAGTTAGTTTTACTTACGTCGTGGCTTCTATACAACGCAGATATTTTAAAGCTATTGGTTTTATTAATTTTTATATCAGTACTTAACATTCTATGATTATTTATATTTTCTATATAGCATATGTGACCATGTTTTTTTATGTACATTATTACACCGTCAGATTTATTAACCCTACTCTCATTGTAATACATATATATCATAATCGTCAATGTTGAAATATTTATAGACATTTTCGACATTCCATGTTTCACAGCATATAATTATGTCAGGTTTAACCTTCAACCTCTCAATGAGAACTACTAGCGAGTTTTAATTGGTTTTTATACCTCTTATGTTTAACTGTAATACTGTTAATTGATTATTTTTATTTATACTTTTATAAAACTCAAAGTTATCATTAAGGGATTGAATGTTGCAGAACTCTGATTCTATTATCCTAAATTCATTCAATTCTTTATCGAAAATCATTATTTATTTTTCTTACTCTGGTTTCGGGATTTGATAGCGCTGGTTGATTGCATTGGGTTGCTTGCATTCCCTGGTAGATTCAGTTGCTTTGCTTGTTCCAAGTTGCGGTATGCGTCAATCTTGCTAATATGAGTGGGTATATTAGGCCGCACGGGATAATCCGTATTGTCAATTATTTTTTTTTTGATTTGGTTTATTAGTACTTCACACTTATCTGTATCAGTTAATAGGTGATTCACTGCTTTATTTGCCTTATACTTGTCATTAGCAAAAGTACAATTTCGGCACTTTACTGAAAATTCTTCCTTGCATTCTTGTAGAGAGTGTTTCCCTGTACACCTTATACAGATGGTTTCATTTCTGCACTTTTTACTGTTGTGTCCGTAGCGACCACAGTTTAGGCAAGGTTTGATATTTAGGTCATCAAATGCTCTACAATTTTGGTATCCTACAAAAATTCTGTGTTTATTTTTATGTATGTGATCATACAACTCTGATGTTACTTCAGCAATAATTGTTAGTTTCTTGCTCTTGTTATTAGCAAAAGTGTGCACTATTTGACATTTGCTCTCAAAGCCACTGAAGTTTCTTTCATTAATGTCCTTCTCTAAGTCTTTTAAATCTAGGTTTAAACAGTTATCAATTTCTACTATTTTTCGTCGAGGATTTTTTAAAGTTTCAAATTGCAGAGCACATTTATCCTCAAAATTTTCTTTTACCATTTTTTTCACTTCTAATGCACTTTTTTCATTTTCACTTTTTATGATAATGTCACCATTATCTAGCCTGTTGATTTTTTTCACCTGGATATTATTATTTTGTACTATTTTCTGGGCAATGGAATTTTATGTATTAAAAGTACTATCATTCCTGTTTTTTTTCCTTATAGTTATCGCCGTCACTCTTTTTTGGGTAGTTGATGTGGTCGTAACTATTTCCGCAAATTTTTTGGTCTGTTCTCTTCCTTTGGTTAAGTTAAGCATTTTTTTAGTATTTTGTTTTTATCTTTTAACTCTTCGATCAGTTCTTTTAATAATACATTCTCATTTTGTTTAGAAATGAGTTCTTGGTTTGCCTTTTCTGTCTTGGTTTTTTCAATTAGTTTGATATTGCCAATCAGTTTTTTAGTATTTTCATCTAGCTTCATTTCTGGTTTACTGGTTAGGTCCATATCATCATGCAAAGAGCATATTACTATAGCTTCGCCTAGATATCTCACATTTCTCATTTTTTTAAAGTCATCTGAGTGATAGACACTTTCACATAATAGGCAAACTACCATATTAATTTTTTTACTGTTAGGGCATTTGAAACTCTTATCCGGAGGCTTATCCGGGGGTTTTTGTGTGTCTGCCATTTTCATTCCTTTCTATTAACAGCACATGTTTCTGATATTCCACTTTGATTTTATTTAATAATTATGGTATTCTTCGGTATCACGTATTCCTAATTGTTTATTGATCTTTTTGAAGTGACTAACCTTGCCACCGATTCGAGTTCGCAAACTAACACGACACAGATGTTATAGTTATTTTGAAACAGATGTTGAGAATTATCTTCGAAAGGCCTTTCGAAATTTTTTATGGCTTAGTGCCTAACACTGCAGCGGGCTTAAAAGTTCACGTTTACAAACACTATCACTCAATGCATGAAGCTATTTTAATTAATTATCCGCAGAATACGTAATTCACAGGACTTCTTTTTGGAATAAACTTCACGTTTTAATATTCTATACAATGATCTTTTTTTTCCTTTGAAAATTTAACGGTTAACCAAAAAATCACGATATTCTGTAAGAGCGTTGTCACAACGTGACCATCCCGTCCGACGGTTTTGACGGATATTGTTTATAAACATATAAGGTAAACATACTGATGGTTAGCAGGTGGTCTGTTGATAAACCAACCAATAAGAGTGCAGCTTGTGACGTCATGGTAAAGTAGTGGGAGGCACTGCGTACCGTATGTTGAACAGAAGGCTAGAGAGATAACAAAGTTTGCTATACCCATTCATTCAAATCGGAAGTAAGTTTCGGTTACTTATCTATTTATGGTAGTAAAACGATGACTTGTATTTAATATTTTATTTCAAACAAGCAACTTATAATATATTATGATATACCAGCACCCATTTTAAAAGCATTTATGTTTATTTCCAAAGAAAATATGTGTTTCAAGTAAAATGTGGAATATTACGACCTCCCTGAATCTAACTACAAGAATTCTACCATCTTGAATTTGAAATCTTTGTTCCAGCCAACTATCCCAGGACGCTCTTCATCACTTTGAGCCCTATATCATTTTGATAATACTGATTTGATTATGGTTTGGTCCATGGCAGTTGCGTCTTTGTCTAGTAACGTTCGCAGCTGACAAATTCTCGTTGAAAAAAACTGCAAATTGAATAACACTTTTTTATCGGTGTAACTCTGTCCATGTAATCTTCTAATCACACAATACGGATCCATCATTTCTAGCAATTTTCTCAACATTCCAACTTTTTATCATTCCAACAAACCGGTAAAAGTTGCTGCTGACTACCCTTCAGTTTGTTTGTTTCAGCTATTTCCATTCAAACATCATGCATTCACGTTTCTAGAATTCTTATTCCTACCATCCTGTTTCTGGCATTTTCATCATAACTGTACAACGCCTGTTCCATCAATCCAACTTCCCGCTTTCTGCCATCCAACTTTATGCCTTATCTAGCCATTTGTTGCATTTCTACCATTTGTATCAGTTTGTAGTGTCTCCAACCATTTCTAGCAGCTCTTTCCAGCCATGTCTACCGTTTTTAGTCATTTGCAACGTTACTGTACCAATCATTTCAACCGTTTGTATTGGCTCCAACCATTTCTTGCAACCGTTTCCTGCCATTTGTTGCATTTCTACCATTTATATCAGTTCTGTACCAGTCATTTCAACCGTTTTTAGTGTCTCCCACCAGTTCTAGCAGCCATTTCTAGTACTTGTACCTTTTTTAGTCATTTGCAATGTTCCTGTACCAATCATTTCAACCGTTTTTAGTGACTTTGTATCAACTATCCAACCATTTCTAGGATTTGTATCGTTTTTACTCATTTGCAACGTTCCTGTATCAATCATTTCAACCATTTGTAGTGCCTTTGTTTCAACTATACAAACATTTCTACCATTTCTAACTGCCCTTTCCAGTCATTTCTGGGATTTGTACCGCTTTTAGTCATTTGCAACGTTCCTGTACCAATCATTTCAACCAGTTTCCTTGCTCGAGTTTCGCTTGTTTAGCGGTACTTATACCAACATGTAAACGTCGTGGAGTTGCGGTTTAGTTTCCCTATGTTTGTTATTGTCAGCGTTTAATAAAGAACTATCTTTATGATTTTAATTATATTATCCAATGCTAATTACCAAATATTTAGTAACATTTTTTTGGGATGCATTTTCGGTACATTTTTTTGTTTAAAATTGCCGAATTCACTATATTAAGATATTTAACGCCTGGACTGGGGGGTTCTCGCAGCCTTGATTTATCCGACGGTACTTACATCACTACGTTCTCGCTACAGGTTGTTTAGAATTTATCGCTATATGTTCAATTTCTTAACGAAACATCCTTGTTCTATTTTCGACATGCGAGTATTCATTGCAGCAAAGTTTTAGGCTCCACGTTTCCATCATTCCCGTTCTCAGCATTCACGTTTCCCGCGCTCAGTCAACCTCGAACACACGCTCTTTTCTACTATCCTGTTCTAGATATTTCGTTTCCAGCATTCCCCCTATGTCGTTCACAGCACTCCCGTTTCCTGCATCCTCCGTTCCCTATATGTCGTTCGTAGCATTCCCGTTATCAGCGTCCCCCGTTCAGTCAACCTCGAACATATGCCTATTCAGTCAACATCAAACATTTTCCAACCAGCGGAAAGTTGAATCCGCTGTCCTGTTCCAGCTATTTCGTTTCCAACATTCCTGTTCCCGGCATTCCCATTTCCTGCGTTCAGCCAACCTCAAACGTATACCTATTCAGCCAACACCAAACATATTCCAACCATTGAACTTTCCGTTATCCTGTTCCCACTATCCCATTTCCAATATTCCTACCCCAACTTCGTGCTACGTCGTTTCTAGCATTACCGCTATCCTATTCCAACTATCTCGTTGCCTGCAATCTCATTTCCTACTATCCCATTTCTAGTATATCTATATACATACATTCCTTCTATAAGATGTCAATTGTCTGTTTCAACCTTTCTCTGTTGAACGTACTGCACCACTCTGATAACCTACATCTAAATGCCGTTTTCCTATATATATATATATATATATATATATATATATATATATATATATATATATATATATATATAAGTTTTTCGCCAATATTTCCGTTCAGAGCAGCTCCCGTCTAACCTATATGTCAAGTCGTATGAATCCTAACCTCTAATAGCAACATAACCTAACCTCTACGCGGACCCCATCCATCCACTTCACTGCAGCCCTACCCAATATTTCATAACCACCATTACATCACAGCCTGTCATCAGCATCTACACGGCCCCCATCCATCTTCATCGCAGCCCTGGGGCCCTCATCGGAGCCCTAGTCAACTGTCTCCATGACGAGCAGCCGAGGCCCCCGCGGTTAACCACCGTCCGAGAACGTGGCCCCCTTGTTCGCAGAATAAATGACACCTTCGGAGAATTTTCACGCCCGTCAAATACCTTAAATATGGTGAACACACGCCTAAATATGCTGTTTGCCTCCCTCACGTTAAGCCAAAATGGCTCTAATTACGCCATTTTCACCCCTAAACCGCCCGTTCACTTTGGCAATTTCAAGGTCATCGAGGTAAATTTTCCCTAATTTTAACCTTAGAATCTTTTATGGGAAATTACATGTATTTTTGGTCGATTTTGCGCTAGAACTCCCATACCTTATATACTAGTGCATCCAGGACCAAATGACTAGTTCAAACATTGAACCAAACCTGTCACTCAAAAAGGGAGGGACACCCAGTCAACGATGGGACGAGGTAGCTCGATACTCGGTCGTCTAGAAATGATTACGGGCTCAGTGGGACTCTCTAAGAGTAGAGAATGGAATGTTAAAGAGAATTTGGGAAAGCACTGACGGCCGAGAAACTAAGTCCCAACTGGTAGTCCCAAAGAAAACAGTACCAGCCATTCTGACCGAAGTACATAATGGGATTACCGGAGGTCATCTGGGCATCAATAAAACACGGGATAAATTTCGCCAACTTTACTTCCAACACGTCAGAGCTTGGTGCCGTAAATGTGACACCTGTGCAGCTAGTAAGGGCCCAAAGATGGGGAACAAGGGCAGAATGCAGCAATCCAATGTGGGCGTCCCATTTGAGCGAATTGTCATTGATATCGCCGGTCCATTTCTTGAGTCTAAGAGGGAGAACAAATACATTCTGGTCGCAATGGATTATTTCAGCAAATGGCCTGAGGCATATGCTATATCCAACCAGGAGGCAACCACTGTGGCGATAGTGCTGAACAATTATTCAGGAGGTTTGGGGTTCCGTTGGAGTTACATTCAGACGAAGGGCGTAACTTTGAGTTCAATGTATTCCAAAAGGTCCGTACGATGCTGGGTATCAAGAAAACGAGGACAATACCTTTGTATCCCCAGTCAGACGGAATGGTGGAAAGATTCAACAGGACCTTGGAACAACAACTGTCCAAGGTCGTCAGCAATAACCAGCGTGATTGGGTTGAGCACATCCCCCTTTTCCTGTTGGCCTATCGGTGAGCCACCCATAACAGCACCGGACTGACTCCAGCACGGGTACTATTCGGGAAGGAGCTGAGGTTCTCTTGTGATCTGATTTTTGTCTCACCAGAAGAACTGCCAGAGAAGTCAACGATTTGCCGACCAACATGCTGACAGTACACGAACTCGCCCGAACACAGAAGATACGATATGACCTAAAGGCGGGTTCCAAAAGACGGACAAGGTCTGGCTGAACAACCCCCAGAGGAGCAAAGGTAAATCTCCTAAGCTCACACCCGCCTGGGATGATCCATACGAGGTGGTCAAGAGGAACAATGGCGTTGTCTATCGTATCCGTCGGAACCCAAGAGCTTAGATGAAGGTGGTTCATTTAGATCAGTGCTGCTTAACCTTTTTAGGTCCGTTATCCTTACGACCTAACTAGAGTCATTGATTTTACCCCTCCTGTCAACGATGAACTCAAAGAATACCTCAATACTTGTTAATACAAATACGTGGACTTTATCACATAAAAACAATTGCACATGAAAAATTGAGATATTTTTACTCTAAGTTACATTTACAAGCTAGCTTTAACTCAATAAATATATAATAATTACAACAGTCAGTTTATTATTATTATCTAAAACTTAGGAAACATAAAATAAATTTACACTTTTTAGTGCGCAGATTGGTAATGCTTCGCATTTACAAGTTTGTTAATATTAGGTTTTGTTTCACTTAAAGCGCATCTCAAATCGTGTTCTACATTGAGACGGTTTCTGGCCTTTGTTTTTAGTGTCACCAAAGTTGAGAAACCACTCTCACACCTGTAAGTTATAGCCAACGGTACCAACATTTTTAAAGCTCTTTCTGCTATGATAGGATATTCAAAACCTATTTTTGTCCAAAATGTAAAAATGTAAATAGGTCATAATTTTGGAATTCGACTTTTAAAGTGCAATCCTCATGTAGACCAAGAAATTCTACTTTAGCTGAAACATCTTCCTCCTCAAAAATATTATCATCAGTCAAAAATGGTTTCAATACTCTAGAGTTGGACTGACGGTTATCCATGTCAGGGAAATCGTTGCAGTTAGCTTATTACTGATGACAAATGTTGTACCACGGAATCTTCGGGATGTAATCTTGTCAGCCTTATCGTTATCCAGTTGGTCAAAAACTTATGAAAACAGACATATCGCCAACCTGAACTCTATGTTTGTATAGTTCCAATTTGCGAATAAAGCTTGCTACTTTGTCTTGAGATATATAATATTTCCCTGTAACGAAATATTGAGACTATTGATTTCACAAAAAAAAATCAGCAAGATACGCCAGCATTTGGACGAATTATCTTTAATTTTGAAGCAAAATTCAGTTTCTTTTTTTGATCTTTGGTTTTCCAAAAATAAACTTATTTCTTCGCGAAGTTCAACTCTGTTTAACACCTTTCCTCTTGACCGCCAGCGAACCTCTGTATGATACAAGAGGTAGCTAAATTTAGCGCCAACTTCATCGCAAATAACTTTGAACAATCTTACAATCTAGAATTAGTAGCGCCCTCACGAATATGATTTACAATTTTTACAATATCATTTGCAAACGTTGCGGCAACCAGACTAATACGTTATTTATTACTTGCGAATACTTGTAAAAACAAGTAATAAATACCTACGTTCCTATCATAACATAACATACACTCACGCCTGTATTTTCTGAGTTCCTAACAATAAACTTACTTCATGTCACATCAAAATCGACAATAACAAAGAAAAAGAAGAAAAGTAAATTATAATATTCAAGTATATTTTTTAAGTAGCTTCAGGATTTAGAGTTTTGATTGTTTGCGCACAAAACAATAAAGTAAATAAAATCACTGCACGAATTCAACGGTACAGTTTGTCATTTTGAAGTTTGGGGTTCGAGACAACAACCACCTCATTGTTACCCATGCGAAATACAAGTTTTACCCCCGCGGGGGTAATTATTTCCAGGATAGGAACCCAGGATTTAGATCGACTAGCTCCCTACCTTGGAGAGAATGTTTCCGATCGGGACGATCAGAATTAAAGGCGGGGCAGTATTATAAAATTTATTAACGCGACCACTGGAAAAATTAACCAACCTTCTGAAGTCATCATTCCGACTAAAACAACGTGAACATTTAAGCCGACTGAAGTAATAAAAAAGGGGAATCCTGCGTAAGCTCGACTGGACTGGAAATTTTGATAAGACTGGTAAAACGCTACGTGAACTGCGAGATGAGCCTCGCAAAATGCTAGAGAGTTATGATATTCCATGTGACTTGTACCGATCAGCTGTTGTAAATATATAGTGGATTTATTTGTGTGTAAATAAGGTTCACCAAAGTGAAAGTGAATATCAGTCTTACATTTAATTTGAACCCACGAAATTTATTGCAATACTTTAGAACACATCATGGAAAGAATACCAGTTGACAAAGAATTAATTATAATAGGAGACCTAAACAGTCGAGTTTAAAGGATAATGATGACATAGTAGGAAGTTTTGGAGAAGAAGTAATAAATAACAATGGAAGACGACTAGTAGATTTTTGCAGTGAACATGACTATGCAATTATGAATACATTTTTCGAACATAAAGACATACATAAATTTACTTGGATTGAACCAAATAGAAATCTGAAATCTATAATTGATCTTCTAATTATGAGGAAAGTTCATTTGAAATACGAGCCGAATGAGCAAGCAATCATCACATGCTCATAAGCCACATGATATATGGCAAGAGTAAGAGAAGAAAAAAAATAAGGATTGAAGGAACTGGAATAGAAGTTCAAAACTGACCTACTGAAACAATACGGCATAAAAATGTTTATTCAGAATAGAATAGACCAAAAACTAGACATGAATATAGAAGGGTCTCCAAAAGAAATGGATGAGCATTTGAAGAATACATTACTTGAAACAGCTAGGGAAGCTCTAGGAACAGAGAACAAGATACACAGAACAATTCTCAGAAGAGCTAGAATATCTTATTAAAGAAAAGAAAAAGCTTACATGAAATGGTTGGCCAATATGGTGTTTTATTGGCCGACAAGAAAAGAGTATCAAAACTTAAGAAAACAAGTCAAGGAAAGAGAGAAGGACGAAAAAGATTAATACTGGTATAGATTATGTAGAGACATAGACAACATTTAACCATGCAATAGATCATCTATGGCTTGGAAAAGAGAGTATGAAGTAACAAAAATAGAATCAATAGCACCGAAAGAATGGATAACACACTACTCAAATTTATTACAATTGCAAAGAGAAGAATACGAACGACAAGAAGACATATTTGAATATGGAGAGATACCATAAATTACAGAGGATAACATATATGAAACTTTGAAAAGAGCACAAAAATAATAAGATCTCTGGTCCAGTAAATATACGAATCGAACTATTCAATTATTATTCAAATATGGAGGCAAGTAATAATTTTTAAGCGAAATTATTTAATAAAATTCCTCGGGAGTCCTTATTTAAGCTCCATACACAAAAAATGAGACAAAAGGGTATGCTCAAACTATAGAGGAATAACGGTAATACCATCAATAGCCAGATTATTTGCAAGTACGATCAAGGAAAAAATAGAAAACGAGGGTGTAAACCTTGGGGAAGAAGAAAGCTGTTTCAGAAGAGAAAGATCATGTTTAGACAATATTCACTGCATTAGATAAGTAATAGAGAAAAACAGAGAGAAATCAATAGAAATACCCATGACCATTCTAGACCTGGAAAAGGTATATGATAATATACCAAGATGTAAGGTCTGGCAAGCAATGTGAAGAGTAAAGATTATAATATACAGTATAATCCATTAAAACACATGTTAAAATATTGGGGCAAGATGGACTCGTTTATAATGGAACCTCGCCTGTAGTGGACAACAATTAGTCTATCATAAGCGAGTTTTTCCTGTGATTCCCCTGGCACGATGTTTAATGATGCAATATTGTGCAGTAGTCTTTCGACCTAGCGTTTGTTATGCGGTACGTGGCTTTTCAAAAATATAGGTAAAAGTGTGAAACGAGCATTTACACTACATAAAAAAATTGGCAATAATAAGTGATATTGAAAAAGGAACATCTCAAGAAAATGTGTGTTTGAAACTGGGGTTAAGAAAATTCACTCTGTCAAATATTAGGAAGAATCGCGAAAAAATTCAGAGGGATTGGAAAATAAGAGATGAAATGTTATTCAAGTGGTTTCAATAAAAAGGGCAAACAATGTTACAAAAGAATTTGGAAATTAAATGCAGCTCTGGGTGCTGGCAGCTTTAAAAAAGGCATAATATTGTGTTTGGAAAAATATGCGGCGAGTGGGCTTCGGTGGATAGAAATGTAACAGGTTATTGGTTGGTGAGTGTTTGGCCCCTGATAAAGACTATACAGAGGATAACATATTTAATACTCTCTTCAAGGTGTCATCCTTTTGTATGCAAGACAATATATATTGTTTCTGGTTAGGGATCCTTCATCAGTTGCGCTTCCCACAATTGAATGTCCTCTCGAACACTTCTTTGTGTATTTGATATATTTCGTTAAATTTGAATGACACCTCGAAGAGAGTATTCAATATCTCTGACAGGTGAAGTTAACCTGAAAATTTCATCGTGACATTCTAAACCTAGGAATTACGGGTAATAGCAATTGGGAAACTGGGATTTTTTATAAAATGTTGCCCGATAAAACCCAAAAGTTAAAAGGTGAAACACGTAGTGGAGGGAAAATGTCCAAAGAACTTCTGAAACAGAGAAACGAAAAATGAAAATTACTCATTATAGGTAAGTTCGACATTATATAGATACATAGATACATACATGTATGTACGTACATAAATGTAGGTACCACTGTCTTTTTATTTTTCTGTTTAATGAGAAAGTTTAGTTAAGTGTTACAAATTCGTTTTCTGTTGTTTCAGGGAAATTTCAAAATCCTCGATGTTTTAAAAATATTAAGACCCTTTCTGTGGAGTATTGTTGGAATAATAAAGCTTGAAAAAAATCTGAAAATTTGATTGCTCGTGGATAACTGTCC
Organism: Octodonta nipae; assembly: GCA_034190945.1. Lineage (NCBI taxonomy): Eukaryota > Metazoa > Arthropoda > Insecta > Coleoptera > Chrysomelidae > Octodonta > Octodonta nipae. Next base: position 55,999,622 of record CM067221.1, on the reverse strand, counting down.
AGCTTATCCAGAAGTTAAACTTCATAACATAAAGCTTCATTTTTTCCCACTTAATGTAACATCAGTTTTACAGCTCATGCACCAGGGTGTCATTTGGAGTTTAAAACAAATTTACAGAAAATAAATTTTGACTAAAATTATTGAGACTCCAGTAAGTAACAACATCAACAAAATCATTACTATTTTGGACGCTGCGAAATTATTTAGCCTTTCATGAGATGAAGTTTCTACACAAACTATTCGTAATTGTTTTCGCCACACCGGTATATTAAAAACAGTTGCCAATGCTGCTATCATGGAATCAGATCCAGAAGATGACCTTCCATTGGCGGAACTACTACGAATAAACAAATTTAAATCTGAGTTCGTAAATGTCGACAATAACGTTGACGTAAGAGAAGAATTGCCTGACACAGCCTTGGTAAATCAAATACTTCAGGAAGAAGAAGTTGAGAATATGGAACAAGATGATGATTTTGAAGAAGAACCTGCATTCAAATGTTTTCAAAATTAAATAAACTTATTTTGCAGAACAATTATATAACTGGGCTATATGGATATGTTTAAGGGTTACTAGGCAAAACAAATTAAAAACCCAATATATCTGACAGAAAATGGAAATAAATCAGTCTATAACAAAAAACTGAAAAATCTAGAACTCCAATGGTATGGCTAAAAAATTATAGAATGGTCGCCAAAGGGAAAAAAGAAAAAGAGGCCGACCTATTTTGAAAAATATTGTTATAAACTCCGTTGGTTCAATTACTTAATTTAAAAATACTCATATACACTTCACATTCTAGAACTGTTATTCACACGTAAATATCAAATATTCTCAACAGCTGATTCTTATACAATAACATCGAAACCATAACAAGAGGTAAACTCTACTAACTTCTGCGATGATCGGCCGTTCCTTTTTATAATCTGCACGTAATTCTTCCAGCAATTTTCGAGGGTCATCTTCCAGGTTGTCGAGCCTTTTCGAAATTTTCTAGCACGATCGAAATTGCGGATATTCTTCTTTATGCTTCAGTCGACTTGAATGTTTTACGTTACTTTAGCCTGGGACGGTGTAGATAATTTAACAACACTGCCCCCTCCCACCTTTTAATTCTGATCGTCCCGATCAGAAACATCCTCTCCATGGTAAGGGGCGAGTCGATCTAAATGAACCTCCTTCAACTTAGCCCTGGGGTTTCGACGGATACGGTAGACAACGTCATTTATCCTTTTGACCACCTCGTATGGACCATCCCAGGCGGGTGTAAGCCTTGGAGGTTTACCCGTGCTCCACTGGGGGTTGTACAGCCAGACCTTGTACCTCTCTTGAGACCCGACAGAATTGGCCTTGAGGTCATATCGTGTCTTCATACGGTCACTGCTGCTCAACATCTGCGTTCGGGTTAGTTCGTGTATTGCCAGCATGTTATGTCCGGGATGGTCAGCAGGGTAATCTCAGCTTTCTTCCGAATAGTACCCTGGCTGGGGTCAGACCTGTACTGTTATGTACAACTGAGCGATAGGCCAACAGGAATAGAGGAATATGCTCATCCCAATCACGCTGGTTATTGCTGATGACCTTGGATAGGTGTTGTTCAAGGTTCTGTTGAATCGTTCCACCATTCCGTTTGACTGTGGGTGCAATGGTGTTGTTGTCGTTTTCCTGATCCCCAAGATCGTACAGACCTTCTGGAATACATTCGATTCGAAGTTACGGCCCTTGTCTGAATGTAGTTCCAACGGGATGCCAAACTTGCTGAATAGCTGTTCTACCAGCACCGTCGCTACCGTGGTTGTCTCTTGATTGGGTATCGCACATGCCTCATGCCATTTGATAAAATAATCCATTGCGACCAGAATGTATTTGTTCCCCCTCTCAGAATCGGGAAACGGACCGGCTACATCTATGGCAATTCTCTCAGATGGGACACCCACATTGTACTGCTGCATTCTGACCTTGGTCCGGGTCTTCTGCTCCTTACTGGCTGCCCAGGTGTCACATTTCCGGTACTAAGCTCTGACGTCTTCGAAGTAATTTACCCAGTAGTATCGCTGGCGAACTTTGTCTAGGGTTTTACTCATGCCCAGGTGGCCCCTGGTAATCCCATCATGTACTTCGGTCAGGATGGCTGGTACCTTTTTCTTCGGAACTATCAGTTGGGACTTGGTTTCACGGCCATCAGTGCTTTCCCAAACTCGCTTGAGCATTCCGTTCTCTACACTTAGAGAGTCACATTGGGCCCATAACGATTTCAGAACGCCCGAGTATCTAACTGCTTCGTCCCATCGTGGCCTTGGTGCCCCTTTCTTTTTGAGTGACAGGATTGGTTCGATGTCTGGATCAGCTATTTGGTCCTGGATGCACTGTTCCGTTGTCCAGTCTTCATTGGCTTGCACTCAGATCTGTCTGATGGAGATATCCTCTCTCTGTTCCGTCTTCAGACAATGTCCGCATTCTGCTCCACAGGGTCTTCTTGATAGGGCATCGGCATTATTATGCAAACGACCGGTACAATGTTCGACCTTGAAATCGTATTGCTGTAATTTCTCCATCCACCTGGCCAGTTGCCCTTCCGGTGTTTATATGTCCAGCAGCTATTTGAGGGCGGCATAATCTGTTCGGATTAGGAAATGGCGACCACAGAGGTATTTGTGGAAATGGTCTACAGCCCTTATTATTGCAAGAAGTTCTTTTCTGGTGACGCAATAATTTGTTTCCGGTTTCGAGAATTCACGGCTATAGTACTCGATCAGCCACTCATCACCTGCACCTGGGATAGGACGGCCCCCAAACTTGTGTTGCTGTAGTCGGTGTCTGAGATGAACTTGCCGAACTGTGTAGGAAATGCTAGGATTGGGCTGGAACATAGTGCTGCGTTCAGTCGTCTGAATGATGTTTCGCAATCCTGATTCCAACGGAAGGTCTCTTTCTCAATAGTCTGCCGATGTAGAGACGCGGCAATAGTGGCAAATCGCTCAACAAATCGCCTGTAGTATGAACAGAGACCCAAGTAACTTCGGAGTTCATGATTCTCTCTTGGGACTAGCCAGTCACGAATGGCTTCTATTTTTTCTTCGTTTGTGCGGATTCCTGATTCAGAAACGACGTGGCCCAAGAACTGTACTTCTTTTTGGAACATGGAGCACTTCTTCGGGTTGAGTCTCAGGTTGGCGTTTTTACTTCTGGAAAGTTTTTCGCCCAGGTTCCTCAGGTGGTCGTCGAGGTATACTAATCACGTTCTCCTTGTTAACGCGCTCAGTACATACTCCATTAACCTCTCAAATGTAGCGGGAGCATTACATAACCCAAAGGGCATGACCGTGAACTGTAACAGCCCTTTACTGATGGAGAACGCTGTCTTCTATCTGTCGTTTCCGTGTAGACCAACCTGCCAATATCCACTCGTTAGGTCAAGTGTGGAGAATGAACGGGAGCCTGCTTGTTTGATCAGAGAGTCATCAATTCGGGGTAGAGGATTGCTGTCTTTCTTTGTGACGTCATTCAGGTTTCTGTAATCCACGCAAAATCGGATGGTTCCATCCTTTTTTTTTAACTAGCACGAAGGGAGACGACCATGGGTCGATGGATGGCTCAATGACTCCATTTTGCAAAATGGACTCGATGTTTTCCTCGACTGCCTGTTGTTGCCCCAAGGGTAGTCGCCTAGGTGGTATTCTAATGGGTTGAGCCTTTCTGGTATCTATTCGGTGCTTGATGATGTTGGTGCTACCGGTGGTTCCATCTTGACTGTTAAAAATTGTTCAGTGCTTTGTGATAAATTGCATAGCTTTTTTTCTGTTCCTCTGGTGTAAGGTGTGTCAAATGGTCAGCAAACTGTTGTAGGAACTCTTTACCGGGGCCGTCTTCTTAACTGACGCCTGGTATGCTTCTTCGCAATTTATGATGGTGTCTACTGGCTCGAAACAAGCTATCTCTTGACTATTGGCAATTCTGATGTCGTTGTTGGACAAATTCGTGACTCTAATTGGTATATCTCGTCCGGTTTTAACTATAGCTCGTCCAACTAAGTAGCCATAGACTGAGTTTTCCGGGCTCCACCATTCCAGCTCCTAGGATGACTTTCTAGTTGCCCATGAATAATCTGTTTCGTTCGACCGGGAATTCTGGCTACGGATTTTGCTACAATTTGTATGGAGGTCGATGAGCTGTTAACGGGCCGTGTCAATACAAATTCCTCATTTAGGAACTGAAGAACATCATATCTCGCGTCGAACATAAATCCATGCTGCCTAATTAGGTCCATACCCAGTATAAAATGGTCCTCAATATTCGCTACCAGGACCCTATGCCGGATCATGTTGTCCCCTATCTGTAGCACGGTGACGGGTCTGAGCTGGATGTTACTGTTAACTGGCCGGATTTCTGATGTCCTCAAAACCCTAGACTTGGCAATGGACACAGCGGAGCCGGTGTCGATGGTGATGGTGTTTGCTCGGCCATTGATAGTGCCCTCCCTGATGATTAGGCTGCTGCTATCTCGGCAAATTCCCTAGATGTATAATGTTTTGGGGGCTGGTGAAGGGTTAGTCAGCATTCGCCCACTTATGCTGACTGGCTGACGGTCCCTGGACATATATTTATTTTGCTGGTCGGTGATCGTTCAGGTAGCCTGACTCTGCAGTCGCGTTGAAAGTGTCCTGTCCGTCCACAACGGTAACATGCTCCTCTGGTGTCAGTTCTTTGTGACCGTTCTAATAGTTTGTTCATACTAGCCAACAGTGCTTGAAATGGTGACTCTGGCTCTTCCTGGTTGAAGGACATTGCTCGGACCCTGGGCTTGGTCATGTTCATGACGGCCTCTACTTCCAGAGCCCGAAGGAGAGCTTCGTTGCTCCTCTTGATGCCACTAAGCCTTAGATGCCTTTGTAGTTCCACATCTCTGACGCCGTCTTTTTCCTTCTAATATTTGAGATTCGTTTTTTCTGGATAATTCAACTTGTTCTTGTTTCTATAGTATTTTAAAATCATTGTGTCTTTTTAATTCAATTTGATCATGTTTGATCAAATTTCGTGAATAATCCTTCCATTAAATTTTGTTGTTGTTCTTCCATGGCAGTTACAAGATTTTCTAAGGCTACGTTTTTCATCAAACGATTTCACTAACCTTTGTTCAATTTCTTCTTGATGTTGTTTGTCCTTCTTGTCACGTTTTTTAGGATCTGGGTATTTTTTTCATCTAGTCCCTCTGTTATCAGTTTGAATATATTTTTTGTAGTTCGTCCATTTTTTCTTTTTCCATACTACGAATTTCCATAAATCAAATTGCAATTTTAACTTCACCTGGTCCTTTAGTTCTGATCACCAAATTGTTATAAACTCCGTGAGTTCAGTTACTAAATTTAAAAATACTCATTTACACTTCACTTTCTAGAACTTCTATTCACATGTAAACTTCAAATATTCTCAACAGCTGATACTAATAATAATAACAATAGGGAAACTCTACTAACTCCTGGGATGTTTGGCCGTTCCTTTTATAATTTGCATGGAATTCTTCCAGAAAATTTCCCGGTTGTGTATAAGACTATGTCGAAACTTACTAGTATATCATTTCTGTTTTCGTGCTTTTTAAATTGTTGTCTGTTTTCGTAAGGTTTAAGTATATTTATTAAAAATTTTGATATGTTTGGTGATGTTGAATTCATTGAACTTACAATTGGACTCATTGTATTGTATTGTATTGTGTCCCTATCAATTTTTGGAAAGCCATATAAATGTGGAGGTTTACAGTAGTGAGGTGTTAAGTGTTTTCGTTCTAATGGAGTGAATTCTTGTTTGTGTTTTGTTATAATGTCTCTAGCAGCTTTTTTTTATTTTGCGTAGGATCTTTTTGAGCATAGAATATGATCCTGTATTAATAAGGTCCATCATGTTGGGGTTGTAATCATTTTTAACAAGTGTAACAGTAGCGGTACCTTTGTCTGCAGATAGAATTTTAAATCTGTTGTCTTTTCTAAGTTTTTCTACTGCATATTTTTCTCTAGGAATAAGATCGTACTTTTTTTAGTGTTGTCTCTCTAGGAGTAATATATTTCTTATTTGGTTTTCACTGGACACTTGTGGATGGAGTTTTTGTGCTGCGTCTTCAATCGAGACTATCAAATCGAGTGTTGGTATATTTTATGGAGTGACGGAATAATATAACCCCTTCGAATGTATGTATTGTTCTGTTGGTGTAGGTATTTAGGTGATAAATTAATCACAATTTTATTAATGAACTTTCATTTAAGAGGAGTTTAAATTTGTTTATATTTATTTTTTTATATATTTGATACTCCAAGCTGTATGAATCCTTTATACAATTAAAAATGTGAGTATAATCTGATGGAATGAGTGTTTTTTGTAATATGTTTTATTAATATAATGTTATTTTGAAAGCTTTACTTCAATTTTCGACAGTTTTGTATTTTATTTCTAAATAAAGCATTACCTGTTTTCAACTGAATTCTAATACTACCTCTGTCTTTGAATGGTATTTTTGGTAACAGCCCCTTTAGAACTATTCCTTCATTTCGGCATTTTATTAGGAACGTTAAGCTGTTTTGTGATGGTGCTTGTTTCTTAGTTAGGCTTTAGAATTATCTAAAATTTGTTGTTGAAATTGTCTCACACCTCGTTCGTAAGTAATTTCGGAAAAATTGTTCAGGAAGTCTTGAGTTATTTTGCCTGTTCATTGGGTTTTCTCTTCTCAATTCTTTTTCTTATCTGTTTGGAGATATTTCAACTCGTATTTTGGAGTTGTTGCCAATCGTTTTGTAATGTATTTCGAGTTATAAAATTTTGCTTTAATATTGATTGACCTTTTTAAGGGAACTGCTGTTACCTGGTACAACAGTATTAAAGACAAAGAGGGAAATTGGGACCAGCTAGTTGGAAAATTGAAGAAAGACTTCTTACCTAATTTTTACGACGAGGACTTGCAACGCGAAATAGATTCTCGCACTCAAGGAGTAAAGGAGACAGTTACCCTCTATATATCCTGTATGGTAGGTTTATTCAATCGCCTGTCCGTCAAACCTGATGAGAACACCATGGTAAATAAAATTCGTCACAACTTAGCCCCTCATTTCCTTTCGCATCTTGCTTTGGTGAAAATTGATACCGTGAACCATTTATCTGACGTCTGCAGACAAATAGAAGAATCCATAACTTGGAGTAATCGCTATCGACCACCACCCGTTACCTCTTGTAAGTTACTAGAACCTGACTTAAGCTATTCTGTTTCCTTATCCGGTTCACCTCGAAAGAAATAAATTTCAGTTTCTCACCTACCTTCTCGTCATCTCGTAATATTAGTGCTGTCAATGTCTCTGGGATCCGTTGCTGGAATTGTAACATGTTGGGTCATATGTATTCTGTTTGTCGACGCCCAAAACGATTGTTATATTTTGGCTGTGGTACTAAGGGTGTCACGAAAAGAAATTGTCAGCGTTGCTTATCTAGGATTCCAAAAAACGTAGTACCGACTGGAGATGGTCATCTGGACTCCGTCGCCAGTACCTCCAACCAAAGTCCAGGAATCAGTCCCGTTTCTCCTACCGATGCCCAAGGCAAAGGCAAGGGAAAGGGAAAAGGCAAGAAGCTTCCCTCTTAACCACTTCAGTAAAACCATCAGTTCCACCCGCAAGGAGTAGAATCTTTGGCTTGAAAAAGTCAGAGAATTTTGTCGTCCTTCATGTAATCTAAGCCCTCTTTTTGTTCATAAACCCCATGACAATAGGCCTTACTGCTTTGGTGGATAGTGGTAGTACCTCTTCAGTGTTAGGTTTTTCAGGATTTTCTCTCCTACGAGATTTTAACTTACCCGTCCAGTATCATGACCCTTTGGTAATAACTACTGCGGATGGCCAACCTCAAGACTTGTTAGGCTGTGTCATGCTACCTATCTCTGTAAATAATGTCGTTAAATCCCTTAAGGTCTATGTCATTCCGTCTGTTGAGCATTCTCTTATCCTGGGAATGGATTTTCTTCAACTATTTCATATGGAAGCTAACTTCTTGTCATTATCTTATAAGATTTCGCAAATTTCCGCCCTTAATATCGTTCCAACAGATTTAAACTTAACCAGAAATATACAGCCTGATTTTGAAGAACAAGATTTATCTTCAAAGGGCTTCCCTAATGGTGTTGATTCCCTGTCTCAGTCCATTCCGAAAACAGCCGTTCTGGGATCTTATCGAAATATCGTCCTTGCTTTTCAGAAATTTTCTGCTGATTTATTAGGCCCTGACCCTTGTTTCCGATTGAAAAATGAGTATTTGGTAGTAATAGTATATTCGGTTATTAACTATGTCAAGGACTTGAAATCATTTCTTTCCAACCCTAACACGGATGATTCTTCAGACTCTGAATATGATTCTGCTTTGGACTAAGTTTTACAGTACCTACTCTCTTATTTCTCTATCTACTTATCTTCATTATCGTTATACCTTCATGTTATCTGTCTTTGATTTTGTCTTATCGCATCTTTACCTTATCGTATCTCTCTTATCTCTCCTATCTTTCTATGGTCTCTTGGGTGGGCCGACGAATACCCCAAGCCAGGATCCCAGTGGGGCGTAAAAGCCATAACATCTAGATCTTCTACAGACTAATTCCTCGTTTCGTGGTCTCTTGGGTGGGCCAACCAATACCCCAAGGAGGTTAAACCATACGCAGGGGTAAAAGTCCCCTAACTGGCCCTTTGTACAATATTTCTCCACCAGCTTTATGCTTTGTATACTTTGAATTTCTCGCACTTTTCCTTCTTCTTTGTCAATCCAGGATGTCATTGTTTGAATTATTACTGAAAAAATTAATTTTCCTATCGTTATATAATTATTGCCAATTTATCAATCTAATGATATTTCTTGTCGTTATTTTAATATGTTGCAGTTATCGTATTATCGAGTTGTATGCTTTTGAGGCACTAGATTTTGTTGATTTAGGATGCATTTTTGGGAATCTGGATTCTCTGCGTTATCTGATGTTCATGTGGAACAATTTCTTAGATTCCAAGACCCAAGTCTCGATTTTCACTGATTGTCAATTTCATTTTATTATTTTATGAACTGGCTTAATTATTTTTCATAACGTTTTCAGATTTTAGGGTATGTTTTGTTTCTAGAGCATGTTAGTATTTTTCTCAGTTATCTTAAGGCAATATTATTGTTGGTAAAAGGAAATTTTTATCTTGTTATTATATCGTATTCATTATATCGTCTGTCCTTATATCGTGGACTGCCTAAAAGGTAGTGTACCGGGCTTGTAGAAGCTATTTAAGTACTTACTTCTTGGTATAAGGTGAAACATTTTTGGGAAAATATTTAAATTTGTCTGCTCTTGATGAGAATGTATCCACAAAAATGATGTTACTTAAATCAAGTTTTGTGATATTCAAATTGATTTTAGAGAATATCTTATACCCAAATATACCTAATAATGTAAAGTATGTACTTCGTTAGAATGCTTAAATCGTTCTGAAAATACGCTATATGGTTATTAAGATAAATGTTTCTTCGGGAGAATGGGTATCTGAATGTAACTGGGTCGGTTTGTTGAAATTCGACATGTTAAAATTCGGCATATAAATAATAGAAATTCGGGTTAAACATTTATATTAAATCAGAATCAATCTAATTGTTTAGTTGATTGTTAGCCATCATGAAGGCAACCACGGTAGACATACAAGGATTTAACCTTCAAAATGATGAATTTATTGTTAAAGAATTGACGATTCGAATTGGGATGCAACTTATTAGTCATGGAAACTTACAGAATCATATTTTTATTTAACCAAGGAAGATAGACAAAAACAACAATAAAAGAGGTAAAAAACATTGCTGGAAATATTCCAGTGGCTATATTGGATATAAGGAAATAAACAACATTCTAGGGGCTAATTTAAAGAATGGAAATTGTATTTTCGTCACAAAAAATCCAATTTCCTGTTCAATAAATTGGAAGAAATGAATTTGGGAGAAACTAAAGTTGTCAACATCGAAACACTGGACGAATGGGCACAGCAGCCTACCCCTAATATGGAAAATAGTTGTATTCCAGTCTGTTTAAATAACAATCAGGGTCCTTTTAGATGTGCTATTAACTGCGTTAATCTTGTACATGAATGGATTTTTAACAATGTTAATGTTGAATGCAGAATATCAATCTTCTTCTTCTTTCGGTTTTTACCCTCCTGGGATTACCGTTTTTTATTTTTACACGTCTCTATTTGCCCAATATCCCATTTCTAGTCCCTTTTCAACCATAACGTTTTTTATATATTTTTTTCGCAAGACAAAATGGGTCGGCCTCTTTTTCCTTTTGGCGACCATTCTATTTTTTTGGCCATGTGATTTCTGACATTCTTTTAACATGTCCATACCATTGAATTGTTCGATTTTCCAGTGTCTTTGTTATAGACTGATTTATTCCCATTCTCGGCCAGATATCTGAGGTTTTTAATTTGTCCTGCTTAGTAAACCTTATTTTCTGCATACCTATCCTCGTTGTGATCTCTTTCTGGCAGGTGCCAGCAGAACTTATTGTTGTTCCAAGGTATTTAAGGACATTGCACGATTTTATCTGTTGGCCATTTGTTTTCAGCACATATATTCTTTTTTTTGGAAGTTGATCTTGAGACCCCATTTCTGATATTCCTTTCTTAGTTTCCTCAACATAGATTCCATATTTTTCTGATACTACTAGATCATCGGCATATAATAAAGATAGCAATGTATGATTGTCTGTTTTAAATACCATATCCAACCATTTACGGTACCAGGTTTCCAGACATTTTTGAATGTATATATTGAAGAGCAACGGTGATAAAGTACACCCTTGTTTTAAGTATTTGTTTATTACGATGGGTTTTGTGTACGGGTTTTCCATTTTTGTTCTACTTTCGTTGTTCTTAATTATATTAACTCATTTTTCCTTATATTCACTCTTTGCATTGCTGGCCAGACCCTACATCTTGGTACCTTATCATATGCCTTTTCCAGGTTTATAAAGGTCATGGGTGTTTCTCTCTGTTTTTCTCTATTACTTGTCTAATGCAGTGAACATGTCTGAAAATGATCTTTCTCTTCTGAAACCGCTTTATTCTTCCCCAGGGTTTACACCCTCGTTTCCTAATTTTTTCTTGACTGTACTTGCAAATAATATCCCGTCTACAAATCTGGCTATGGATGGTATTACGGTTACTATAGTTTGAGCATAACCATTTTGTCTCCGTTTTTGTATATTGAGCTTAAACAAGATTCTTGCCACTTCTGAGGAATGTCGTCGCCTTCTTCTATTTTATTAAATAATTTCGCCAAAAATTTTATTACTTTTCTTGCCTCCATATTTGAATAATTCCATTCGCATATTTCCTCGACCAGAGGCCTTATTATTTTTTGCTCTTTTCTCGGTGTCGTATATGTTATCCTCTATAATTTCTGTTATCTCTCCATCTTCAAATATGTTTTCTTGGTATTCTTCTCTTTGCTTTTGTAATAAATCTGAGTAGTGTGCTAACCATTCTTTAGGTGCTATTGGTTGTATTTATGATATTTCTTATTCTCTTGATTGTTTTCCAAGTCATAGCTGATCTATTGTATGATTAAGTGTTGCATATGTTTCTGCCTAGTGTATACCAGTATTCATCTTTTTCGTCCTTCACTCTTTCCTTGACTTGCTTTCTTAAGTTTTGATACTCTTTTCTTGTTGGCCAAGAAAACACCATATTGGCCAACCATTTCATATAAGCTTTTTCTTCTCTTTAATAAAATCCTCTAGCTCTTCTGAGAATTATTCTGTGTATCTTTTTAGTTTGTTCTCTGTTCCTAGAGCTTCCCTAGCTGCTTCAAATAATGTATACTTCAAATTCTCATCCATTTCTTTTGGAGACCCTTCCATGTTCATGTCTAGTTTTTGGTGTATTCTACTCTGAATAAACATTTTTATGCCGTATTGTTTTAGTAGGTCAGTTTTGTAAACAATTTCCTCTGTCTCTCCTATTACAGTTCTTTCAATTCTTTAATCTTTTCTTTTCTTACTCTAGCCATATATCATGTGGCTTATGAGCAAGTGATGGGTGCTTTCATATTCGGCTTGTCTAATACCACCTTTACATCTTTCAAATAAACTTTCCTTACTTTCCTCGTAATTAGAAGATCTATTACAGATGTATGTCTTTATGTTCGAAAAATGTATGTATAATTGTATAGTTATGTTCCCTACAAGTCGTCTTCCATTGCCATTTATTACATCTTCTCAAAAATCATTCTCTTTCCCAACTCGACTGTATACGTCTCCTATTATAATTAATTCTTTGTCAACTGGTATTTTTTGTCAACTAATATTCATTCCACGATGTCATCTAAAGTATTGCAATAAATTTCTTGGGTTCTAATTAAATTTAAGACTGATATTCACTTTCACTTTCGAGAACTTTATTTACACACAAATAAATCCACTATTTATTTACAACAGCGGATCGGTACACGTCACATGGAATATAATAACTAAACTAACTCTAATCAAAATATACAACGTCCTTTTATAATTAGCATGAAACTCTCTAGCATTTGTCGAGCGTCATCTTGCAGTTCACGTAGCGTCTTACCAGAGTGATAAAAATTTCCAGTCCAGTCGACATTGCGCATTATCCCCATTTTTATTACTTCAGTCGGCTTAAATGTTTACGTTGTTTTAGTCGGAATGATGACTTCAGATGGTTAGTTAATTTTTCCAGGGGCACAGTTTTGTATAATTTTATAATACTGCCCCGCCTTTAATTGTGATTGTCCCGATGGGAAAAATTCTCTCCAAGGTAGGGAGCTAGTCGATCTAAAATCTAAGCTCTTGGGTTCCGACGGATACGATAGACAAAGTCATTGTTCCTCTTCACCACTTCGTATGGATCATCCCAGGTGGAAGTGAGCTTTGGAGATTTTTACCCTTGCTCCTCTGGGGGTTGTACAGCCAGACCTTGCCCTTCTCTTGGAACCCGGCTGAATTGGCCTTGAGTCATATCGTTTTTTCTGTGTTCGGCCTAGTTCGTGTATTGCCAGCATGTTCTGTCGGAGTTGGTCGGCATAATCGTTGACTTCTTGGGCGGTTCTTCTGGTGAGACAAAAACCAGATCACAAGATAACCTCAGCTTCTTCCCGAATAGTACCCGTGCTGGAGTCAGTCCGATGCTGTTATGGACGGCTGAGCTATAGGCCAACAGGAAAGGGGGGATGTGCTCCTCCCAAACACGCTGGTTATTGCTGACGACCTTGGACAGATTTGGTTCCAAGGTCATGTTGAATCTTTCCACTATTCCGTCTGACTGAGAATGCAACGGTATGATCATCGTTTTCTTGATACACCGCATCGTACAGACCTTCTGGAATACATTGGACTCAAAGATACGCCCTTAGTCTGAATGTAACTCCAACGGTACCCTAAACCTCTTGAATAATTGTTCAATCAGCACTGTCGCCACAGTGGTTGCCTCCTTGTTGGGTATAGCATATGCCTCATGCCATTTGCTGAAATAATCCATTGCGACCAGAATGTATTTGTTCCCCCTCTCAGATTCGGGAAATGGACCGGCGACATCAATGACAATTCGCTCAGATGGAGCGCCCACATAGTATAGCGGCATTCTGCCCTTGGTCCCGATTTTTGGGTCCTTACTGGCTGCACAGGTGTCACGTTTCCGGCACCAAGCTGTCAAAGCTTAATTCTAAGACATCAAGTCGGATGGACATACCCTGTCGCTGTTCCGTCTTTAGACAATGTCCTCATTCTACTCTAAAGAGTCTTCTTGACCAGGCATCGGCATTATTATGCAAACAGCAGGCACGGTGTTCAACCTTAAAATCGTATTGCTGTAATTTCTCCATCCACCTGGCCAGTTGTCATTCCGGTGTTTTCATGTCCAACAGACATTTGAGGGCGGCATTATCTGTTGTAATTTGGAAATTACGACCATAGAGATATTTGTGGTATTGGTCTACAGCCCTGATTATTAAAAGAAGTTATTTTCTGGTTACACAATAATTCCTTTCCAGCTGTAGTACTCGATCAAAAATAGATGTAATTTTCCATAAGAGATTCTAAAGTTAAAATTAGCGAAAATTTACCACGATGACCTTGAAATCGGCAACATGCGCGGACGGTTTAGCGGTGAGAAAAGGCGTCATAAGTGCCATTTTGGATTAACGTAGGGGTGTAAACAACATATTTAGGGCTTTGTTCATTATTTATAAGGCCCTTTTGGCATTTGGTGGGGATGAAATTCAATCGAGGGTGTCCTTTGTTGTGCGAACAAGGGGGCCGAGTTCTCGGACTGTGGCGGACCGCGGGGCCCTGACTAGGGCTGCTGTGAAGTGTTGAAGACAGTTGACTAGGGCTGCGATGGGGGTTCCGACTAGGGCTGCAGTTGTAGAGGTTAATTGCTGGGGGCCGCGCAGATGTTAGGCTGGTGATTAGGTTATGTTGCTATTAGAGGTTAGGGTTAGCGGAGTGGGCTGTGATTTGACATATAGGATAGACAGCTGTCAGCTGATTGAGTGTTGGTTGTGGTACCATCTTACGGCGTTCAATTAAACGGTGTGTTGCGGGTTGCGTGTTTCGCAGGTAATGGACGCCATCTGGTGCTGGATCGGTGTGTTGAAATCCAAACAATGGAATTATAGTGAGACAGACACACAGATGGTTCAGAACAAAAACTATAGCAAATTAAGTCGTCAGCCATATGTTATTATTTTGTATCTATGATTGACAGGTGTAGTGATGATGTGGAAGTGTTAGACATACGCAGTGTTCTTGTGTGAGTGATATACATGCGCAGTGATGCTGTGTGACTGTTATATATATGCAGTGATGTGTGACTGTTAGACATGCGCAGTGATGTTGTGTGAGTATTAGACTTGTGCAGTGATGTTGTGTGAATGATTGACATGTGCAGTAACGTTATGTGAGTGTTAGACATGCGCAGAAATGTTATCTGTATGATTGGCATGCGCACTGACGTTAGGTGAGTGTTAGATTGGCAAAAGGAGAAGTTCTATAAAAAAACATATAAAAACGGTTATAGGTTGTCTCATAAATGGGTGAAATGGCTGACGTGTGTTGGAATTTGGCTATTTGGGTGCTTGAATTTGGCTATTTGAAGTGTAGGGTGGGGTATTTTGACAGTGTTGGTCGGATTTTTTTTTATCTTTTGCTGGTGTGAATTTATTTATTGAACTGGTGACTTTAGATCAAGAATTTGATGTTATGGTATAGATATACAATTTATAAATGTTTCAGTGCTGAATCTGGCATTTAATATTATTTAAGGTGTAAATAATGAGTTTTGATATATTAAAACTGGACAATTGTTTAAATAAGTTTTTTAGCATAGAGTACTTTATGAATTATCAGTACATCCTTAATAATGTTATAAACTCCGTGGGTTCAATTAAAATTTAAAAACTAATTTTCACTCTCACTTACTAGAAACTTTTATTTACATCAAATATACACAACAGCTGATTCGAATATCACAAATATAATACAACATAAGATCTTCGCCGTACTAACTAACAGCTGCGATGATGGGCCGCTCATTTTAAAATCAGCATCGAATCCTCTCGTACAATCCATTATTAATTATACAGTTGCCGAGCTATTTCGAGCTATTATTTTTTTATCCTCCCAGCGATCGATGTCGTATTGAAATGAAACCAGGGCCGGCTTAGTAAAATTTCGCAACACTGCCTCCCTTTAATTCTGATCGTCCCGGTCAGAAACATCCTCTCCATGGTAGGGAGCGAGTCGATCTAAATGGACCACCTTCAACTTAGTCCTGGGGTTTCAACGGATCCGGTAGATGACGTCATTAAGCCTCTTGACCACCCCGTATGGGACCATCTCAGGCGGGTGTAAGCTTTGCACCGTTGGGGGTTGTACATCCAGATTTTGTCCCTCTCTTGGAACCCGACTGAATTGGCTTGAGGTCGTATCGCGTTTTCATCCGGTCACTGGTGGCCAACATCTGCGTTCGTGCTAATTCGTGTATTGCCAGCATGTTATGTCGGAGCTGGTCGGCATAATCGTTGATGTCTTGGGAAGGTTTTTCGGGGAAGCCAAATGCCAAATCGCAGGGTAATCGTAGCTCTTTTCCGAATAGGACCCTGGTTGGAGTCAGGCCTGTACTATTATGTACGGCCGAGCGATATGCCAACAGGAATAGGGGAATATGCTCACCCCAATCACGCTTTTTATTGCTGACGACCTAGGTGTTGTTCCAAGGTCCTGTTGATCGTTCCACCAGTCCTTCTAACTGTGGGTGCAATGGTGTTGTTCTCGTTGTCCTGATCCCCAACATCGTGCAGACCTTCTGGAATACATTTGATTCAAAGTTACGCCCCTGATCTGAATGTAGTTCCATCGGGACGCCAAACTTGCTGAATAGCTGTTCTACTAGCACCGTCGCTAACAGTAGCCAAGACCACAGGGTTGCTTCTTGGTTGGGTACCGCATATGCCTCAGGCCATTTGCTGAAGTAATCTCTTGCTACTAGAATGTATTTGTTTCCCCTCTCAGACTCGGGAAACGGACCGGCGACATCCATTGGGATTCTCTCAAATGGGACTCCCACATTATACTGCTGCATTCTGCTCTTGGTCCGTGTCTTCGGGCCCTTAATGGCTGCGCAGGTGTCACATTTTCGGCACCAAGCTCTGACATCTCCGAAATAATTTACCCAGTAGTATCGTTGGCGAACTTTGTCTAGGGTTTTACTCATGCCCAGATGGCCCCCGGAAATCGCATCATGTACTTCGGTCAGGATGGCTGGTACCTTTTTCTTCGGAACTACCAGTTGGGACATGGTTTCTCGGCCATCAGCGCTTTCACAAACTGGCTTGAGCATTCCATTGTCTACTCTTAGAGAGTCCCATTGGGCCCTTAACGATTTCAGCACGCCTGAGTATCTAGCAACCTCTTCCCATCGTGGCCTGGGTGCCCCTCTTTTTTTGAGTGAAAAGATTGGTTCAATGTGTGGATCAGCCATTTGGTCCTGGATGCACTGTTCCGTTGTCCAGTCTTCATGGGCCTGCACTCGGATCTGTCTGATGGAGATACCCTCCCGCTGTTCCGTCTTTAGACAATGCTCGCATTCTGCTCTACAAGGTATTCTGGATAGGGCATCGGCATTATTGTGCAAACGGCCCGCATGTTGTTCCACCTTGAAATCGCATTGCTGTAATTTCTCCGTCCACATGCCCAGTTGTTCTTCCGGTGTCTTCATGTCCGTTCGGATTAAGAAATAACGACCATAGAGGTATTCGTAGAAATGGTCTACCGCCCTTATTATTGCAAGAAGTTCTTTTCTGGTGACGCAATAATTTCTTTCCGGTTTAGAGAATCCACAGCTGTAGTACTCGATCACCCTCTCTTCACCATCTTGCTCCTGGGATAGGACGGCCCCCAAACCTGTGTTGCTGGCGTCTGTGTCTAAAATAAACCGGACTGTGTAGGAAAAGCTAGGATTGGACTGGAACATAGTGCTGCCTTCAGTCGTCTGAGTGATGTTTCACAATCCTGATTCCAAATGAAGGTCTCTTTCTCAGTGGTCTGCCGATGTAGAGGCGCGGCAATGGTGGCAAATCCTTCAACAAATCGCCTGTAGTAGGAACAGAGGCCCAAGAAGCTTCGAAGTTCATGCTTGTCTCTTGGGACTGGCCAATCACGGATGGCTTCTATCTTGTCCTCATTGGTGCGGATTCCTGACTCGGAAACAACGTGGCCCAAAATTCTACTTCTTTTTGGGACAAGGAACACTTCTTCGGGTTGAGTCTCAGGTTGGCGTAATTAATTCTGGAGAATACTTCGCCCAGGTTGTTCAGATGGTCCTCGAATGTCTGACCCATGTCCAGAATGTCGTCGAGGTATACTAAGCACGTCCTCCATGTTAACCTGCCTAGTACATACTCCATTAGCCTCTCAAATGTAGTAGGAGCATTACATAACCCAAAGGCCATGACTGTGAACTGAAACAGCTCTTTAATAGTGGAGAACGCTGTCTTCTCTCAGTCGTTTTCCTGTAGACCAACCTGCCAATATCCACTCTTTAGGTCTAGCGTGGAGAACCAATGGGAGCCTGCAAGTGTGGTCAGAGTGTCATCAATTTGGGGTAGTGGATAGCTGTCTTTCTTGGTGACGTCTTTCACCTTTCTGTAATCCACTAAAAATCGGGTGGTTCCATGCTTCTTTTTAACTAGCACGACGGGAGCGGACCATGGGCTAATGGATGGCTCAATAACTCCATTTTGTATCATGGACCCGATGTTTTCCTCGACTGCCTGTTGCTGCCCCAATGGTAGTCGCCTAGGTGGTATTCTGTTGGGTTGAGCCTTCCCGGTATCTATTCGGCGCTGGATGATGTTGGTGCGACCGGTGTCTCCACCATCACTGCTAAAAATTTGCCAGTGCTTTGTGATAAATTGCTTGACTTTCTTCTTTTCCTCTGGTGTCAGGTGTGTCAAATGGTCAGCAAGCTGTTATAGGAACACTTTACTGGGCCCTGTCTCCCTCACCGATGTCTGGTACCCTTCTTCGCAATTGATGATGGTGTCGACTGGCTCGAAACACGCAATTCTGATGTCGTTATTGGACAAATTCAGGACTCTAATTGGTATACTTCGTCCACCATTCCAACGCAGCTCCCAGGATTGCTTTCTAGCTGTCCATGAATAATCTGTTCCGTTCGACCGGGAATTCTGGCTGGAGATTTTGCTACAATTTTTATGAAGGTCGACGAGCTCTTATAGGGCCCTGTCAATACAAATTCCTCATTTAGGAACCAAAGAACATCATATCTAGGGTCGAACATAAATAAATGCTGTCTAATTAGGTCCATACCCAATATAAAATCGTTCTCAATATTCGCTACCAGGATCCTATGCCGGATCATGTTGTCCCCTATCTGTAGCACGATATCTGCCTCACCCTGTATTGACATGGACTCGCCGGTGACTGTTCAGAGCTGTATGTTGTTGGTAAGTGGCTGGAATTCTGGTGCTCTCAAAACCCTGAATTGGGCAATGAACACAGCGATGCCGGTGACGATAATGATGGTAATTGCTCGGCCATTGATGGTGCCCCTGATGACTAGGCTGCTGCTATCTCGGCACAATGCCCGGATGGAAACTGTCCTAGGGGCTGGTGGAGGGTTGGTCAGCATTCGCTCCCTTATGCTGACTGATCGGAGTTTCCCTGTTTGGTGAGGTTGTTTTGTTGGCTACTTCTGGTTGGTGATCGTTCAGGTAGCTTCACTCGACAGTCACGTTGGAAGTGTCCTGTTCGTCCACAACGGTAACATGCTCCTCTGTGGTCAGTTCTTTGTGATCGTTCTAGAAGTTTATGGATTCCGGACAACACTGCCTGGAGGGATGGTTCTGGTTCGTCCTGGCTGAAGGAAACTGCTCTCACTCTTGGTTTGGGCATGTTCATGACTGCCTCTACTTCCAAGGCTCGAAGTAAAGCTTCATTACTTTTCTTGATGCCACTAAGTCTTAGATTTCTTTCATATCAAATGGTTTCAAACTGGAGTCGCCAATCCCAGGGAAACAAGCACAGAAGATACTTGACAATGCCAGCCATGCTTTAGTGAGGTCAGAAATCAACTATAATCTTTGGAAGAAATCCCAACTCCTGCAGGACGCGGAAGAAAGGTTGCAAGAAATCAGATAATGCACATAGGAGGAGGACCACATGCCGATTTTTGCTTCAATTCAAAAACACTGTTACAACATCAGACGAATCGGCCAAAAGGTGCACACTGAGAAACTTAACAAATTTACCAGGAAGCAGTTGCCGAAGGATACGACCAACAGGAAAACAGTGGTGCACTTGTCATCCAGAGTTCTCACAGCAGTCGAGGAAACATTGCTTGCTAAGGGGCTAAACTACACTGTAGCTCCAAAAAGATGCCATTACTAGATATCATCATTTCCGCGGAGTCAGCAAAAGGCAGCAAAGAGACAGCGCAACTGGAGGAATTCCGATGGAAAGTCAGAACCGCAATTGAGAAAACATATCACATCAAACAAAACATCAACGAATCCGAAAGGAGGATCATAAAAACACGTAAGGACGACAAATCTATCATCATTCTACCAGCTGACAAAGGAAATGCCACCATCCTGATGGACAGAACGGAATACAACAAGAAAATCGACGAAGTACTGTCGAAGGGAAAATACAAGCCACTGCCTACTGATCCAACTTCCAAAATAGAACGGAAAACTTACAACAGTCTCAGAGATCATGCTGAATATATTCTACCCGAGACAAGGAGAACATTGGCGCCACATCACAGCAAACCACCACATCTGTATGGACTACCCAAGATACACAAGGCTGCAGTACCTCAGACCGATTACAAGTTCGCGCAACTCACCAACAGCAGCACTATCGAAATTCCTTCTACCAATCATTCAACCTTTGGAGGGCAAAACATCATCGCTCGTCAAGGACTTAAAGCACTTTGTAGAAATCATCGGATCCACGGAACTTGGGCCAGAACATCGCTTAGTAAGTTTCGACGTTGAAAACATTTTCACGAACGTATCACTAGACGAATCTCTCAAGATAGTGAGAAAGAAACTTACTGAAGACGAAACCCTGATGGAGAGGACGGTGCTACCAATAGACTCAATCATGGACTTATTTGAATGTTGCCTCAAGAACTGCTACTTTCAGGAGAAGGACCGGTTCTTCATGCAAGAATATGGATTGCCTATGGATTCCCCGTTATCACCAACCATCGCCAACATCTAAATGGAATGGTTTGAAGAACATGCAATGAGGATGTACGAGAAGCAGCCTAAGCTATGGTTGAGGTATATCGATGACAGCTTTATTATTTGGCAACACGGAGAGAGAGAACTGCAGGCATTCCTGGAGCACCTGAACCAATCCCAACCATCCATTAGATTCACCATGGAGATAGAAGAGAGTGGGTGCCTATCATTCCTTGATGTAAAGTGTCAAAGACTAGGACCGGAATCCAAACAATAGTCTACAGGAAGGCTACGCATACATGATTATGCCTTCACCACAATTCCAACCACCCATCAGCAACGAAAAGTGGCATCATCAAAACACTAATCCATAGAGCCAAAAATATCTGCAGCACACCAGAAGCCCTCAAAGAAGAACAAGTGAAACTTAGAGAAGACCTTTTGGCGAATGGATATCCGGAAACGATCATTACCAAGGCATTCGAAGAGCTGGACAAACCACCTAGGCAGGAAGAGGACACCACGGTAGCAACTCTACTATTACCGTATACTAAAGGCTTGTCGGAGAAACTTAGAAGAATTGCACACAGCTATGGAATCAGAATGATCTTCAAAAGCAACAATACCTTGAGGAGCATGATAACAAGAACGAGGCCCGGCGCACCAGCAAAACCAAATAACTGTATATACAGCATACCGTGTGAATGTGGCAATCTTTACATTGGAGAGATAAAGCGACCGCTGGACACCAGAGTTAAGGAACACCACACAGCTACTCAAAGGGCGGAGGTAACGAAGTCTGGGCTAGCTAATCACGCATGGATCGAACACCATAATATCAACTGGGATCAGGCCAGAGCAATTCAGAAGGAAGAGCACTGGTACAAATGAAAATTCATAGAGGCAGCATATATAATCTCGAACGAAAATATTATTCGGGAGCCAGCGTCCAAATTAAAAATATTAGGGGAGCTCTTCTTCGGCATCTGCCCCTACGCATCACCGGCAACCAACCGCCAGGTACGACGACGCTGATTGGACCGGATAAGACCCAATGACTATGACCGACACATGACCGGTTAAGCGTATAATATAAATAAGACGGATAATCTGAATTTCCTATCATTCACGTGATAACTATAGCAGATACACAGCTATTGAAACGTAGTGAGATCAACCATTTCAAGACGATGGAAGTCCAAAGAAACTTCGAGGAAAGTGTTTGAATAATTTCCTTCCCTGATATTCCATTGGGGAAAATTCAAAGGTTGCTCCTGAATGTTCGCTAACATTCTCTTAAACCACTTATCCTCCACTAAAGTTTGGTTGTTGATCATCTCGATGACAGGAACAGATCGTGAAAGGGCATCTGGTAAGACATGTTCTTTTCATTTACGATGAATTATTTTGAAGTCTTACTGTTGGAGGCGCACTGTCCATCTTGCTAATCTCCCTGTAGAATCCTTTTTTTTTTGAAGCCAAACTAAAGAGTAATAATCTGTTATTACAGTGAATGGAACTCCATCCAAGTAAGGTCTTAGCTTCTCGACGGCCCACAAAACTGCCAAGCATTCTTTCTCCGTGGTTGAAAATCAATCGATAGTATTGGACTGCGACCTTTCAATGTGATGATCACAGACATGACTGAAAATTAACTGCTTGTTAGCTGCTAATATAGATACAGGTAAAACAACAATAATGCAAAATATTTATTTTTTATTATAGAAAATTTTGCGCATAAATGGCCACAATGTGATTGATTGTATGTAAGATAAGAGTCGTGTCTGTAGAGGATTTTCACTCCATTGCCAAAGTAGTTGGCTAATTCTTGGGGCAATTTCAAAGATCCAAAGCTGTCAAAGTACTGAACGGTGTTTCCATCTCGCACATAAGCTACACAATGCGTACCGTGACGACTGCTGGTATCCAAATAATGTAAATGTTTACGTAATGCGTCTCGCATAAATACTCCCCTGAAAGGGGGGATCTTCAATTGTTTGACATATTGCTCAATTTCCCGATTGTAGAGTGCTCGATTGAGCCGGTGGTGTTAGATAAATTCATTTTTTTTAGTAATTACTTATTCAGTCTGCAATAATAATTATTGCATTTTTCGTTGCATTAGAAAATTAATCGTAAAGTCGAAATTTGTCGCTATGCTCTAAATAAGCAATTTATGTAATGAAATAAGTATTGTTTAAAAGAAAGCAAGTGTAAATAATATATACACATTTCGAAATTTAACACTTGGGCGAAAAACATGCTATTTTATTTTAAACAATGTTGCATAGTTAATGTTTGCCTTTCGTGCTTTTTATTGATTCAGGTTGTTATTTGATAGTTGAAATGTAATACTGTACGTGCGGAAAAGTAGCAAAAATCAAAGATGACCGAAAGATCAAAAACTCGAAAAAAACTTCATCAGTCTATTTGGGTCGAGTTAAGAAACTATTCTAAAGAGGGAAACCGAAATTTCGCGGGAAGATGATATCAAGAAAAAAATGAGCCTCGAAGGACTCGAAGGAGTCTTCAACGGGACTTGGTAGAATTCAAGAAAACTAGTCCTACGTGGCGCAACGGATTTAGGGGACATAAAAAGGGTGGAAACCAGACTCCTTAGGGAGGAACATTTCACCTGTCCAAATAGGGCTTTAGGGAAGTCAATTAAAGAATTGTTTATAAAATTATCGCCTAGGGGCGGGAAACGCGAGAGTCGCGAGTGTGTTTTAGTTGTTAAAGTTTTAGCTAGCTAGAAAGTTAGTTTGACGTATATTTTCTTTTTGATTCACAGGTAAACCTTTTTGGGCTCAACGGATAATTCGCATCCGGTGAGTACCTTTACGTTTTCCTAACAAAGGAGTGTTAGTGCCAAAAACCTGTGACTTTTGCCGTAGAGTTGTAGGTTCAAATTCTGAACCCAGGATAGAGGTTTCTTAGACCAGCTAACGGCCGGGAAGAAACCTCGCGATAGGAACGAAGTAGCGTCGGAATACGCCAAGATAGATTGTGAATTTTTAAACATTTCATCAGACTTCCTGGTCGATAAAAGGAACGAACAGCAAAAATTTGTTTCCTTGTCTTGGTATATTGTTTAAATTTGGTTTTGCTTTTAATTTTTTTATATTCACTTGCGATATACTCATAACTTCGTTGGATAAACTGGCTCACCAACGTTTGCCGATATAGGTCTTAACTAGGGTGGAATTGCACCTTTACTTCCCCGTACTGGTGGGTAAATTACACTGTAGATAATTTTTATTCTATAAATTTATTGTTGTATTTTGCGGTTAATTAAAAGCAAGGATTTTGTGGGGTTATATTTTTAGTATTGTTTACTTAACATTATTCAACTTTCTCTTTTGCCTTTCATTTACATTTTGGGTTTGAATTATTGTTTATATTTTTCCCTAATTTTTTTATAATTTCAATGTGCCATTTTTTTGGTTGTTTACTTTTAACTCCTTCCTTCTTCCCGTATAACCACCAGCATTTACGAAGCCTGGGGACTTATGCTCTTAGAGGAGGCTAGGTGACGAAAACCAGAAGCTACCAAGGACTGGGAGTCAAGGCAGATAAGGGGCAGTAAAGTTTCTTTTATATTATTTTTTTTCCAGCCAACATTTACAGAGATGGGTTCTCGGAGTCTTTCTCTCCAACAAAAGTGGTGGCATCATTACCCTTTTCTCTCAGGTTCTTTATTATTTTTATTACACAGTATTTTTGATTGCCGTTGGTTTACCATTGATTGGAAGTGGTTTTATTTGATATATTGAAATAGTTTGATTCTTTTTTGATTGCCTTTAATTTACCACTATTGGAAAGTGTCTGTTTGATATATTAAAATAATTTTATGAGTTTTATTGCTTTTATTTTACCATTGGTTGAAAGTGTTTATCGGATATATTCATATATATTTTGTCATTTTATTATTGATTGCATTTTATATTACTGCATTTTATTTGAATTATTATACTAAGCTTCGAAAAGTTCACAGTATATAGAGACCGCGAAACCCTATAGATTTTTTTATAAAAGAGACAATTTATTGTATGTTTTGGTAGGTGAACTTGATAAAGAATCGTTAAAGAAATGCCTACGCTTTTAGTGGATATGACTGGTCACTTGTGAAGGTCAAGGCGAACTGGGAAACCACCCTGGCGTTGCCATTATTAAGATAAAGACATCCCCGTGCAGAAAACGGCCCAATGAATATTTCTGCAGCTATGTGTAGCTCAGCGGTAAAACTCTCGCGGAAAAACACAAGCCCGGATGAGGGATGTAAAAAATCCTGATTCCCCGTCCCAAGAAAGTCTATATCACATAGATTTATTTTTTCTCCCCCATGGAAATGTTATCATAACCATTCATGTTTCCTGGACAAGTCGTTGAATACAAGAAGAGTAAATCTTACGTATGGTTCTCTATTCTATAAAATGAAGATCCAAATGTGTAATTAAAATTTTTTGTTGTATTACGGAGATAATTTTGTTCTCTACCCGTAAGATTTTATCATATGACACAATGGCATTGCTCATAAACCAATTTTGCTTTTGAGATAAGTGTATAATTTTTGTTTAGAGATTAGTTTCGGAAAAAGCAATTATAACTAAGTGAAAAATGTTGAGTGAGTCGGAACACTAACGTAATGCAAGTGACGAAGAAATAAAAAGTTATGTAGTATCATATGTAGTGTAGCATAAATGCAATGTTATGTCTGGTAAAATTGTGAAATATTTTTTTAAATGTATTGAGATAAGGATTCTGAATACTAAATAACTAAGTAAATGAAGAGAGATTTTTTTAATATTCTTTGCATCAGTTGAGTTAGAAATAAAATTAATTATTTGAATTCCGGATATGAAAAAGTAGTGTAAACTATATGGTGTGTCCCCGCAATTTGTTTAGTGTATTGTTCAAATTTGATTGAATTACTTCATTGATTTTTAAACTTCTGCAACTTTTCCAAAACCTTCCGTCGCGCTAATGCTAATTTTAAGTGTTTTTCGCGTGTAAAATATAGACAGTATTCGTGATTCCTGTATTGTATTCCGAGCTATGCGGACGCTTTTGATACCGTCTTAAGACGGCCGCTTTTTGTTGTTATTGTTTTACGATTCCGCGAGTTATTAGTTCCGGTCGTAACAACCGCTAAACCGCTTTCATGTTGTTTCTTTTGTGTTTACAAAAGCGCATCATTTGTTGTTAAACCCGCATTTTTTGATTGCTCAATCAATGAACATTACGTCGCTATTTTTTGTGTAACGTGTTGTCCAGACGAAGCTCTAAAAACAGTTCCTGCCGCTGCGGGACTAGCCTCTGAAGAAAGAAGAAACAAGAAAACACCACCTGCAGAGCTTCGATGTAAAAGGTCAGTGATTAACTTTTATTTGGTGATTAATTTATGCGACGATACAATGTTTTATTAATTGTTCCGCTAAAGGTCCTTCGTCAATTACATACTTGCATTGAACCAGCATTGAAATAAAACCGCAACATCTAATTCATAATTTTTTTTGGATATTAATTTGTAATGTGTCATCGAAGACATTCCATAATTTGGTCCAACTTCGGGCCGGATGCAATTTGAGTTAATTCTGTGCAAAGTTTATCGATCAAACCATTGATTTTTCGTTGCAATTAGTGTTGAAAACCGCATTGAATTTTCGCATTCATTATTTGTTATAAGAGAAAGCAAGTTCGGAGTATTTATTCATTCCGTTGGAAATAAATTTCGCATATTTTTTGCCGCGTTAAAAAACTTACAAAAGATCGTTTCGATTGTTTTAGTTATTTGCAAAATTTATACGTTGAATTTATTTGACATTGGGTCAGATAATTCGTACTTTCTACTTCAACAGTAAGATTTTTGGAATAGTATTTGGATTCGTTCTATCGTGTTAGATTTGTTCAGTGGCGTTACAGTGATTTTAATTTATTGTTAAGATGTCAAAAACCGCTGAAAATTTACGTAAATTTAAAAATCATCGACAATTGGAGTTTAACAGATTAGAAGATATTTATTTTGCTGCCGAGAAAGCCTTAAGAGGTGACGACGTTGAATTGTTTTTTTTTGCATGATTGACATGGTTGATTCAATCCATTCAGAATATTTTAAACATCACAATTCGATTGTTAGTTTAATTTCAGATGCAAACGTTGATTTTGACTTTGAGGATGACATTCGCAATAAATTTGAAAAATTGTTTTATTCAATTAGGTCGATTTTTGCTAAACTGAAATCTGTACAGAATTCTACCCCACAAAATATATCTCGGGAACAGGAAAGTGTTGCTTTGCCACGAATTGATTTGCCTTCATTTAGTGGAGACATATTGGAATTTGGTACTTTTATTGATTTGTTTGATTCATTAATTCACAATAATGAAAAACTGCTATGCAGAAGCTCAAATATTCGCAGTTAGCTTTAAAAGGGCCTGCTTTTGAGGTTATTAAGAATTTTAAACTAACACAAAACAATTACGTGAGTGCTTATGAAACACTTTTGAAAAAATTCAAGCGAACTCGTTTAATCGCGGAGTCTCATTGGTCAGTTTTAGAACAATTCCCCCAACTAACTTCAGATAGCCCTTCAGAGGTTCGGAAGTTATTGGATGACTTCAGTGACAATTTGAAAGCACTGAAGAATTTGGTTTTACCAGTAAATCAGTGGGATTTTTGTATCGTTCAGATGATGTTGAAACGAATTCCAAAGAATTTAGCCGCCAAATTTTAAGTTTACCATGGTACTGTGACCGCTCAAGATGACTTTCCGATCCGCTCGAAAGTTGTTGATTTTTGTCGAAGCATTGCGATGCCTTTGAACATGTTGAATTATCCCGCAAGGCAAAGCGAAGTGTTGACAAAAAGTTACCATTGAATTCAAAGCAACCTTCTTCCCGTTTCACTACATTGTTGTTTGTTACTAAGAATAGAAATTGTTTAGTTTGTAAATCCGATCATGCGATTTACAAATGTTCTGAATTCTTGAACAAATCAGTATCCGTGCGGTTTAAGTTTGTTAAAGATTTTATACTTTGTTTTAATTGCTTAGGCGATTCTCATCAGTCGAATTGGTGTAAATTTTTATCCACTTGCCGCAACTGCAAACAACGCCATCACACATTGCTTCATTTTGTAAATCGTGGTGATTCAGGCATTCGGTCTAAATCTAGTGCTCCCCTCGCAAACCTGGCTTCCACATCTGGTGGACCCAGTACCATTAATACTGTCCCGAAACTTCTCTACCGCAGACTTCTTCTCATAGTTCACTTTTGTCTTACAATTCAAATGTGTTGTTATCTACTGCTTTAGTTGAGGTGTTAGATAAGCATGGTTCTTATTAAACTTTGCGATGACTGCTAGATTCTGGTAGCATGACATCATTCATTGCGAGCAAGGCCGGGAAACGCCCTGGCTTCCGACCTATGCCCGCTTCAATTCAACTCAACGGGCTAGGTTCTGTGCAGAGTACCTCTACTGAGGGCTTTCTTATCCTTTCTCTTCGCTCTATAGTAAAGCGTGAGTGCAATTTTGTTGTTGATACTATTGTTTTACCCCGCATTTGCAATGATATGCCTGTTGTGCCCATTAACATGGCAAATACGGCATATCTAACCAATTTGAAACTAGATGATTCACTCCAAAGGTTCTGGACAGTTGAAGATGTTCCAACCGCACTGGTTCAGTCCCCTAATGATCTTATCTGCGAAAAAATATTTTCCGAGGGATGCAAGAGATTGGATTCAGGTAGATTCGTTGTGCCCCTTCCTTTTCGAAATACACTACCTGCTGTTGACGAAATGTATAATCTCGCCGTACAACGTTTCTACTCTTTAGAAAGACGTCTTCTACAGCAACCAGATCTCTACAAACAATATTGTGATTTTCTCAAAGAGTATTTGGGGCTGGATGATATGGGGTTGGTTCCCGATCCATCTACTTCTCCTGATTGTTACTACATACCCCATCATTATGTTTTGAAACCTGATAGTAGCACAACCAAACTTCGTGTAGTGTTTAATGCCTCCGCTAAGATACCTCATCGGTTATCTTTGAATGATTGTTTATTTATCGGTCCCAAATTGCAGCAAGACATTATCGCTATTTTATTGACCTTGCACAACTTTTCTAGTTGTGAACTTCACGCATTTGGTGATGCTTCTGAGAGAGGTTATGCCCCTGTTGTTTATTTTGTGTTCGAAACCACATTTGGAATTCATCAAAGTTTTTTTGTGTTGTCTAAATCGAAAGTTGCCCCTTTGAAAACTTTGTCACTTACCAGATTGGAATTGTGTGCTTCAGTTCTTACCGCTAAGTTGGCTCATTATGTTTATCAGCCATTCAATAGTCGTTTGTTGTTCAAGGTGATTCATTGCTGGTCAGATTCCACTGTAGTCCTTTCATGACTTAGTTCTTCCCCGCACCGTTGGAAGACATTTGTCAGTAATCGAGTTGCTTACATTCAGGAAAAATTTCCTCCTTCACATTGGTTTTACATTCAATCTAATGATAACCCCGCTGACTTGGGTTCCCGCGGCACTTTGCCATCAGAGTTATTAGGCAATACACTTTGGTGGAAAGGCCCACAATTGTTGATTACCGCTTGTTTGCCACATGCTTGCTCAGACTCAAGCATGTCACCGCTAGTTATGACTAAAGCCCGTATAGTGGCGCTTCAAGTCACCGCTTCACCAAATTTATTTGGTACTTTGTTAGAAGAACATTCTTCTATTAATCGCATTACCCGCATTATAGCCCATATTTGTCGCTTTGTTGATAACGCTCGCATGCTCAAGATCAGTATTTTTCTAAAGAGATTTCCCTTCTTCGAGAACGAAAAGTTTTGCCCAAATCGCTTCGTAAACTTTCGCCGTTTCTTGATAAACAGAGAATTCTTAGAGTTGGTAGTAAATTGGCTAATGCTCCATTGCCGTTTGATACTAAATTTCCCGCACTGCTACCAAGTAAAAGTCGTTTGACTAATGTAATTGTCGAAGATTGTCATGTCACCAATCTTCACGCAGGAATCCAAACTGTTCAATTTCTTTTGCAGCAACGATTTTGGATTCTATCCGCAAAGAAAGTAATTCGTAGTGTCATAGCTCACTTAAGACGCGTCGGTGGAGATCAAATGCTAACCTACGAAGAACTTCTACTGTATTTGCGCAGGTCGAAGCAGTTTTAAACAACTTGCGACCTATAACCCCTTGTAGCAGCGATAAATCTGATCTTACCGCCTTGAGTCCTGGAATGTTTCTTACAATGGAACCTTTAACAGCATCTTCTGAATCGGATTTCTTATCTGTCCCGTCTAATCGTCTCAACAGATGGCAGTTACTGCGTCAATTGCATCAGGCATTCTGGAAACGTTGGTCGCAAGAATATTTACATACTCTTCATCAACGGAGTAAATGGACTGATCCCTCAGAGGTTGTTAAGCCTGGAACTCTTGTTATTTTGAAGCAAGATACTTCCCCTCCTTTGAGTTGGCCATTAGGGCGCATTATTGACGTACATCCTGGAGGTGATGGTGTTGTACGCGTTGCTACAGTGGACCCTTAGTTTTGAAATTAGTAATTCAAGGCTGGCGGAATGGTGCGTTCCCGCAATTTGTTTAGTGTATTGTTCAAATTTGATTGAGTTACTTCATTAAACTTCTGCACCTTTTCCAAAACCTTCCGTCGCGCTAATGCTAATTTTAAGTGTTTTTTGCGTGTAAAATATAGACAGTATTCGTGATTTCTGTATTGTATTCCGAGCTATTCGGACGCTTTTGATACCGTCTTAAGACGGCCGCTTTTTGTTGTTATTGTGTTACGAGTCCGCGAGTTATTAGTTCCGGTGGTAACAACCGCTAAACCGCTTTCATTTTGTTTCTTTTGTGTTTACAAAAGCGCATCATTTGTTATTAAACTCGCATTTTTTGTTTGCTCAATCAATGAACATTTTCGCTATTTTTTGTGTAACGTATGGTCCAGACGAAGCTCTAAAAATAGTTCCTGCCGCTGCAGGACTAGCCTTTGAAGAAAGAAGAACCAAGAAAACACCACCTGCAGAGCTTCGACGTAAAAGGTCAGTGATTAACTTCTATTTGGTGATGAATTTACGCGACGATACAATGTTTTATTAATTGTTCCGCTAAAGGTCCTTCGTCAATTACATACTTGCATTGAACCAGCATTGAAATAAAACCGCAACATTTAATTCATACATTTTTTTGGATATTAATTTGTAATGTGTCATCGAAGACATTCCACTATATAAATAAAAGGTAAACGCACGGAGTAACGTCAACAATTTTGTAGTCTAAAGAATACGGTCTCAGCGTAAGCGGTATCACGAGCAGAAAGGAGGGCGAATAATTATTAAGGATTTATCACAGGGGCTGTACTGTGAATCTATAACTAAACATAAGAGATAGTTTAGAAGAATCTTTAATGAGTAGCAAACAGAAAGGTTTGTATTGATCGCAGTAAATGAGTCAGTCTTAGAGAAATTTTATTATTTTTGTTCTAAATAAAGTAATATGGAGAGACGCTCACCAGTAGTGAGCTGAGACAATTTTTTTTGAATAGATTTTTTTTGATTTTGATTCATGAAATATGGGAGTCAATGATGGACTCACAGATCCAATATTCTTCAGATATTGGATGAAAAGTACTCACAAATGTTTGCTATGAGCCAGGGCAATATAGGTGGGATTTAATTTTGGTGGATTATAAACCTGTTAGAGATAGATATTTTGATTATTTTATTTGGGATATGAATGAAACTTATCAGACCAAGTTCAAACACTTTGAGATCTTGATAAATATGTTTATTTAAGTTTGGGTTATTTATATATTGTTATTGTTTTGGGATAACAATTTTGAGTTTATATTTTCTGTGTACTGAATATAGGACGATTTATTTATATAAATGTGTTTATTTTATTCATTTT
This sequence comes from Octodonta nipae, assembly GCA_034190945.1. Classification (NCBI taxonomy): domain Eukaryota; kingdom Metazoa; phylum Arthropoda; class Insecta; order Coleoptera; family Chrysomelidae; genus Octodonta; species Octodonta nipae. The sequence continues at coordinate 55,967,907 of CM067221.1, read as the reverse complement.
TTTTTATTGGGAACATGTACTATGAAAATGTTTAATAACATTGTTAGTTTTGTTTTTTATTTTGATTTTACACTTTAGGGAGAACTTATAGAATTTCTTGATATTGTTTTGGAAATAATTGTGGATTTATTTATTTTTTGGTTTATTGTAATTCATTGTTTTATTGTAATATGATGTAATTTAAAGACTTTCAAAGATTTTGTTGTGTATGGCTTCAAGAAAAAAATCATGTTTCCGTGGTCATGGTCTATGGAGATGCAGGGATCCTGATGCAGATCTCCTACTAGTAGTGCAGTCATTGAAACCGAAAATAGGATTTTACCTTCTAATTTTTTTACTAGTAACCGATTTGCATGAAATTTTGGAATCAGGCATATCTTAACCTTAACTTCAAAAGTGATATTAACCCAAACTCCGCTTTTTATTTTTAAGGGGTAAAAACAAACCTTTAATAAAAAAAATAACATTGAGCCTTTTTATAGCTAGAAAACGTGAATAATATAAAGGAGTGCCATTCTGAACTATTCACTAACACAATTACCTCATGTTAAACTCATTTTTAACCCCTAAAAACATTACAACCCCTGCAAACGACCCATAAATTGAAAAAAACGACTTTTATATAACTTAAAAAGATTTAAATACAGAGTAAATATTGTTTTACGTTACCTACCTTATTTGTCATGATTTAACCCCTTTTCAACCCTTAAAAATAACCCCTCTATAAAAAAAATGTAAGAAAATATTTATTAAAAATAGAAGAAAGAATTCTGAAAAAAAAGAATATATTTTTTCACTTTTAATAAGCGAGATGTAAAGACCGACAAAAGAATGACACTTGTAAGAGAGTATTCAATATATGTGATAAGTGAAGTTAACATGAAAATTAATAAACTTAAAAATCGTTAAATCTCTACCAGAGATAATGAATGAATGATAAAACAATTTAATTTTTTTAAAATAAAAATTTTGTTTCAATTTTATAAAATTACCTGATAAAATGCAGACTCGATCAAGTTCTGCTATTATACTCTGAAAAGTACGCACGCCATCGGTGTTTAATAACTGGTAGATTAAAATATTATATTATAAACGAATAGAATGTCATTATAAACATGTGCTTATTCCTTTGAAGGCAGAAATATACTGGTCACATTGTATAGCATATAGCATACATATTTAAGTATAAGTATGTACTTATCAAATGTGTAATATATACATATATGAACGTTGGTATGTATTCATCCCTATGTTTCTAAAATATATATGCCATATATGTATATATATATATATATATATATATATATATATATATATATATATATATATATAAACATGACACAATAGTTTTGGGTCTATATTACTGTGTACGTTCACTTTGCTCCAAATATTCACACTCCGAAATTTTCAGTTTACTAAGTAGTAGTAGGAACAGACGCCCAAGAAGCTTCGCACTTCATGCTTGTCTCTCGGGACTGGCCAATCACGGATCGCTTCTATCTTGTCCTCGTTGGTGCGGATTCCTGACTCGGAAACGACGTGGCCCAAAAACTACTTCTTTTTGGAACAAAGAACACTTCTTCGGGTTTAGTCTCAGGTTGGCGTTATTAATTCTGGAGAATACTTCGCCCAGGTTCTTCAGATGGTCGTCGAATGTCTGACCCATGACTAGAATGTCATCGAGGTATACTAAGCACGTCCTCCATGTTAACCCGCTCAGTACATACTCCATTAGCCTCTCAAATGTAGCGGGTGCATTACATAACCCAAAGGGCATGACCGTGAACTGAAACAGCACTTTACTGGTGGAGAACGCTGTTTTCTCTCTGTCGTTTGCGTGGAGACCAACCTGCCAATATCCACTTTTTAGGTCTAGTGTGGAGAACAAACGGGAGCCTGCTAGTGTAGTCAAAGTGTCATCGATTCGGGGTAGTGGATAGCTGTCTTTTTTCGTTTTTTTCTTGACGTCATTCAGCTTTCTGTAATCCACACATCCATCCTCTTTTTTAACTAGCACGACGGGAGCAGACCATAGGCTGATGGATGGCTCAATAACTCCACTCTGTAACATGGACTCGTTGTTTTCCTCGACTGCCTGTTGTTGCTCCAATTGTAGTCGTCTAGGTGGTATTCTGATGGGTTGAGCTTTTCCGGTATCTATTCGATGCTGGTGGTGTGCGGTCGGTGGTTCCATCTTGACTATTAAAAATTTGCCAGTGCTTTGTGATTAATTGCTTGGCTTTCTTCTGGTTCTCTGGTGTCAGGTGTGTCAAATGGTCAGCAAATTGTTGTAGGAACTCCTTCACCGACGTCTGGTACTCTTCTTCGCAATTGATGATGGTGTCTACTGGCTCGAAACAAGCTATCTCTTGACCATTGGCAATTCTGATGTCGTTGTTGGACAAGTTCAGGACTCTGATTGGTATATCTCGTCCCGTTTTAACTATAGCCTGTCCAACTAAGTAGTCATGAGTCGAGTGTACGGGCTCCACCATTCCAACGCAGCTTCCAGGATTGCTGTCTAGCTGCCCATGAATAATCTGTTCCGTTCGACCGGGAATTCTAGCTGAAGACTTTGCAACAACTTTTATGGAGGTGACTGAACTGTTGACAGGCCGTGTCAATACAAATTCCTCATTTAGGAACCGAAGAATATCATACCTCGGGTCGAACATAAATCCTTGCTGGCTAATTAGGTCCATTCCCAGTATAAAATCATCCTCAATATTCGCTACCAGGACCCCATGCCGGATCATGTTGTCCCCTATCTGTAGCAGGACATCTGCCTCACCCTGTATTGACATGGACTCGCCGGTGACTGTTCTGAGCTGGATGTTATTGGTAACTGGCGGAATTTCTGATGCTCTCAAAACCCTGGACTTGGAAATGGACACAGCGGCGCCGGTATCGATGGTAATGGTAACTGGTCGCCCATTGATGGTGCCTCTGATGACTAGGCTGCCGCGATCTCGGCAAAATCCCTGGATGGATACTGTCCTGGGGGCTGGTGGAGGGTCAGTCAGCATTCGCCCCCTTATGCTGACTGGCTGACGGTCCCTGGACATGTGGCTGTTCTGTTGGTTACCCCTGGTCAGTGATCGTTCAGGTAGCCTCACTGGACAATCACGTTGAAAGTGCCCTGTCCGTCCACAGCGGTAACATGCCCCTCTGGTGCCAGTTCTTTGTGATCGTTCTAATATTTTGTTCAGACCAGCCAGAAGCGCTTGAAATGGTGACTCTGACTCTTCCTGGTTCCAGGAAACTGCTCGGACCGTCGGCTTGGAGATGTTCATGACGGCCTCTACTTCCAAAGCCCGAAGTAGCGCTTCATTACTTTTCTTGACGCCACTTAGTCTTAGGGTTCGTTGTACTTACACATCTGTGATGCCGTTTATGAAACTCTGTGTGGCCAACTGGTCTTTCGTTTCCTCTGGCAGGTCTGGGTAGGACAAGTGAACTAACTGTCTAATCTCTGCTTCGAATTCTTAGAGGCTTTCACCGGATTTTTGCGTTTTTCCACTCAGTTGGACTTGGTATAACTGGCTCAAGAATTGATTGTCATATCGTTTGTCTAGAATGATGGGGATTCTTGTCGAAATTGCCTTGTTCATCAACTGGAATGCTTTGGAGGAGTTCTAGGGCCGGACCTCTTAACGAAATTACCAGAGAAGTAGATTTTTCTTGATTATCCCATCCATTAGCTGTAGCCACGGCCTCAAATTGCCGTTTATACATGGGCCAAGATGAACTGCCGTCGAATGTGGGTGTTTTACCAAAGGAACCTTTAGTACTTACGGTGTTCTGGTATTTTCCTCGCTGTAAGTCCTGTTGCATTTTTTTAATTTCTGTTTCTAGCTTTTTTTGGATGGCACTGATTTTATATTGTATCTCACTGTGTACTGTTTGCTTGATGGAACTGATTTGATCTTGAATTGTGTCTTGAATTGAACTGATTTCAAATTTTACCTGGCTCTGGATTGAATCGAGATCATCTACTTTTGTTTCAAGAGTATCCACGGTATTTTTTATGGTCTTAATGTCATCATTTATCTCTTTTATATCTGACTCAACTATTTGTATTCTTTCATTAACTGTTTCATTAACTTGTCCTACTATTTGCATTAATTGTTCAAATTGTAGTTGTCTTTTCTCTTCAGTTTCGTGTCGTTTTAATTCAATTCGATCTTGTTTTTCTACGAATTTCGAGAATAATCCTTCCATTAAATTATGTTGTTCACTTTTCATTGTGGAAACAAGATTTTGTTGTTCGCTCTTCATCGTAGTGACAAGATTTTCTAATTCTATTTTACGTTTTTCATCAACAGATTTTACTAACCTTTGTTGAATTTCTTCTTGATGTTGTTTTTCCTTCTTGTCATGTTTTTCTAGAATCTGTGCTATTTTTTCGTCCAGTCCCTCCGTAACCTGCTTGACTATTTTTTTGGTAATTTCGTCCATCTTTTCCATGCTACGTGTTTCCATAAATCAAATTACGATTTTAACTGCACTTAATCATTCACTTCTGATCACCAAATTGCAGTAAAATCCGTGGGTTCAATTTAAAATTATAAAACTAATATTCACTTTAACTTTTCTAGAAACTTTTATTTACATCGAATATACAACAGCTGATTCAAATATTACAACAATTTTACATATAAGCTCTTCGCTCTACCAACTGAACTTGAGATCGTGGCCTGCTTCCTTTATAAAACCAGCATAGAAAATTCTCGCAAAAATCATCATCACTCCTACAGGTGCCGAGTCTTTTCGAGAACCATTTTTTATCTCAAAGCGATTGTTGTCGTACTGAAATGAAACAGGGTCGACTTTGGGTAAATTTCGTAACAATATGTATTGTATGTAATTTATCTTAATGGTTGTCTTAGTTTAGATTGCATTTGTTGTAAGTTTTTTGACATGTTCTACACCCTGCAAGGGTGGTTACATATGTATAACGAAATGCCGTTTTTATTTGAAAAAGCATAAAAACAGCCCTTTACGATTCTTGCAAACAATATGAAAAAATAAAATATTTGGTGTTACTAAACCTTAATAATGGCAAGAGTTTAGCCTTGAAATGTAATGGTATATTTCGCTTTCAAAAGTTATGACACCTCACGGCGTGAGTTTATCGTGATAGGAATTTTTGGTGTCACGTTTTGGATTCAGTGTGCATATTAGTAACATGAGGTGTTTTTTTGTGTCATTGCCGAGGCGTCAAGATGATTTTAATGTTATAGATAAAACGAGCGGCAGTCATTTGAGACTGAACGAAGGAAGCTAAAGCTTCTTACCAATTAAAGCTTCTTACCAATTATACTTGCCGTCTCTTCCTATCTCTGTTTCCATTTCCTTGTGTTATCATTTTCTATACCTAAGTGCCAAATAAAATTTATTGAATTATTAACTTGCAAGTTGAAGCTCACATCCGGTGAATAGGCCTTTTCATATTCGACATTTTTTGTTACCATGCGTCATTTATTCCAAGCAGTTTTCACACCATTGACATGTAAATACAATACTCTCTTCGAGGTGTCATTCTTTTGTACGCAAGACAATATATCTGACATATATATTGTTTCTGGTCGGGAACCTTCTTCAGTTGAGCTTCCCACAATAGAATGTCCTCTTGAACACTTATTTATGTATTTGAATCATAGCGTCTACAAATGTAAATACAATGTTTTCTGCCCGAAAAAAGTGACAGTACTTGACGCATGCCCACTAAAAACTTTAGAATATGAAAAGGCCTATTGTAAATTTGTCAAAAAATTAATAATAATAAAAGAGAATTGGAGTTTTTATTAGAAAAGCAAATTTTGTGCAGGTTTTCTATATTAATTGGATGTTATATTAGTTTATTTCCTATATGTTATTGATATTCTATAAAGGAAGAAACTGATAATGTATTTTACCTAGTTTCTGTTTCTCTTACACAATTGTATGGATATTTTAAGATCAAGGAAGTGTGTGGTGTTGGTGTCGGGGTCGAAACAAATGAAATTTCAAAATATCCAATTCATTCCTTTGGTCATCTATTTTCATATGCGTAAATGTGGGTCCCTGATAAGCAACTTCCGCTTCAATAACATAGCAGAGATTTTCTGAACCATTTTTATTGCATGAAATAAAAAGCATTCATTATAGTGCCCGTTCCCATTATTTTGAAATATTCAGTTTGAATCTAAGATACTTATGCATGGTGACTAATACAGTCACTTGCAGTACATGGTTTTAACAGATTTTTCATAATAAAATTATATAATTGTTTCATTTTCCTTAGACAATTGTAGTAAATTCAACCAAGTTACCAAGAGTTTCGATATCGGGGAGCAATTAAAGGAAAAACCGGGTACATATTTAGCCTCACTTATTGTTAACTCTATTAATTAACAACATTTTCATTGTGGTTAGAAAATTGTACAAAATTCAACTAATCAAATAGAGTCCTCAAACTTTTGACAGCATATGGAAGACGAGGCTGGCGAAATGTTTGACCTAATTTGTTATAAACAATTAATTAACACAATTTTCATTGCTGTTACAAAATTGTACAAAATTCAACGCATCAGATAGCGTTGTCAATTTTTTAATGTGACATGTGGGGGGGGGCTGACCAAATGTTTGGCTTAATTTGTTATAAATAATTAATTAACAAAATTTTCATTGCTGTTACAAAATTGTACAAACTTCAACGCATCAGATAGCGTTGTCAATTTTTGATTTGGCATATGGCGGGGCTGGCGAAATGTTTGGCCTAATTTGTTATAAACAATTAATTAACAAAATTTTAATTGCCGTTACAACATTGTATAAAATTCATCGAATCAGATAGTGTTGTCAAATCATTGATTCCACAATGACGAGGCTTGAGAAATATTTCCCCAGCTCCCCCATCCGACACGTTAATAATTCACGAACCCGACTTGTAAAAAAATCAATAATGCTGTTACAAAATTGTACAAAATTGTTACAAAATTCCTATGTATTTGATTTTTTGATTGGCGATATGGGGGGGCTGGGGAAATGCACATCAGATGAAGGATATTTGAGATACATCGTCATAACATAAAAGTGTGATATACCATTAAATTAGGATTTTAATGCCTGACTAATATTTACAATGCAACAAACAGGTAGGTGTGTATTTAAACAAAAATTGAAGTTGGCTTGCATGAAGAAAAGAAACGTCATATCGAGGATTTATTTATGCAAGGAAATTTTAGATGAAATAAATTTTTCTCTTCTATTTATGATACCTTTTAAATAAAAATTCTATGCTTAAAAAATAAACAAGCATTTGATGTTTTTGTCAATTGTAAAGTTGTATAAAATGATTGCCATTTTATTTTATGTATCTATTGCTATGAAGAATATGGTAATTACGATAAAAGAAACACTCTGTACACCATACCAAGGGCGTCGCCAAGGTGGGGCAGGTCAAATGTAGCTAGCCACAGAGCAACCAAAGTGCGAGTAATTGACTTTTTACCTATTAATAAATTCCGCATCGCATGACAATATGTAAATAAATTTACAAGGTTTAATGTATATTGTAGAAAGTATTGAAATATTCAGAATCACATTAAGATTTTGACATCCGTTTTTAAAATCGACGCCATTTTCATCACAACTATATCAGCTTTGCCAAAACGCAAGGCCATTAAACAGTGTAAAAATATGTAGGTAGGTATGGTGTGATAGTGTGTGTGTACTTTGCATTTCTTTCTACGACAGCCGTTCACCAGCATTCATGTTAGTGTTGTATAATTTGTATGCGGCATACCTAAATCAATTAGAAATTATTGCTACGAACGAACATACAATTTTAATTGGTTTCGTGGACAAGGCCATCTGTAAGTGTTCATAAGAAACACCTCCAGTAGAATAAATGGACTATAATCCTTGTAAAACCTAGTATTGCTATTCGACGCTAGATGGCGCTTGTTCAATGAGCTCTCTGGAATTTGGTAGCAGTTACTAGACCAGGTAGAATGTTACCGTACATTCTAGTATGATGTTCGTTTGGGCGTTTGAGTACATAAAGACGTGAGCCGCTGCGAGCGAGTCACTTTTTAATTGCAACGATCAACGAAACAACCTAAACAAGCGAATTGGAAAGCGAATATAAGGCCACCGGCTTGCCTGTTTTAGTCAATATTGATTTATATTTATTAAATAATAAGATCTTATTGTTGAGTTGTGAAGTTTCTGAGTGTGTCTCCATTCATCATCTTATCAAAATGGACATCAGAAAGTTTTTTGGTAAGTTATGTACTGCTTTAATTTTGGACTTGGAGCTAGTATTTTCATTTTAATTTATCTGGCATATTTTTGATGTGAAAAGAAAGGATCGATTATTTATGTGGAAGGGAAATGTTAAGAAAAACTATTATTTTATTAACAATGAGTTTATTGATTCAATCTCTATGAATTTAACGTTAACTAAACAGTGGTTTCGTTTTCAGCAATTAATTATGAAAACAAAACATAAATTATATTTGTGGATTAATTAAATACAAATTAAAACAGATCCTTGATATAAATAAAGCTAAAAAATACAACTGAGTATTTATTTTAATATTTATAAGTAATTGAACAAAATTGCTCTCCCTTAAAAATTTAATTAATCAAAGCGTTTTGTTTTGCAGGAAGTTTGAAACAAAAAAAACTGATAGATCAAGTAGCGACAACGATGAACGGGACAAAGTAACGATAATATTGCATGTGTCACAACCACAACATGTTATATTCAGCCGCAGGAACTACCTATACCAAGTTCCTCTAGATATCTGGCGCCGAATCCTAATTCATTGATGGCTGACTCAGATGACTGCAATGAAAATGATATCGGGCGATATGTTGGACGGGCACACATGTTATTAACCGAAAAGAAGAAGGAATTGATTGAAAACTGTTGACCCCTTTCCGTGACCTATAACTTTGCGGAAGATGCAAAACATTTAAAGAGAAAATTTAATTATTCTTGGTTGGAAACATACTCTGAGGTTGCGAATTGACGCGGGAGATTGATTAATTTCAAAGAAAAACATTGAACAAGGGAAAAATAATGCAAGCGTTCAGTTGATATTCAAAAAGAAATTATTGGCATATTTGAAAGCGTTATTAAGGCTGATATTATGAAAAAAGTGAAAGAAGCAGCAACATATAGTGTACTAGCAGACGAAACAGTTGATATTTCTGGCACTGAACAACTATCGATTGGGATACGATATTTTGATGAGGAAACACAGTAAGTCCAAGAAATGTTTGTCGGATTCATTGAGCTAAAAGATTTGGATGCGAGATCGATTGCACATAGCATAGATGAATTTTTGGCAAAAGAAGATCTGAATATAACTAAATGCGTTGGTTTTGGTTTTGATAGATGTCAGGAAAAGACGGAGGGGTAGAAGCGATCTTACGCAAAAAGTACACCAAAGCCCTCTATTTTCATTGCTCGTCCCACAAACTGAATCTAGTTATCAATGATCTAAATTCACTTCCTGAAATTAGAAATGCCATGGGCATCACCAAAGATACTATAAACTTTTTTCGGGAATCAGTTTTGAGGAGAAAGTTGATACCTAATATTTCCAGACTTTGCGAGACAAGATGGAGTGAGAAACTCAAAACCATCGGAGTTTTTAAAGAAAATCTTTCAGTAATTCTGGAAACCTTACAAACATTATCTCAGGAAGGAAATAGTGCAAGTCGGAAAGGTGCCTTCCAACTGCATGCGGCTACTTCCAGAATTTCTTTCATTCTCGGGATTATGTTGGTAGCCAAATACTCGGCTTTGATGGAACCCGTTGTCAACGTACTCCAATCTGTAGCTTTGAACGTGGTCAAAGCCTCGGAACACGTTAAAAAGGATTTTACTTTTAATTAAAAACCACCGTGAAAATCCGGAAAAAATTAAAGTCGAAATTATAAAGGAAGCTACTGCTGTTGCGGAGAAAGTCGGACTGGAGGAGGACATTACATCAATGTCGCGTATAACGGGGAAATAACATTATAGAAGCAATCATCCAGCAGAAAACCCTTCAGAATACTGGAAGAGGACTTTAGTAATACCATATTTGGATTCAATTATCACCTCCCTTGAAGTACGTTTTGCTGAAGAAAACACGCTATCATTCGCATTATCTAAGTTACACCCGGCGCAGATGCAAAAGATGACAACAGAAAATCTGAAACAAATTTGTGAATCTTTTGCCCAGTTTTATGATTTACCGAACATAAAGAATGAAATCGAACTTTGGCTGCAATTGTGGCACGATAGGCTTAATCTAACAAATCTAATAGTTCTTGATGTCCTAATATAAACAAATTTCTTCTTTCCCGAAACGGAAAAAGCATTGAAAATTTTGATCGCTTTACCATGCACGACCTGTACAGTAGAGCGATCCTTTCGCAGCCTCAGAAGACTAAAAACATGGCTAAGAAGCACCATGACAGAAAATCGCCTTAATGGTCTCGTCATGATGAGTCTACACAGAGCTATGATAAATAAAAACCTAAATAATTTTAATAATAACGTGGTTGAAAGTTTTGCAAAAAATCCCCGCAGGTTATGTTTTAATTAAATATTATTTTCGTTAAAATAGATAATTATTACTGTGTTTAAAAGTTTGATTTAGTGACTGTGCTGTCGAGGGCTTGTGAAGTACTATACATTGATATTAGAACCGTTCTTATTACAATTGTCATCAAGGCAAAGACTTCCAAAGTGTAACGCTTTATGCTCTCGGCGTTCATATTGTCATCCTCCATAATATTGCCCCATTATACTGTACAGACAACCAGTATAGCCTCTACTGCACTTTTTTTCATTCAAACTTTCAAATACTGTCAAATCTGTTACTGAAAAGAAGAGTCGAGAGCAGTCAAAATAAATATACGCAATTACCAAGTTAAAATTGCAAGCAATTAAAACAAATGTTTTCAAGCATATTAATGATTCTTGAGTGTTTTAGTAGTAGTTCACCTTAAAAGCTATAAAATATATACCTGCTTTATTTATAGTCACCATAATACTTAATAGATATTTACTGCTAGTGACTAAATAAGTCAAACAAAATATTGAGGAATTTATGTGCTCTGGCTTATTTGTTTGAATGATAAATATAATAATCATTAATATTATTATTATTGAATTTGTTATCTACTACCTACAAAAGAATGACTTGATATTGTTGTCATTAAAAGTTTCGGAAAACTATTTGTTAAATATTTTAGTAATTGTTTATTTATACATTTAATAATTCATTACATTTGATATTGCACTTGGGCGTAATAACGAGGGTATGTTGTTCTTGAGAAAGTTAATGATAAAAGAGATGCTTTCATGCTACATTTAAAAAGCTAAGAAGTTTAAATAATTAATCTAACAATGAAAATAAAAGACAAATATTAACAAAAAATAAATAACCCTTAAAGGAATACGAGTATCTATTAACAAGTAAAAAATACGTAAAGTATTAAATCAATCCTATACTAATTTTAATTATTTTTGAAGCGAACCTTGCATTGCTATTCAATATTACGTTTTGCTGATGTTTTGTGCTTTCCCTACATTTGGTTGGGAACGCTGTAATAATTTGTGAATACCTTATAAATATTATATGAATCACGTGAATTTTAGATTGACAACTGATCTCAAATGTATTTTGATTTAAAGGGTGATACAAAAAATTTCAAACATCATAATACATAATAGTCAAGTTGATTTCAACAAGACAGAATTTAAAAAGAAATTGTCTTCCGAATTTATATTTGGCGCTCCTAGGCGCGTTTTTATTATAAACACTGTTACAACATTTTATTTGAACAAAATTTATCACTACGAGAAAAATATATCTTTCCAAATTGCAATACATATATAGAGAGTTCCTAAAGTAAATATGAATGGAATAGAAAAATTCTGAAACGGGGTAGTTATCATATATGAAATTACTCTTTTTGAATAAAATTATTTACTTGCCTAGGGTTAATAACTGCATTAACATATAATTTTTTTCTGCAACAACGAAATACTTTTTTTGAAATCGGTGCCAAGTAAATCATCATAAGCATTTGTGTATTCTAGGATTGCAATAATAACAAAACAATATTTCTCAACAGCTGAAGGAGTTAAAACAGGCTTATCACCGCCCATTTCAAAATATCAATTAAGTTTAACATAAAAGTTTTGAATATTTTTCACCATGACATGACGTTAGATATCATATCAAGGTCAAAATTAGTTTTAAACTGGGAATTTTGATTTTATTGTGGTTTTCGTGAAGAGCGGAAACTTAAATGTAAAAACTTTAGGAATTTTGATACTTCCCTCTCTATGATTGTGACCTGACCATGACGGTGCTAGTACTCTAGCAATAATCATTTACAAAGATAATCCTATAGCTACAGAAAAATTTATGATAGATCATATTCGAACTAGACACTCTCGCTATTGTTATACTAGATAAGATATAGCTGTTGAGGAAACCTAGCTTTGGAAGTATTTGTATTGAAATGGATATAAGTGGATAAGAAATTAAAATTATAAAGCTACACAGTGATGTTTATTCAATAATTCTGTTAAAAATAAAATTCTTGCTGGTTAGTTACTTTTGAGTTATGGAGTTTATTTGAGATTAAGTACCATAGTTAGTAAAGAGTAGAACAATTTTACTATCTGAAACATAATAATACATCATTAATTTTAAAATTTAATATTGTAGTTAATTATATTGCATACCCTTAGAAGAAATTGGTAATTTATTGGCACCAGTCCAATCAAAGAAATTTCCACGTTCTCTACTGTATTTTGCAATACGATCAAAAGCAATTTTCTGTTTCTGATATTCCAATCAAGCCAACTGCATGTGTTTAGTTTCTTATGAATTCTTTCAAACTAAAAACGGTAAAATTAATGCAGTATAAATCTTTTTTTTTTGTTAATTACCACATCAGAAGTGCCTTGACAGAAGTAAGAAAATGCTAGAGCAAATGAGGTATAACACGAAATTAAGAAAGGCATCCTATATGTAAGTTCTTCATTTTTATTCTGAAAAAATATATTAAATTTATATTGATGCATTTTGGTGAATGCCACGGTCTGAATCAAAGGTGGAAACTGAGTTTGGTAATGTAATTAGTGCGATCATTAACGTCTACTGTTTTATATAAATAGTCGCTCCAGTCTATTAATCGTGTCTATTTTCCTGTCCACAAATAGGTCTGTTGCGTTATCAGTAGTGGGGACAGTTCTATATATGGAGTTGTTGTCAATAGTAAGCTTTGGTGGAGGTGCTGGTCTTAAAATATGGAAATGTTTCTGTTCGGAACTTGGAGTATAATAAATTCAAAATATAAATTCGATTAATCATAATAAATGTCAGTTTATTAACTTTAAGGTGAAGATTCTCAATTAGTCTGTATATACAGTGTGTCTTCATAACCCAAACGAAGTTTTTTATGAATAATATTAAGAAAAATAGTTATTTTTCATTTGTATGGTCTAAACGTATGCTGTAATCATTTCATGTCACTTTTTGAACTGTAGACGACGACAGCAAATAGGAATTTTGCTTAAAAGTGAAGTACTTTTATTATTGTTAATGGTTAAAATTGTTATTAAATAGAAGTAATTATAATTAAAAACTGCATTTAAGTTTATGTAATTTTTCCGACTATACTAACTATACTAGATTTCAAAAATATAACAATTGTGTTTAAAAGTGACGTACCTATATATATATATATATATATATATATATATATATATATATATATATATATATATATATATTAGATGGTTTTCGGTAATTCATCCACGTAGTTGATAATAACTGATCCCTGCCGGGATCGATGGTAAAATGATGACGTTTCGGCAGAGTCACATCTGCCCTCTTCAGGTCGGTTCGCATAATCCTCGTAGCCTTCTGCTTTCGCTTTTAGTTACTCGAATACTATAAAATATATGGTGTTGCACTAGAAGGCGGTAACTCTTAAATGGAAAGCAGTTGATTAATTATTGGAGGTATAGCAGCATCAATTCAATTGAATGTAACCAAGTACAGCAGATCACACAAAAAGATGCAGAAAGCCATTTACGAGGAGTAGCAGCTACAAAGGTTGAAAGCAGATTGATATATAGCAGAGTACTAAGACATCACTCAGAGAGATCAAAAGGTGAAAAATAGCTGGTGGACAAGAGGTATATTTGGAGCATTAAGTGAGAACACTTTGAAACTGTTAAAGTGCTACAAGGTATTTCAATTTATAATTTAGTTAAAACAATTTATTTGGCGCTCAACTATTTATGTTATTAATTCAAAAAGTTTATTTACTGGGAAATATTTTTTTAGTAACGGGTTTATATAATAAAATTAAATTTCAAAATTGCATATAATCATTCATTACATTTTAAATTTGGCTGTAAATAAGAAAAGAACTATTTGATAACAGCAAATCTATTTAGATTCATTTCATTATTGGATAGTTAGGAGTTTGATCGATGATTACAATTTAATGATGGTTACATTTGATTTTTGATTGATATCATATTGAGTTTGTGTTGATTAGTTTGAAAATATTTATAATACAAAAATATTTAATATACTGTGTTTTACTTTTTGTTATCATAACTAGTAGGTCTTTAAGGTGATTACAAATTTCAATTGATCAGCCCACCCTAACTGAGAAGAGTATCAAAAACCGGAGCAGTATAAGATAATTGTGTAGAGTGCTTATAAGGTAAAATAATAAAATTGAAAACATTCTTTTAAATAAAATTTTAAAATTAAAAAAACCCATAAAAATTCTATAACAATTATTATTGGCATGCCCAACGTGGTGCAGTAAAAAACTCCATAACAATTATTCTTGGCGCCCAACGTGGGGCAGTAAAAAAACTCCATAATTATTATTGGCGCCCAACGTGGGGCGTTAAAACGTGGTCCATAACGATTATAATTGGCAAGCATTTGTCCAAAGATTGTCTCAATTTGAAAAAAAGATTTATTTGTAAAACGTAATTTTAATAATAATGGGCCTTGAACAATTGCTGAAACTGCTTGTATGTATATATTTTTAAAAGTTTTTTTCCTATAGAATGATTTAAAAGGGATCATGACCGCCTATTTAAATATCGCTATGAAAACATGAAATTGGAATATATTTAGCAGTGTTATTAAGATTTGCCCCAGGAATCAAAAAATTGTAAATGAATTATTAAAATAAAATAATACAGAGTGATAAATTTTGACATTTCTGGTTAAATAGGAAGCGATAGGAAAGTACTAATTATGCATAAATAGGGTACTTTTGGTGCTTATCATTTAGGCAAAATTTTATTCATGTAGTGCTAGATCTGTAAAGATACAGCTTATCTTTAATATGCATTGAGATGCGTAATTAAACATTAAACTTGTCTAGCAATAATTGTACAAATTGAACGATCAATCTCTAAAGCACTATAAATCATTAAGAATCTAGCTTCCTTAAGTTTTCTCTTTTATAAGTTTTCTTCTGTAATCAAGATTGTAGTATTGCCCTGGTTAAAATGTGGTTGGCTAAGTGGGACAACTAGCGCCCATTAAAATTCAAAATCGGGAGTCGTGATATCGATATTTTTGCAACTTAAATTATTAATTTGTGTTATATGTACAAAAGGCATAAATTAATTATTCGAGATTTGAATTGGTTGAGTTGCCTGTGTAGGAAACGATAGAAATGGGCTGGAACAGAGTGGCACCTTCAGTCGTCTGATCGATGTGGCACAGTCCTGATTCCAATGGAAGGTCTCTTTCTCAGTGGTTTGCCGATATATAGATGCGCCAATGGTGGCAAATTCCTCAGCAAATCGCTTGTAGGACGAACTGATTCCCAATAAGCTTCGTTTGTGCGGATTCCTGACTCAGAAACGATGTGGCCCAAAAACTCTACTTATTTTTGGAACCTGGAACACTTCTTCGGGTTGAATCTCAAATTTAAATTCCTAATCCTGGAAAATAATTCGCCTGGTTCTTCAGATGGTCGTCGACTGTATGACCCATGACCAGAAGGTCGTCGACGTATATTAAGCATGTAAACCCGCTCAATACATACTTCATTAGCCTTTCAAATGTAGCGGGAGCATTATATAACCCAAAGGGCATGACCATGAACTGAAACAGTCTTTTACTGATGGAGAACGCTGATTTCTCTCTGTCGTTCTCGTGTAGACCAACCTGCAAATATAAACTCTTTAAGTCTTGTGTGGAGAACCAACGGGCGCCTGCTAGTATGGTCAGGGTGTCATCAATTCGGGAGAGTGGATAGCTGTCTTTTATCGTAACATCGTTCAGTTTTCGGTAATCCAGGCAAAATCGTGTGGTTCCATCCTTTATTTAACTGAAGCAACGGGAGCAGACCATGGGTTGATGGATGGCTCAATAATTCCATTTTGTAACATGGACCGGATGTTTTCCTCGACTACCTGTTGTTGCCCGAATGGTAGACGCCTAGGTGGTATTCTGATAAGTCGAGTCTTCCCGGTATCTATTCATTGTTGGATGATGTTAGTACGACCAGTGGTTCCATCTGGATTGTTAAAAATTTGCCAGTGATTTGTGAGAAATCGCTTGGCTTTTTTCTGTTCCTTTGGTGTAAAGTGTGTCAAATGATCAACAAACTGTTGTAGAAACTATTTACTAGACCCTGTCTCCTTCACCAATGTCTGATACACTTCTTCACAATTGATGATGGTGTTTACTGGCTCGAAACAAGCTATTTATTGACCATTGTTGGATATATTCAGGACTCTAATTAGTATGTCTCGTCCAACTAAGTAGTCAAGAGCTGAATGTACGGGCTCCACCATTCCAACGCAGCTCAAAGGATTGCTTTCTAGCTGTCCATGAATAATTTGTCCCTTTCGACCGGGAGTTCTGGTTGAGGATTTTACTACACCTATCATGGAAGTCGCTGCGCTCTTGACGGGCCGTGTCAATATAAATTCCTCATTAGGAATCGAAGAACATATCTCGGGTTGAACATGAACCCATGCTGGCTGATTATGTCCTTACCCAGTTTTTAGCTGGATGTTGTTGTTAGCTGACCGGATTTCTGACGACCGCCAAAACTTTGGACCTGGCAATGGACACAGCAGCGCCGGTGTCAAAAGTGATGGTGATTGCTCGGCTATTGATTGAAGTGATGACTAAACTGCTGCTATCTCGGCAAAATCCCCGGATGGATAATGTTTTGTGGTTATCCCTAGTAGGTGATCGTTCAGATAGCCTCGATAGATAGTCTCGTTCTAAGTTTCCTGCCCGTTCACAACGGTTACATGCTCTTCTGGTGTCAGTTCTCTGTGACTGTTCCAGTATTTTACTTATATCGGTCAACACTGCCTGAAGGGATGATTCTGTTTTTCCTGGCTGAAGGAACCTGCTCGAGCTTTGGGCTGGGACATGTTAATGATAGCCTCTACTTCTAAAGCACGGAGCAAAGCTTCATTATTCTTTTGATCTAAGTCTCAGATTTCTTTGCACTTCAACGTCTGGCTAATCGATGATCTTTAGTTTCTTCTGGTAGATCTGGGTAGGACAGATGTACTAATCGTTTAATTTATGCTTCAAATTCTTGAAGACTCTCTCCAGATTTTGGTGTTTTACCACTTAGTTGCACCTGCTATACTTGGCTCAAGGATTGTTTGTCGTATCGTTTGTCTAGGATTGCAATTTACATTGTTCATCGAACTGGAATGCTTTCGAGAAGTTCTAAGGCCGGATCTCTTAAGGAAATTACAAAAGACTTATCCATTTATCCCATCCATTAGCTGTAGCCACGGCTTTAAATTGCCGCTTGTACATGGGCCAAGATGAACTTCCATCAAATGTGGGTGGATTGCTAACGGAACCTTTTGGTACTCATGATGTTCTGGTATTTTCCTTGCTGTAAGTCCTATTATATTCTTTTTATTTCCATTTTAATCTTTGAATATTACTTTGGACGGAGTTTTGAATTGAACTGATTTCTACTTTTACCTGGCTTTGGATGAAATCGATGTTATTTACTTTGGTTTCAAGAGTATCCACGGTATTTTTTAGGACCTTTATGTCATCGTTTATCTCTTTTATATCTGATTCCATAATCAATATTTTCTGTTTAACTGCTTCGTTGACTTGAATGACTAATTACATTAGTTGTTCAATTTTGTTTCTAGATTGTTCCTGTTTTTCAATTTGGAGTCTCTGTCTGTTCCTTGAAACTTCTAGATGTCTTGATAAATTAAATAATTATTATTTAAACTTTATTGTGATAGAAAATGTTTTATTAGTAGTATTACGTTATGATGTATCATACTCACCTCAAATAGGCAATACAATGCAAATACGTAACTGACTGTACCTAGTGGATAATATGCCAAGATAAAAACATTTTGTTCTTTTCTCGTGAATTGTATAATCCTGCAAAAATCATATGCCTATAAGAAAATTTATTAGACCTATTGAAAATTTTTCGTTTTACGTTTTCGTTTCACCTGAAATTACAATGTAAACATTGTCCATTAAGTTTACTTAAAATTAAAATTTAAACCGGATGGAAACCTCCAATTTTAAAATTTTATTCTTTCAAGAACTGATTATAATAAGTTAGCGCATAAAATATTTTAGTAAGTTACTAACATACATATTTATTTAAAACTCATTGCCTTGCATAACATAATATAACGGGCATCAAATTTCACGTGCATAGTTTATGTACATTCCCTACCAATGAGGAGAAGTTTAAATGACAAAGGAAACAATTAAGAAGACCCTTATTAATGGTTCAATTAAGCCACTTTCCATAAATAAATTTGGCGGGTCAAATATGTGTTTTGATTATTTTCTTCAAGCCACAACTACGCGACAATAATAAAGTCAGAAGACATTCTGATTGGCAGTGGCCTTGAGCAATATGAATTCGGGTAGCAACAGTTGATGGTACAGTGTGCTAAAAACGCCACTGGGTCCACAAAGATTTTAGGACGCCCGAGTATCTAGCTACCTCGTCCCATCCTGGTCTGGGTGCTCTTCTCTTTTTGAGTGATGGGATTGGTTCAATGTCTGGGTCAGCTATTTGATCCTGGATACATTGTTTCGTTGTCCAATCTTCTTTCATCTGTACGCTAACCTGTCGGATCGATATGACCTCTCGCTGTTCTGTCTTCAGACAATCGCCGCGTTCTGTTTTACAGCGTCTTCATGACAAGCCATGGGCATTATTATGCAAACACCTTGAAATTGTATTGCTGTAATTTCTCCATCCACTTGGCCAGTTGTCCTGCCGGTGTCTTCATCTCTAACAAGATTTATATTTATGGAAAAAGATTACAGCCCTGATTATTGCAAAAAGTTCTTTTTTGGTGACACAATAATTCCTTTTCGGTTTAGAGAATCCACAACTGTACTACTTCGCCATCTTGCAGCTGCGATAGGACGGCCCCCAGTCTTGTGTTGCTGGCGTCGGTATCTAAGATGATCTTCCCGGACTGTGTTTGAAATGCTATGATTGGGCTGGAACATAGTGCCGCCTTCAGTTGTCTGAATGATGTTTCAGAATTCTGACTCCGACGGAAGGTCTCTTTTTTAGTAGTCTGTCGATGTAGAGGTGCGCCAATGGTGGAGAATTACTCAACAAATCGCCTCTACTACGAACAAACCACCAAAATGCTTCGTAGTTCATGCTTTTTTCCAGGGACTGACCAACCACGAGTAGGTTCTATCTTGTTTTTGTTTGTGCGGATTCTTAACTCAGAAATGACGTGGCACAAACACTCTACATCTTTTTGGAATACGACACACTTCTTCGGGTTGAGTTTCAGGTTGGCATTCTTATTTCTAGACAATACTTCGCCGAAATTCTTCAGATGGTTGTCTAATCCGTAACCCATGACCAGAATATTGACGAGATATTCTAAGCATGTCCTCCATGTCAACCCGCTCAATATATACTCTATTAATCTCTCAAATGTAGCAGAAGCATTATATAACCCAAATGGCATGATATTTAACTGAAAAATCCCTCTACTGGTGAGGAACGCTATCTTTTCTCTGTTGTTTTTATGTAGTCTAGGCTGCTAATATCCACTCTTTAGGTCTAGTCTGGAGAACCAACGGAACCCTTCTAGTGTCGTCAGTTTGTAATCGATTGGGGGGAGCTGTCTATCTTCGTAACATTGTTCAATTTTCGGTAATCCACGCAAAGTCGATCCTTCTTTTTACTGAAACAACGGAACAGTAACTCTGCTTCATTTTATATTTCAACATAAGATAGTTCTTACGGACTACGCTTTATAACCATTTTTCTAATATTTTTTTAACCACCCTGGAAAGTATAATTTGTCTCCAGCTTATGTTTCAACCTCCATTTATATGTAACTTTTTCTAACATTGTTTTAATCACACTGTATAACTATAATTTTACTTCGCCCCATGTTGCAGATATTACGTATATGCAATATCTCAGGTTCTATCCTAGAAAAATTTTTAAACAATTTGTTGTCCACACTGTTTAACTATAATTCTACTTCACTCGATATTTCTCCTTATATCGGCCACCCAGTATACTTTTTATATGAATTCCCAGAAAAACTGCAACAGAACATAGGAAACCCTATGTAACAATTTTTAAATACTCAACTATTTACTTCTACTCCTAACTATATTTCAAATATCCTATCTGTGCAACTGATTATGAGCTACGCTATTTCACAATTATTCCTCATATTTTCGGACCGACAGTATAAAGTATAATTATTCTCCATATTTCACATAAACCACCCTTCGTTAGCAACTTTTTCTAACCTTGTCTGTAACACACTAACTATAACTTTACTTCGTCCCATATTTCCGGTACTCCACATATGCAACTGCTCATGTTCTACCCTATAAAACGCAATTTTTCTACCATTTTTTACCCACTCTGTATAGTTATAATTCTACTCCACTCTATAGTTCAACAACCTTGTATATGCAAGTGCTTATTGGCTACCCAATATATCATTTTTGTAGCTCTCTGTTATCTTAGAATTCTACTCCCCCTATATTTCAATCACCCTGTATTGTTGACGCTCCATGGTTTCTGCGAAATGTCGATCTTCAACTTGACTTACACCTCATGACGCGTTCCGTACGGATAACAGAAGACTAAGTGATTTGTTGAACATTTTTTCAACCCTTTTCATAACTATAATATCTCAAGAACATAATTCAAATATCGTAACTGTTCACATAACACAATTTTTCAAAGATTTTTTTATCCACCCTCTATAAATATAATTCTATTCTACCCTTATTTCAACCATATATGCAACTATTTATGAGCCAAAACATATAACATTTTGTTATCCACCCTGGAAAAATACAATTTTTTCCCATCCGTGTTTCAACTACCTGGTATATGCAACTATTTATGGCCCACCCAATCCAATTCTTTGAACCACCCCACATAACTAATCCCACTCCCTGTTATTTCAACCACATTGTATATATGCAGCTGCTTATGTTTTTTAAGATTTGTTAAACCCATTTAATTCTATTGCGCTCTATGTTTCACCTATCCTATATATGAAACACCCTGTAAAATTACGCTTGATATATCGGTTGATTTTTTCGAAATATGTTACATTGGCATGTTCTAATTTTTGAATAAAATCTGAGCTAATGCAAGTATCTAATATTTGGCGCATGGAACTAATAGAGTAAGTGTGTGTTACCCAGCATCGTAGAAGTTTTTTCGTTATATATACCGTTTGTGTCAATGTAGGGAGATAACATGTTTACCAGATTTGAAGTCAAACTATAGGCTTTGCAACGAAATAAACTGCTATGAAACTCATTCAATTATTCAGAATCTATGAAGAACGAAAACATGTATGTTGTTGCAATCGATTGTTCACTCACTTCTTCACTGAATATTCATTTTATACTTCTAAAAAATGTATTTTACTGGAGTAAATTATTCATTTAGGCGAGGTCCTTCTTATTTACAATTCCATGGCCAAACAGATCATGTTATATGGCTACACGTTTACCCATTGACTATCGCTTAAGGAAGGATATTATTTGGGCCACACCCCCTCTGTGACCACAGGGATCAATCATCTACTTAGCATTAAGCCTGACTTCACATATACTTCCTATGAAGAGAGTGGATAGATACTATATCTGTTAACTATACTTGTAGTATATAGCTTATGCTGACGTACGCCTCAATAGTACGGAGACACACCAACAAGAGCAACAGGCAGACAATCTAAAGGCAGGAGAACCTATAGCTGCGCTGCAATCGACTCAATTCGAAACTCGGTGATCTTCAACGATTTACGAGACCAACCAGGGCTTGCAGAGATGAGGAGAAGGGTCAGAGAGGCTCACGCTAAAATGTAAAGACACCCAAACCCTCATCTACAACAGCTCATAGACTATGACCCTAGGTTTATTGACAAATACAAACGGCCTAGGAACCAGCTCTGCCTTAGAGAAAGCGAAGTAGAAAAAGAAGAAAACGCCCAGATGTAGAAGACATGTGAGTATAAAATAAAGAATATACTTTCTATTTCTCAGGAGACAATACACCAACCGATACCAAACATACAGAAGACAAAAGAACACCCCCACAAAAAACCTCACTAATAAGAAAGGATTTTTGAAAATCCCAACTTTAAGGGCGTCATGAGGGGACGGCTGATGTATACACAAGAAGCTGAAATTAGAGCATATACTTATTTCTTAACCGAATATGCAGGATGTAAGTATAATGCGTGTTATTAAATAGACATAGATTGTGTAAAGGACAAGGCACCTTTCTTATGGAAAAATGGACTTCCGTCAAATTTTTTGAAATGTTGATATGTTGTAGAAGTTGATGTTCTGACAAAAAGAGTCCATGGGCTCAAACAGAGTCTATGACTAGTTTTCGAGATACACGGTATTAAACATCGAAAATGCCTCGTTTTTGATATCAGATTTCTCATGATAGACGTATTTTATTTCTGGTTATTGGAGAAATAGTGATTTATACATTACTGGGCATAAATATTTCACAAAATAATTTCCATAAATTTATGTGAATTCCAGGGTTTTTCAAAAATTCTTAACATGTTTTTTTGGAAAAAATTATATTTTTATTGCAACTTTAAAAACATAATTACACAATTAATATATCGTTAAAGTAATAATTTCTTGGATGTGCATTATATAATATACAGTGTGATTCACAAATATAGCTAGAGAGGGAATATATTATTTTTTACTATTAATGACCAGTCATTTGTTTTGCAATTTTTATATGACATTAAACAAATATATACTATACTCAGAATATTAAACTTATTAAAAAAACTGTACATTGTAAAAAAGTTAGTTTTTATACCAGCCTGCAGTTCTAAGTTTTTTCCGGCAACTCTGTATGTTATTACATTTTACGTTAACAAATGTTCTGTGTTTACCTGAGCAGAATGTTATTAAAATTGTATGACTAGTTTTCGAGGTTTAGGGTGTTAAACATCGGAAACGACTCCATTCTCTTATCAGATTTCTCATAAGCGACGTGTATTAATTACGTTTATTGCAGTAAACGCGATTTTCACATTATTTGATAAAAATATTGAACAAAATATTTACTATTATTTATCTTTTATTACAGGGTGTTTCCAATATACGTAACATGGTTTTTAAGAAACATTATTTTTTTTATTAGAACGTTGAGTACATAAGATATATCAATATTTACGATGCACAATGTATAATAAATGAACACATTCAAGATACCATTATATTATTGTGCAATTAGATGTTCTTATGTGTTCACCTTATAATAAAAAATGAGTTTTCTAAAAAAACATATCACATATATTGGACACGCCCTGTAATCAGAAATAATTAATATTAATTGTTTTGTGCATTATTTATGTGAAATAATGTGCAAATCATGTTTTTGCAATAAACGGAAATAAAACATGTCTATCATGAGAAATTTGATACAAAAAGGAGACATTTGCGATGTTTAGCACCCTACACCTTGAAAACTAGTCATAGAATTTTAATAATATTCCGCTCATTTGAACATTTGTTAACGTAAACATTTCTTAAACTACAAAGATGACGGAGAAAATTTAGAACTATAGGGTGATGTAAAACTACCTTTTTCAAATGTGTACAGTTTTTGCTTCCTGGTAAGTTTCTTGAGTTTATCAGTATGCACCTTTTGGGGATTCGCCCGATGTTATCACAGTGCTTTTGAATCGAAGCAAAAATCAGTGTGTGAATATTTTGATTTCTTGGAACTTTTCTTCGTTGTCGCTGAGGTTCTGGGATTTTTTCCAACGATCATGGTTGATTTCTGACCTTATTAAAGCATGACTGGCCTTGTCAAGTATCTTTCTTCTATGCTTATTTTCCTGTGATTGGTGAGTTCAGTTTGAAACCATTAGGTAATTTTTTCATGGTTTTCTCATTCGAATGAAATATAATCCATTATTTCACTCGAAACGTTCACTGAATGGCGAGTGTCGAAGACGAGCGATACCACAGATCGAGAGAGCTGCATTCGAATGATTACCTTGTGAACCGAGAAGTGCTTTTCTGCCATTCGGCGTTCATATAGAGGCACTTTTGTTCGTTCTCGGCTCTCGCTCGTATGCAGTAGCAGTAGCATACTTCTTTCATTGCACAGAAGAAATATGTAAATACTGTATTTTCAGAGTAGGGTGCAATTATTGCAATGCGAAGTAATTCGCTGAAATGGCTGTTAATGTAGATTAAGGAACATTATACTGTCTTTTGAATTATTCATAACAGTTCCTTAACAAATAAATTTTAACTTAATTGAATATTTAGGAAAAATTTAATAGTATAATTTTACCCAAATTTAAATGTTCACACAAAGGGCAGCCGCTGACACGTAGGAAATGTTATGGATCTGAGAATAAAACAAGCGATAATCGTTTCATGCTTTAGGGGGGCGATCCTGTACTAAATTTACCAAAATAAAAATTTAAAACCAGATTTCTTGAATTATTACATTAAGCAGACTTGTTCTGAGGTTTAAACCCATAGAAGTTACCTTCATCTAGGCTCTTGGAGTTAGGATTACCTCGTTTTAATATTAAATTTACTAACTTTGAGGCTCTCAGTGGGGGCGATCGCCCCCTCCTTGGATCCGCCCATATTGGTCATCATTCATTCACCTGCTGATGATAGCAAATTCAAAGCTATTGAAATGTTGTAAGATCAACCATTTCGATGGAAGTCCAAGGAAACTTCGAGGAACGAGTTACATTGTCTACCAGCTTTAGACTAACTTTTTGAACTGCTTATTTTAAAGCAGTTTTAAGCTCCTTAAAACAGGTTTATTAAGTTAAATACTCCCAAAGCTCATTCATTAATTTTCTTGATATTTGAAATTAAATACTTTCTTATAATATTTTTTTTCTAAAAAGGTGATATTCAAAACAATTTTCAAAACGTCAATACTTATATTCATTTCATTATTTATTTCTGTTTTGTAATTTTGTGATAGAAGGCGTCTTATTGATAAAATATGTTCCAAAATCGAGCATTTTTCCTAAAAATTTGACCCGCTATCGATTTCTGTATTTATTTTGCATATTTTATATTGAACCTACGAAAAGCGATGGCACGTAGTTAGAGGCGTACATCTCTTTATATTACTATTGCTTGTTGTACAGTTGTCTAGATGCTGGCAAAATTTCATATTGAAATAAGTTCTTTGAAACTTCACTTTAATTAAACTTGTCACACTGACGGACAAATTGTAAATGACTAATAGGTACGCAGAAATAATAATTGGTCCCTCAAAATGTTTAGGTAAAAGAAGGGTAGGAGGCACTTAAAGGGATTATCTTGGATTGTTTTATGATTGTGATCATATTTTTGTATACGTTCCTGGAATTTTATTAGGTAATGTAAGTGATTTATTTTGTTGATGAGATTTCTGTTGAAATGTTGATGGAAGGTTGCCAGATGGGCGAAAAATCAAAACCTTTGTCTCGGTTGAAATTCTTGGGATTTTTGGCGATTTCAACGGCCTCACGAAATTTTCTGGTGAAATAATACAGAGATTTGGCCACGAGAGCTGTCGAAAAGGATTTGGTGGCCCGTTTCGTTATGATGTTCAGCTACACCAGAGTTTGAAAGCAGGCCCGTTTTCAAACAACGTTTGTTCTCACATATACGAGTATTTATAGATCGACCTGTTTCACCGATGTATACTGCTCCACACTAGCATGGAATGGAATAAACACCCTTAGATGAAAGAGGATTTTGTTTATCCTTTGGAGAGGGTAACATTTGTGAGATTTTGGACAGTGGACTATTTTCACCTCGTGCTTATGGAGAAACTTCCGTGACCTTGCTGATATATGGCAAATATGCTACCGATTTACTAGGTAAGAATTATTTCTTAGGAAGAGGATTTTGGTGACGCGAATCTCTCGTTTACTGTAGCCGTTGTTTAGTAGGTATGGATGATTATGGGACCGGGCGTGCAGCTATCTGTCTGACTGAGCCCCTCTGTATACAGAATACCAACTATTCTGTATACAGAGGGGCCCAGGCGACCATTTGGCAATCATGAAACCACACGTCCAGGAAGGGCAGGAATCCATTGGACTCAATTTCCATCGTGAATTTGATGTTTGGATGTTGGGTATTAATGTGGTTAAATAACAATTGGAGACCATGGCCACATGGACAAGAGGCTCTCGAATCCAAGATAATCTCATTAAGTACTTCCTATCCTCCTTTTACCTAAAAATTTCGAGGGGCTAATTATTATTTCTTCGTACCTATTAGTCATTGACAATTTGTGCGTGAGTGTGACAAGTTTAATAAAAGTTAAGTTTCAAAGTGTGTTTGTGAGAAAAAGACTAAACGAATGGAGTCGCCGCAAGGTAAGTAACATTTGTTTTGTTTTTTCTCATCCTTGAAAAAGCCACTTATAAGTGTGGAAAACTTTGTTTATATGCCGGTTTATGAATATAAATAAAAAAATTCGAAAAAATGACGCGGTCCAAATCCGGAAAAAGCAGAATCAGCTATGATTGGCCGCGAAACCCTACGTTTTCACCTGTCTCCTTTGTCGATGTCTGAAACGCTTCTTTGCAATTGATGATGGTGTCTACTGCCCAAAACAAGCTATTTCTTATCCATTGGTAATGCGGATGTCGTTATCAGACATATTCAGGACTCTACTTGGTATGTCTCGCCCGGTTTTAAATATAGCCAATCAAACCAAGTAGTCATGAGCTAAATAAAGGGGCGCCACCATTCCAACGCACTTCCAGGATTTAGGATTTTTCCTAATTGCCTGTGAATAATTTGTTCCGTTCGACCTAGAATTCTGGTTGAGGATAACGTTATAATATTTATGGTAGTCGCTGAGCTGTTGACAGGCCGTGTCAATACTAATTCCTCATTTAGGAATCGAGGAACATTATATCTTGGCTCGGACATAAACCCATGTTGACTAATTAGGACCAGAATCAGTATAAAATCATCCTCGATCTCCGCTACTAGTAACCTATGCCGGATTGTCTTGTCTCCTATCTGTTGAACTACTTCTCACACCCTGTGTTGGCATGGCCTCACCGGTGACTGTTCTTAGCCGGAAATTGTTGTTAAATGACCGGATTTCCGATAACCTCAAAACTCTGGACCTGGCGATGGGCTCAGCGGCACCGGTGTCAAAGGTGATGGTGATCGCTCGGCCATTGATAGTGTCCTTGATGACTAGATTGCTGCTATCTCGGCAAAATCCCCGGATGGAGACTGTCTTGGAAGCTGAAGGAGTGTTAGTCAGCATTCGCCGTCTCATGCTGACTGATCAAAGTTTCTCTGATTGGTGAGGTTGTTTTGTTGGCTATCCCTGGTTGGTGATCGTTCAGGTAGCTTCACTCTCCAGTGGCGTGGAAAATGTTCAGTCCGTTTACTTGTTTACAAAATAATAATAATAAAGGCTATCGAAACAGCTGTTCACTTCTTTCGCTGTCGATTCAATACACGCCGCACTACTGCCCTTGGACGACCGTGCACTCTAAATACGTAGTGCGGAAAATGCCAGAATGCGATAGTCACTTCTGATTTGCCACAATGTAGGTGTATCCATTCTTGAATCATATGAAACTCACTTCTTTCATTAATGGAAGTTTTCTGGGCTGTCGTTTTTCTTGTTTTTATATTCGCTGGTTTTTGTGTCATATTCGCAATGCCTTTGTTTTGTTTGAACTTTTTAATTTTTTTTGCGACGAGAAATAAATTACAATATCAATCGACTTTTTAAGCAATTTTTAGGTAAAACCTTTACTACCTGAGCTATAAACTTACCTCCTCAAAAATAGATGAAATTTGATGCTATTCCGTAAGTGACAATATATTGCATCCTGCTCGTTTTCCATATCAATAACGTTCAAACCACCATAACTCTTACATAGTTTTTGGTCAATATAATCCAATAACCTGTAGTGAAATACATTTATAACACAAAGTGCATACAATGAGGCAGATACTGCAGAACACTGGGTGTATATCAGTACAGAGTAGGTAAGCGAAATCACAAAATGTGTTAACGGCTTAAAAAAATTCGGTCGTTCATCAAAGTGATATAATGCAATTTTGTCAGAATCCATAAAGACGGGATGCAGTAAAAATGTAGCCAAACTTGTTATCAGAATCAATGATATGATAATATAAATACACATTGTTTTATATTTTTCACTAGCTGGTGAACAATTCATTATCACAAATTCTTCCATCTTGTTGTACTCCTTGAAGAGGATATCTCTTTTTATAACAACTACTGAGTAGAAGTTTATGATGTAAAGCACAACTCCAGATAGTGCCTAGAATAAAGGATATTGATAACATATATATAAAAAATAGTCACTACATCTATTGTGGAGTGCATTTATGTTATTGAAGCTTCTTAACGGATATGTTAAGAATAAGTGATCTCAATAAACAGTAGCTGCACTGAATTTATTTACATTTTAGTGGACACCAAATTTTTAGAATTAATTAATATAATTTTATTTTAGGCATATTGCTATGGAGTGAATGCAAGTTTTTAGCACAAATGAGATTTGGAGAGTTTAAACAATTTACTGACGACAAAGAAATTAAAGTGAAACATGATAAGCTCTAAGGAATTTCAAAATGATACATTGTTGCAATGTTCACTTTTAATAAATAAAGAAACGTAACAATATATTACGAATTTCTTTTCCTCGCGGAAGAATTAAAGTTGATATAGAAAATACTACTCAAAAAACTTGACATAAGATTTGCAAATGGCCTAGTACTCATAAATGGGGCGACAAAATCGGGAAATAGAAAATGAGTTGCTCTTATGTTAGCCACGCGGTTTTCTCGCAAATTTCGCCTCACTGTATTTAGCTATACCACACTTCGAGGCAGAAGCTAGGAACGGGAGTATCAAAATCTGTTACCAGCTGACGATCTAATACTAATGATGTCTCTCCACAAGCTCGCATCTGATGTAATAGAACAATATGCAACAAAATATAAAAAAATTACATAGATATACTATTTGACAGAAAAGATCTGTATGATGTTCATACTTAATGATAATAATACTAGATTTGACACAGAAAGTGGGACAAACTTCCAATTTATTAACTTTTGTATTGTATTTTGAAGAATAGTGAATATTTTAAAATATATCTGCTTATATAATGTTTCTATAAATTTAATCTATTATATCAATTATAATTAAAGTGCCCTAGTTATAAGTTGCCAGAATAAAAGTGCGATACCACGCAAAGGCATGCGGGGTAGCACTTGCCAGAACATTAAATAGGTAAAATAGGTTTGAATTATTATAGTTCAATAAATTTTATACTTTTCAACTATATCAAAATTTAGAATTAAATTATAAATTTGACTGAATACTTGAATTGCAACAAAAAAGTGACAATTATTGTAATTTCTCTGAAATACGTGTCCATTTATAAGAATGGTAAAAATCAGAGTAAGGGAGATAACGAGTGACGGGCAGTATATTAGTATATTTGGTAACAACCTTTCGCTTCCATATTTCAGTCTAATTGACTGCCGCTATTTCGTTAAGTCAAATGTGTATTCTACTACTTACCGGCAATATTAATATAAAAATAACCCACTTCTCAAAACCTTTACTATTCCCAATGTTAAAGGCAAGTATCAACCAGCAAATGTAGGCAAACAAAATTAATCCAAAAGTCAGTCTTAGCTGTTTTGCATACTTGTATCCGAAACTGAACTGCATAATGCCCCATAATACTTGAAAAGGCTCTTAAAAATTGATAATAAAAGAATGTAAGTAATTAACAATAACAATAACTATAACTAGTCTATTTTGCAATACTATCAAGTTTTTGTAAACTGGAGGAGAACACCAACAGCGCAAAGGGCATATATTTGTTAAAGTAATGTATATTATGAAGTTAAATTATGATATTTCTTGGTAATCGATTACTTTTTGACAAATTTTTTGAACGATTTTAACGTTAAAATTATTAATAAGTAGTCCATGGTTATTTATCTATTCTATCTTGATAGTTTAGGTGGGTTTTCTGTCCTCACAACGATTACTGAAAACCACAAGGTAAATAATTAAAAATCGAAATGTAGTAAGGTCAATTTGTGGAGATTACCTGGGACATTCGTCGCTTTCTTATAGAAAAACTGTTTTGCAGCATTATCTGAGTGTACTTCTGTTTCAGGAATCGTTATGGAAAGTGAAAATCCACATGATCAAACAAAATGGATTTATAGCGCCGCAGTCGTTCAGGTATTAGTTATGTATGCACTCGGTTGCTCTAAGGAGCATTAGTAAAAGTAGTTTACCTATATGATATTTGCATGTTACAGATACGTGTTCGATTGGGGACAAATCAGGTGTTCTTGACTGTCATTCCAGATTTTTGCATGAATACCATTGTATCACCATCAGTATGAAGCCCGGCATTATCTTGTTGAAAATTTGCTTTTGGTAGGATATGTAGGTAGAGGTCTAAAACTGTTTGTGGCACTTCATTAATATGCCGCAGAGTCGTTAGACTGCCGTACTTTAGAAATAGAAGGGATTCCCGTGAGTATGGCGCCCTATACTATTTAGCCTCTTACATCTATAAAGCCAAATTCTTTACTGACGCATATGACGTTCCAGAAATCTTTCCAGATTTGTCTGATTTTGCACCACTTTATGCTGCGAATCTTTATTCCGGTGTCAAATGTATTACCAGAAGGACTAGGCAAGATTATTAGGAATCTTGCAGCATAGCTGCATCTAGATAATATTTTTTGGCCGCCGGTCAAAATCAACCACAATTTGGGTATTAAAGAGACCTTTAGATCATTACATTACATGCTATTTTTAAAGACATTCCACACAGATAAGTTTAATCCTGTGATGTGGGTTGCAGACAATCAATATTCTATGAAACAAACCGAAAATATTGAAAAATGATCTCAATACAGTAAAACATTGTCAATAGAGAGCCACAAGATATAAAAAAAATGGAGAGGTAATATGATATAATTGCAAATGTAGCTAAATTAGCCTTAGACTATTTATTAAAAGATGATAAAACCCGTAGATTTTTGCTATAGTTCCCATAAGTCAATCACTGGAGAGAGAAAATATTTCTTGCAAGAATTAATTACCATGGGGCGAGATATAGTCAATTTGTATGGAGTTACGAAAATATGCCAATGTTAAAATATACTTAATCTTGCTTATCTCTTCTAGATATTGGTTTGTCAAAGACTCTGTGGATCTTCGACTTGGTCACGTATCTTCAGTTTTGGACATTGCCTTGGTACTGGTGATTTAAATATTTATATTTACCTAGTATTTTTTGTAGTAACAACATGAATCAAAAAGTTTAAACAGTAAGTTTGTCAGTATCATTGTCTATTTGAAAAGTATAAGGTTAGAGATTGTAAAAGTAAATAAAGAGCAGCAAAATTTATAGCGAATCTAAATTGAACTAAGGTTTCTAGTAACAATGATTTTTGAGATATTAAAATGTATATTTTCTAAATTCAAAGATTTATAAACTTTTTATCGTGTTCAAATTCATCTTAGAGCTATACTCATAATTGTGTATTAACTTAATGCAAATAAAATGTTTGCGTTTGTTTTCTTAGGCTTGTTTAATTTATCATGGGCTTGGTTTAGCTATTGTAATTATTGAACTGGTCTGAAAAAAACTCAAGAATAGGACCACAGCTGTAAGATTAAGGCAGATGTTGCTCAACACTATTTGTCATCAAAAGTTGTCGATTATTAAAATAAAATGTTAAATTCAGATATTACGAGAGAAGTCTTTGTATGGATTTCTAATTATTTATGCAAAGCTAACTTAATTGCATTGGTTACCCAGTTACTTGTGTTTGCTACAGGTGAGATATATTCTGCAATTTTATGTTATTTGTAAAAGTTGATGTATCGAAGATTAAAATTTATTTGAAAAAATAAACCCCACAAGTTATAAGTTGAAAAATGTTCACATTTCAGGTATCGACACTAAAAGCGAAATTGAGCAATAAGTAATCCTATTACGAAAACTCAAACTTGTCAGTGAAATTGATTCTTAGCTTACTACATAATTTTGTATTATTTTGGTTTACTCTAACAGGGAATTTGATTATTTATGGTAATGACTGTGATGAATATTGAAGAAGTATAAAATGAATTAAGTATTGCTTGTATTAGACCGTCAACATTTCTTGCCTATTTAATATCATACCGTAGTTATTAACTTCATAAATTTTTAATTTTTATGCATCATTTTTTATTAACAACACCCAGTTGAAAAGTATATATTGATTAACAATAACGCTAATATGGTTTAGTTATTTTTATTATGAATTGTTTTTATTTAAATGTTAAATTAGTTTTGGGTTTGTGGCAAGACAGTATAATATTTTTTAATTTTTATTATGCGATATGTGCGCTGATTATGACACGAATTTAATGAGTATTTTGTGTAATGGGCTACATCGTGGGAGTGATCGCCTTCAATAGCTCTAAGGAAAAAGAATTAATTTTATATTGAAGACCCAGTAACCAGGTTTTTGCATAATTGGGTTTGTTAATGACGCACCAAATAATAGTGCTGTAAAAGTAATGACTTCTTGAATACTCCTTTATATTCATTACTTTTAGTCTGAAAGTAGTGTCAAGTAAATATAGAGTACTAATATAATAATTAAATAATTATCTGATATAATCCGTTGCAATTAAGGGGAAACAAATAATTAATTAATTAGGGAATATGAACTGGTTTTATTAAATAACATTTTTATTTAGGTATAAATATAAAATAAATAAGGAGAAAAATAAATATACACTCAAGCAATAAGTCTCCTTAGTAGAAAGTAATATAAACATAGATTAATTTGACAGTTTCCCTAAACTATTCATCACAATGAAAATTATCATATTTTATTGTCTGTCGAAATATGTCATTCACATTTAGATTTTTTTTCATCCGATTTGGTTTTCATGGGGCACATTTTTCCGGCAATATTTTGAAAAATTCGTTCTTTTTTCTAATTTCTACTTTATCATGAGAGAATATCCTAATTAAATCTGTTATTTTATCTAGCTGTTTTGAAAATTATTTCTTACTAGCCGTTACCCGCGGTATCACCCGCGTACGGAATGTACTTTGCAAAAAGAAATAACTTGAAATTAAGTATATGGGTTATCCTATATAACAGTTTTTCCAAAATTTTTGAAACACCCTACTTAACTAAATCCACCAATCTCGAATATATTTTGTCCAAACTGCAAGTGCTTATGGGCCACCCTATATAACAATTTGATTCGACATACTTTTAATCACCTTGAATAACTGTAACTCTACTTCACCCTATAGTGCAACCATCTTGTATATGGTGCTGTTTATTTGTCACCCAATATAACTTTTTTTTACACTTGCTTATAAGTCTACTCCACCCTATAATTCAGCTATGCTTATGGTCTACGATATATAAAAATTATTTCTGATATTTTTTGAGCCACTTTGTAAAGTACAAATAATCACCCTTTATATGCAACTTTTTCTAACATTATGTTAATCACACTCTAAAACTATAATCTCGTTTCGTCCCATGTTTCAGGTATTCCATAGGATGCATCTGTTCATGCCCTATATAACAACAATCATGACAATGTGGTAGGTCGGCAGGACAGACACGATTTCGGAAGAAATACCTGAATACGGTAGGCTCGAGACCACTGAATGTACGAAAAATTCGTACGTACGCAACATACGAAATAATTAGTTACGTACGAAATATACAAAATCAAACCAAATCTATACGAGTAACGAAACTAACCATATGCCAGTCGGACCTTTCAGTATTATGCGGCATTCGACATTGATTATGCTGAAGCAAACATGCGATTTGAGTGACGATACTGATGTAAAAATAACGATTCGATACTTCGAGTATTCGTTACTCAGTAATAATATATATTAATTGTTGATTAATTAACAATAATTAAGATTATAATTACTACTACTAACTGCCATAAATATTGATGAACAATGAAACAATTGCAAGATCACATTAAGTCAATTGCTCCAGATAATAACAATTGACAGTTTGTACATATTATTTAAAAAAATAAACATTTGATGGTGTAAACTAGGATGTAGCCTGCAAATTAAAGGAAATGATAAATAATATTACTCCAATATAGAGAATTAAAATGTACTTTCTTTCTTCGGCAATATCGTAACCTAATACAAGTTAATATTGTATAAAGATATCGATATTTCAGTATATCGAGCTTTCGAGTTCTAGACATATTAATAACAAAAACAGAATCTTCATTCGAAACAGAAGTTTATAGAAAACCAACTCATACAAACAGAGACCTAAATTTCAATTCAAATCATCCGAATACAGTAAAGAAAGCTGCCATTAAATCATTATATGATAGAGCAAAAACCAACTATTCTGATGATATAAATTCAACAAAGAAAAAATAATAATAATAAATTTTGTCACTGGAAACAATTACCTCACAAAATTTATCAACAAAGAGTTAAACAGACTTGAACAAACCTGCCGAATCAACCCAGAACTTCTCTTATTAACACTGCTACTACTCAGGACAACTACATTACAGTTACTACTATACCATATATACAGGGTCTGTCAGAAAGATTGAAAAAAGTGTGCAACAGATTTAATGTTAAAACAACATTCCAAAAAAGAAATACACTGAAATCTCTAATATCGAAAACAAAACCAACCAACAAAACCCAGAACTCAAAAAACTGCATATACCAGATTCCTTGCGAATGCAATACATTTTATATTGGAGAAACATCGAAACCATTAAACGTACGAATAAATGAACAATCGAAACCATTAAACTTACGAATAAATGAACACACGAATTACATAAAGAAACGACAATTTGAAAAATCGAAAATTTGTGAACATGCTTGGGACCTAAGCCATAAAATACAATTTGACAATTCAACTATACTTCACAAAGAACAACATAACACAAAACGAAAAATAAAAGAGTCTGCCTTAATTCTTTTGAATGAGGACGATTGTATCGCTTCTACTTCTGTAGAATTTACTCGTATCTGGTTACCGACAATTAAGGAAGAAATTATTAATGGTAACCTCCTTTTGAACAACCCAGTATTGGGATAGTTCATAAGGTTTTTCTAGGTTTTCCCTTATGACGTTAATGGGATCACTGAAACAAGAGAATTCTTTGATCGCATTTTTGGCGAATGCGCTATCTTATAACAAAGTCGTACCTAGAAACGCCACTTATAAATTCTAAAGATAACTCTTTCAAATTCTTCTAATTGGAAAGCTGTTTAACTATAATACATGATCTTTAGAATTTATTGTGCTACCTGTATATCTAAAAACAACAAATTTTCTAATGTCAATTTAAATGTCATAAATCAAATTTTCTTTTTGCAATTTACATCAATAAATATAAAGCCATTGGCAACGAAGTCAGCATAGACTTTGAAACGTTTGGTTTTCCTTCAATATACGTCGTTTTATTTCGATTGTGGTGGTATTGCCCAAAACACATAAAAGTAATCATATAGAAGGTGTCCCAGAATATGTGGGTTTTGTTTTCAGAATAAAATGACAAACTCCTGTAAATGTTTCATATATTTATTGCGCTATTAGGTGCCAAAAATTTGTTTCATCACATTTAAATGATGTTTTGATTTTTATACACCAGAATACACTAGTTTTCAAAATAATGTGGGTATTTTAAAATTCATCCTATGGAAAAAAAATGCTGGCACTAGTGCAATCAGTCAGCAAATAACTTATTTAATTGTGCACTGATATATATTTCAACAACTTTTAGTTAGCACTAATCATTCATCAATTGACTTTTTAATATAAGGTTTGTACCTACCTACACTTACGAATTCGCCTACATCAATCATATGGGTAACTGTAAATATAGCACCGTTCAAAGTATTACCATTTGTTCCTCCGATTTAAATATATTTTTTGATACTTTACTGATATTTTAGTCAACTTTGACAGTACACCACGCTCTCATTTTTCAGCATAAAGGCATTAGGTCCTCGCAAAATAATTTATATATCAATCTTCAAATGACTAATTTAATTATGTAAATTTTAATATTTCTGCGACATGGCGACGCTTATATATTTACCAACTGGCTAACATACCGCTTTTCGTATCAAAAATGAGCAATTTCTTAAATGGATATGAAATTTCTTTCAAACGTTTCATCTGCAACTGCGGCAGACTCTGTCAGCGGAGCCGGCGTAGGTGATATCTCGTAGTTTGTTCGCGTGGAATGACACCGTCGACTGAAATATTGATTGACATATCTTTATTTATCAGTGTTTTACTTAGAGCATTTACTTTCTAGAGATAGCCTGCAGTACACAAATGTCGAGGTAAGACTAAGGAGAGAGAGGGCAATAGTGAGGGTTGGGAGCTGCTTCCAATGAAATACGTTCAGCATGTTGTTCATTGGCTGCTTCCACCCACTAAGTGAAATAGCCTCTTACTGTCTCTATTACCCTCTCTTTCCAGCGTTGCCACGATTTTATGCTTGACAGGCTATATCTAGATGGTAAATGATCTAAGGTGTTTTACAATAAATTCCTTATTCCTAGTCCATGGTTTTTAGTTTTAAATGTCCCTCAGTTGTTTCAAAAGTACCATTCATTTTTCACCCAATCTATTACAATAATATTCCCTACACTATTCCTTAAGATATTTCTTTCGCTAATATATTGCATTTCATAAGATACTTCAAGTACCGTCTTCATGTTGGGTCCTTTCCTTCTTGAAGTAGCGCCATCCTGAGTCTGCCTGTTTTCGTTGTGGTTTATTGTCCCTCTTAGTAGACGGTTCCTGTGGTTTTCCATTCTTGCTATCGTGTGCTTTGTTCTCTAAATTATTTCTCCTTTTATGGTGGGTCTCCTAGGTCTCTTCTTAGTTGCTCGTTCCTTAACCTTGGTGTGCTCGTCATTCTCCTTAGGACATTGTGCCGAATCCTCTCTAGTTGCTTAATGTGTGCATTCTTAGATATGGTTCAGTTCACCAACCAGGGCTATGACGTCATTTTGGTGATTATTTGCTGTCAATTTTGTAATAAAATTTTTCTAAATTGCTTATGGGCAATTCGCCATTATATTGCTAAAATTACATCGCCTCGAATGACACCACCGTGGCCGATTTCAGCAACTTAACCACTATTTCTTTATATTTTATTAGATGACAAAATGTTGTCTGAAGAATTTTTATATACTAGGAGGATATACTTCATTTAAAGCCTAATGTATATCCTCCTACCCCTAATATCGATCCTAAATTATATAAAAGTATCACATTCATCGGTGCTCCTTCTCAATAAATAGCCCAACTTTTATTAAATAGAAACATTCATACAGCTTTTAAAACGGATAAAACTTAGGAAAACATATAAGAACCAATAAAGATAAAATTAACAAAAATAACAACTCGGGTGTCTATAAGTTGACATGTGGTAGTTGCCCTAGTTTCTACCTCGGTCATACGGGAAGATCATTCAAGACAAGATGGGACGAACATACCAAAGCTTTTTAGTGCCACCGTTATAATGAGTCAACTTTTGCCGACCATTTATTGTATGAAAATTATGTACCTCAGAATACGTTCGAAGTATTATATTTACAACAAAAAAGTAAAAAACTATATCTTTTAGAGTTATTAAGTGAAAATCACATATGTATGTTAATTTCAATATAATATTAAAATGAATTTTCATCAAATAAAGACAGAAACTATCATCATATCAATTAGAGTCCTGAATTTGTCCAACAACGACATCAGAATTGCTAATGGTCAAGAGAAAGCTTGTTTCGAGCCATTCGAGACCATCATCAATTGCGAAGAAGGGTACCAAACATCGGTGAAGAAGACAGAGACCAGTAAAGAGTTCCTACAACAATTTGCTGGCCATACTGATACACCTTACACCAGAGGAACAGAAGAAAGTCAAGCCGTTTATCGCAAATCATTGAGAAATGTTTAACAGTCAAGATGGAACCACCGGTCGTACATACATCATCCAGCACCAAATAGACAGCGGGAAATTTCAACCCATCAGAAAACCACCTAGGCGACTAGCATTGGGACTAATACAGGCAGTCGAGGAACACATCGAGTCCATGTTACAAAATGAAGTTATTAAGCCATTCATCAACCCAGGCCCTGCTCCCGTTCTGCTAGTTAAAAAAAAGGATGGAAGCACCCCATATTGCGTGGATTACAGAAAGCTGAATGACGTCACGAAGAAATTTGACACACCTGACACCAGAGGAACAGAAAAAAGTCAAGCAATTTATCACAAAGCACTGGCAAACTTTTAACATTGAAGATGGGACCACCGGTCGTACCAACACCATCCAGCACCGAATAGATACCGGGAAGACTCAACCCATCAAAATACCACCTAGGCGACTACCATTGGGGCAACAACAGGCAGTCGAGGAAAACATCGAGTCCATGTTACAAAATAGAGTTATTGAGCCATCCATCAGCCCATGGTCCACTCCCGTCGTGCTAGTTAAAAAGAAGGATGGAACCACCCGATTTTGCGTGGATTACAGAAAGCTGAATGACGTCACCAAGAAAAACAGCTTCCACTACCCCGAATTGATGACACTCTGACCACCCTAGCTTCCGTTGGTTCTCCACACTAGACCTAAAGAGTGGATATTGGCAGGTTGGTCTACCCGAAAACGACAGAGAGAAGACAGCGTTCTCCACTAGTAAAGGGCTGTTTCAGTTCACGGTCATGCACTTTCGGTTATGTAATGCTCCCGCAACATTCGAGACGCTAATGGAGTATGTCCTGAGCGGGTTAACATGGAGGACGTGCTTAGTATACCTCGACGACATTCTGGTCATGGATCAGACATTCGACGACCATCTGAAGAACCAGGGCGAAGTATTCTCCAGCATTAATAACGCCAACCTGAGAGTCAGCCCGAAGAACTGTTCCTTGTTCCAAATAGAAGTAGAGTTTTTGGCCACGTAGTTTCCGAGTCAGGAATCCGCACCAACAAGGACAAGATAGAAGCCATCCGTGATTAGCCAGTCCCAAGAGACAAGCATGAACTCGGAAGCTTCTTGGGCCTCTGTTCCTACTACAGGCGATTTCTTGAGAAATTTGCCACCATTACCGCGCCTCTACATCGGCAGACGACTGAGAAAGAGACCTTCCGTTGAAATTAGGATTGCGAAACAACATTCAAACGACTGAAGGCAGCACTATGTTCCAGCCCAATCCTAGCCTTTCCTACACAGTCCGGCAAGTTCATTTTAGATACCGACGCCAGCAACAGAGGTTTGGGGGCCGTCTTATCCCAGGAGCAAGATGGTGAAGAGAGGGTGATCGAGTACTACAGCCGAGGATTCTCGAAACCGGAAAGAAATTATTGCGTCACCAGAAAAGAACTTCTTGCAATAATAAGGGCTGTAGACCATTTCTACAAATACCTCTATGGTCATCATTTCTTAATTCGAACAGACCATGCCGCCTTCAAATTGCTGCTGGGCATGAAGACACCGGAAGGACAACTGGCCAGGTGGATGGAGAAATTACAGCAATACGATTTCAAGGTGGAACACCCGGCCGGCCGTTTGCACAATAATGCCGATGCCCTATCCAGGAGACCCTGTAGAGCAGAATGCGGACATTGTCTGAAGACGGAACAGCGAGAGGGTATCTCCATCAGACAGATCCGAGTGCAGGCCAATGAAGACAGGACAACGGAACAGTGCATCCAGGACCAAATGGCTGAACCAGACATTGAACCAATCTTCTCACTCAAAACGAGAGGGGCGCCCAGGGCACGATGGGACGAGGTAGCTAGATACTCCGGCGTTCTGAAATCGTTATAGGCCCAATGGGATTTTCCAAGAGTAGAGAATGGAATACTCAAGCGAGTTTGGGAAAGCACTGATAGCCGAGAAACCAAGTCCCAACTGGTAGTTCCTAAGAAAAAGGTACCTGCCATCCTGACCGAAGTACATGATGGGATTACCGGGGACCATCTGGGCATGAACAAAATCCTAGACAAAGTTCGCCAGCGGTACTGATGCCAGCAATGTGACATCTGTGCAGCCAGTAAGGGCCCGAAGACTCGGACCAAGGCCAGAATGCAGCGGTACAATGTGGGCGTCCCATTTGAGAGAATTGCCATGGATGTCGCCGGTCCGTTTTCCGAGTCTGAGAGGAGGAACAAATACATTCTGGTCGCAATGGATTTCTTCAGCAAATGGCCTGAGGCAGATGCGATACCCAACCAAGAGGCAACCACGGTAGCGACGGTGCTAGTAGAACAGCTATTCTGGAACTACATTCAGATCAGGGGCGTAACTTCGAATCGAATATATTCCAGAAGGTCTGCACGATGTTGGGGAACAGAAAAACGAGAACAACACCATTGCACCCACAGTCAGACGGAATGGTGGAAAGATTCAACAGGACCTTGGAACAACACCTATCCAAGGTCGTCAGCAATAACCAGCGTGATTGGAATGAGCATATTCTCCTATTCCTGTTGACACATCGCTCAGCCGTACATAACAGTACAGGCCTGACTCCAGCCAGGGTCCTGTTCGGAAAAGAGCTGCGATTACTCTGCGATTTGGTTTGTCTCCCCCGAAGAACTTTCCCAAGACATCAACGATTATTATTTTGAAACCTGCTGCTAGAACGAAGCAATCACGAGACTCTATATCGAAAAGGAAAAGTGGCAGCTGAACTCGTATACTAAGGGTTTGCGTATCACCTTTGAGATTTGATAGAATGTAGGTAAATCATAGTATATATTTTTCTAATAACTCAGTTATAGATAAGCAGGGACGACTGGATTTTCTTATATTTTCTTTAATATCTTTTAAACTAAGCGTTTTAAATTTATAAAGAATATTATACATTTTTATTTCTGACACAGCAATTTTTTATCTCTATGATAAGCTTGATTACAATAGAAATATTTATTTTTCTAATTTTTCCCCAAAATTAAGATTATTTTACCAACAAACTTCCACTGAAGCTCTATGTAATATTCTGGTTTTAGGTTCAGTAGTTTTGAGTTAAATGGGGAGAATGGGTCAAATCTTAAGTAATAAATTATTACATCTTTTAAACAAATTATTTTCAACATACAAATAATATATATTTGTATTTTTTTGATACATTACGTTACGGGTGCACTTTAAAAACAAAATTTTACTTTCTATTTAAGTTCATAAATTACTGTTAGAATTTGTGTTTTACTACTCTTAATGGGTCGAATTTTGTATATTTTTTTAAATAACTTTTTAACAAATTATTTTTATTATATGAAAAAAATATACTAGTATTCCTCATTCTTCTACTTGATATCTTACATAATAAGTTTAAAAAATAATTTCAATTTTTTTATTCAATTTTGTAATGGTCAAATAGGCACTATATTTTTAATTTTATTGAGAATTTTTGGTTTTGTAGTTTCTGAGATAGAGGGGAAATAAGTCGGTGTTTTATATTTTTGATCATATCTTTTAAACAAATGATTTAAAATATTTGAAAAATATATATTTGTATTTCCCATAATGAGACCTCTCAATTGATATATTACAAGATGCGTTTTTTTAAATAAATAATTATTTGCCATTTAATTCTATAATTTGCCCCCAAAATTAATATTAGTTTTATTTACCTATTCAGTTTAAGTGAGGCCCTACACCCGTAATTTCGTTCAAAATTTTAGGTTGTATAGTTTCGGAAATAAAGGGGGAATATTTTTGTTAATATCTTTTAAAGAATTTATTTTAAAAATGTCAAAAAAATAAATTTGTATTCCTCATAATGAGCGCTTTCATTTGAGATATTGCATGATAATTTTAAAAAGTTAAATCGTATATTTTTCTATAAATTCTATAATTTGCTTCCAAAATTAATATTAGGTATTTCTCCTTATTTTTCTTGGAAAGTTCATATGAGGTTATATAAGTTTAGTTATTTTTAAAATTTTAGGTGGTATAGTATTGGAAATAAAGGGGGATAATGGATATTTTTTTTTTAAATATTTTTGTAAACAATTTTTAAATAATTTAGTTTAAACATATGGGAAAAAATATATTTGTATTCGCATAATGAGCCTTTTGATTTTATATAATACATGATGCTTTAGAAATAATTTTAATGTTTCATTATCTAGTTAGGTCGATAATTTGCCCCCCAAAATTAATATTAGGGGTTTCTTCGTATTTTGCTTGTAGAGTTAAAGTGAGGCCCTATATATCTGATTTTTCAAAATTTTACTTTTTATAGTTTCGGTGATAAGGGGGGAGGGACAGCTTTTTATATTTTTGTTAATATCTTTTAAATAATGTATTTTAAAAATATGAAAAAAATGTATGTTCGTCATAATGAGCCCTTTAATTTGATATATTAGATGATGCCTTGGAAACGATTTTAATTATATATTTTAAATTGAATTCTGTAATTTGCCACCCAAAATTAATATAAGGGGTTACTCCTTATTTTTCTGGTAAAATTCAGGTGAGGCCCTATATTTTGATTATTATTGTCAAAATTTTCCGTCTCATAGTTTCGGGGATAAGGGAAGGGGACGAGTAATTTTTTCGTAGTGAGCCTTTCATTTTATGCATCATTTGATGTGTATAAAGATAGTTCTTGGTTTTTTATTTAATTTTATAATTTGCTACTAAAATGAAAATTAGGGGTTTCTCTTTATCTTTCCTGTACACTTTCCAACTTTTAGGCTCAATAGTTTCGGAGAAAAGGGGGAATGGTAGTACCCCTAAAATCAAAATTTCTTCGTTTACGATATGTACTCCCGATCGGGGCACTAGACTGTACACTGACCAAATTTCAACGTTTTCCGCCGAGTAGTTTCGTAGAAAATTGCTGTGATGTGAAAGCCGGAGAAATCAGGAGTGATATTATAAGGGTATATTGTATGTACCGAACTTTTTAGAGAAAACAGTTAATGCCATAAAAAAAATTTTAAGAATAAACTAAAAAACGTATTGCTATTTGTAAAAATGCTGAAAATATTAAAATAAAACTAAAAACGCATAAAAAGATTTGTTACTTAGTGACGATTGATCTTGATTATCAACGTTTGATCTGTGCTCAATTCTATTTATCTCCTTTTTGATGATTTGTATTTTGTAACGCAATTATCTCCAGCACGAACACTTTTTATAATCCTTTTTTCTTTACTGAAGCAGTTCTTATCAGAACAGTTAGTCTTTTCTCTAACATATAGTTAACTTAACAGCTAATGTGACATATGCCTTATGCTATATTAGCCTTTATTCCGAAGGTGTTGGAGCAATATATTGTAGATTTTTACTGTTGAAGAGCAATTAATTGGCAATTAGTTTTAGCAGAAGACGCAGCCCAATATCTTTATTAAATCCGAAAATATGGGTATGGATAATGGCCCCTTAAGCCTTATGCCACGATTTTTCTTAACGGGTTTCAGCAATATTTTTTCTTTCTATGTGTTTGGCAATTAATTAGCAATTAATCATGACACATGAATCATCCCGATATCTTTATTAGATTTAGAGATATTGGGTCTGACTAATGTAGCATTAGTCTTATACCACATTAGACATGTCTTTTTGTAAGGTATGAGACCAATAAATTTACTTTTGCCTAGTTAAAGAGCAATTAATTCTGGTACAAGAAGCATTCCGATATCGTCATTAGATCCGAAGTTATGGGTATCG
The DNA here is from genome assembly GCA_034190945.1 of Octodonta nipae. Lineage (NCBI taxonomy): Eukaryota > Metazoa > Arthropoda > Insecta > Coleoptera > Chrysomelidae > Octodonta > Octodonta nipae. The sequence continues at coordinate 55,923,562 of CM067221.1, read as the reverse complement.
CTAATTTAGTACAAGACTTATGCCCCATTAGCCATGATTTCTTTGGGGTAATTAAATAGCAATTAACTAGCAATAAATTATTGGCAAGGCCCGAATTCGACCTTATGAAATGGATGATGTGACGTTATAGACATACTCTTTTTTACATCAGCGTACTCTATTATTGATTGATACAATAATAATAGAACTACTAACATTTTGTGCCAACACAGCAGACTTTTAATTAAACGATCATATGTATCAGCAAGATTTTGGCTTGGCTATTGGTACTTGTCTCTCAATAGCATTAGTTTATGAAACAATTAGAACAAAAAATATTTTTTCAAAAGGGAACAAACCTTCAGTTTTGTTTCGACATATTCGTTATTTGGAAAAAGTTACAAACGTTATTAATCAACATAATCAACAATAAAAAAGATAAAATTTACCTTTGAGATTGAAGCAAATAACAAACTACCTTTCCTAGTCATATTAACAATAAAAAGAGACCTTCATTCAAAACAGAGGTTTATAAAAAACAGAGTAATACTAACATAAAACTCAATTTTAATTCAAATCACCCAAATACAGTAAAGAAAGGTGTTATCAAAAGTGTTCTTGCCGAAAAAAAACACCCCACAAAATTCATAAACTCATTAACAAAGAATTAAACAGAATTGAGTACAAAACAAACGTTGATAAAATGAAGAGAAAACTACAATATAGTAACATCCATACCATATAAGTATACTGTGTGGAACAGCCAAATGGAATAAATTCTATAACGAATAAAAGAGGGACTGGACACGTCGATTTGTATTTTTAAATGCGCATTTTTCAACAAAAGAAAAAACTTTCTTATTTTAAATGCAAGCCCCTGTATATTATTTATTTTTTGAATTAACCAGAAAATTCTAGAGATAATAACATTAAAAAACGAAAATTATTTATTTCATAAATTTGCTACATTACACTCGATACTTAATTCCCATTTAGCTCTTCATATTGAGATAGTAAGCAAAACCCATTCCTGCCTTCCTTTTTACTGATTTGAAAAAAAAACAGTTTTGTTTATTTTCGTTAAAACTCATAACGTTAGCATCTTGTTGTCTCCCTGCATTACAGTGGTGATCAGTGTCGTTTTCTTACAGCTGTATGTAATAATATCGAGAAAATGGTTTATTTAACAGAAATGCACAAAATAACCACAAATGATTGGTTATGAAGATAACACACTGACACAAATGGAAGTTCTCGCTTATTTCAAGGAACAATTAGCAAAATAGGAAAGCAGTTTCGCGAGCTTGGTCATGTAAGACATAAAAAAGTAGCTGCCAAGGCTCTAGGCGACAAAACGAAGTGGAATATTATGCTTGAATTTTAAAAAAACCCGCACAATTATGTTCGAAAAGCAACCCCACTGTTCAACGTTAGCTACACATCAATTTTTCCAGTATTAAAGGAAAGTAAAATGCATCCCTATAAAAGGATACCGGACTCAGGAGCCCATGGAAGTTCTTGGGCTTTGTCTTTGTCGTCGGTGAGCTTTAGTGACTGGTGCGTTCCCGCAATTTGTTTAGTGTATTGTTTTCAATTTGATTGAATTACTTCATTGATTTTTAAACTTCTGCACATTTTCTAAAAAATTCCGTCGCGCTAATGCTAATTTTAAGTGTTTTTTGCGTGTAAAATATAGACAGTATTGACATTCGTGTTTAGGTTCGCTAGCTGTTAGGACGCTTGGGAGGTTCGTGTATTGTTCTCCGAACTTTTCGGTCGCTTTGATTCCGTCTGAAGAGACGACGCTTATTGTTGTTTTTTGCGTTACGATTTCGCGAGTTCTTAGCCCCGTTCGTAACGACCGCTAAACCGCTTTCATTTTGTTTCTTTTGTGTTTACAAAAGCGCATCATTTGTTGTTAAACCCGCATTTTTTGTATGCTCAATCAATGAACATTACGTAGCTATTTTTTTTGTAACGTGTTGTCCAGACGAAGCTCTAAGAAACTGTTCCTGCTGTTACGGGGCTAGCCTCTGAAGAAAGAAGACCCAAGAAAACACCAGAGCTTCAACATAAAAGGTTAGTGATAACTTTTATTTGGTGATTCGTTTATGTGACGGCACGTGTTTATTGATTGTTCCGCTAAAGGTCCTTCGTCAATTATATACTTGCATTGAACCAGCATTGAACTAAAACCGCAACATCTAATTCATACATTTTTTTGAATATTCTCTATGGAATGTGCATCGAAGACATTCCAGTGACATTGAAAGTAGTGTATTCGTAACTCCCTGTATTTGTGAGAGGTGGTGATGGGAATCTGCATTTAGGTATATATTGGTGTATATTGGTTTTCTATAGATAGTGTGTTCTAGTAGTCCGGTCTCAGTTCTTGTTATGTGAACGTCAAAGGAAGGCAACTGTTTGTTTTCTACCAACTCTAATGTGAATTGAATCCTGGGATGGATGAAATTTAAATGATTTAAGAACTTGAGAAGTTCTTCTTTGCCAAAAGACCATGCAACAAATACGTCATCTACGTATCTAATCCATGTTTTTTGGCTTCAGAGGCTAACAGCTAGCAACGTTTTCGAGAGAATTTCAGGGTGGCCAGTTTTTAAATATGCTATCTCTCTCACTCTCCGGGACGTCATATGGGCTACCTGTCTGGCGGTAGTGTTTGCGTTCATCAGTGCGCATCGCACCTGTCCAGGTAAAATATCAATTTTTCAAATAATTTTAAGGTTTCGTTTTTTATTGTTATTTTAGTTGAACTTTTTGACACATGAACCTATTATTGTTATATATGTTTATTGTTGTTTAAACTGTGCCAAGGACTAATTTCGAATTAAATTTTTTTCAAAATATTTTAGTGTGGCTGAAATTTTTATATCATGTTATTTAAACATCTAAAAAGTCAAAATTAATTTTACAAACAATAATTCAATTGTTAAACCTTCATCGAGAGCCATATAAAAATGAAATGTGATTAGGTATGTTGGAAGAGTGCAGACTGTCACGCGCTAGTTGCGCAAGCCTGATAGACTACAGCTGTTTGTAGTCAAGATGGCGTCAGTTTAGTCACATTCCTGTATTCTTTGATGTTACTTCTAATGTATTTAACGAAATTTTGTTACAATGGCTAGTGATAAAGTAAAATGTGTTTTTTGTGGAAACAGAAATGTAAAATAATTACTATTGTAGAAGATAAATTTAAAAAAGTGTAAAGAAGTTTTACACATACATTTAAATTTTAAACTTAAATATGATAGTGTACAATTACCAGAGCAAGTTAATGCTACTAGTCGATATCACAAAAATTTCAGTTTTACAGCTTTAATGGCGAAATACCACATTACTATTCACTTTAGATCGGTCTGGGTGAAGGTTTAACAATCGAATTATTGCTTGGCAAATTAATATTGGCTTGTATTCTGAACGTTGTTTGTGGCATATTCTTGATTACTTTTATGTTTTTTTGAGCAATAACACCATAATTGAAATAAAACGGCTTTATATTTACATCAATAAATATAATTTATATAATAATATAATATAATATAATATAAAGCCATTTACAACGAAGTCCGAATAGACCTTGAAACGTTTTATTTCGATTGTGGTGTTATTGACCAAAAAACAAAAAGTAATTAATATTGGCTTTTTAGACACTTAAATAACATCATATAAAAATTGCCATACTGAAATTAAAAAAAAATAATTCGAAATTGGCACGGTTTAAACAACAATAAAAATATCTGGCAATAATAGAAGTGTGAAATAGTTCACTTTAAATAATACTAGAAACAGAAACCGTAAAATTATTTGAAAAACTGATATTTTTCCTGTACAGGTATGATGCGCAGTGATGAACGCAACAACTATCAGCCGTAGGACGTCCAAGAGTGTGAGAGAGATAGTATATTGTTATAAAATTTATATTCGCCGCCCCTGAAGGCACCTACATTAGTCATTCCGATGAAAATAAAACATTAACGGTCTGGGATAATAAAAACGGCACTATCCGGAATCTTCTATGGAGCAAAAAGCGTTGACACTGATTACTTTACTAACAATGGAATATCGCATCCAGAACTACGAGAAAATTCGATGTTAGTTATAAAAAGGACAGTGTATATTTCAGAGTTAGTTCAGCTTATATTTGTTGAGTTTATATTTCGGTGTGATTGTTTTCGGAATCAGCTGTTGTAAAGAAATAATTTGTGTGTAAATAGAGTTCTAGAAAGTGAAAGTGAATATCAGTTTTTACATTTAATTTGAACCCACGAAGTTTATTGGAATATCTAAAAACTGGCCTACCTGAAATTCTTGTTGTCCAGACGTTGCTAGCTCTTGTACTATAAGGTTTGCTAACTCTGGCGTTTTTGTTCGAAGTATGTGATATACAGATTTACAACTGCTGGAGACAGTGGTGACCTCATTGCTGCTCCGTCTGTTTGTTTGTATATTTAATTATTGAACATGAAATAAGCGTTTTTAAGGCAGTGCCTTGACAGATCTGTTATGTGGCTTGGAAGGTTTTAATTCTTCAAGATTTGTTGCATTGCTTTTTCTATTGGTATACTTGGATACAGGGACTTGACGTCAAAACTGGCTATGATATCCTCTGGATCAATTGATAAGCTGTTGAGGAAATGTGTAAAGTATTGGGGATTTCTTACATGGGAATCGGCTTTTTTAACTATTGGTTGTAGGATGCTAGAAAGATGTTTTTCTAAATTATATAGTGGCGAATTGAAGGCACTGACTGTAGGTCGCAGGGGAACGCCGTCTTTGTGAATTTTTGGGGGTCCATGGAGTTTCGGGCAATCTACTTGATTTTTTTCTTGGAATTAGTTTCTTCTTGATCGCCCCTTCTATAGGCGAGTCTTTAATCTTTGATCTAGTGTTTTTCTCTAGATACGTAGTAGGGTTTCTAGAGGAACGTTTGTAGCTCGGGTTGTTTTCGAGAACAGTAGGGTTTCCATTGTCTGTTGGTAGTGTTTCCATTGTCTGTCGGCAGTATAGTGATATTTTCAGATCTGCTGAGTATCTTGAAGGTGAGGTTTGGCTGTAAGGATGACATTTATAATGGTAATTCTCCCTTGATCAACTCTATATCAGGGTAGCCCATAAGGTTTTGTCATAGGTTTTCTCTTTATGATGTTAATTCTTTGATCGCAATTTTAGCTAATGCACTATCGTACAACAAATCGCTCATAGGAGCTCACATATAATTCTGCAGAGAACTGTTTCAAGTTCTTCCGACTTGAACGCTCATTATTATATATGACCGTTAGAATATTTGGTGCTACCCTGCATATTTAAAAAACTACAGATTTCTTTAGTGATCTCAAGAAACCAAAAATCTTCCAATTTCAAATTTTTAGTAAATCACATTGTGTGAACGAAGTATCGACTTTTTCCTGTAACAGATAAGTATTTAAAAATTGTATATGTTGAACAAAGTGTAGTAAGGCAATTTCTTAAAATGCCCGGATTACTGGCTGTCTGTACAGAGATTCTTCCTCACAGTTATTCTGAGAGAAATAGATATCTATAAAATGATCAACCAGTATTCCTGTATATATGTAATGTATTGTATATTGTGTAATATTTATCTGTGTATGGAGACGTTTCAACTCCGAGTCTGGAGTCGTTGTCAATCGTTTAGTGTTGTTTTCGAGGTTTTTCCTAAAAAATTTTTCGCTTTGATCTTGAATTTGTTGCTTGTCAAAAAATTTGACACTGACAATTTGTCGTTTGGCGATCACTTGACGCTGAGGTTACCGTTTTTTTGTTCTGTTAGCAGTAATTTCCTCCAGTCCAAATGAAGGTCGGCTGAAGGTGCTCCGATTTCAGTGTTGTTTATCATCATACAGCTGGCTTCTTTAAGTTTTCTCTTTTTTAAATTTTCTTCTTCGAACAAAATCTTTGTTTTATCCCAGTCTATTCTATGGCTGCCGGTGCTCGTTAATACATGATTGGCCAAATTTGATTTGTCCACATGTCTTCTGGAAATGTTATATTGATGTTCTTTTTTCCTTACTTCTAAAGGTCTTGAAGTTTCACCGGTATAAGAATGGCCACAGTCACACAAAACACTGTACACACAATTTTTAGAACTTGGGTTGCATTAAACGGTTTGGTATGTGTGAAGATAGAGCGCAAGGTATTATTTGTTTTAAAAACAGTTTTAACGCTGTATTTATTTCCTAACCGCTTAATTTTTTCCGATACACTTGGGATATATGGAATTATGTTCATAATTTGGTTGTCTGTTTGTGTTTGGTTGGTATTAGTGTGATGGTTATTTGTGCTGCTTTGTTGTTGCGATTTTCTTTCCAACTGATTTATAGTTTTATTTATAAAGTCTTGGGGATATTCATTTTGAAGTAGATGTTTTTTGATAATATTGACTTCTTTGTTAAAGATTTGGGTGGATGAAGATATGTTTTTTGCTCTATCATATAAGCACTTTATAACACCTTTCTTTACATTTAAGGGATGGTTGGAGTGGAAATTCAAATATCTATTAGTATTTGTAGATTTTCGATAAGTACTTGTACTTATTGTGTTGTTTGTTCTATCTATAAGTACATCAAGATAAGCAAGTTTATGCAAATTTTCCACCTCCATTGTAAATTTTATTGTGGGTTCTTGTTCTTGACTATTGATGTAATCTAGGAATGTGTGCAGTTTTTCAGCATCATACTCCCAAACCACAAAAATGTCATCAACGTATCTCCACTACATTTTTGGTTTATTTTTATATTTGCCTATGAATCTTTCTTCAAAATATGTCATGAATATATTACTGATTATAGGAGATAAAGAAGAACCCATGGCCATACCAAATTCTTGTTTATCGAAATCTCCTTCAAATTGAAAATATGTAGTGTTTAAGCAAAGTTCGGTTAGTTCCATAATTGTGTCAATGTTTAATTTTGTTTTGTTTTGTAAGGTAATATCTTGTTCTAATTTATTATTTTTTTTTTTGTTGTACGATAGTGCATTAGCTAAAATTGCGATCAAAGAATTAACATCATATCAACAGGTACATTTGTAAAAAGGCTAACTATGTCGAAACTTACTAGTAGATCATTTCTGTTGATAATAATGCTTTTTAATTTTGTTAAAAAATCATTAGTGTTTTTTAAATTGTTTGGATTATTTTCGTAAGGTTTAATTATATTTAGTAAAAATTTTGATATGTTTTGTAATGGTGAATTTATTGAACTTACAATGGGTCTCATTGGTATGTGTCTTTATGTATTTTCGGATATTTTTTGAGCTTAGAATATGATCCTGTGTTAATAAGGTCCATCATTTTGGTGTTGTAATCATTTTTATCAAGTATAACCGTAGCGTTACCTTTATCGGCAGGTAGAATTTTAATTGTGTTGTCTTTTTTAAGTTTTTCTACGGCATATTTTTCTGTAAGAGTATATTGTGTTTAGTTTTGTGTTGCTTCTCTAGAAGTAATTTATTTCTTATTCGGTATTCACTGGACACTTCTGGAGGGAGTTTTTGGGCTGTGTCTTCAATCGCAACTATCAGATCTAGTTTAGGTATATTTTGTGGAGTGATTGAATAATTTAATCCCTTAGAAAGTACGTATTGTTCTGTTGGTGTAATGTGTTTAGTTGATAAATTAATAACAGTTTTATTAATGAAATTTGTATTTGGTGTAAGTACTGATTTAAGAGATGTTTAAATTTATTTATATTTCTGTTTTTACATATTTGAAATTCCAAGCTGTATGAATCCTTTAAACAATTAAAGATGCGGTTATAGTCTGATGGAATGTGCGTTTGTTTGAATTTGTTTTCTAATATAATGATGTTATTTTTAAGGCTTGCCTTCAATTTCCGATGGTGTTGTATTCTATTTCTAACTAAAGCATTACCTGTTTTCAACTGAATTCTAATACTACCTCTGTCTGTGAATGGCATTTTTGGTAACAACGCCTTTGGAATTATTCCTTCATTTCGACATTTAATTAGGAACGTTAAGCTGTTCTGTGATCGTGCTAGTTTCTTATTTAGGTTTTCTAATTTTCTAAAATTTGTTGTTGAAATTGGCCCATACCTCATTCGTAAGTAATTTGATCAACCCTATATCAGGGTAGCTCATAAGGTATTGTTATAGGTTTTCTCTTTATGATGTTAATTCTTTGATCGCAATTTTAGCTAATGCACTATCGTACAAAAAAAAAATAAATAATAAATTACAACAAGATATTACCTTACACAACAAAACAAAATTAAACATTGACACAATTATGGAAATAACCGAATTTGAAGGAGATTTCTATAAACAAGAATTTGGTATGGCCATGGGTTCTTCTTTATCTCCTATAATCAGTAATATATTCATGACATATTTATATATAAAAATAAACCAAAAGTGTGGTGGAGATACGTTGATGACATTTTTGTGGTTTGGGAGTATGGTGCTGAAGAACTGCACTCATTCCTAGATTACATCAATAGTCAAGAACCCACAATAAAATTTACAATGGAGATGGAAAATTTGCATAAACTTGCTTATCGTGATGTACGTATAGATAGAACAAACAACACAATAAGTACAAGTACTTATCGAAAACCTACAAATACTAATAGATATTTGAATTTTCACTCCAACCATCCCTTAAGTGTAAAGAAAGGTGTTGTAAAGTGCTTATATGATAGAGCAAAAAACATATCTTCATCCACCCAAATCTTTAACAAAGAAGTCAATATTATGAAAGAACATCTACTTCAAAATGAATATCTCCAAGACTTTATAAATAAAACTATAAATCAGTTGGAAAGAAAATCGCAACAACAAACCAGCACAAATAACCATCACACTAATACCAACCAAACACAAACAGACAACCAAATTATGAACATAATTCCATATAGCCCAGGTGTATCGGAAAAAATTAAGCGGTTAGGAAATAAATATAGCGTTAAAACTGTTTTTAAAACAAATAATACCTTGCGCCCTATCCTCACACATACCAAACCGTTTAACGCAACCCAGAGTTCTAAAAATTGTGTGTACAGTGTTTTGTGTCACTGTGGCCATTCTTATACCGGTGAAACTTCAAGACCTTTAGAAATAAGGAAAAAAGAACATCAATATAAAATTTCCAGAAGACATGTGGACAAATCAAATTTTGCCAATCATGTAATCACGAGCACCGGCAGCCATAGGATAGACTGGGATAAAACAAAGATTTTGTTGAAAGAAGAAAATTTAAAAAAGAGAAAACTTAAAGAAGCCAGCTGTATGATGATAAACAACACTGAAATCGGAGCACCTTCAGCCGACCTTCATTTGGACTGGAGGAATTTACTGCTAACAGAACAAAAAACGGTAACCTCAGCGTCAAGTGATCGCCAAACGACAAATTGTCAGTGTCAAATTTTTTGACAAGCAACAAATTCAAGATCAAAGCGAAATTTTTTTTTTGAAAAAACCTCGAAAACAACACTAAACGATTGACAATGACTCCAGACTCGGAGTTGAAACGTCTCCATACACAGATAAGTATTACACAATATACAATACATTACTTATATACAGGAATACTGGTTGATCATTTTATAGACATCTCTTTCTCTCAGAATAACTGTGAGGAAGAATCTCTGTACAGACAGCCAGTAATCCGGGCAATTATACGAAATTGCCTTACTACACTTTGTTCTAGATATACATTTTTTAAATACTTATCTGTTACAGGAAAAAAACTGGAGGAGAGAAAACCCAATGAACAGACAAAATAATTCAAGACCTCCTCAACAATCTTTTTGAAAATACTTAATAAGCGCTTGTGGTAGCCAGTACAATGTTAATGTATGCGCCTAATTTTACAGAATCTAATTACTTAGGCCCGTATAATAACACTTCTCAATCGTTATAATATGCCCACTGGCAAATAAATCGCAACATCGAGAAGGTAATGTTTAAATTTAATATTGTTTTAGTAAAACATTGATGCTATAGTAAGGAGTAGATGATTAAAATTTGAATCAATTTTATTAAGATTTTTAATAATGTGTTTGAACATTGCGGTTATCTATACACTCCTCAACACCTCTTGGCATTTATTCAATAATACTATCTTAAGCGACCTATATTTCATGTCTTAGAACCTATAAACACCATAGAGGCTGGGGTAAATTTCCGAGCCTTCTACCCACCATATCACAACCTGGTTCTATGGTCGAAAGATCGGGCTGTCATTGCAACAGATTCACATGGGTCTGTTCAAAAAAGTTTAAACTAGCTCGAGCAACATTAGGCCGAGCATTATCTTGTTGAAATATGGGATCCAAGAGCCAATTAAAGTAAGGGTGTACATATGGCTCCACTACTTCCTGAAGCGAACGTTGCGGTATCATGTTGCCTCGAACTGAACTAAAGATGTAGTTTCCCCGATGGAACAGTACATATAAAAAAGTGTATGATTTAGATCTTGTGGTATTAAAAATGCTACAATTATGAAATAAGACAGACATTTAGCAGAACAATCGATATAAACAATATAGCGTCGCGCAAAACGACACCAATTAAGAGTTAATCACTAACCTTATGTCGAAGCCCTGAAGGTGGTGTAATCTTGATTTCCTGTCTTCAGAGACTAAGCTCGCTTCCAACAACAGATGTACGGCTTCGTAATGTCCTTACACTAAAATCTGGAAGGTACAGGATTGATCCCAATGCGGTAATTCTTACGACTGGGGTTAAGCAAATCTCGAAGTCATAACACAATAAATCCAACAAAATAAAAGCCTGCAACTGTATCGGCGGTCAAAAGGCTTGTTTAGTTTTGTCTTATTAGGCGCAAAAAATGTGCAAAATGTAAGTTAGTATTGACGCGATGGAAAGTTTTCACAAAAAGGTACAAAAGGATAAACATCAGTTAAATAATTTAATCAACTTTAAACAGTGACAATAAACAAAGTTGCGGAAACGCAGCAAAAGGTGACCTATTTCCATGTGCAATAGCAATAGCCTATACCATAACGCCTCCTGTTCAGTGTACAAGTCGCTCAACATCAAATTGAGGTTGACGTTTTTCTGCTTGAAGTCATCTAACCCTTCTTTGGCCATCATGTCCAGCATAGCATAATTGAGATTCATCAGAGAAGACGACTTTATGCCATTCCACTTTTCAATGTTGTCGTTCTCTGCACCACTGTAGTCTTTCCCGTCGATCCTCAGCGGTCAGAGGTAGCACAAGATTGGGTCGATAATGTTGCAGTCCAAAACATCTTATACGTTCGGTCACATAAAAGATGATCTTGTTCTCCTAACCACTCATCAGTCAAATTCAGTCGAGTTGTCGGGAATCGGTCTCTAAAGGTCATAAGTCTTAGACGCCGATCTTGAACTTCATTTGTGCCCCGTCGTTGCCCGGTTCCTAATCTTCGATTTTGGGTATTATCAAACCACGCTTGACCACATCTCATATCAGTAGTTGGATTTTTGTGGAGCGGTTAGCGATTTCTCGAAATGACAAACCCGCCTCCCGTAAACCCATAATTCGACCTCTTTCGAATTCGCTTAACTGGCCATTCATTTGGCATTTTAACAATACTAAAAATCGATTTTGGATCCCAATTAACAGTTAGTTTTTTGGTAAATTTAAAAAAATACAAGAAAGAACAACAATATTAGTTGATGAAAAAACATTCTTTACCATATTTTAATTATTTACTCCATACTATAGTATCTATGTTTTACCAATACACTACTAAATTTAAACAACTTCTTCCGGATGTTGCGATTACTTTGACAGTGAGTATATTTAAAAAAATACAAGGAAAATGCGTTTCTTCCAAGTAGCTTGATTTTTTTATGTTTATACAGATATACTTAACTAAAATAAGAGAGAGAGAGAGAGAGAGAGCAAACAAAGAATAAGAATTTAAAGCAATAATGTGGAAATGGGAGTGCTTAAACGGGAATGCTAAACTCGGAATATCAGGAAACGGAATATTGGGAATGGGAATGACGGAAGTGGCATGGCGGGAACAGGAATGCTGAATTTTGTTGTTGTTAGGACATACGCAGTCATATCGTGCGGGTGTAGGGGATGATAGACATGTGCAGTGATATTGTAAAAGTGTTAGACACGCACAATGATGTTGTGTGAGCGTTAGATATATGCAATGATGTTGTATGTATGTTAGACATGCTCAATGAAGTTGTATGGATATTAGGCATGCGCAGTAATGTTGTATGGATGATAGACATGCACAGGGAAGTTGTATCGTTGATAGACATGCGCAATGATGTGTGAGCGTTAGACAAGTGCAATGATGTTGTTTGAGCGTTAGGCATGCGCAGAGATGTTTTATGGATGATAGACATGCGCAATGATGTTGTGGGAGTGTTGGACATGCGCAATGATGTTGTGTGAGTGTTTGACATGTTGATTTTTCTCATCTAAGCAATAAGAAGTTATAAATATATTTGTTCTTGCAGCTTAAGGAAATAAAACAGAATCTGACGTTACAGCTCTACGTACAGAGGCCTAAGTTGTCACAAGCTGATGTACCTGTCTATAGAAATATAGGAGACCTGATCAAAAATTAAGCATTCAAAGTTTGAAAGCAAAATTCTGAAATATACCAACATTTCAATGTTACCTGTCTGATTGAACATTACCGCTATAGGTATCTAGCTCCCTTGTTGCCTGTCTAGAAAAGTGACTTCAGCACACAGCACTACAATTTTCTAGCATATATGTATATTGAAAGTTTCGTTGTCAATGTCAATAAAACCCGCCTCACTTAATTGTCCTACAGTAAAGCAACAAACTTTAATGGAGCTCGCAAAGGCAAAACCATATCCCATATTAGCTCTATCATCTTGACGAAATACGAAGTTGAAGAGACGACAAGTGGCGTCTTCAAAAAGGGGAATAGTTTGCAGAGTGTCTTTCAACCATGAAATTGTTATGGAAGCGATCTTGTAGATGTTTGTCTCGGATCCTATTCCACTCTAATTTTGTTCTATTAATTTTAGTAGTTTAACGGTTGAAGATTTCAGGCCTCATTTATGTCTGCCGTCTCTATATAAATAACGGAGTTTCCTATTTTTCGCAGTCAAATAATGTTGTAATGTAGATTTCTCTGGGACATCTATTTATTGACCTACATTTGAAACGACTAATTATTCTATTATTCTACGAGATAATAAATGTCAATAAAAAGAATATACAATGAAGTTTTTTGCTCATCTGTGCCTCCTTATATGCCATCATTTTCTAAGCATTCTAAGAAACTAACTAATTGAAAAGTAAAATGTTCAATTTCAAATACATATTTATTAATTTAGTTTTGCCAACGAGGTCAGATTGGAAACTAAACACCATTGGATTTTTAAATATACGGAGTTTTTTCAAATTGAGGGGTGGTTACCTAAAAAACACAAAAGGAAGTAGATGCCACTAATAACCTGCAGAAAACAATTTATCAAATTGTAACAAGATTGATTGACATTCGAAATCTAAATAGGATTATTGGATGTTCCTTACAAAAAGTCTCTCAGGTATATTATCAGAGAATGAAATGTTCTCAATTTGACCAGTTAGTCTTTTCATCACTGCTGGTTGCAAATTGTGATTTTTGCATAAGTCTTTGAAACCTGCAGTATTTATATTCCTTTTGTCTTACTTACATAGCTCCTGGAATATCAGCGAAAACAAAATCATTTAACACCTTTCAAAGTACCAATAGTTGTGTGTACAATGTATCTTGTGTTTGTGGGCCCCGTTGTAGCCACAAAATTTATAGGGTCCGTAAATTAGCTAAAAGTTGCATCGTTTAGGTGTCATTCTATTCTTGCAAAGAAAATAAAAATGACTACAGCCCATTTTACATGTATGTAAAAATAATGTCGGCAGTATGCATTATCAACAAGTAGTAATCAAACGGGGTTTATGACGTGTCACTAGTCCTCACTCTCATTGGTCATTTCAAAGCATTCTCAAGTAATTAATTTGATTCAGATTTGATGCTCCATCAGTCTTATGGTGCGATGAAAATACCATACGATTCAATTCACTCAAGTATGTGACTTTCCAAGATCTAGGGACTTGCCTCATCATTGGTATAAATGGGATATAAGGGCTAATCTGTATGTTTGTCCTAAATTCAAACAAGTTTTTCTATCCTATATCAGAAACAGTAAATTCAATAAACGATCCAAAAGGCTGGATTTAGTTGCTCCTTGGGTACCAGGTGGGAGAGCGGATAGTAGAATGATAAGAACGGGATACTTGGAATTCAAGGAACAAACCAAACGGCTGGATTTCGTTGCTGGTTGGTTATCACGTGGGAGAGCGGATGGTTGAATGATAAGAACGAGATACTTGGAATTCAAGGAACGAACTAAAAGGCTGGATTTCGTTGCTCGTTGGTTATCCCGTGGGAGAGCGGATGGTTGAATGATAAGAATGGGATACCAGTTACTCAACGAATTGTCCTAATGGTTGGATGCCGTTAACCAATAGTTATCATGTATAGAATGACAAGAATGGGATAACAGGAATTTACCGCTTTTGTGACGCACCACTGACTGACGCACTCTCACTGGTCATTTCAAACTATTGTCAAGTAAATAATTTGATTCAAATTTGATGCTCCAACAGTCTAAAATACCATACGAATCAATTCACTCAAATATGTGGCTTTCCAAGATCTAGGGAGCTGCCTCAACATTGGTATATATGGGATATAAGGGGTAATTTGCACTTTTACCTTTCATTCAAACTATACCTCTATAAGAAACAGTATACTGAAAGGAACTGTCTATAGGATTTAGAATGACAAGAACGTGATACGAGGAATTAAAGGTGTTTTGTTCACCTGATTTTTCTTACAAAATTCTTCTTGTTTCCTTGTATTTTTTTAGCTCACGTTTTAACCATTGAAATAGTAAATACCTTAATCTAATCGCATTTTGACGCCACCTGCCTAACTTCCTATAAATTTGCTGACCAAATTTTTTTCTGATTTTCACCTCTTTCTAGGACATTTTTCTTCCTGATTTGCCCCTCTCTAGGAAAATTTTGTTTCTGATTCCTTGGCTTCCAATAATATTTAGCTTATTTCTTTATGTAATTTACTTTGTTAATCTTCAATTCAGACTTAATACTTAATAATTGTGAAAACAATTCACACATACACACATATTTGTTGTGACATTGCTGACAATGATAAAACTTATTTATATGAAATAAATCAAAACAGGGAATATACGACGCAAAAAAGAGTCTTAGGTCAAATGCTTTTAAACTACATCGGTCGCCCAGACGACTGTACATACTAGTAAACGTCGTTCCCCGAAATATCGGTCAAGCAATTCCCAAAAACAATTTTGTAAACACATTTGAATCTGATATCCTACGAGTACAATAAATTTACAAAAATCGACCAAATAGTTTATTGGGTAAAAAATTAACAAACTATAGTAAATTTAACTAACACAACCCAAGGTTTGATTTATAACGCTAGTAGGTACTGGAAATTTCCATAAAAATAAGTGTACCAAAAACTACATTCTATGAGGAATATCACCAAATTTTACAATAATTAAACTCAACTGAGAGTCCTAGTTTAATTCATATTATTTTGCTATTCAATAAAGTACGAATATTAATTTAATTTTAGATTTCATTTACTGGTATAATAGTTTAAAAAATCTTAAATTTCTGAAATTTGTTTATATGGATTTTTGGTATTATAATAATTTTATAGCTACAGAACACGAATCTGTCATTATTTAACTTAAATTAAGCATTTGTCTCTAACATCTTAGGGAAAACAGCCAATTCATAGATTTAAACGATCAACAACAGCAGCAAAGGAGAAAAGTGAAAAAGTTGAATTTCAGCACCAGCAATTTTGCCCAAAATTAGCTTAATAGATTATATATACCATGTGTCACAGATAAAAGTAACTTCATGTGGATTTTCGAAATGGTAAGGGATACAGGGTTGCTTAAATAAGAAAAAAGGTGCACTATTCCAAGTCCAATCAAGTGCTGTGATGAAATTAAAATTATCTACAGGGGTTTTCAAAATATCGAGAAAAAAACAAAAATTGTGGTTTTAGAAAAATTGCAAAATATTCTGAACCTTGTAAATAAATTCAATAAATATAATTAATTTAATTATTAGTTTTCTATTAGCGACTACGGGCATCCATTGAGGTTTACAAAGTTCTTCTAGATTTCTTGCAACCATAGCCAACTTTGTTATTTATGGCCGTTATATTGGATTGATATGTCATAGAATAGCACATAAGAAGAGTTTTTCAAGTATATATAACAGGCCTTCTAGGGATGACAGAAAATGTAAATTAAAAAAAAATCATTTAGTTGGCTTTGAAACAAAATGCCGTAATTGTTTTTTTAATTTCCCTAAACAAATAAATAAATATAAACAAATAAAAGTATTGTTTTATTTAATATACTAAAGTCAACAACTAAGACATTATATATTTGTGATTTAACTCGAAACAAAAAATTAAAATAAAAACCGATCACAAAGTGTTCACTAAATCAAATTAAGTTGAATGTTGGAAATTTCTACCATTATTATTAACGCATTTTTCTTATTAACCGAAGAAGTTGTGTCAACTATCAATGTTTTTTTATGTTTTCAATAAAGTTCTTCACAATTTTGCGTATATTTTCAATAGAAGAATTTTCTTATACTAATTTTTATAAAGAAAATAAATGAAATAATCTTCATATGTCATTTTGATGGTTAACATATCAGAATAGTAAATCTATATATTTAAT
Source organism: Octodonta nipae (assembly GCA_034190945.1). NCBI lineage: Eukaryota > Metazoa > Arthropoda > Insecta > Coleoptera > Chrysomelidae > Octodonta > Octodonta nipae. The sequence goes on along the minus strand of CM067221.1, from coordinate 55,906,771 downwards.
ATTGTAAATTGTTTTGCCTTTCAAAGTATAATTTCCGGGAACAGAGCTTCAATTTTTAACTGTAATATCAATTCCAAGTAAGAGACTGAGCTCTATTCAAGTACACGGTTGCTAAGCGTTCCAATGCACCACTATAATTTAATTGTAGTAATCCCAATACGTAATTTAAATGTTAAAATATTTATTACTATTATCTTTTATGCTATTCAATTAAATTCGTACATTATAATGAGGCAGTTGTTTGCTACATGTCTCTTCCTAAAGAATGTGAGGGTTGTGAGGAGTAGAGGGTGGTTTTAACCAAAAACCAGTATAAATCTTCTTCTAGTACTTGACGAGTAAAAAAATTATGGCGGTGGAATTAGGTCGATAGCTGTTTACCTCTTGCTGGCTTAAACGTTCAGGTAGTAGGGTAGGTGGTATAGGGGTAGGGTTAGAAGTAAAAAAAATTATGGTGGTAAAAAATTTGTCAATAATTAGTAGAAAATTATGATATACTTTATTTTTGATTCCGTCATAAAGTACCCACTAGATTAACGAAACTAAATTTTAAGGGTGGTAAGGGGTAGGGACGGTTTTTGCGATAACCACTATAAACCTTCTCCTAGTACTTGACGAGTAAAAAATTATAGCGGTGGAATTAAGCCGATAGCTGTTTTCCTCTTGAAGTTATAAAATATTCTGCTGGCTTAAACGTTAAGATAGTGGGGTACAGGGGTAGGTTTGGAAGTAAAATATTGTTAAAGCGGTAAAAAATTAGTTAAAAAGTAGTAAAAAATTATGATATATTTTATTTTTGATTCCGTTATAAAGTAGCCGCTAAATTAAAGAAACTAATTTCTAAGGGATGTGAGGGGTAGAGGGTGGTTTTGCGATAATCACAATAAACCTTCTTGTAGTATTTGAGGAGTAAAAAATTATGGCGGTCGAATTAGGTCGATAGCTGCTTTCCTCTTAAAGTTATAAAATATTCCACTGGCTTAAACGTTAAGGTAGTAGGGTAGGTGGTATAGGGGTAGGTTTAGAAGTAAAAAATTTTTATGGTGGTAAAAAAATAATCAAGAAGTAGTAAAAAATTTTGAAATACTTTATTTTTGATTCCGTTATAAAGTATCCACTAGATTAACGAAACTAGATTTTAAGGGTGGTAAGGGGTAGGGGTGGTTTTTGCGATAACCACTATAAACCTTCTTCTAGTAGTAAACGAGTAAAAAATTGTGTCGGTGGAATTAGGTCCACAGCTGTTTTCCACTTGAAGTTATAAAATATTCAGCTGGCTTAAAAGTTAAGGTAGTAGGGTAAGTAGTATAGTGGTAGGTTTAGCAGTAAAAAAATTTTATGGCGGTAAAAAATTATTTAAAAAGTAGTAAAAAATTATGATATACTTTATTTTTGATTCCGTTATAAAGTACCTACTACATTAATGGAACTAAATTTTAAGGGTGGTAAGGGGTAGAGGGTGTTTTTTGCGATAACCACTATCAACCTTCTTCTAGTACTTGACGAGTAAAAAATTATGGCGGTGGAATTAGGTCGATAGCTATATTCCTCTTGAAGTTATAAAATATTCCACTGGCTTAACCGTTAAGGTAGTAGTGTAGGTGGTATAGGGGTAGGCTTAAAGTAAAAAAAAATGGCGGTAAAAAATTAGTCAAAAAGTAGTAGAAAATTATGATATACTTTATTTTTGATTCCGTTATAAAGTACCAACTAGATTAATGAAACTCAATGTTAAGGGTGGTAAGGGGTAGGGGGTGTTTTTTGCGATAACCAGTATAAACCTTCTTCTAGTACTTGACGAGTAAAAAATTATGGCGGTGGAATTAGGTCGATAGCAGTTTTCCTCTTGAAGTTATAAAATATTCCGCTGGCTTAAACGTTAAGGTTGTAGGGAAGTTGGTATAGGGGTAGGTTTAGAAGTAAAAAAATTGTATGGCGGTAAAAAATTAGACAAAAAGTAGTAGAAAATTATGATATACTTTATTTTTGATTCCGTTATAAAGTACCTACTAGATTAGTGAAAGTAATTTCTAAGGGTTGTGAGGGGTAGAGGGTCGTGTTTGCGATAACCACCATAAACCCTCTTCTAGTATTGGACGAGTAAAAAATTATGACTGTGGAATTAGGTCAATAGCTGTTTTCCTCTTGAAGTTATAAAATATTCCGCTGGCTTAAACGTTAATGTTGTAGGGTAGGTGGTATAGGGTAGGTTTAGAAGTAAAAATTTTTTATGGCGGTAAAAAATTAGTCAAAAAGTAGTAGAAAATTATGATATACTTTATTTTTGATTCCGTTATAATGTACCTACTAGATTAATGAAACTAAATTTTAAGGGTGACAAAAAGTAGGGGGTGTTTTTGGCGATAACCACTATAAACCTTCTTCTACTACTTTACGAGTAAAAAATTATGCCGGTGAAATTAGGTCGATAGCTGTTTTCCTCTTGAAGTTATAAAATATTTCGCTGGCTTAAACGTTAAGGTTGTAGGGTAGGTGGTATAGGGGTAGGTTTAGACGTAAAAAATTTGTATGGGGGTAAAAAATTAGACAAAAAGTAGTAGAAAATTATGATATACTTTATTTTTGATTCCGTTATAAAGTACCTACTAGATTAATGAAACTAAATTTTAAGGGTGGTAAGAGGTAGGGGTGTTTTTGGCGATAACCACTATAAACCTTCCTCTAGTATTTGACGAGTAAAAAATTATGGCGGTGAAATTAGGTCGATAGCTGCTTTCCTCTTGAAGTTATAAAATATTCCGGTAGCTTAAACGTTAAGCTAGCGGGGAAGCTATAACGGGGGTGGGGTTCAAGGTAAAAAATTTTTATAGTGGTAAAAAATTAGTAAAAAATTATGGTATGGGTTATTTTGGATTCCGCTATAATGTCCCCGCTAGCTTAACGGACCTTCGACGCGTGCCTTGGTCAGCGGTTTTAATGTTATTTGTTTCAATTAATACAATTTCTCAGTCTGATGTTAGCTTTTATTGCAAATACATTAAACTAAAAGTATCGTGGAAGTGTGTAAGAAAAACTCCAACGAACTTTTGTTTGCCGATTAGGTGGGTTTTCCTAGCGGCGTATTTTTTGCGCAGCGGAAACCGAATTTGCCAAAAACGTCGACAGGAGCGCAAAATATATTACGCGCCGTGAAAGTGTTTTCCTAGAGCAGACGTGACCATCTAATCAGTCGACGTAAGGACAGCTTGTTAAATGGAAATATGTAAGAAGAGGAAGTTAATGACCGCGTTCCAAACATCACAAACATTTTGGGCAAGCCCATATTTTACATTAGATTTGGCTAGTGGGTTCCATCAAATAGAAATCGCAGAAGAAGAAATTCCAAAAACTGTCTTTAATGTCGAACATGGACATTATGCATACGAGCGGATGCCATTTGGGCTCAAAACGCTTCGCCACGTTCTAAAGGGTCATGGATAGTGTACTTAAGGAACTACATGGAACAATTTGTTTAAAGTATATGGATGACATCCTCTGCTTTTCTGCTTCTTTACAATAACACATCGTCAAGCTCTCAAAGATTTTCCAACGGTTTAGGGACGCTAGTCTCAAAATTTAATTGGAGAATTCCTAATTCCTTGGGTATATCATCACTCCGGAAGGAATAAAGCCCATCCCTGATAAAATTCAAGCTGTTCTGAAATATCCAATCCCACGATCAACTAAAGAAATTAAGGAATTCCTTGGACTACTGGGATATTATAGATTTCTTGAGGACTAGGCCAAAATTGCAAAACCGTTAACAGCATGCTTGAAGAAAGACGCGAAGATTTAACACACCACAGAAATTCATTGAATGCTTTGAGATGTGCAAACAATTATTAGTTAACGAACAGCTCTTGAAATATCCAGATTGTACTCAACAATTTAACTTGACCACCGACGCTAGCAACGTTTCATTAGGAGCAGTTGTTTCCCAAGTGCCAGTTGGCAAGGACAAGCTAATAGCGTACGCTTCCCGAACACTGAACGATACCGAGTTGAATTGTTCAACTATCGAAAAAGAAAAGTAGTTGTATGAGCTACCAAGGTTTTCAGGTTATATTTGTACGGCAGAAGGTTCAAGGTCCTGAGTGATCACCACCCTTTGCAGTGGCTATTTTTCGTAAAAAAACTCAACTCTAAGCTAGTAAGATGGCGTCTGAAACTCGAAGAATTTGATGATGAGATAGTTTACAAAGAAGACAAACTACACCAACATCATCAGGAGTAAACACAGTGCTGTTCATCCCTCATAGGACTTTCCCAAGGGATGGAGAAGTTACGAACCACGATTGACTGTTCATCCGACAGCAGTAGAAGCCACGACAATGCACTCGACGCGTGTCTTGGTCAGCGGTTTTAATGTTCTTTGTTTCAATTAATATAATTTCACAGTGTGATGTTAGCTTTTATTGAAAATGCATTAAACTTGTTTCTTCGTTTGAATAAAAAATTATTTTTAAAATTTTTAAAACAGCTATTTCGAAATAGAAACTTTAAGTTGCATTTATGTAACTGTAATATAAATATTCATTATCTTATACATACAATGTTTGATGATAATTCTGGCCAGTCTTTTTTGCCTATAATCTGCATCAAACCTTATCGCACAGTAGGTAGCTAATCTCCTTAAATTATTTATTACTTACTTATTAAATATCTAACATTCAAAGTATACTAATTAATTTTTGGGGCAATATGGGTATAGAATGCTCTGGATTTTTTTTACAGCTGATATCTCGTTTTTTAGTAAAGGTAGGAAAAATTTAATTAAAGCATTGTTAACGAGAATACGTTATCTTTAAAAAAATGTAATCAAAAACATGTGTCAGTACATTTAATTAGTTTTTAATTTCGCTGGTTTCTGTTACATGTATAAAACATAATTTGTTCTCATGAACATTATTCTTAGAAAATGTTCCTACCATTATCTGGAACACCTTGTATATATTTGAAAAATTTAGTTTCATATCTACCACTATATGTCAGGGTTCCGATTCTTGAAACCATGCGAACGCTCTTCCACTCGACAGATGACGTCAGTCGAATGAAAACTAATACAAATCGTTATTTGTTTTTCAATGGAATAAACCTAGTGTTCGATGGCAGGGCCGCATACAAGCGATTTTGTCGCATAGTATTATTTCAAGAATCGGGCCAGAGTACCGGTAAGATTGACTCAACTATCGACTGACAGAGGTCGCTGATTGCAGTTAAAATTTTACCTGCATCCGAAAAGTGATCTAAAGGGTGTGTTCCAAATCGACACATATGAGTTTCCCTTCTATACTTTAGTTCATTTTTCTATGGTACTGACCACAGATCATACAGTAGGTACTGACGACAAAGCCAAGCGTACGCGGGAACCCGTCTGGTTTCCCCACTCCTCATTATATTTGATATACCCTCGTATATAGTGCAATTTCCTTAGAAACGTTTTTTAAACGGAATGTTAATTCGTTGACATGCTATTCGCATTTAACTAAATTTATGTGTTGCCGAATATCTAAATGCAGCATTTCAATTGAAATTTACAGGCAATAGAACGAACCCAACATAATGTTAATAATTAACGAGTGGCGCCGGAAGATTTGATAGTTACTATGTTATATTCAGATTTATAAAAAAAGTAATTTGATGCAGAATATGAGCATTGTAAACATCACCAAAAATAAAGAGCTCTCGAAAAAAAAATTACATTCATGAGAAAACCTTCAAAGCCATGAAGTTGAAATTTTCAACAGTTATTTCCGATATGCAAGTGAAACTTTTCGCCAAATTTCATCATTCTATTTTTTTTAGATAATAGGTATTATTAAGACATGCACCTTTTCCATATTTCTCGGGAATAACTCACTTATTAATTAATCAATCCTATGGATCAACATCTCAGTTAGTAGGTTTTTAACATGCCCATATAACACACTTATTTTTGATACTGTAAGATTTTATTCTGTTGCTGAACAGTTACGAAAACTAGCAAAATTACCGTTTTTGCTATTTTAAACACGTCATATAATTAACTAAGAAATAAAAATGTGTCAAAAAAACTTTTTGTTTTGTTCAAGAAAAATCAATACACTTTAGTTTTTTTGTAAAAACGGCATCATTCATGAGTGAAATTTATGTTACAAGAATTCATCCAATAGCTGGTGCAATCGGCCATCATCCAATTCGTGGAAGCAACATTCCTCCGAAATTTCTGGGAAGCCGAAATATTGTTTCCTTATCGAGCCGAGGCCGACCGCTGCCGTTACTGGGAATTCGTCGAATTCCCTTGAAGCTTCCAGACCACATAAAAGAAGTTTCCCGTTGGTTCGTTGACTTACTAGAATAATTCCGAGAGAAATATATAAAAGCGGACAGCTGGCGATGGATTCATTCAGTTTTCGACAGTAGAGATAAATTGTAAATACTTCGGTGAATACAAATTGTGTTAAAATAGTGAAAATAAATTAGAGTGAGTTGGACTGTCCTCGAAGTTGCCTTGGACTTCCATCGTCTTGAAGTGGTTGATCTCACAACGTTTCAATAGCCGTGTATCTGCTATCGTCATCAGATGAATGATAGGAAATTCAGATTCATGGTATTTATATTATACGCTTAACCGGTCATGCCGGTGATGTGTAGGCCGAAGAAGAGCTCGCCAAATGTTTTTAATTTGAACGCTGGGCTCCCTAATTATATTTTCCTTCGAGATTAGATGTATATGCTGTCTCTACGAATTTTCTTTTGTACCAGTGCTCTTCCTTGTAAATTGCTCTGGTCTGGTCCCAGTTGATATTATGGTGTTCGGTCCATGCGTGATTAGCTAGCCCAGACTTCGTTACCTCCGCCCTTTGAGTAGCTTTGCGGTGTTCCTTAACCCTGGTGTCCAGCGGTCGCTTTGTCTCTCCAATGTAAAGATTGCCACGTTCACACGGTATGCTGTATAAACAGTTATTTGGTATTGCTGGTGCGTCGGGCCTCGTTCTTGTTATCATGCTCCTCAAGGTGTTGTTGCTTTTGAAGGTCATTCTGATTTCATAACTGTGTGCAATTCTTCTAAGTTACTCCGACAAGCCTTTAGTATACGGTAATAGTATAGTTGCTAGCGTGTTGTCCTCTTCCTGCCTAGGTGGTTTGTCCAGCTCTTCAAACGCCTTGGTAATGATCGTTTCCGGATATCCATTCGCCAACAGGTCTTCTCTCAGTTTCACTTGTTCTTCTTTGAGGGCTTCTGGTATGCTGCAGATATTTTTGGCTCTATGGTTAGTGTTTTGATTATGCCACTTTTCGTTGCTGAAGGGTGGTTGGAATTGTGGTGAAGGTATAATCGTATATGCATAGCCTTCCTGTAGAGTGTTGTTTGGATTCCAGTCCTAGTCCTTTGACACTTTACATCAAGGAATGGTAGGCACCCACTCTCTTCCATCTCCATGGTGAATCTAATTGATGGTTGGGATTGGTTCAGATGCTCCAGGAATGCCTGCAGTTCTGTCTCTCCGTGTTGCCAAATAGTGAAGGTGTCATCGATATACCTCAACCATAGCTTAGCCTTCTTCTCGTACATCCTCAGTGCATGTTCTTCGAACCATTCCATGTAGATGTTGGCGATGGTTGGTGATAACGGGGAATCCATAGACAATCCATCTTCTTGCATAAAGAACCGGTCCTTTTCCTGAAAGTAGCAGTCTATTGGTAGCTCCGTCCTCTCCATCAGGGTTTCGTCTTCAGTAAGTTTCTTTCTCACTATCTTGAGAGATTCGTCTAGTGGTACGTTCGTGAAAATGTTTTCAACGTCGAAACTTACTAAGCGATGTTCTGGCCCAAGTTCCGTGGATCCGATGATTTCGACAAAGTGCTTTGAGTCCTTGACGTGCGGCGATGTTTTGCCCTCCAAAGGTTGGATGATTGGTAGAAGGAATTTCGATAGTGCTGCTGTTGGTGAGTTGCGCTAACTTGTAATCGGTCTGAGAGGTACTCCAGCCTTATGTATCTTGGGTAGTCCATAAAGATGTGGTGGTTTGCTGTGATGTGGCGTCAAATTTCTCCTTGTCTCGGGTAGAATGTATTCAGCATGATCTCTGAGATGATTTCCTTTACTTCTATTATTAATATTATTGTACTGAAGTTTATCAAGTATTAAAGTTTGTTATTTAATAAATATTTTTTTTAAAAGTCATTTTGAAAAGAAGTGATATAAAAAGTGGTGCAGTCAGTAGGTAGGATTCCAGAACGTTACTAGAACCGGCGAACGAGCTTAACTGGTAGCGGCGGATCCTAATCCCTTAAAGGAAGAAAAAACCTCTCGAGACGTCCCATCTGTAACCGTAGAACAAGGCAACTAACTACAACTGCAGAACACGGCAGCATCGATGTTCCATTTAATGTGAGTACAAACAGGAATCATCTCGCAATTTTTAATTTTACCAATAATTTTTGATTTTATTTTTCTGTTCGGAAGACCAAAAACCCCGAACCATATTTTTAACCATACCAATTTTATTTTTGTACCTTATATTTTTGAATTTCTCGATTTATTTTATTTTTACCATACTTTGTTTGCAAATAGTGTACACTAACTATTTTCCTCCATTATATGTTTTGTTTTATTGTTTTCGTAACAATTTGGCCCAACTAATAAATTCGTGTAGCCCCGCGTCCTATTTAGAAACAACTCTTGAATCTTCATTTTGGAGATTTCAGGGACTTGACGTCCCTGATATAAGATCTACAACGCCTTCAGCAAGTCACCACTTACTTTCTACAACCGACTACAGGTCCTAACAGCAAAAATGCACGCCAATATTCAAAAGGCATCCAATTTAAACGCAGACCAAAAGGTAGCGCAAACGAGTCTAATAGACACTATGGCGCTTAACACCCTTCTAACCGGGTTAGAACCACGTCTCGGACAAATCATCCGTGCCTAACCTAACCCTAAAGACCTTTTAGAAGCCAATGTAAGAATCAGACGCGAACTACAGTTATCGTACTTTGAGAACCAGAAAACTACGAAACAAATTCGCCCGAGGCCCAACCAATCTTTCCGAAGGCCTAATCCTCCAAATAATAAGTGCTTATCTTGCGGTAGATTCGGACACATCGCGTCCGAATGTCGTTCCCAAAATTACCAAGCACCCGTTTACAATAACAATAACGGTAACAACAACTATATGAGACCAAACCCTTTCGCTAATAATGGTTCCCAAAATCAACCTCCACAATTTCGGCAAAATCAGCCTCCACAATTTCGGCAAAATCAACCCCTACAATTTCGGCAGAATCAGCCAACCTTCAGGCAAAATCAGTCACCTTTTAGACAAAATCAATATCCTAATCAGCCAAGACAACAGTGATTCAAAAGAACCCTAATTTCCTCCAGAATCCAAACAGGGCACATCATTTAAGTTGCACAAATTCTTTCGATGATTACAACGATTATTATACAGCTAATAATCACCCATATGAGGATTATCATACAGCTGATAGTCAAAAAAATTACGACTATTATACAGATAATAGTTATTCATACAACACATTAAATACTAGTTATCATACTGCTGATAACTTCGGCGAACAAACTGATGATTTGGACCCACTAGAAAATCAAAACTACCAGAATTTTCTTTCTTTCCCAAATCCAGTTCATCCACCGGACATATCAACCAACATCACATCACAAATACAAACAATGAGTTTAGACGACATGAATCCGAACGTAAACTTCCCGGAACAAACGTTCCTGTAACTACTCTTCACACTGTCAACCCCAAAAACTTATACTACATAAACGACGCTACTGGTCAATACAAATTGCTTATAGATACAGGCGCAGGAATTTCAATTTTCAAAGAGCAAACTGTCAAAAACTTTCCTCAAAGATTCCAAGAACATGTAATTATTCAGGGCATCACTGATCAAAAAATTTCAATTTCCCAGTCAACCCTTGTACCATTTGCTCCTGGTAACCCCCACAAGGTTTTTATTTGTAATCTCGACATCGACTTTGATGGTATTTTAGGTTTAGATTTTTTGGAACATTACGAATGCGTAATCTAAGCAACTTAGAACAAATTTTAAGGATATCGCTCTTCACAAGGTCCTTACCTTGCCTTCTTCAGATATCGCATCTCCAACAATTCCCAACACACAAAAACCCAATAATTTCCCGAACTATATTTCTATAGAACCCCGCACCGAAAAAGTATGTAAATTGCGATATCACCTTGCTAATACCGACGCTGTTCTACATACTATCGAAAAAGAAAAAGTCAGATTACCCAAATCCTTGGTATATGTAAACCAAAATGGCGAATTCCTCACTTCAGTTATAAACGCCAACGCCATCCCAAAAAAAATTAATTTCGACAACTTCACTATAGAACCTTTTACTCAAATACAACCCTGCTTCAATTTTAACAACTCTTATGACTCTGAACCAGTTGACAGAAACTTATTAATTCGACAACAACTCAGAACAAATCACTTAAACGTTGAAGAAGAAGAAGATAAGATTACGAGACTTTGTCTAGGCGAAGCATTATCTTACGAACGAAATCAAACATTCGATCGAGACAAATAACTCCAGACCCATCTATACCAAATCTTATCGGTACCCCCAATTACATAAAGAAGAGGTTAAAGAACAAGTCAGTAAAATGCTTGGTCAAGGCATTATTCGTCATTCTATTTCCCCTTGGTCTTCCCCAGATTGGGTTGTTCCCAAAAATTAGACGCCTCAGGCAAACAAAAATGGCGTGTCGTCATTGACTACAGGAAACTGAATAAAGTCACAGTCGACGACAAACACCCCTTGCCAAACATCTCCGATCTTTTAGATCAACTTGGCAAATGCCAATATTTTTCCACGTTAGATCTCGCCTCCGGTTTTCATCAGATAGAGATCGATTCTAAAGACATCCCCAAGACAGAATTTTCAGTCGATATACTCCCCAACGATTCACGAACACATTTCCCGGTTGACCGAAGTCTTCAAAGGTCTTCGCACATCAAATCTTAAGATTCAACCCGACAAATGTGAATTCTTAAGAAAAGAGGTAGCGTATCTTGGTCATCTATCTAATTACGCAACAAGGTGTAAAACCGAACCCCGAAAAAATCAGTTGTATCCAAAACTTCCCAGATCCAAAGAACCCGAAAGATATCAAATCTTAGGATTGGCCGGATACTATAGAAGATTTATTCCCAATTTCGCTAAAGTGTCCAAACCTTTAACAAAACTGCTTCAAAAGGACACTAAATTCTTCTTTGATTCCGATTGTAAGGCAGCATTCAATGATTTAAAGAAAGCTCTCATCTCAGACCCCATCCTTATCTACCCAAATTTTGAAGAACCTTTTCTTCTCACCACAGACGCCAGCGCTTTCGCGATTGGTGCAGTCCTTTCACAATGCCCAGTTGGAAAAGACCTTCCGATTGCTTATGCCTCTCGCACTTTGTGTGCCGCCGAAACCAGATATTCCACCATTGAAAGGGAATTACTTGCCATTGTGTGGGCAGTCAAAGCCTTCCGTCCTTATTTATTTGGTCGTAAGTTTACTTTAATCACCGCCCGCTTAATTGGCTTTTCTCAATCAATGATCCAGGCAGTAGACTTGCCAGATGGCGACTGAAGCTGGAATAGTACAATTATAAAATTGAACATAATCCAGGCAAGATAAATAGAAACGCCGATGCTCTCTCGCGAATCAAAGTCAACCACTTCCAACAAATCGCGAATTTTCAGTCAAAAATCCATGCCTTTAATGACACCGACTCAGAAGACGAACTCGAACCAGAACCTGAACTTACTGACCTTACTAACGAATTTAATAAATTTGTTGACTTGTATAAAACAAGATCAATAATTGACTATTGGAAGATCGAAACTACTAATTCCCAACTTCTGGACAAATCCCATAAACAAATTATTTCATTTTTCTGGCAAAACAAGTTAACTGATCTACACGAACGAATCATGGACGATATTTTCGAAGAAGATATCACATTCGAAAACAATTCCATCAACACCTTCGCAAGTAAATCAGTTAAAGACCGCAAATACTTTATAATCCCCTTGCCATTTGACCCTGAAATAGTCGTACAATTTCTGTTCTACATTATTTACAAATCACGAGATAAATTCGATCTTGAAACCACATATTACGTCGAAAAGAACTTAGAACTCCCAATCCTTGAAACTTTTTCTTATGTCTTTGCAGACAAAGACATTAAATTAAAAATATGCCAAAACGTCATAACTACACCCTCAGAGGATGAAATACCTCAGATTTTAGAACACTACCATCAAGGCAAAAACAATTTGCATCGCGGAATTAATGAAACAGTAAGGCGAATAAAAGAGAAGTTTAACTGGACCGGTTTGACAAAAAACGTTGAAAATTTCATCAACTCATGCGAAATTTGTCAAAAATATGCCGAAAAAACTTGAGTTCCCCTCTAGTCATCACAGAAACGCCGAAAACACCTTTCGAGCGAGTCAATATCGATATCTTTGAATATCCCACTCGAAATTATGCACCAACAATCAGGGACGAGTTAACGAAATTTACACAGGCGTATCCTATAAAGGATAAAACGGGAAAAAATGTCGTTAACACGCTCATCCTTTATTTTCAACATTACGGCACCCCGTTGAGAATTCACTGTGACTACGGTCGTGAGTTCGATAACGTATTAGTAAAAGACCTCTGTGAACTCTACGAAATAAAGTTAACCTTCTCTAGTGTAAGTCACCCACAATCAAATGGTTCCCTTGAACGCCTCCATGCGACGCTATCGGAAATGATCCGGGCAAATATCGCCGAAAATCCAAACGAACATCCGTTTAATGTTCTGTCATATGCTATAACAACACCAAAAATAAGACTCATGGTTTCACTCCTTATGAGTTTATTTTTGGTCACACATCAAGTAGACCACCGGAAACGCTTTACAACCAAAAGAACCTCATTTCCAAGTACGTTAGAGATCTTAATAACCGTATGGAATATTTTTACAAATTAGCGCGAGCCAAAATCGAACAACAAAAAGGAAAAGCCAAAGCACGTTTCGACCAACACGTACCCGAAAATCGACCCACTTATAACATAGGCGACAAGGTATATTTAAAAGAATCCCAAATTTCAAGTAAGTCACAAAACAAATTTAATGGCCCTTTCCAGATAACTGAACTTTTCCAAAATTCTGCAACTCTTCTAAACCCCGTAACGAATCAATCTACAAAAGTAAATTTTGACAGATTGAAACCGTATTTTGAATAGAAATTACTTTATTTCAGACTACTTGGACTCTTCACAATCGTGGCGTCCCAATTTTCAATAACTCCCATAAACAACAAGTAGGACTCTTCTTTCATGAAGAAGGAACTGTCAAAATATCAAACGATAAATGGACCCTACTTGTCTACAAAGATCTTCACCCTTTCGTTGACGCAATTGCCAACAATGACAACATTTTGAGTACTTTAATTGACACTATCCACTCAAACTTAACTACCCGTATGACAGTATTCAAACCTCAAGTACAAACACATATTAGCCTCCTAAAACAAATATCTGCCACAGTAAACTTAAAATATCAAGAGATATTCGCTGACACTAAACTTTACAACTCCAAGAGGCAGAAACGAGGACTTATTAATGGTATAGGAACAATTTGGAAATCAATAACAGGAACTTTAGACGCTAGTGATGGTAAATACTTTAATGACTGTATCAACAAGATAACACATGACGAGCAGCAAATCGAAAATCTACTAAAGAACCAAATTTCAGTAACCACTTCAGTAATCAAAAACTTCAATGCAACAGTTCAGAAATTTCAAATAGACGAAGAAACGTTTAATAAGGATATTGCCAAAATCAAACAATCTATAATGTACATTTCAGACGATCTTGCATTTTTCGAAGCACTAGTCAAAACATTAGATCTATGCGAATCATTAATAGAAAGCTATGTCTTTATACAAGACGCCCTAAATGATGTATTGTCAGCAATATCTTTCGCTCGCATTAAAATGTTACACAGTTCAATAATAAACCCCGCCGATTTAGTCGAATCTTTTCAACTTGTTTCTCAATCTTTGCATAAGAATAATTTACCTTTATCAATTTACGCCCATAATATTGCACAATATATTGACATTATAGAGTTAGAAGCATTTCAGTTAGATACGAAAATAATTTTCGTTTTGAAAATCCCTTTAGTGAATCCTGAAACTTTTATCCTTTATCGTCTATACCCGATCCCCATTCTGGACGATCGAACAGGATTCCATCATATTGTATCAATCACAACTAAATATATCGCGAAGAATGAACTGCAAGCCTTTAAGCCGAATTCAATGGATATGTTCAGACGTTCTCCCGTATCCTATTGACAGCGATTCCATCTGTGAGGCCCAGCTTTTGAAGCAGTCCACCTTCCTTCCAAAAGTTTGTCAAACTTCGATACTGTATGCCAAAGACTACAATGTTTACGAAATCAGTTCAAATGTATTTCTGTTTCCGATCTTCTACCAATCACCATAAAGTGTAGCGGCAACAACGTAGTAACCAAAACCATTACAACCAATTCAATCCTCCAATTGCAATCAGACTGCAATGGTCTGAAAAGTTGAAGCATAGCATCAACTTTTTCGGGATAAATGGAGTTGTTATATAGAAATTTAATAGACTCTTTAAAATAATAAGTTCTAATATTATATTTTATAACATTGTAATTCATAACACCTTTTTTTTTCGCAAAATGTAATATTATACTTTTCTTTCAAATTGTCACGTACTATATTTTATTTCACATTTTAATCTTTCATATTATATTACTTTCGTCTCGTATAGATAAAATCTGCACATCTGCTGTTTTGACTTCACAGAATTTCTTTCCTTTTCATTGTTTAAGTTTATATAGAGTCAGCACATTATTTCTTATAAATTGTTATTCACGACCTTCAGTCCAGCAGATGATTTCCTTTATTTCTAGTTTTAATATTATTGTACTCAAGTTTATCAAGTATTAAAGTTTGTTATTTAATTAATATATTTTTTAAAAAGTCATTTTGAAAAGAAGTGATATAATAAAAAATAAAACTAATATTTACTTTTCTAGAACTTTATTTACATTCAAACAGCTGATTCAAATACAATAACAATCCCATATACGCTTGTCGTCGCGGTATAACTGCCTGGCGATCGTGGCGTGCTTCTTTTATATCACCAGCGTCGAATTCTCCAGTAAAAATCATCACTCCTTCCGCTGCCGAGCCTTTTCGAGAATCGTATTTTTTATCTTAAAGCGTTTGTTGTCGTACTGAAATGACACAGGGTCGACTTTGGGTAAATATCGTAACACTGCCTCCCCTTTAATTCTGATCGTCCCGATCAGAAACACCCCCCCCCCCATGGTAGGGAGCGAGTCGATCTAAATGAACCACCTTCAATTTATCCCAGGCGGGTGTAAGCTATGGGGATTTACCCTTGCTCCGTTGGGGGTTGTACAACCAGACTTTGTCCCTCTACTGGAACCCGACTGAATTGGCCTTGAGGTCGTATCGCGTCTTCATCCGGTCACTGGTGGCCAACATCTGCGTCGGGCTAATTCGTGTATTGCCAGCATGTTATGTCGGAGCTGGTCGGCATAATCGTCGATGTCTTGGGGAGGTTCTTCGGGGGAGCCAAATGCCAAGTCGCATGGTAATCGCAGCTCCTTTCCGAATAGGACCCTGGCTGGGGTCAGGCCTGTACTATTATGTACGGCAGAGCGATATGCCAACAGGAATAGGAGAATATGCTCATCCCAATCACGCTGGTTATTGCTGACGACCTTGGATAGGTGTTGTTCCAAGGTCCTGTTGAATCTTTCCACCATTCCGTCTGACCGTGGGTGTAATGGTGTTGTTCTCGTTTTCCTGATCCCCAACATCGTGCAGACCTTCTGGAATACATTCGATTCGAAGTTACGCCCCTGGTCTGAATGTAATTCCATCGGGACGCCAAACCTGCTGAATAGTTGTTCTGCTAGCATCGTCGCTACCGTGGTTGCCTCTTGGTTGGGTATCGCATATGTCTCAGGCCATTTGCTGAAGTAATCCATTGCGACCAGAATGTATTTGTTCCCCCTCTCAGACTCGGGAAACGGACCGGCGACATCGATGGCAATTCTCTCAAATGGGACGCTCACATTGTACTGCTGCATTCTGCCCTTGGGCCGGGTCTTCGGGCCCTTACTGGGGGCAAATGTGGCACATTTGCGGCACCAAGCTCTGACGTCTTCGAAGTAATTCACCCAGTAGTAGCCCTGGCGAACTTTGTCTAGGGTTTTATTCATGTTCAGGTGGCCTCCGGTAATTTCATCATGTACTTCGGTCAGGATGGCTGGTACCTTTTTCTTTATAACTACCAGTTGGGACTTGGTTTCTCGTCCATCAGCGCTTTCCCAAACTCGCTTGAGCATTCCATTTTCTACTCTTAAAGAGTCCCACTGAGCCCATAACGATTTCAGCACGCCGGAGTATCTAGCTACCTCGTCCCATCGTGGCCTGGGTGCCCCTCTCATTTTGAGTGACAAGATTGGTTCGATGTCTGGAGCAGCCATTTGGTCCTGGATGCACTGTTCCGTTGTCCAGTCTTCATTGGTCTGCACTCGGGTCGGCCTGATGGAGATACCCTCTCGCTGTTCCGTCTTCAGACAATGTCCGCATTCCGCTCTACAGGGTCTTCTGGATAGGGTATCGGCGTTATTGTGCAAACGGCCGGCACGGTGTTCCACCTTGAAGTCGTATTGCTGTAATTTCTCCATCCACCTGGCCAGTTGTCCTTCCGGTGTCTTCATGTCCAGCAGCCATTTGAGTGCGGCATGATCTGTTCCATTAAGAAATGGCGACCATAGAGGTATTTGTGGAAATGGTCTACAGCCCTTATTATTGCAAGAAGTTCTTTTCTGGTGACGCAATAATTTCTTTCTGGTTTCGAGAATCCACGGCTGTAGTACTCGATCACCCTCTCTTCACCATCTTGCACCTGGGATAGGACGGCCCCCAAACCGGTTTTGCTGGCCTCGGTGTCTAAGATGAACTTGCCGGACTGTGTAGGAAAGGCTAGGATTGGGCTGGAACATAGTGCTGCCTTCAGTCGCCTGAATGATGTTTCGCAATCCTGATTCCAATGGAAGGTCTCTTTCTCAGTGGTCTGCCGATGTAGAGGGGCGGCGATGGTGGCAAATCACTCAACAAAACGACGGTAGTATAAACAGAGGCCCAAGAAGCTTCGGAGGTCATGTTTGTCTCTTGGAACTGGCCAATCACGGATGGCTTCTATCTTGTCTTCGTTGGTGCGGATTCCTGACTCGGACACTACGTGGCCAAAAACTCTACTTCTTTTTAAAACAAGGAACACTTCTTCGGATTGAATCTTAGGTTGGCGTTATTAATTCTGGAGAATACTTCGCCCAGGTTCTTCAGATGGTCGTCGAATGTCTGGCCCATGACTAGAATGTCCTCGAGGTATACTAAGCACGTCCTCCATGTTAACCCGCTCAGTACATACTCCATTAGCCTCTCAAATGTAGCGGATGCATTACATAACCCAAAGGGCAGGACCGTGAACTGAAACAGCCCTTTACTGGTGGAGAACGCTGTCTTCTCTCTGTCTTTTGCGTGTAGACCAACCTGTCAATATCGACTTTTTAAGTCTAGTGTGGAGAACCAACCGGAGCCTGCTAGTGTGGTCAAAGTATCATCGATTCGGGGTAGTGGATAGCTGTCTTTCTTCGTGACATCATTCAGCTTTCTGTAATCCACGCAAAATCGGGTGGTTCCATCCTTCTTTTTAACTAACACGACGGGAGCAGACCATGGACTGATGGATGGCTCAATAACTCCATTTTGTAACATGGACTCGATGTTTTACTCGACTGCCTGTTGTTGCCCCAATGGTAGTCGTCTAGGTGGTATTCTGATGGGTTGAGCCTTTCCGGTATCTATTCGATGCTGGATGATGTTGGTGCGACCGGTGGTTCCATTTTTACTGTTAAAAATTTGCCAGTGCATTGTGATAAATTGCTTCGCTTTCTTCTGGTTCTCTGGTGTCAAGTGTGTTAAATGGTCAGCAAACTGTTGTAGGAACTCTTTATCGGGCCCTGGCTCCCTCACCGACGTCTGGTACTGTTCTTCGCAATTGATGATAGTCTCTACTGGCTCAAAACGAGCTATCTCTTGACCATTGGTAATTCTGATGTCGTTGTTGGACAGATTCAGGACTCTGATTGGTATATCTCGTCCGGTTTTAACTATAGCCCGTCCAACTAAGTAGTCATGAGCTGAGTGTACGGGCTCCACCATTCCAACGCAGCTCCCAGGATTGCTGTCTAGCTGCCCATGAATAATCTGTTCCGTTCAACCGGGAATTCTAGCTGAAGACTTTGCCACAATTTTTATGGGGGTGACTGATGTATTGACGGGCCGTGTCAATACAAATTCCTCATTTAGGAACCGAACAACATCATATCTCGGGTCGAACATAAATCCATGCTGGCTAATTAGGTCCATTCCCAGTATAAAATCGTCCTCAATATTCGCTACCAGGACCCTATGCCGGATCATGTTGTCCCCTATCTGTAGCACGACATCTGCCTCACCCTGTATTGACATGGACTTGCCGGTGACTGTTCTGAGCTGGATGTTATTGCTAACTGGCCGAATTTCTGATGCTCTCAAGACCCTGGACTTGGCAATGGACACAGCGGCGCCGGTATCGATGGTGATGGTAACTGCTCGCCCATTGATGGTGCCTCTGATGACTAGGCTGCCGCTATCTCGGCAAAATCCCCGGATGGATACTGTCCTGGGGGCTGGTGGAAGGTGAGTCAGCATTCGCCCCCTTATGCTGACTGGTTGGAGTTTCCCTGGTTGGTAAGGTCGGTTTGTTGGCTACCTCTGGTTGGTGATCGTTCCGGTAGCCTTACTCGGCAGTCACGTTGGAAATGCCCTGTCCGTCCGTAGCGGTAACATGCCCCTCTGGTGCCAGTTCTTTGTGACCGTTTTAATATTTTGTTCCGGCCAGCCAGCAGCGCTTGAAATGGGGACTCTGACTCTTCCTGGTTGAAGGAAACTGCTCGGACCCTCGGCTTAGACATGTTCATGACGGCCTCTACTTCCAAAGCCTGAAGTAGAGCTTCATTACTTTTCTTGACGCCATTTAGTCTTAGATTTCGCTGTACTTCCACATCTCTGATGCCGTTTATGAAACTCTGTGTGGCCAACTGGTCTTTCGTTTCCTCTGGCAGGTCTGGATAGGACAAGTGAACTAACCGTCTAATCTCTGCTTCGAATTCTTGAAGACTTTCACCGGATTTTTGCGTTTTTCCACTCAGTTGGACTTGGTATACCTGGCTCAAGGATTGATTGTCGTATCGTTTGTCTAGGATGGCGATGATCTTGTCGAAATTGCCTTGTTCATCGACTGGAATGCTTTGGAGGAGTTCTAGGGCCGGACCTCTTAACGAAATTACCAGAGAAGTAGATTTTTCTTGATTATCCCATCCATTAGCTGTAGCCACGGCCTCAAATTGCCGTTTATACATGGGCCAAGATGAACTGCCGTCGAATGTGGGTGGTTTACTAAAGGAACCTTTGGTACTCACGGTGTTTTGGTATTTTCCTCGCTGTAACTCCTGTTGCATTTTTTAATTTCTGTGTCTAGTTTATTTTGGATGGCACTGATTTTATCTTGTACTTCACTGTGTACTGTTTGCTTGATGGAACTGATTTGATCTTGAACTGTGTCTTGAATTGAACTGATTTCAAATTTTACCTGGCTTTGGATGGAATCGAGATCATCTACTTTTGTTTCAAGAGTATCCACGGTATTTTTTATGGTCTTAATGTCATCATTTATCTCTTTTATATCTGACTCAACTATTTGCATTCTTTCATTAACTGTTTCATTAACTCGTCCTACTATTTGCATTAATTGTTCGAACTGCATTTGTCTTTTTTCTTCAGTTATTTTAAATTCATTTTGTCGCTTAAATTCAACTTGTTCTTGTTTTTCTTCAAATAATTTAAATTCATTTTGTCGTTTTAGTTCAAGTTGATCTTGTTTTTCTTCAAATACTTTAAAATCATTTTGTCGTTTTAATTCAAGTTGATCTTGTTTTTCTACAAATTTCGAGAATAATCCTTCAATTAAATTATGTTGTTCGCTTTTCATCGTAGTGACAAGATTTTCTAATTCTATTTTACGTTTTTCATCAAAAGATTTTACTAACCTTTGTTGAATTTCTTCTTGATGTTGTTTTTCCTTCTTGTCACTTTTTTCTAGAATCTGTGCAATTTTTTCGTCCAGTCCCTCTGTAACCTGCTTGACTATTTTTTTGGTAGTTTCGTCCATACTACGGGTTTCCATAAATCAAATTAGGATGTTAACTGCACTTAATCCTTCACTTCTAACACCAAATTGCAATATAGTCCGTGGGTTCAAATTTAAAATTATAAAACTAATATTCACTTATCTAGAACTTTATTTACATTCAAACAGCTGATTCAAATACAATAACAATCCCATATACGCTAGTCGTCGCGGTATAACTGCCTGGCGATCGTGGCGTGCTTCTTTTATATCACCAGCGTCGAATTCTCCAGTAAAAATCATCATCACTCCTTCCGCTGCCGAGCCTTTTCGAGAATCGTATTTTTTATCTTAAAGCGTTTGTTGTCGTACTGAAATGACACAGGGTCGGCTTTGGGTAAATTTCGTAACAATATATATATATATATATATATATATATATATATATATATATATATATTGAAATGGAAATAAACATAGACCAACAATAAAAATCAAATCAATAATTATATTTAGATGAATGAAATAGTATATTAACAGATAGTAAATAACGTATTGTAACATATAAACATATAAACCAATATTGGAGGCAATAGAAGTGTTGTTAAAGTAATTATAAAGTAGTGTGAAAGAACTATGATAAATCAAATGCAATTTAAAGATCAATACATGAATAGAAATGATTAAATTATAAAACTAGACCATAAAATGCTAATTTGGAAATGATATATATAATTAAAACCGAACAGCAAATATATTTTTGAAAATAACAAATCTGACAGTTTAAAATAAATTTCTTAAAAAAGCAATTAGGATTTGAAATGAACATATAAAAATAATCTATAGGTTTGATATATTACAATGAAAACATGTAACGAAAAGAAAATATAAAATTTACCTTAAATTCGAGATGTAAACAACTCATCTGACAGGAACAGAATGCTTTCGTCCAAATTTATAAGAATTTCATATTTTAGACACAATGGGGGTAATAATTCAAAATTTTAGGATCTTAGTAAAGTATTTTGGGATAAATAAACTTTAAAAACACATTATTTCCACACAAGATAACCAATTCAAAATTAAATGTCATGATAAAACTTTGGAGCAAGAATCTGACAGTTCTACATATCGAAATCAGGTGATAATATGTTTCGTGCCAACAATGAAAATATTATTAAAATTTTAGTACAGGTTAAACACAAAATAGCAGGTGCGCAAATGATGAGAACGAAACACAAAGTAAAAATTGCAATTTTAAACAAAAGTAAAATGTATTTTAGGAATCTGTTCATATAGGAAAGTAAATATAAAAAAATGAGTATTATATATATAAAAAGATTTGAAAATTGCTGATTTAAAAAGTTTAAAATGTGCAGTTCTATGTCAAATTAGAAACTATAAAAGCAAGAACTGACAGCATGTACAGAGAGTCTAAATTTGCAAGTGTAACAGTAAACATTGTTAGCGAGTATTAAGTGACAGTTTTTCTCAAAAAGGTTTATTAATTCAAAAGTTTGATAAAAAGTGATTGAAATTTGAAAAAATATTGTATTTAAGAATAGTGGAGGTATAACAGTACAAGTAAATGGTAATGTACTAAACTCCAGCAGCAGATAAATATCAGTAATTGACAAGTAAAAAATTCCAGTTTTGGGAAGTTGAAAGCAAATAAAAATTTTACATTGGGAACAAACATAATTTGGCAGTGAAAGTATAATTGGCAGCAGATTTAATTGACACAATATATAACAGTAAAAGTCATATTGGTAACAGGGACCATTAGCAGTTGATAATAAGGTGAGCAGCAGTCATCAATAAAAGCAAGTAAAGGGAGTAAAGTGAATGCACTTTAATAAAAGTTTGAAAGTGAATTAATTATAAGGTGTTTTGGTATTTATATTTTGAAAGTTATTTGTTGATTTGATTTATTCGTTTATGTTTGATTTTGTTTAATGTCTATATTTTGATTTTGAAGTAGTTGAAAAATTTAATAATAAATAATAATAAAAATTTTGGTTGTTTTATTATTGACAAAGGGTCAATTGGCGCATATAAACTTTACAGAAAAGGAGTCTCAAGAGCTGTAGCAGCCTGTTCAAAGAAAAGAAAGTTGTGCGGAGTTTTTACCGAGTGGACAATTTTAAAAAAAAAAAGTCCAATCATCACCACAGTAAAAATTCCATGACAATATATATATATATATATATATATATATATATATATATATATATATATTAGATGGTTTCCGGGAATTCATCCGCGTAGTTGATAACTGATCCCTGCCGGGATCGATGGTAAAATGACGACGTTTCGGCAGAGTCACATCTGCCCTCTTCAGGTCTGTTCGCATAATTCTCGTAGCCTTCTGCTTTCGCTTCTAGTTACTCGAATACTGATATTTCAGGAGCGCGCACGGTGTTATATAGGCGCGGCTCGGCGCCTATTGGTTGGCACCGTGAACGGCTGCGTGTGATTGGCCCTGGGCGCTCAGTGGGCACGCCTCCCGCCTGCTGATTTGTTATTTCCGGTTGAGTTGTTATTGAACGGGTCCGGGCCGGTAAGGTGTTTAATAGAATTTTCCAACAAATCGATAAATTCTGGATTTCATTGCGTGCGTTTATACTGGGAGGCCTCTTCGCTATTTCAATTGCCTCTCTTACGAGTCTTGATTTCGGATGTTCTATATTTGCCAGTACTCTGGTGTTCTCAAAGTCTATTCAGTGTGACGTCGTGGTGGCGTGTTACGCAATGGATGTTGGTTTTTCCTGCTTTCTTATAGCATTCTGGTGTTCATCCCGTCTAGCTTGAATTCTTCTGTTAGTTTGCCCCACATAGGTTTTTTGACAGTCTGCACATGGAATCTCGTACACTCCCTGTTGTTCTAAAGGGATCCTCGTCTTCGGAGTCCTCAACACCGTGCTTATTTTTCTGTCTGTATTGAAAATAGTATCGATATTGTATCTCCGTAGAATTCTTGCAATACTGTCCGTGGTACCCTTGACATATTATATATATATATATATATATATATATATATATAAATTGGTTATTGGTGTCTCATGTTCCTCGTCTGTTCGTCTCGGTTTTGACTTTAGGGCTCTTTGAATATTTCTGTCTGTAAATCCGTTTTGTCTCAGAGCTGTTTTTAAACTGTCCATTTCCTGTTTGATGTTGTCCTGGTCAGCTAGTCTTTGTGATCTGGTCACTAAAGTTTTGACGACGGCTTGTGGTTGGGCTGGGTGGTGATGAGATTTAGCATGAAGGTATCTGTTGGTGTGAGTTGCTTTCCTAAATACTGTATGGCCCAGGGTTCCATCTTCCTTCCTATTTATGAGAACATCAAGGAATGGCAGTTGATTATTGGCTTCAACCTCCATGGTGAATTTTATTTTGTGATGCATGTCATTAAGGTGGTCTAAAAATATGTTGAGGTGTTCCCTTCCATGAGGCCAAACCACAAAAGTATCATCCACATATCGCAACCATAAACTGGATTTAAGAGTTGCTGTTCTTAGTGCCAACTACTCAAAGTTCTCCATAAAAAGGTTCGCTATAACTGATGAGAGTGGCGAGCCCATTGGAGCTCCTTTCACTTGTTTGTATCGTTGGTTCTCGTAAACAAAAATAGGTGTTCATCAGGCAGTGCCTTGTTAAGTCTACAAGGTGTTGAGGGGGTTTGTATTTTTCTATTATGATATCCAAGGCTTCGTCGATAGGGATGTTGGTGAAAAGGGACACTACGTCAAAACTGACAACAAGACACTCAGGTTGTAAAACCGTTTTTCTAAGAATTTCGATGAAATGTGTCGAATTTTTGACATATGTGTCTGCCCCCTCTGCAAACGGTTGAAGTTGTTGGGCTAGGTATTTGGCTAACTGTTGTGTTGGGGATCCAATTGAACTTACTATTGGCCTCAAAGGTGCACCTTCTTTATGTATTTTTGGCAACCCATAGAATTTCGGACATCTCGATGACTTTTCACGCGGAATGAGTTGCAGTTGGAGATTTTTGTCGATTCTACTTGCTTGGATTTTGGCCTTGGTTGTTTTCTCCAGATAAGTTGTTGGGTCAGTAGTAATTTGTTTATATGCTGGATCTTGTAGCAATGTTTGATTTTTTTTTGAATAATCCGCTGTATCTAAAATTACAGTCGCATTTCCTTTATCAGCAGGTAGAATGACAATGTCCTTGCTGACGCAAAGTTGTTTCAAGGCCTCATTTTCTTCTATAGATAGGTTCCTTTTGGGTGGTTTAGACTTTCTTAGAACATGTGACACATCTTGTCTAATTATTTCAACGGTGTTCGCATCTAATTTTGAAACTGCTGTTTCCACGCCACATATTACGCTCTCTGTTGGTATGTGAGGGGGAGCAATAGCGTAATTGAATCCCTTAGCCAACACGCCAATCGTGGTAGAGTTCAACTGGACCGAAGATAAGTTATAAACGGTTCTATTCGTTTCCAATTGCCTTGAGGTTAGACTGTGACCGTTATTTCCGAGAAAAAATCGTTTTTGGGCTTCTGTTGAAGCTTCAATTTGTTAAATTTTGTCTGTTGTTGCCTTGTTGTCAACTCTGCATTCGTTTCGGCCCTAAATTCGCTCATTTCATCGAATTTATCCCATATTATCGGGTGGAGTGTATTGCTTACCTGTAGGTGGATATGTAAGAGTTTAGTATTAAGAACATCCAAATCTCTTCTGACATCACGTATGGCTTCTCTAAGTAGGGCACAATTAGCTTTCCATAAGATTCTGTGTTTTTCTGTTGTTCTTCCAGAACTTTACCTTCTTGTTTTTCGGAATAACTCCTTCATCGCGGCATCGTTGTAAAAAATGTAGATCGCACAAAAGTTTGCTTCTTTTCGCGAGTAATTTCTCAAATGTTTTACACAAATGAAAAGTATTCTCCCCGTAGAGATTCACTATATTTGTTTTTAAGTTTTCGCGGGTACTAAATTTATTAGATGGTTTCCGGGAATTCATCCGCGTAGTTGATAACTGACCCCTGCCGGGATCGATGGTAAAATGATGACGTTTCGGCAGAGTCACATCTGCCCTCTTCAGGTCGGTTTCGCATAATCCTCGCAGCCTTCTGCTTTCGCTTCTAGTTACTCGAATACTGATATTTTCCGTATGTCAAGGGTACCACGGACAGTATTGCAAGAATTCTACGGAGACACAATATCGATACTATTTTCAATACAGACAGAAAAATAAGCACGGGGTTGAGGACTCCGAAGACAAGGATCCCTTTAGAACAACAGGGAGTGTACGAGATTCCATGTGCAGACTGTCATAAAACCTATGAGGGGCAAACTAACAGAAGAATTCAAGCTAGACGGGATGAACACGAGAAAGCTATAAGAAAGCAGGAAAAAACAACATCCATTGCGGAACACGCCACCACGACGTCACACCCAATAGACTTTGAGAACACCAGAGTACTGGCAAATATAGAACATCCGAAATCAAGAATCGTAAGAGAGGCAATTGTATTAGCGAAGAGGCCTCACAGTCTAAACGCACGCAATGGAATCCAGAACTTATCGAATTGTTGGAAAATTCTATTAAACACCGTACCGGCCCGGACCCGTCCAATAACAACTCAAACGGAAATACGAAATCAGCAGGCGGGAGGCGTGCCCACTGAGCGCCCAGGGCCAATCACACGTAGCCGTTCACGGTGCCAACCAATAGGCGCCGAGCCGCGACTATATAACAGCGCGAGTGCTTCTGAAAATTTTAGTATTCGAGTAACTAGAAGCGAAAGCAGAAGGCTACGAGAATTATGCGAACCGATCTGAAGAGGGCAGATGTGACTCTGCCGAAACGTCGTCATTTTACCATCGATCCCGGCAGGGATCAGTTATCAACTACGCGGATGAATTCCCAGAAACCATCTAATACATTTAGTGCCCGCGAAAACTTAAAAACAAATATAGTGAATCTCTACGGGGAAATACTTTTCATTTGTGTAAAACATTTGAGAAATTACGCGCGTAAAGAAGCAAACTATTGTGCGATCTACATTTTTTACAACGATGCCGCGATGAAGGAGTTATTCCGAAAAACAAGAAGGTAAAGTTCTGGAAGAACAACAGAAAAACACAGAATCTTATGGAAAGCTAATTGTGCCCTACTTAGAGAAGCCATACGTGATGTCAGAAGAGATTTGGATGTTCTTAATATTAAACTCTTACATATCCACCTACAGGTTAGCAATACACTCCACCCGATAATATGGGATAAATTCTATGAAATTAGCGAATTGAGGGCCGAAACGAATGCAGAGTTGACAACAATGCAACAACAGACAAAATTTAATAAATTGAAGCTTCAACAGAAGCCAAAAAACAAATTTTTCTCGGAAAATAACGGTCACAGTCTAACCTCAAGGCAATTGGAAACGAATAGAACCGTTTATAACTTATCTTCGGTCCAAGTGAACTCTACCTCTATTGGCGTGTTGGCTAAGGGATTCAATTACGCTATTGCTCCCTCTCACATACCAACAGAGAGCATAATATGTGGCGTGGAAACAGCGGTTTCAAAATTAGATGCGAACATAGTTGAAATAGTTAGACGAGATGTGTCACATGTTCTAAGAAAGTCTAAACCACCCAAAAGGAACCTATCTAGAGAAGAAAATGAGGCCTTGAAACAACTTCGCCTCAACAAGGACATTGTCATTCTACCTGCTGATAGAGGAAATGCGACTGTAATTTTAGATACAGCGGATTATTCAAACAAAATTCAAACATTGCTATAAGATCCAGCATATAAACAAATTACTACTGACCCAACAACTTATCTGGAGAAAACAACCAAGGCCAAAATCCAAGCAAGTAGGATCGACAAAAATTTCCAACTGCAACTCATTCCGCGTGAAAAGTCATTGAGATGTCCGAAATTCTCTGGGTTGCCAAAAGTACATAAAGAAGGTGCACCTTTGAGGCCAATAGTAAGTTCAATTGGATCCCCAACACAACAGCTAGCCAAATACCTAGCCCAACAACTTCAACCGTTTGCAGAGAAATACTTAGAAAAACGGTTTTACAACCTGAGTGTCTTCTTGTCAGTTTTGACGTAGTGTCCCTTTTCACCAACATCCCTATCGATGAAGCCTTGGATATCATAATAGAAAAATACAAACCACCTCAACACCTTGTAGACTTAGCAAGGCACTGCCTGATGAATACCTATTTTGTTTACGAGAACCAACGATACAAACAAGTGGAAGGAGCTCCAATGGGATCGCAACTCTCACCAGTTATAGCGAACCTTTTTATGGAGAACTCTGAGGAGTTGGCACTCAGAACAGCAACTGTTAAACCCAGTTTATGGTTGCGATATGTGGATGATACTTTTGTGATTTGGCCTCATGGGAAGGAACACCTCAAAACATTTTTAGACCACCTTAATGGCATCCATCACAAAATAAAATTCACCATGGAGGTTGTAGCCAATAATCAACTGCCATTCCTTGATGTTCTCATAAATAGGAAGGAAGATGGAACCCTTGGCCATACAGTATATAGGAAAGCAACTCACACAAACAGATACCTTCATGCTAATTCTTATCACCACCCAGCCCAACTACAAGCCGTCGTCAAAACTTTAGTAACCAGATCACAAAGACTAGCTGACCAGGACAACATCAAACAGGCAATGGACAGTTTAAAAACAGCTCTGAGACAAAACGGATTTACAGACCGAAATATTCAAAGTGCCCTAAAGTCCAAATCGAGACGAACAGACGAGGAACATGGGACACCAATAACCAATTATATATATATATATATATATATATATATATATATATATATATAATATGTCAAGTGTACCACGGACAGTATTGCAAGAATTCTACGGAGATACAATATCGATACTATTTTCAATACAGAGAGAAAAATAAGCACGGTGTTGAGGACTCCGAAGACGAGGATCCATTTAGAACAACAGGGAGTGTACGAGATCCCATGTGCAGACTGTCATAAAACCTATGTGGGGCAAACTAACAGAAGAATTCAAGCTAGACGGGATGAACACCAGAATGCTATAAGAAAGCAGGAAAAAAAACTATTGCGGAACACGCCACCACGACGTCACACCGAATAGACTTTGAGAACACCAGAGTACTGGCAAATATAGAACATCCGAAATCAAGACTCGTAAGAGAGGCAATTGAAATAGCGAAGAGGCCTCACAGTCTAAACGAACGCAATGAAATCCAGAACTTATCGAATTGTTGGAAAATTCTATTAAACACCGTACCGACCCGGACCCGTCCAATAACAACTCAACCGGAAATAACAAATCAGCAGGCGGGAGGCGTGCCCACTGAGCGCCCAGGGCCAATCCACTGGGCGCCGAGCCGCGACTATATAACACCGTGCGCGCTCCTGAAAATATCAGTATTCGAGTAACTAGAAGCGAAAGCAGAAGGCTACGAGAATTATGCGAACCGACCTGAAGAGGGCAGATGTGATTCTGCCGAAACGTCGTCATTTTACCTTCGATCCCGGCAGGGATCAGTTATCAAGTACGCGGATGAATATATATATATATATATATTCACTTTGATTCAAATCACTATTTAAAAAAATATATTTATTTAAAACCTACACAATTTAAAATTGAACAATTGAAATGATTAACTAGTTGAATAACTTTATACTAAAAGTGATAGTATTTGAATGACAACACGAGATCGTTTCCAGTTGCTTTTATAACATCGAGAAAAGTGCTGATGCAAGTCAGCGATTTTACAGGGTAAACGGACTCGTGTAGGTTTCCAGGAAGTTGCTTGCATATAATTCAAGATGAAATTTGATATCCCTGAGAAGTCACGTACGCTCTAAATTCCGTTGACTTCTCGACTGTGTGAACTAAGTGCTGATATATTTTGCATATAACAGCTCCCCTTACATATCAAAAGTTGATGCTTACTGGTTGAAAGGTTTCTAGAACATTGGTTTGTTTACCAGATTCGGCTTGAACTTTTGTAATTCTTATAAACGCACTACATTCTGATTGAAGAGTCAATATGGAGTTGAGGGAGATTGTAAGAGTTTTTGGGTTTGTTTGAGCGCAATTCACTGTAACACTTATGGGTTCAGAAGTAATTATGAGACATGTATTGGGTTCTAGTTTTTGAACGTTGTATCCTTGAGTGAATATTAGTGTATTTAGAAGTTGAGCTTCATATAACGTGTTTGTGTCAATAGGATATGCGTAAAGTTCAGAACACAGTTTCTTACGAGTGGCTAACGGTTTACACGCACTTAAGTCTTTGATCGGAATAAACATTAAAGAATCATCATTCTTTGCAAGATAATTTTGAGTGAAGGTTAACATATGATGTAAACCTGTTCTTTCATCGTATATAGGGATAGGATATAAATGAAAGACTGTGTAAAGATGTCTCTAGTTCAATAAATTCCAGATATTGTGCGATGCTCGAGTACTTCACAGCCAATGGAAGGTTACTTTTGACTAAATTTTGCGATATTTCCTGTAATGAGGTAACAAGATGTTCTAGTATTAAAATTGAAGAGTGAATTTAAAACATCATTTAGATTATCTTCTAAGTAGAGATAATTCTCCATAAGTTTTTCACACATTTCAAGTAATGCGAGTTTTGATTCGACGTAGGCGACCTTATCATTAATTTTTCCGATAGTGTTTTCGAGCTTTTTCATGTTATCGTTAAATAGATTTTCGTCAATTCTAAGATTTTGGATAGTTTCGTTGAAGTTTTTCATTACAGATGTGGTGACACTTATTCGGTTTTTTTGTAAGTTCTCAATTTGAAGTTGGCCTTGATTTAAGCGGTTTATGCTTTCGGTAAAGTATTTTCTGTCGGCGGCATCTAAATTGCCGGTGATTGCCTTAAAAAGGGTACCTGCCCCATCAAGTATACCTCGTTTGTGTCTTTTAGTGTCCATGTGAATGTCAGTAAATTTCTGTTTGATTGAGTTAGAAATTTGATTGAGAAGGTTAATGTTTGTATATCTGCGCGAAAGTAGTTCATAGCAAAAGAATTAAGGTTAACAGTTTTTATAAGAGTTTGTAATATTCTGTTATTTGTTGTAAATATTTGTTCTAGTGCAGAAATGTTTCTGTGTACTAAAAGTGTCCATTTATCATTGGATACAGTTATTTCTGCTTCGTTATGGAAGTAGATACCTAGAGTATTGTTTATTGATTGTATTTGAAATTGGGCCACTGCTGACCCGAATAGCAGGCAAAACCTGAAACAGAAATTAACTTTCTGAGAACGGTTTCATTCGGTCGAAATGTACTTTTGATTTTTGGTTGGTTTTAGGGTTTAGTACTGTTGCGGAGTTTCTGTGAATCTCCAGGATTTCGAAAGGACCATTGAATTTATTTTGGAGTTTGTCCTTGATCTGGGATTCTTTAATATAGACTTTGTCGGCTATTTGATAATTAGGGAGATTTTCAGAAACGTGTTCATCAAATCTGACTTTCGCTTTTGTTTTTGGATTTCCGTTCTTTCACGAGCAATTTTATAATAGTGAGAGATACGGTTATTGAGATCTCTGATGTACTTAGTTATCAGGGCTTGTTTGTTGTAGAGAGTTTCTGGAATCCTACTCGAAGTATGTCCGTAAACAAATTCGTAAGGGGTGAATCCATGAGTTTTGTTTACAGAATTGTTATATGCAATGATTGCATAAGAGAGGATGTTAAAAGGGTGTTAGTCAGGATTTTCGAGTTTATGGATTCTAATCATCTCTAATAAGGTCGAGTGGAATCGTTCTAATGAACCATTTGACTGGGTATGTCCCACACTAGAATAAGTTTGATGTCAAATAGTTTACACAAGTCTCTCATTAGTGCGTAATGCAGTACCGAAGTGTTGGAAATAGAGTAGTAAAGTACTAACAACGGTTTTTGCTGATTTGTCGGTTATGGGGTAGGCCTGAGAGAATTTTGTTAGTTCATCCCGGATAGTTAATGCGTAGTTTTTTGTCGGGTCTTCTAGAATATCGATGTTGACGCGTTCAAAGGGTGTCCGTGGAGTTTCAGTAATGACAAGTGGGCTGTCGAGATTTTTCCGGTAAACTTTTACTCTCTGGCAAGTTTGACAGTTTTTGATAAAATTGTCAACGTCCTAAGTCAGTCCTTGCCAATTGTATTTTTCTTTTATTCTGCGGATAGTTTCATTGATACCTCGGTGTATATTATTTTTGCCGTTATGAAATTGGTCGAGAATGATAGGTATTTGGTCTTTTTCAACCGTTTTGACGATATTTTGACAAACTTTCCATTTGATATCGATTTCGGAAAAGATAAACGAAAGCATTTCCAAAATGGGCAGTTCAATTTTATTCTCAACACAGAATACTTCATTTTCAGTGAACACATCTCTACTATTATACAAAGATGCGAAAAGAATCTCGTTGACTACTTCTGGGTCATAAGGGAGAGGGACGATGTAATAGCGTCTTTTTCTGACACTTTTGCTTGCAAAGACATTTATTCTAGCGGTAGGGAAATCAGCATTTTTCTCAAAAATGCCTTCGATGATGTCGTGGTGAAAATCTTTCATGAGAGAGCCTTGGGGAAATACTAGGATGTTTTTGTTTCCTCGGTCTAAGAGTTGGCAATTAGAAAATTGAATTTTGTCGTAATCTATGAGTGAGACGGTTTGATATCGCTCGACAAAAGTTCTAAATTCTTCAGAGATTTGTTGGAGATTAATGGGACTTCTTGTCTGGAGTTCTTGTGAGTCATCGTCAGTTTCGTTTGTTGGGAGTCCTGTAAATTAATGGTGTTAGATGACTGTTTGCTTGAAATGATAAGTATTCATTAAAGTTGTTAACTTTAATTCAAGAGAGAGCGTCGGCGTTTTTATTTACTTTGCCGGGTTTGTAAATTATTTGATAGTCGTACTCCTCGAGCTTAAGGCACCATCTTGCAAGTCTACTTCCAGGATCCTTTATAGAAAACAGCCCAGTTAACGGGCAGTGATCGGTCAGAAGTAAAAACTTACGGCCAAAAATTATTGGACGAAAGTGTTTAACCGCCCACACTATTGCAAGGAGTTCTCGTTCTATGGTTGAATACTTAGTTTCAGCATCGCAGAGAAGACAATTGCAGAGAGTTCTGGAGGCATAGGCTACGGGCAAATCTTTACCTACGGGGCCTTGAGAGAGCACTGCGCCGATAGCAACTGAACTGACGTCGGTTGTAAAAATAAATGGCTCTTCAAAATTGGGGTATATGAGTATGGGGGTAGAAGCCAGAATTCGTCAAAAGATTTGACGCATTCTGAATCGATCTTGAAAGGTATGTCTTTTTGAAGTAATCTTGTCAAAGGTTTCGAAATCTTGACGAAATTGGGGATGAATCGCCTGTTATAACCAGCTAACCCTAAGAAGGACTTGATGTCTTTTGGGTTTTTTGGTTGGGAAAAATTTAGGATAGAATCTACCTTTGAGGGGTTAGGCTTTACGCCTTCGGGAGTTAAAAGGTGGCCAAGATACGCGACCTCTTTGCGAAGGATCTCGCATTTGTCGGATTGGATCTTTAGATTAGCTTTTCGCAAGCGTTTGAAAACTTCTGAAAGTCGGGCTATGTGCTCATGTATAGTAGGAGAACAAACGATAATGTCGTCCATATAGATTAAACATCTCTCTTTTTGAACACCTAAACGAATATTATCCATTACCCTTTGGAAGGTAGATGGAGCGTTTTTAAGACCAAAGGGCATTCTAACGAATTCAAAATTATCATTATCAATTGTGAATGCTGTTTTTTGGTTGTCTTTTGTATCCATTTCGATTTGGTGAAACCCTGAAGCTAAGTCAAGAGTGGTGAAGTATTGGCATTTGCCAAGTTGATCAAGTAAATCCGAAATGTTCGGTAGGGGATATTTGTCGTCAACAGTAAGTTCATTTAGTTTACGATAATCGACGACGACACGCCATTTTTGGGTACCAGATGCGTCTAGTTTTTTGGGAACTACCCAAACTAGGGATGACCATGGCGAATTAGACGGACGTATAATGCCTTGGTCAAGCATCTTTGATATCTGACTTTTTACCTCTTGTTTGTGTATTTGGGGGTACCGATATGACTTTGTGAAAGAGGGTTTCGCGTTATTAGTGTCTATTGAATGTTTGATTTCGTTTGTACAGGTCATTTGGTCACCTTCTAAATAGAATATATCAGAATATTCGAGGCAGAGTTGAGAAATAAGTTCGGCTTCCTCATCGTTCAGATGTTCTAACCGAAGTTGTTCCATGATTTTAGTTTGTCTATCAGGCTGGGTTAAGTTTTGTGAGTAATTTTCGGAAAGAATGTTTACGGAAAAATTGTTTATTGGTTCGAGTTCCAAATTGTCGAAATTAACAGTTTTTGGGTATAGCATTTGCATTTAAAATTGAAGTAAGAAATTCGCCTTTTTCATTAATTTTAACAAGGGCACGGGGAAGATAAACTTTTTCTATTTCGGAAGATGATAGGAAAGCCTCAGTATTAGTGAGGTTACATTTCAATTTACATATGTGTTCTGTTCGGGGTTCTAAAGAGATTATATTAACTGGGAAAAAATATACACCTTGTGTGGGTCGGCGGCGTTGAAAGGCACAAGGGTGGATTCGTTGATTAAGATTTTCTGATCTGTGATTCCTTGGATGACTACGTTTTCGGGAAATCGTTGTTTAAATCGTTGGCAAGTTTCGGGCTTAAATATTGACAGTCCTGCTCCGGTGTCAATAAGGAGTTTGTATGTATTGGAAGAGTCGGTGATGTAGTAAAGGTTTTTCGAATTGACCGAAAGAAGTAGCCTTACAGAAAATTCTGTTCGGGAAAGTTTAGGTTTGGATTGAAATCGTCCAAGTTCATCGTTTGAATTTGTGTTTGAAGATCGGAGACCTCGTGATCGGGAGGTTTTGCTCCTGCAGGGATATTCTGGATATTCTGAAAATTTTGTTGGGGAGGAAACTGTTGGCTATCGTAATACTTATCGTATTGTTGGTTATAATTATCATTACATGCGTTTTCGTTTGTGTGATATTCGAATCTGTAATGTTTGTGTGTGTCCTGGTGATAATTGTCTGATACGGTTTCGCATTCAGTTTGTGTTTGAGCATTTTGTTGTTCATCATATGAAAAATTATAGGTGTGATCATACTCATCAAATTGTTAGTTATTTAGGTGGTGAGTTTTCTGTTGTTGTTGTTTGTAAAAACTCGGATTTGGCCTACAATTACTAGAAGTTGGAGTTGGTTGATTTGTTGAGGGTTGTTGTTGTTGGTGAGAAAATTGAGGCCTATTATTAAAATTCGTAGGTTGATTAGCAGATTGATTCGCATAATATGGGCGTTGGCCCGAGTAGTTTGAGTGAGAATTTTGGTTAGTCTAGGATTGTCTCATTCTGATGAGACATTCGCTGCTGAAATGTCCAATTTTTTTGCAAAACGAACATTGTTTTGTGGGTGGGACATTATTCGGTTTACTAGAGGGTTGATGGAAATTTCTATTATTTGAAAATTTCTGGGTTTCTAAATGTGACAATTGTAGTTCTCGTTTAATCCTGGAAATCGCAGTAAGAATATTGCAGGGGTCACTAGCGCGCACGAGTTGACCAATTTTGGGCACTAAACCCGTGAGGAGGCTATTAAGAGCCATTGACTCTATCAAGTCAATCTGTGCTTGTTTTTCTTTAACATTTAGATTGTGCTTGTTTATAGCTGCTAGCATTTTCGCTTGATGCTTCTGAAGTCTAGCAGAAAATGTAAGAGGGGATTCATTAGTAGTTTGCCGCATTCTTTGCAAGTCATGTATAAGAGCCGAGAGATCATTGGGATCTCCAAAATGATTTTCTAGGAGGGTTTGAATTTCAGCTACTTAACTAGGGTTTCGCGAATTAATTAACTCAGCCGCTCCACCGCGTAACTTATTTTTGATATGGAGAATTAGCAATACTTGCTGATTATCTGTTGCCATGCCGTAAGCAGTATTACAGGAGCATATGAAAGTATTCAAAAATATCGGATTACCATCATTTTCAGGAATTATGGCAAATATTTCCTATAGCTTATAGGGTTCTACGGTTGGTGTAGCTGCTTGTCTACTGGTTGCAATTTTTATAATTGTATAAATTCACACAATAAATAAAAATTAAATGTTGAGGTTTTAAATATAAATGGTAAATATCTAGTTTATCAAAATCCAATATCGAGCAATGTTTAATAGAGTAATAACAAATTTGAAATAGGAATGTATAAATGGTAAATTAATAATAAACTTGAAATAATGTTTCAAATACTTCGAAATATGTAAATCAAAGTAATGGAAATAAAATAATATGATTATATAAAATATATAGTTTCAAAATTATTTAGGAAAGGTAAGGTTATGAGGAATAAAATATTATATAAATGAAAGAACTGGTGGTCATTCAAAATAAAATCAAAATAAAATAGTTATTATATGATTCTTACGTTATTATTGCTCGCATTGGACTGTTCTCCGCGTCACTTAGCACTGGTTAGCCTGGTTGCTTGTTCCCTTGCTAGTACTTGGTAGTTGTTGTCCTTTTCAAGTAGGTTCTATTCTGCAAAGGGTTGGAAACCACCACAACTAGTTAGAAATCTTCGTGTTCTAGCTGTGTCTGGAATATCCTACTGACTGCGCCAGTTTTATATTCACTTTGATTCAATTTACTTTTAAAAAAATATATTTATTTAAAACATACACAGTTTAAAATTGAAAAATTGAAATGATTTACTGCTTGAATAACTTAATACTAAAAGTGATAGATAATATTTGAATGACAGTATTTGATGACAACACGAGATCGTTTCTAGTTGCTTTTATAACATCGAGAAAAGTGCTGATGCAAGTCAGCGATTTTACTGGGTAAACGGACTCGTGTAGGTTTCCGGGAAGATGTTTGCATATAATTCAAAATGAAATTTGATATCCCTGAGAAGTCACGTACGCCTTAAATTCCGTTGACTTCTCGACTGTGTGAACTAAGTGCTGATATATTTGCATATATATATATATATATATATATATATATATATATATATATATATATATTTCAAGTTTTTAATTTTTCTAATTCAAATATATATATTTTTAATTTAATTGTGTTAGTAATAATATAAAAATTGGCTCAGTCAATAGGAATTCTCACTCCTCGCTGTGGTTTTTAAACCTTTGTGGAACAACGACCTTCGAACTGGACACACCACTGCGAGTAAATCAGCACCAGAAACAAGCCAGGCTAACCAGTACGGTTCTCACAGAACAGTCCATGCCGAGATTTATACTGTAAGAATCACGTGTAATTTACACTTATTCACTATTTTTATTTGATTTTTGATCGAACATTTCTATCATCAAAGACAATTTATTTTAACATATTTATTTATTTTTACACTGATTTATTGATTTCCTTTTTAACTAATTTACCTTTCCCCTACACTATATATCGATAAAATATTTCGCAATATATTAACAAGGTTTTAAACATTTTTCACAGCAATTATTAATATCCCTTTTTGGTAACATTTTATATACTTTAATCTGATAGTAGAATTCTCATTCTGCTATTGCTATAGTTTTTGTGTTCTTGAGTTCTCTAATATTGCGCAATAACCCTATTCTAAATAAAAAAAATGGCAACGACTAGACAAGGTGCCACAACCGCAACGGTAGAACCTTACAAAATTTCAGAGATATTTGCGATTATTCCTGAATACGACAGGAATCCCATTTTCCTTGACACTTTCATTAGCTCTTGCACAACAGCACACAACATGGCTCTTGCTAATCAAATAGCCTTATTAATCCTTAACATAAAAAACAAGTTGAGAGGTCGTGCCGCTGAACTTGTAAATTCCCGGAACCCATCAACTTGGGATGACATCAAAATGCTTCTTGAAACTCACTTTGGTGATTCACGCGATTTGTCTGCAACCCACCTTCAAACATAGCTACAAAAGAAAAAGACCCACAAATTTCCCTCATTGACTCTATGGCTCTGAACAGCCTTTCAACAGGTCTTGAGCCAAAAATAGGGCAAATTATACGTGCCAGCAACCCTGAGGACAACAACAAAAACGACCAAGCGCTACAAATTTTATAAAGTAATGCTCGTTTTGCAAACGGACAAGGCATTCGTTTACCAAATTCTTAACTAGACAAAGGCATCAATAGCCAAACTCGAATTTTAACAATAATAATTTCCGACAATTTCGACACACGATTTCAAATACCATCAGTATCGAAGCGCGGACAGAAGGCATTTTTAAACTTAATTACGATTTACGGACGCCATTCTAACTTCCAGCGTATTAGAAAATGTAAGATTATCAAATGCTCTCGCCCAGGTCAATGATAAAGGTAAATTTTTCACATCGATTTTAAACGCAAACGCTAGTCCAAAAACAGTAAATTTTGTCAAAATTGAATTAAAACTTATCCAGAACCTCTCTATTAATCACTCCGAAGAAATATAATTTAGAACTAACTCTAACAAAGACATACTACAGAAATTCACAAACAACTTCGACTCGAACAACTCAACAAAGAAGAGGCGGAATTAATCCAACAACTTTGTATCGATTTCTCGGGCATTTTCTATTTAGAAGGGGACAATCTTACTTTCACTGACGAAATAAATCACTCTATTGATACAAATAACTCGAAATCCATATACAAAATCTGATCGCTACCCCCAAATCCATAACGAACAAGTTCGAACCCAAGTCTCAAAAATGTTAGAACAAGGTATCATTCGCCCTTCAAATTCCCCTGGTCTTCCCTTGTGTGGATTGTCCCAAAAAAACAAGACGCATCCGGCCAACTAAAGTGACCAGTAGTCCTGGACTACCGAAAACTTAATGAACTCACAGTAGACGGTAAGTATCCCTTACCTAACATATCGGACTTACTGGACCAACTTGGCAAATGCCAATACTTTACTACATGAGATCTTGCGTGTGGCTTTCATCAGATTGAAATTGAATGGAAGAACATTCAAAAAACCGCTTTCACTGTAGAGAACGGTTTGAACAATGCTCCCTCAACCTTTCAAAGGGTGATGGACGCACAACATTCTCATGGAAATCCAGAGCGAGAGATGTTTGGTCTATATGGACGATATAATCGTCTACTCACCAACTATTCAAACGACTTAGGAAGGCAAATCTTAAGATTCAGCCTGATAAATGCGAATTTCTCCACAAGGATTTCGCATATTTAGGATACCTCAATACAAAGGACGGAGTAAAACGAACCCGTCCAAAGTTGAATGTATACTTAACTTCCCGCAACCGCAGAACCAGAAATATATTAAATCTTTTCTTGGTTTAGCTTGCTACTATCGTCGATTTATCCGAAACTTTGCCAAAATATCCAAACCCCTCACAAAATTCCTCGAAAAAGACGTTTCGTTTCATTTTAGTTCAGACTGTGTTGACTCCTTTAACAAATTAAAACAAGCTCTCACCTCCACTCCGATCTTGATCTATCCCGACTTCAACGAACCTATTCTTCTAACTACAGACGCTAGTGCTTTCGCAATCGGCGATGTACTTTCGCCAATAGGCAAAGAGCTGCCCATTGGATATGCCTCTAGAACTCCTTGCAAATCAGAGACTAGATACTCCACCATAGAGCGCGAACTTCTAGCCATCGTCTGGGCTGCCAAAGACTTTCGACCAATAATTTTCGGCCGCAAGTTTAACCTTTGGCCAATCACGGCCCGTTAACGTGGCTCTTTTCTATTAAAGATCCGGGTAGTCGACTTGCGAGATGGCGCCCCAAACTTGAGGAATATAATTACGAAATCATATACAAGCCAGAAGCCAGGAAAAGTCAACAAAAATGACGACGCCCTTTCGCGCATTAAAATAACTCACTTGAATGAATGTATCGACTTCCAGTCAACCAACAATCTTCAATACTTTCCAACAAATCCTCTTAACGAAAACGATGACACCGACTCGGAAGAGACTGAAACAAATAACGAGGCTGACATATATTTGCCGAATTTCGAACATTCGTAGAACGGTACAAGACTATCTCACTCTTAGACTACAGTAACGTCTAATATTCTAATGCCGACATCTTGACAGAGTAAATAAAAATATACTAGTTATTTCTTTGAAGAGAATGCCGAACGATATAAATTTAACGTATTCTCCAGCAAAAGTGTTATAAAAAGACGGTATTATATTATACCCTTACCATCTAATCCTGAAACCGTAAACGAGATTCTATTTGCTTCAATATTTAAAAGCAAAAATGTATTAACCGAATCAGAACTCTATTGCGTGGAGAATAACTTGGAATTACCTATTTTAGAAATGCGTTCATTTATCTTTGCAGAATTAAAAGTAAAATGGAGAGTTTGTCAAAAAATAACTATTTTTAAGTTTTCTTGGGAATATCACCACAATTGAATTAAAAAAGCTGTATATTGAAAGAAAATACCAAACGTTTCAAAGTTGATTCTGACTTCGTTGTCAATGGCTTTAAAATATGTAATGAAAATGTAAATTGCAAAGTGAAAGTTTGACTTATGACATTTGAAGAATTTGAAAGAGTTGTCTTTAGAATTTATAACTGGCCTTTCTAGCTCAGACTTTGTTATAAGATAGAGCATTCGCCAAAAATGCGATAAAAGAATTCTGCTGTGATCCCATTAACGTCATAAGGGAAACCCAGGAAAAACCTTATGAACTATCCCGATACTGCGTTGTTCAAAATGAGATGACCATTAATAATTTCTTCCTTAATTGTCGGTAACCAGATACCATTGAATTCTACAGAAGTAGAAGCGATACAACCGTCTTCATTCAAAAGAATTAAGGCAGACTCTTTTAATTTTCGATTTGTGTTATGTTGTTCTTTGTAAAGTATAGTTGAATTGTCAAATTGTATTTTTTGTGCTACCTGTACATTTAAAAACAACAAAAATCTTATGTCAAATTAAATGTCATAAATCAAACTTTCACTTTACAATTTACATTTTCATTACATATTTTAAAGCCATTGACAACGAAATCAGAATCGACTTTGAAACGTTTGGTATTTTCTTTCAATATACGGCTTTTTAATTCAATTGTGGTGTTATTCCCATGGAAACTTAAAAATAATCAAGAACATGCCACAAATAACATTTAGAAGACAATAACTCAAACTATCGAAAAAGATCAAGTGCCAATAACTCTGGAACAGTTTCATAACGGAAAAACCAATATACATAGGTGTATTAATGAAACAATTAGGCGAATTAGGGAAAAATATAATTAGCAGGGTCTTACAAAAATGAAAATTATATATAAGAACTGTCGACTATTTTAAACAGCTAAAACATTTCGCAAAAACCTTGACTATAAGCGACGAGTTAACCAAATTTTCCCAAGCATGCCCAATTACCGACAAATTTGCTAAAACAGTCGTAAATACGCCTCTGCTGTTTTACCAACATTTCGAAACACCCTTCAGAATACACTGTGACTATGGTCGCGAATTCGATAACGCCCTACTTAAAGATCTTTGTAAACTCTTCGACATTAACCTTTCATATTCAAGTGTTGGGCACCCGCAATCCAGTGGATCATTGGAACGCTTTCACTCTACTCTCCTAGATATGGTACGAATTCATAAAGCAGAACATCCCGATGAACACCCCTTTAATATTTTGTCCTATGTGGTAATCGCATATAAAAACTCTGCCAATAAGACACTTAGGTTCACACCCTATGAACTTATCTTCGGCCATACTTCCAGCGTACCCAATAGACTCGAGTGCTTTGTGTGAAGCCCAACTCCTCAAAAACTTTAAAACGGTACCAGATAATTGTAAAAATGCAGTGATACTCGCCCAAGGCTACCATGTTCAAAAGTTAGAAACCAACTTATGGTTAGTTATGGTTGCGAAACCTCTCCGCATCACAATCAGTTGTCCAAATATTAGTGCAAAGACTTTTAACAATTACGAACAATTCTTTGTTAAAATTACAGAGCGAATGCAGCGCTTTTGTTGGAATAACTAAAGTCCAAGCACAAGCATTCAAATCCATCATTATAATAGACAATTACCAGCCAGTTGTCATCCGTTTCAATTGTTGTGACACGATTTCAGAGAAATTTCAAGTCCCAGAGCTGAAACCATTAAAGCTCAACGCTGAAATGTGGTTGACTTAAACATCGCCAACCATAAGTTAAACGAGTTTTCAAAAGAGTTGGACGAACTAATTAACCAACTATTTGTCAACAAAAATATTTTGTGGTTTACATATGCCACCATAATATTATTATCACTGCCTTCGTACTCAAAACGTTTTAGACGAATGGTCACACAGCCCAAAAGGACGAAAACCCTAAGAAGTCATCACAAAGTGGACTGTCTAGACTTTTACCAAAGTTAAAACCTATTCTAGAGGAGAAAACTGCAGCTTCAAGTAAATAAATAATTTTGTAAATTTTATTTTTTTACGTTTTCTCTTTTACCAATTTCATTACTTTATGTTTCATAGTTTTAAACTCTATATGTTATGTAATATGTTTATGAAAAATTTATTATTTCCTTTAGATTATTATTTTAATTACCTTATGTTTTATTGTCCCTTGGAAATTTGTATTTGCTTAAGATTTTTATTCCTGATTTGCTTTTTTACTTATTTTTATGCAACTTTTTGTTGGTAAGGGGAGCTGTTATATCCGTCATAAACCACACTTAAAATATTTACACTATAGCGACAGTATAATAATCATTTCTCATAAATACCGTATTACATCTCATATTTCACGATATAGCAATTCCCACGGACAACGCTCGACTTCCTCGCACGTGTAATCTGCTGATGCTTAGCTTGCAAAACCAAGATTATAAATTCACATGCGACGACAGCGAGCGTCATTACGTGTTTTAATTTCATTAAGGTCTATTTTATTCAATATTGTTAATTGTGTTAGTATTAATATAATATATATTATATTGGGTTACTTATCATTCAGCGTAACACGTTTCATTCAGCGTAACACGTTAGGAGTCAATTTGTTATGGTTATTTGTAAATGTAAATTATTTAATTTGTTTTTATTGCTCTATTTTATTATTTTAATTTTAATCTCAAATTATTTTTATTTCAATCAATATTATTAAAAACTTAATTGTGTATGTGGATTCAAAGGGCTTATTTTTAATTTTAACTATTAATCCGGCTAATGGATTGGAAATAGACAGGCTTTGTGCAAGTTTTTCGTTTCATACTGAACTAATTTAAACTCAACATTTTATTCTAACTTTATAAGCAACACATTCAAAATATCAAATCAATTAACTTTTGTATACAATCATTGTACTTTCGGTTGATCTTCTTAACTGACTTTTGCAGCTCCTTCTCTGAAGACCCTGGCATTATCTTACCTGTTACTATCTTTACTCTAAGAAATGGAGTTTAAAATTCCTTTTTAATTCATTTTTTTAATTAATTTAATTGTTAAAATCGTTAATTTTACTTTTCATCTACTATTTAACTTTAATTGATCTTTCCTTTTTAACTATTTTATTATACTTTCATTTTACTTTCTTTTAAATACTCTACTGTATTCATTTAACTTTTACTTTAAAAAAATTCACAAAAACAATTACAAAATACTTTATTAACAACTCTTTTAAATATCTTATCAATATTTCAATGCTTGCAATTTTACTATTCTATTAATCCTGTTTTCTCGAAAATTCTCTTTTAAATAAACTAACTATCATCCTTAACTAAATATACATAAA
This sequence comes from Octodonta nipae, assembly GCA_034190945.1. NCBI lineage: Eukaryota > Metazoa > Arthropoda > Insecta > Coleoptera > Chrysomelidae > Octodonta > Octodonta nipae. Next base: position 55,863,623 of record CM067221.1, on the reverse strand, counting down.
TAAACATTCAATAAATCTTTTATCATTACTATATACAATTTAAAAAGACAAAATTCTTTACCTTATTTAACTTTGGTCTTTAGTCTTTCTTTTTCTGGCAAATTTTCCATTTTCCCCTCATGTTTTCTTCTTTTCTCCATTTATTTAAATTATACATTTATTTATATAATTTTCTAAAATTCCATAATAATTTCAACAGTTCATATTTTCTGGACCATTAAGCAATTTAACAGTTTTCTTCTTGTTTGTCACTTCATTTACCAATTTATTTTCATTAAATTGTTTTATGTGTTGTATCACACTTCACTTCATTTTAGTTTAGAAATTTTGCAATATTGAACTCTTGATTTTCATAATCTCACAATCTGATTATGACTTATGCCAACACTTCAAATTATTTCACTTTCATGGCTACTTGATTTTTGTAAGAAAATGTGCAATTGAGAGTAACATCTACCACGACGGTCAAAAGTAAAATCTCTCGAATTTAGCGCGTTATCTATACTTATTTCCTCGGAACAATTGCTATCGACGACACCAAACTTTGAGGTAAACCGCCAATGAAATTTATATCCAATAATTTGAATAAATTTTGAATTTTGAACTATATATCTTGAAACTTGTCTCATTTTAAAGCTTATTTATTTATGAATAAATTGTTTTCTATTGACAATAACTCTATTTTGCTTTGTAATGAAAATTTTGGCCTTCGTATGTTCAGGCAATCCTAAATTTTCTTTTTCCATTTTCTTCCTGAATATACCTTAAAACTAATATCCATTTAACAATTTCTAGTCTATATAGTTTATTATTTACTAATTATATGAAGGTTTCACTGGTACAGTGTTCATATTAGTTCTTTGAGAATGTTTGTCTTATGACATGGTTTGTTCACTATAAGTTCACTTTATACTGTCTTTATTTTTTTAATTCACCTTTTGCACTCCTTATTTAGTATTTTTATATTGTTTTCACTCTTAACTTCACCAATTACCTATTTTCTTTTCTATTAAAACATTTTTTTAACTAGTTAAGTGAATTTTCTTTTTAAGCTGTCTCCTGCTTTATATTTTCACATTATTTACTTGTATAACTGTCTTTGTGCCTTATGTATTATACGTTTCATGTTTTATTAAGTTTATTTTACCTTTTAAGCTAGTTTATAACAATAGCAAACTATTCTGGTGAAATGTGTGATGCATGATTTGATACTGTTTTGCTGTGCATGTATCTATGAAGATATTTCTTAAAATGAAACTACTTAACAAATACTTCGGACTAAATCATGGTAAGTCTTTATCCTATTTTTTATCTTTGTACTTATTTTGCATGTCTTGTATCAATTTTTTCTAGTATTAGATATTTTTGTTATTGATGCGTTAATTAAGGTACGATAATGCATTTCCTCAGAGAAACTAGGTTATTTTGTCAATTTCTACCCAATAAATACGGATTTCTGTTCAAGTTAACTGATTTGATTCATTGTTATACTATTTTGCTATATTCATTGTTTTTTCTGATAAGCTCTGTCTGTGTTTATATGTGTCTTATTGAAATGTCTCTAAAATTGTTTATTTAACCCCTATCTCTTAGGCTGAGGGCTTATTTCATAACAATATATATATATATATATATATATATATATATATATATATATATATATATATGAATATCACTAGACTGGTACATCAGCTTGTGACAACATAGGGCTTTGTAGATAAAGCCGTACCGTCAGAATCTCAAATATTTAGTCAGAAAAAGCATATTTATAACTTTTTCGTGGGTAGATGAGAAAAATTACTAGATCACGGAGAAACATTTGAGAGAGAGACGTGGTTTATATGAAATCAGCGTTCAATTGTTGAGAGGGAAAATAACAGCTGGGGTGTTGTTTACAAGTTATGTAAAGCAAACTTACGCAACAAACCCCATACTGCGCATGTCAAACACTCACGCAACATCACTGCGCATGCCTAACATCCATACAACATCACTGCGCATGTCTAACATCCATACAATATCACTGAGCATGTCTAACATTCATCGAACATTACTACGCATGCCTAATATCTATGCAACTTCATTGCACATGTCTAACATCCATACAACTTCACTGGGCATATCTAACATCACTACGGATGCCTAACATCCACACAACTTCACTGTGCATGCCTAACATTCATTCAACTTCACTGCGCATGTCTAGAACTCACACAACATTACTGCACTTACACACCTTCACTGGCATGTCCAACATCCATACACCTTCACTGGAGATGTTTAATACTTGCACAATATGACTGCGCATGTCCTAACAACAACATCCAGCATTCTTGTTCCCCCAATGCCGTTTCACTTATTCCCGTATTCCCGTTCACATTATTCCGTATCTAGCATTCTCGTTTCAGCACTCCCATTTCCAGCTTATCGTTTGTTAGTTGTTTATAATATCTTATTATTCATGTATGAGGGCGGGCTAACCCAGCGATATCTTCCCATTATGTGTACACCTCCTATCTTCTACAAAGGCTGCGCGAAAAAAGCCATCTGCCTTTATCCATCTTATGTATAACAACACACTGATTGGTGTTTGATATATACACCTAATACTTTATTCCTATATCCCGCCTATCGACTCCCCGAATTCCTGCATTGAATATCCTGAATACCTGCATCTAATTTCCCGAATTCCTACATCTGTTATCCTGTAATCCTGCAACTAAGTTCACGAATTTCAACATCTATTATCCGAATCTGTTATCCCGTATTTCCACATCTATTCGCAAACATTTCATAAACAACTTGCTATTGTGAATACACCCTGTATTTTCCACATTCTATTTACGTTACATATATGTATATATATTTATATATACATATTACATATATGTATATATATATATATATATATATATATATATATATATATATATATATATAATGTTTTGAACGTACATGGAACGCCATCTATCTAAATATCCATAAAGCAAATTAAAATTGTTTATTATGTGTCGCTACCGGCTGTTGATGTGCACTCTTCTACACACACGATGTTTTGACATTTGTCCGCTCGCCCACAGAGGGAGCGAACTGTACATCCCAACCGCTATCTCTAAGGTTGTCGGTTACTACGCGTCTTAAACGGGTTTTTATTCAACACACTATCAACTGGTGTACAGACTAAATCAGGTCATCTTGTTGGCACATACAAGTGTTTACGTAGGAAGCAGACGGCCGGAGTTAGATTCCCCATGACTGCGACGCGGTTTTTGTAATATAAATTATTTCGTATATCATTAGAATTAGATAGATATATAATTAGAATTAGACTATTGACACCTGAGAGCTTGGCAAGGCTAAGCACGTGGTAATTAACCAATGAGAGCGCTTCAAGGGGGCAACTGCTTATCTACTATGACACAACACGCCGGTAGTACAATACATCAGCTGTCAACAGCATGCAGCACCACCAGTGTTCCATACCACTGACCCAACTCTATGGCCTACCTATCAACGCCTCGTGTCACTGACCCGAGTCTATAGCGTACGTCAGCTGTCCACGATCCGTGCCAATAGTCCCATGGCGTACTTGTCAACGTTCGGGGCTGTCGTACTATGCCATATGTCAACGCCCCATACTAACCATCCTGTGGTGTTCCGTGCCATCGTTCTATGCCTTACGTCAGCGCCCCATGTCAACCGTTCAACCGTCGTTCTGTCAACGCCCTGTCATCCGAGGTCATTGACCCCCAGGTGAATACGTAAGATGGCAAGTGCGGATGAGCCTGGGTGGTGTCATCCTTTTTCCATGGTTTTCAAAATTTTCTCATGACCAAGTGCACCTATACCTGCGGCACAACTGGCCAATGAGAGCGCTTCAAATGGGGCGTGGCTTGTGACGTCACACCAGCGAAGTGTGAGTGGTGGGGGTATATTTGGTTCAATTTCGGCGTTTTGGGACCTTAAATTCTCTTATTGGAAATTACATGTAAACGTTGCCGATTTTGGGCTTGTGGTGACATTGCTTACCTTCTTAAAGTTTTCAGTTTAAGTAAATAAAAGTTTTATAAAAAGTTTTAATGTTCGTCTATTATTTTTGATTTTTTAAATGATATTAATAAAACTGATATTTAATTTTGATACTATTGCAACAAATTTTTATTGAAACATTTATATATTTTGAAAACCAGAACCGTTGTTCTATTTTAACAAAACTAATTTTAAGAAGCTTATAACACTTAGAGATAAACAATTTTCAATTCCAATTAATTCCAATCTTAATTTTATTCCCAATTTTCAAACAAAAATCGCTGAAGCACAAGAAGAAGCCTACAAACTTTGGGAGTTTTTCTCAATCCTGCCCAAATTCGAGGGAGATCAAATTTTTCCCGGTACATTTTTAACTGTTTGCGATTGTGCACATAATATGGCAATCGGCGACCAAGTATTCTTGCTAACGATTCACATAAAATATAAATTAAAAGCTAGAGCAACACAATTTCAACTCGCGAAAACCTTCAACCTACACTGAAATAAAAACACTTTTAAATCTTCACTTCGGAGACTCCCCCGGCTTACCATCCTTTAATCAAGATCATCAAAGATCGAAACAACTTCAAAATGAATCACCATTAACCTTCTTTAATACATTACAGTCTAAAACGCGAAAATGCATGCGAACATACAAATCTCTGCAAATTTAACCCCTGAGCAAAGAAATGCTCAATACTCTTTAATCGACACCATGACCTTAAACAACAAACTAACCACTTGAATTTTAAAATGTAATTTTTGTGGAAATGGACACATAGCTAATCAATCTCGTTCCAGACAACCTTACACACAAACTCAAACTTCAAACTACCACAGATTTTCACAAAATTAAAGTGCTACACAAACAAATCCTCAAAGAGCACAATTTGTCCCTCAACAAAGACTACAATTTACACCTCAACAGAGACCTCAATTTAATTTTTAACAAAGGTCTTCTGTGATTCAAAAGAGTCCTACCTATAATCAACTCAGAGCACATCAATTAAATGAAAAATAAATATTCCGATTCCCTCCCCCCTCATATAATGACGACACTTTTAATGAAATTAATAATGATAATAATTACTACCTGAATTTCCAAAAATGAAAATTTCCAAAATGAAAATTTACAAAACGAAAATTTCTCCAATAAAAACTACCAAAATAAAAATTTCCAAAATGAAAATTATCTTGAAAGTTTTCAAGAAACTCCTTTTCAAGGCCATCTCCCAGACACAGAACAATTACATGAACACATTGCATTGCATTGTAACAAATCACCGTTCTGTGGTCACGAAATGCCAGTGTAACAAATAGGCCCTGAGAGAAAAGGGTAACGCTGCCACCACCCGAATAGGATTTTTGTTGGAGAGAAAGATCCGGGGACCTTTCCCTGTGTGTATGTATTGAAAAAAATATATTTATCAACGGAGATTTTCTACACCTGATCTGCCTTTACTCTCAATGCTTGGTGGCTACTGGATTCTCGACACCTTGCCTCCTCAAAGAGGGTAAGTCCCCAGGCTTCGCAAATGCTGGTGGTTTCATGGGAAGAATGAAGGAGTTAAAAGTAAACACCAAAAAATGAGACATATTTTGAAAATAAAATAAATAGAAAAAAAATTTGAAACAATAATACAAAGCCATAATTTAAATAAAAGACAAACGGAAAAAACCTTTGAAGACTGTTAGTTAAATAATACAACAAAACCAATGTACTCCACAAAATTATGGCTTTTAACCAACCCAAAAATACAATAATAACTTTATAGGTCCCTACTACAATATGTCTTCCCTTTTATCGGCAAGCCAGTTTGACCAACGAATTTATGAGTATATCCCAAGGGAATATAAAATAAACAAATTTAAGTAATATGTCAAGACAAGAAAAAATTTTTTGCTGTTCGTTCCTTTTATCGACTCAGGGAGTCAGCTGAAATCTTTAAAATTTCACAATCTAGTTTTGCGTACTCCGTCGCTAATTAGTTCCTGTCGCGTGGTTTCTTCCCTGTCGTTTGCTGGTCTAAGAAACCTCTACCCTGAGTTCAGAATTTGAACCTACAACTCTACGGAAAAACTCACAGGTTTTTGGCGCTAACAGTCCTTGGTTAAACAAATTATCTGTTAATCGCAAAAAGGTTTACCTGTGAATCAAGAAATAACTTAAACTAACTTTCGAGCTAGCTAAAACTTTACCAAAGCAAAACACACTCGCGACTCTCGGATTTCCCGCCCCTCGGCGATAACTTTATAACCAATTCTTTAATTGACTTTCCCTAGAGCCCTACTTGAACAGGTGAAATGTTCCTCTCTTAGGAGTCGATTTCCATCCTTTTTATGTCCCCTACAGCTGTTTCGCCCCAAACTCTACCGAGTCCCGAGTCTGGATGAAGACCTCTTCGAGCCCTGATGAAGACTATTTTTTTCTTAATATCATGTTCCCGCGAAATTTCGGTTTCCCCCATATTAATTTAAACAAATTTCCTACTTTTCGATATCCGGCGCACCTATTGGTTCGTTCTGAGAGAGCGTTTTAAAAATCCCTCTTTAGAACAGTTTCTTAACTCGACCCAAATAAACTGATAACTAATTTTTTCCGAGCTTTTTGACCTTTCGGCCATCTTTGATTTTTGCTATTTTTCCTCACGTATAATATTACAATATTATCAACTAACAACCAACAATCTGCGTCGACAAAAAGAACGAAACGGCAAACATTAACTATGCAAAATTGTTTAAAATAAAATAGCATGTTTTTCGTGTGTAAAATTTCGAAATGTGTATTTGATATTTACACTTCCTCTCTTTTAAACAAGACCTATTTCATTACATAAATTGTTTATTTAGCGCATAGCGACAAATTTCGACTTAACGATTAATTTTATAATGCAACGAAAGAATGAAATATTATTAATTCAGATTGATTAAATAATTACTAAAAAATGAATTTATCTAACACCACCAGGTGTTACATCATTCCCCACTGCGAAAAATTTAAGGCTCAGTAGCCTTGAAGTTTCCTTAATATTTCAAAACTTTTTGACCGCCCCTCGTAAAGCGAAAATTCAATCACAATTTGTGTGTGTCGCATTCATACTTAATTCTATTGACAAAGTTGCACTTTCCCGTTACAATTTTTAACTTACCGCACTTCACAAATAAACTCGATGCTTTTGTAGACGCCGCATTTGTTCATATCTCCACTGTTAAACGCTGCTAAATCACATCACCTGAGACGAGGTAAGTCAACATTATTGCAGTAGGTAACACGCGAAAACTTGTTTGAAAACAAAAAGAAAATGTTCGAGACAAATTATTAATGTCCAAATGCGTATTGATTTTAAGGGTTTTGTAAAACACAGAGAAAAGTCTATTCTTTCACTAAATCTTCGAACGTTTGGTTCTTTACGTTTACGGCAAAGTTCAATTCATCAGTCCAATGTGTCGTGGACCGTTGCACAAAAAAAACTGCACTGTTGAACGCCTTGCTCGCCTCGCTTAGGACCAAACACTAATTTGACTGCTGTGCTCTATGGTACTCTATTTATATGAGCTGGCTTAATGGCTGTCCAGGTTGAACTTCGGTTGGTTCTGGAACTGGTATAGCTTTGAATCATAATGGCATATTTGACATCTGGTTATCTACTCCTGAATTTGCTTAGCTATCTTTTTTTTTCTGAAACCTTCTTTCTACGGGTAAATCTGGCTCTCTATCGTCCTGTTATTGTCTCTTCTCGCACCAATATTTTATCATTTTTTTCTCAATATCGCAACATGGTGTGCGTTCATCAACGCAAATGCCTTTCCCTAGGCACATAGATTACTAAAACATTTATTATGCCCGGGAACCATAAATTCTTCATGGCTTCTGCCATATTTTATAACAAACGCTCCATTTCTCCATCATTGGAACCTGTGTAGCTCTACCTGGACCAGATAGCCGCACTTAACAAAATTCTCCTGGACTTTTCCTTTAAGTCCTGACTTCCACTATGGAAGTGAACATCGCGGATACCGAACTCTGGTATCCAAACCATTAATTTTCATTTGGATTCTCTCGGTCGTTGTCGAATCGCTGTGTAGGTACACTTTTAACCTTTGTGTATCCATACCAATATTACTTCTGGACGATTTTTTTCCTACAGCCTCTTATCTATTTTCCAAAAATATCAAATCATTTTTTTCCTAAATAACCTTGATCCGTTTCCATTAATTGAGATTCTGATGCGATAACATTTTTCATTTACCGTACCGGTTTCTTTCGAACTTGAAATCGAACCATTAAGTCCTTACGCGAACTTGTAAAGCTTTACATTGCATTTCGAAATGCTTCAATGCCCTCAACGGCGCTAATGTGAAACTGTTCAGGGGCCACTACGCGTACCTTAACCGTAGTACCAACTGTGGTTTACCGAACTTTTTGACCATACCCTGTACATGACATGTATTGTAGTATTTTAGCTAAGCGCTAGTCAGAGATCAGAATCTCTGCACCTCCGCAGACCATGACCATGGAAACTGATGACTTCTTTCTTGAAGCCATACCCAAAAAAATTTCCAATCTTTAAATTTCATCATATTAGAATAAAACAATTAATTACAATAACCAACATTTAAAAAAATAAAACCAAAATTATTTCCAAAAACAATATCAAGCAATTCTCTATGTTTTACCAAAATTATAAAACAAAAAAATCAAAACTAGCAATACTATTAAATATTTTCTACGAATATGTTCCCCAATCAAAAATTATTAAATTAAATAAACACATTTATATAAGTAGATATTTCTATATTCAGTACAAAAAAAATCCAAATTCAAAATTATTATCCCAAAATAATACAAATATAAATAACCCAACTTACACAAACATATTTTCAACATTTCAAAATGTCTGAACTTGATCAATTAAGTTTCATTCATATCCTAAATAAAATAATCAAAATATCTATCTCTAACAGGTTTAAAATCCACCAAAATTAAATCCCACCTATATTCTTCCAAATGATTTCCCTGGTTCATAGCAAACATTTGTGAGTACTTTTCATCCGATATATGTGTCTGAAGAATATTGGGTCTGTGAGTCCATCATTGACTCCTATATTTCACGAATCAAAATCAAAAAAAAATCTATTCAAAAAAAATTGTCTCAGCTCACTACTGGTGAACATGTCCCAATTTTACTTTATTTAGAAGAAAAAAAAAATCAAATTTCTCTAAGACTGACTCAATTACTGCGATCAATCTTCTACGTTCGCATAGGTTGCAAGAGCTTAATACAAACCTTTCTGTTTGCTACTCATTAAAGACTCTTCCAAGCTATCTCTTATCTTTACTTATAGATTCACAGTACAGCCCCTGTGATAAATCTTTTACCTAGTCAAAAAAGTGCAGTTCAAAATTTCCGAATGCTTATGATCATACCTCGAAGCACTAAAATAATTTATAATATTTATTCGCACTCCTTTCTAATCATAGTACAGCTTAGGCTGAGGCCGTATTCTTTACACTACAATGACTCGTCCACGAATTTATGACAGGTTATAACCTTTCATGGGGGAGAAAAAATAAGTCTACGTGGTATAGACTTCCAGGTGAGGAGGAATCAGGAGTTTTTTGTCATTCACCCGGGTTTGTGTTTTTCCGCCAGAGTTTTACCACTGAGCTACACACAGCTGCAGAAATATTCATTGAGTCGTTTTCTGCACGGCGATGCCATTATCTTAATAATGCAAACGAATAGGTGGTTTCCTGGTTCGCTCGAAGATGACCTTCCATATCTACTGATTGCGTCCTTCGTCTGAGGTCTTCCGTGCTACTCAGGCATTTCTTCAACGCCTCTTTATCGACATCGATCCATCCGGGGAGAATTACTCGAGACGTAGGTTGCTCCTCCTCATCTCAGGTCTCCATCCGGTTCCGAAATCATGGTTTCGACTTCCTCATCTTCGGTCGATTCCACCTCATTATAACCATCTGTCTGGCGTGGTTTAAAATCCTTTAGCCGATTTATATGTACCACTTGTTCATTTCGACCTCCTACCTTACGAATTCTATAAGTCACTGGGCCGATTTCATTCATTATCTTGTAGGGTCCTCCCTAATTCTTGCTCAGTTTTTTAGATTTCCCTACAATATTTCCCATATCCTTTAAATATACCAAATCTACTAAGTCATAATGTCGTTCTCGTGTCTTTTTATTGATTTTTATTTACCACAATGGTAACTTTCACAAATTTATTAAATAATAAATTTGTGAAAATTATCACAATGTTAGTGTTTTAATATAATTAAAATATGAATTTTCACCAAGGAATGACCGAAACAATCATCACATACCTACATAGTTATCATTGAGATTATACATTCGACTTTTAACGCTCGGTGATCTGTAGTTGAGGTAAATTTCGAATTGGTAAGTAAACATGAAAATTGACAAAAATAACACCAAATAACTTTTTTCTGTGGCAGAATAATTTTTCTCTGCTGCTTGGTTCATTTGTCGGCTTGCAAACGCCACCGGTCTATCTTGCCTGTCTCTGATTTGACTTAAGATGGCGTCAACGTCCGTATTTGACGCGGCTGTGGGTAAAATGAATGGCTGACTAAAATCTGGGAATATTAAAACCGTGTCATTTGTTAAGGCGGCCTTTTTCTATTGACTCTAAAACTTCGGCAGTGATTTGAAATTTCACGTCTTTCTTCGTTAAATTTGCCAATAGTGTAGATAGTTCAGTTATCCTCGGTATAAATCTTCTATACCATCCGACTAGTCCTAAAAATGATCCTAACCCTTTAACAATTTTCGGTATTGGAAATTCTTTGAAAGCTCTAATTTTCTCTAGGTCTGGTAGGATTCCTTCTTGTGTTAATATATGTTCTAAATATTTTACTTTTTCTACGATAAAATTACACTTTTTGGTTTTAATTTAATATTAGCACCTCTTAACATTTCAAAAACATTTCTAATTCGGTTTATATGCTCTCTGAGACCGTCAGAGTTATATATTACTATGTCATCCAAGTACACAATAAAGAATCTCCGGTCAAACCTGATAAGGTTACATTCATAAATCTCTGAAATGTAGATGGTGTATTAACTAGTCCGAAATGCATTTTTAAATATCCATACTGTCCATGATATGTCCTAAATCCTGTAAGCGGTATATCCTCTTCCTCCATGGGAATTTGATGATAAGCTTCTGCTACATCGATCACCGAAAATAAAGCTTTATTTCCTGCCTAACCTTGAAGTAAATCAAAAATATTTGGTAGTGGATAATATTCTTTTTTCGTAACGCTATTTAATCCTCGATAATCAATACACATCCTAATTTTTTCTTCTCCATCGGGCAATGTCTTAGATACAAGAACAACAGGTGCGGACCAAGGGCTCGCTGAAGGGAGAATAACTTGTGTTTCCAGCAGTCTATCGACTTCATCCTGAAACATTTGTCTATGCTTGTAAGGAATTCGATAGGGAGCTTTACAAATTGGTTGTGCTCCACGTTCTAAAGTGATACTGTGCTTCACTCGAGACGCGCTTGGTAAAATTTCTCTTTCGTCCATAAATAAATCAGAATATTCTTCCAACAAATTTTGAAGTTATAGTTTAGAATCAGTTCTCAAATCACTACGATGGAAGAAAAACAACAAAATTTAATGGAAGGATTATTCTCGAAATTTGTAGAAAAACAAGATCAACTTGAATTAAAACGACAAAATGAATTTAAATTATTAGATGAACAGAGGCAAAATGAATTTAAAATACTAGAAGAAAAACGACAAAATGATTTTAAGTATTTGAAGAGAAACAAGATCAAATTGAATTAAAACGACACGAAACTGAAGAGAAAAGACAACTGCAATTTGAACAATTAATGCAAATAGTAGCACAAGTTAATGAAACAGTTAATGACAGAATGCAAATAGTTGAGTTAGAGATAAAAGAAATAAATGATGACATTAAGACCATAAAAAATACTGTGGACACTCTTGAAACCAAATTAGATGACCTCGATTCCATCCAAATCCAGGTAACGTTTGAAATCAGTTATATTCAAAACACAGTTCAAGATAAAATCAGTGCCATCCAGAACAAGGTAGAAACAGAAATCAAAAAAATGCAACAGAACTTACAGCGAGGAAAATACCAGCACACCGTAAGTACGGGAGGTTCCGTTAGCAAACCACCCACATTTGATGGCAGCTCATCTTGGCCCATGTATAAACGGCAATTTGAAGCCGTGGCTTAAGAGGTCCGGCCCTAGAACTCCTCCAAAGCATTCCAGTCGAGGAACAAGGCAATTTCGACAAGATCATCGCCATCCTGGATAAGCGATTAAGCGATACGACAATCAATCCTTGAGTCAGGTATACCAAGCCCAACTGAGTGTAAAGACACATAAATCCCGTGAAAGCCTCCAAGAATTCGAAGCAGAGACTAGAAGGTTAGTACACTTGTCCTACCCAGACCTGAAAGAGGAAACGAAAGACCAGTTGGCCACACAGAGTTTCATAAACGGCATCAGAGATGTGGAAGTACAAAGAAATTTAAGACTGAGTGGCGTCAAAAAGAGTAATGAAGCTCTACTTCGGGCTTTGGAAGTAGAGGCCGTCATGAACATGTCCAAGCCGAGGGTCCGAGCAGTTTCCTTCAACCAGGAAGAGTCAGTCACCATTTCAAGCGCTGCTGGCTGCCTGAACAAAATATTAGAACGGTCACAAAGAACTGGCACCAGAGGGGCAAGTTACCGCTGCAGAAGGACAGGACACTTCCAACGTGATTATCGAGTGTGGCTACCTGAACGATCACCGACCAGGGGTAACCAACAGAACAGCCACATGTCCAGGGACCGTCAACCAGTCAGCATAAGGGGGCGAATGCTGACTGTCCCTCCACCAGCCCCCAAAAGGTTATCCATCCGGGGATTTTTAGTGGCATCAGAGGCACCATCAATGGGCGAGCAGTTACCATCATCATCGACACCGGCGCCGCTGTGTCCATTGCCAAGTCCAGGGTTTTGAGAGCATCAGAAATTCGGCCAGTTACCAATAACATTCAGCTCAGAACAGTCACCGGCGAGTCCATGTCAATACAGGGTGAGGCAGATGTCGTGCTATAGATAGGGGACAACATGATCCGGCATAGGGTCCTGGTAGCGAATATTGAGGACGATTTTGTACTGGGAATGGACTTAATTAGCCAGCATGGATTTATATTCGACCCGAGATATGATGTTCTTCGGTTCCTAAATGAGGAGTGTGTATTGACACGGCCCGTCAACACATCAGTCACCCCCATAAAAATTGTGGCAAAGTCTTCAGCTAGAATTCCCGGTCGAACGGAACAGATTATTCGTGGGCAGCTAGACAGCAATCCTGGGAGCTGCGTTGGAATGGTGGAGCCCGTACACTCAGCTCCTGACTACTTAGTTGGACGGGCTATAGTTAAAATCGGACGAGATATACCAATCAGAGTCCTGAATTTGTCCAACAACGACATCAGAATTGCCAATGGTCAAGAGATAGCTTGTTTCGAGCCAGTAGAGACCATCATTAATTGCGAAGAAGAGTACCAGACGTCGGTAAAGGAGACATGGCCCAGTAAAGAGTTTCTACAACCGTTTGCTGACCATTTGACACACCTGACACCAAAGAACCAGAAGAAAGACAAGCAATTTATCACAAAGCACTGGCAAATTTTTAACAGTCAAGATGGAACCACCGGCCGCACCAACATCATCCAGCATCGAATAGATACCGGAAAGGCTCAACCCATCAGAAACCAGCTAGACGACTACCATTGGGGCAACAACAGGCAGTTGATGAAAACATCGAGTCCATGATACAGAGTGTAGTTATTGAGCTATCCATTAGCCCATGGTGTGCTCCCGTCGTGCTAGTTAAAAAGAAGGATGGAACCACCCGATTTTGTGTGTATTACAGAAAGCTGAATGACGTCACGAAGAAAGACAGCTATCCACTACCCCGAATCGATGACACTTTGACCACACTAGCAGGCTACCGTTGATTCTCCACACTAGAGCTAAAAAGTAGATATTGGCAGGTTGGTCTACACGCAAACGACAGAAAGAAGACAGCGTTCTCTACTAGTAAAGGGCTGTTTCAGTTCACGGTCATGCCCTTTGGGTTATGTAATGCACTCGCTACATTTGAGAGGCTAATGGAGTATGTACTGAGCGGGTTAACATGGAGGACGTGCTTAGTATACCTAGACGACATTCTAGTCATGGGTCAGACATTCGACGACCATCTGAAGAACCTGGGCGAAGTATTCTCCAGAATTAATAACGCCAACCTGACACTCAACCCGAAGAAGTGTTCTTTGTTCCAAAAAGAAGTAGAGTTTTTGGGCCACCTCGTTTCCGAGTCAGGAATCCGCATCAACGAGGACAAGATAGAAGCTATCCGTGATTGGCCAGTCCCGAGAGACAAGCATGAACTGCGAAGCTTCTTGGGCCTCTATTCCTACTACAGGCGATTTGTTGAGGGAGTTGCCACCATTGCCGCGCCTCTACATCTGCAGACCAGTGAGAAAGAGACCTTCCGTTGGAATCAGGATTGCGAAACATCATTCAGACGACTGAGGGAAGCACTATGTTCCAGTCCAATCCTAGCCTTTCCTACACAGTCCGGCAAGTTCATTTTAGACAACGACGCCAGCAACACAGGTTTGGGGGCCGTTCTATCCCAGGTGCAGGATGGTGAAGGGAGGGTGATCGAGTACTACAGCCGTGGATTCTCGAAACCGGAAAGAAATTATTGTGTCACCAGAAAAGAACTTCTTGCAATAATAAGGGCTGTAGACCATTTCCACAAATACCTCTATGGTCGTCATGAAGACACTGGAAGGACAACTGGCCAGGTGGATGGAGAAATTACAGCAATACGATTTCAAGGTGGAACACCGTGCCGGCCGTTTGCACAATAATGCCGATGTTCTTTCCTGAAGACCCTGTAGAGCAGAATGCGGACATTGTCTGAAGACGGAGCAGCGAGAGGGTATCTCCATCAGGCAGATCCGAGTGCAGGCCAATGAAGACTGGACAACGGAACAGTGCATTCATGACCAAATGGCTGATCCAGACATCGAACCAATCTTGTCACTCAAAGCGAGAGGGGCACCCAGGCCACGTTGGGACGAGGTAGCAAGATACTCCGGCGTGCTGAAATCGTTATGGGCTCAGTGGGACTCTCTAAGAGTAGACAATGGAATGCTCAAGCGAGTTTGGGAAAGCGCTGATGGACGAGAAACTAAGTCCCAACTGGTAGTTCCGAAGAAAAAGGTACCAGCTATCCTGACTGAAGTACATGAGGGAATTGCCGGAGGCCACCTGGGCATGAATAAAAACCTAGACAAAGTTCGCCAGCGGTACTACTGGGTGAATTAGCTACTAGAACAACTATTTAGCAGGTTTGGCGTCCCGATGGAACTACATTCAGACCAGGGGCGTAATTTCGAATTGAATGTATTCCAGAAGGTTTGCACAATGTTAGGGATCAGGAAAACGAGAACAACACCATTGCACCCACAGTCAGACGGAATGGTGGAAAGATTCAACAGAACCTTGGAACAACACCTATCCAAGGTCGTCAGCAATAACCAGCGTGATTGGGATGAACATATTCCCCTATTCCTGTTGGCATATCGCTCTGCCCAGTGATGGATTTACACTAGGGGCAGTCGGGGCTAGCGCCCAGGGCGGCAAATTTTCTGGGGCGGCAAAATTTGGAAAGAGAGAAAAAAAATTCTACACAATATATAATTAACTAATCCTTTTAAATAAACATTTTATCTTTCAAGATACATAATTTATGCATTATGTATCAAATTAAAATTTTGTATATTATAATATAGGAAATTTAAGTGAAAACTATCCAAATAGTTTGATTAATTTATTTCCATAAAGATTTGAAAAAATAAAAGTTGATATTTTTATTTTTTGGAATTGATAAATTTATATATTTTTTAAAGAATTAAAAATATTTTCAAATTACGTATGTCTTTCTAATAACAAAAACTTTAATTGATCAATGAATTTTTTTAAAATTGGATTCAATAACACTAATTAATTTTAATTTAAAAGAACAATTTTATATTCTCGAGTCAAATCAACTGTCAACTACACATGCTGCCACCTACAGACTGTAGGCTACAGTCAGTATACAAATATAACAAGGTTCCTGCGATATAGTTGCTTTCATATTTGACGTTTAGATGAATCTAACCTGCAAGAACTTTCAATTTTGTTGAGCATAAATCTGAGATTAATTGTTGAATATGGCTGGTGGACGCAAAAAATTTAGTGGATATAGTATATTAGTATGAGAATGCAATACTAATATAAGTCGTTCTTAGTGCAAAAATTATACTTCTAAGAAAAATACAAATATTTTTTATATTACTATAGTATATAATAAATAATATATAATATATGAGTAAATAAAAATAAATATAAATAAAACATAATGTATAATAAATAATACATAATAAATTTCCTGCAATTGATTAGTTATTCTAATTCTTAAAAAATAAGATATCAAAACTATTAAAATAAAATTTAAGTCATAGGGCGGCATTTTCTTCAGTGCCCCAGGGCGGCACAAATGTAAATCCGGCCCTGGCTCTGCCGTACATAATAGTACAGGCCTGACCCCAGCCAGGGTCCTATTCGGAAAGGAGCTGCGATTACCCTGCGATTTGGCACTTGGCTCCCCCGAAGAACCTTCCCAAGACATCGAGGATTATGCCGACAAGCTCCGACATAACATGCTGGCAATACACGAATTAGCGCGAACGCAGATGTTGGCCACCAGTGACCGGATGAAAACGCGATACGACCTCAAGGCCAATTCAGTCGGGTTCCAGGAGAGAGACAAAGTCTGGCTGTACAACCCCCAACGGAACAAGGGTAAATCCCCAAAGCTTACACCCGCCTGGGATGGTCCATACGAGGTGGTCAAGAGGCTTAATGACGTCGTCTACCGGATCCGTCGAAACCCCAAGGCTAAGTTGAAGGTGGTCCATTTAGATCGACTTGCTCCCTACCACGGAAAGGATGTTTCTGATCGGGACGATCAGAATTAAAGGGGGGGCAGTGTTACGAAATTTTTACCAAAGCCGACCATGTTTCATTTCAAAACGACAACGACGGCTGGGATATAAAAAAAAGCTAGAATGTTCGGACGCGAGAAAAAACTTATCTCGATCATAACTCGACAAATGTAAAATTGACACTGGATTATACTAGAGAATTCGACGCTGATTTTAAAAGGAGGACCCATCCTGGCAGCAGTTAGTTGGTGGAGTGAAGAGCTTATATGTAAAATTGTTAGTGTGATATTTGAATCAGCTATTGTATATTCGATGTAAATAAAAGTTCTAGAAAGGTGAAAGTGAATATTAGTTTTATAATTTTAAAATTGAACCCACGGACTATATTGCACTATTTTCCGACTGTCTATAGTTGCCGTTTTGTCATAACCCTCCCGGTCTGTTGAATTTATAAGAATCTATGGTTTTTTCTTCATTTTTATATTACTTCCTCTTTTTGTGACAGCCTCTGGGGCCCAATGCCCTAATTTATTACAAAAATAACATGCCCGTTCTTCTTTACTTTCCTTCTTCGGTAGTTCCATTGCCCTTCTTTTCCACAATTATAATATTTTCTCTTGTCTGAAATAACCGAAACTCTTGTATTATTCCCTTTGCCTTGGAGCATACAAGTAGTGGTTTCCTGTCTTCGGCTTTATCTAACGTTAAATTATCTTCTCTTAGAAGAACGACTCCCATATCCTTGTGAATATCCTTTCTAAACCCCATTTTAAATGATTCAATAATAAGGCTTGATTCTGTTTCCTTGATCCCGCCTTTTCCTCTGGAGTTGCTCCTTGCAAATCCTTTTGTAAAACGCGTCCACCAAGCATCTTTAAACGTGTACAAAACGAAGAGATATTTTCATCATGTCATGATAACATATTGTTACGAAATTTTCCCAAAGCCGACCCTGTGTCCTTTCAGCACGACAACAAACGCTTTACGATAAAAAATACGATTCTCGAAAAGACTCGGCAGCGGAAGGAGCGATGATTATTTTCTACTGGAGAATTCCACGGGGATTATAAAAGAAGCACGCCACGATCGCAGTGCAGTGATACCGCGACGACTAGCTTATATGGGATTATTATTGTATTTTTGAATCAGCTGTTTGAATGTAAATAAAGTTCTAGAAAAGTGACAGTGAATATTAGTTTTATAATTTTTAAATTGAACCCACGGACTATATTACATTTGGTGATCAGAAGTAAAGGATTAGTGCAGTTAAAATCCTAATTTGATTTATGGAAACCCGTAGTATGGACGAAACTACCAAAAAATAGTCAAGCAGGTTACAGAGGGACTGGACGAAAAAATCGCACAGATTCTAGAAAAACGTGACAAGAAGGAAAAACAACATCAAGAAGAAATTCAACAAAGGTTAGTAAAATCTTTTGATGAAAAACGTAAAATAGAATTAGAAAATCTTGTCCCTACGATGAAAAGCGAACAACAAAATCTTGTTTCCACGATGGAAGAAAAACAACAAAATCTAGTCTCCACGATGAAAAGTGAACAACATAATTTAATTGAAGGATTATTCTCGAAATTGAATGAACAGAGACAAATTGATTTTAAAATATCTGAAGAAAAACGAGAAAATGATTTTAAAATATTTGAACAAAAACTGAAGAAAAAAGACAAATGCAATTTGAACAACTAATGCAAATAGTATCACAAGTTAACGAAACAGTTAATGAAAGAATGCAAATAGTAGAATCAGATATAAAAGAGATAAACGACGACATAAAGATCCTAAAAAGTAATGTGGAGACTCTTGAAATCAAAGTAGATGACATCGATTCCATCCAGAGCCAGGTGAAATTTGAAATCAGTTCCTTAAAAACACGGTACAAAGTGAAGTAAGTGAAGTACAAGATAAAATCACTGCCATCCAAAACAAGGTAGAAACAGAAATCAAAAAAATGCAACAGGACTTACAGCGAGGAAAATACCAGCACACCGCGAGTACCAATGGTTCCTTTAGTAAACCACCCACATTCGACGGCAGTTCATCTTGGCCCATGTATAAACGACAATTTGAGGCCGTGGCTACAGCTAATGGATGGGATAATCAAGAAAAGTCTACTTCTCTGGTAATTTCGCTAAGAGGTCCGGCCCTAGAACTCCTCCAAAGCATTCCAGTCGATGAACAAGGCAATTTCGACAAGATCATCGCCATCCTAGACAAACGCTATGACAATCAATCCTTGAGCCAGGTATACCAAGTCCAACTCAGTGGAAAAACGCAAAAATCCGGTGAAAGCCGTCAAGAATTCGAAGCAGAGATTAGACGGTTAGTACACTTGTCCTACCCAGACCTGCCAGAGGAAACGAAAGACCAGTTGGCCACACAGAGTTTCATAAACGGCATCAGAGATGTGGAAGTACAAAGAAATTTAAGACTGAGTGGCGTCAAGAAAAGTAGTGAAGCTCTACTTCGGGCTTTGGAAGTAGAGGCCGTCATGAACATGTCCAAGCCGACGGTCCGAGCAGTTTCCTTCAACCAGGAAGAGTCAGAGTCACAATTTCAAGTGCTGCTGGCTGGTCTGAACAAATTATTAGACCGGTCACAAAGAACTGGCACCAGAGGGGCATGTTACCGCTGCGGACGGACAGGACACTTCCAACGTAATTGTCGAGTGAGGCCACCTTAAAGATCACCGACCAGGGGTAACCAACAGAACAGCCACATGTCCAGGGACCGTCAGTCAGTCAGCATAGAGGAGCGAATGCTGACTGTCCCTCCACCAGCCCCCAGGACAGTTTCTATCCGGGGATTCTGCAGAGATAGCGGCAGCCTAGTCATCAGAGGCACCATCAACGGGCGAGCAGTTACCATCACCATCGATACCGGCGCCGCTGTGTCCATTGCCAAGTCCAGGGTTTTGAGAGCATCAGAAATTCGGCCAGTTACCAATAACATCCAGCTCAGAACAGTCACCGGCGAGTCCATGTCCATACAGGGTGAGGCAGATGTCGTGCGACAGATAGGGGACAACATGATCTGGCATAGGGTCCTGGTAGCGAATATTGAGGACGATTTTATACTGGGAATGGACCTAATTAGCCAGCATGGATTTATGTTCGACCCGAGATATGATGTTCTTTGGTTCCTGAATGAGGAATTTGTATTGACACGGCCCGTCAACACATCATTCACGCCCATAAAAATTGTGGCAAAGTCTTCAGCTAGAATTCCCGGTCGAACAGAACAGATTATTCATGGGCAGCTAGACAGCAATCCTGGGAGCTGCGTTGGAATGGTGGAGCCCGTACACTCAGCTCATGACTACTTAGTTGGACGGGCTATAGTTAAAACCGGACGAGATATACCAATCAGAGTCCTGAATTTGTCCAACAACGACATCAGAATTACCAATGGTCAAGAGATAGCTTGTTTCGAGCCAGTAGAGACCATCATCAATTGCGAAGACGAGTACCAGACGTCGGTGAAGGAGACAGGGCCCGATAGAGAGTTCCTACAACAATTTGCTGACCATTTGACACACCTGACACTAGAGAACCAGAAGAAAGCTAAGCGATTTATCACAAAGCACTGGCAAATTTTTAACAGTCAAGATGGAACCACCGGTCGCACCAACATCATCCAGCATCGAATAGATACCGGAAAAGCTCAACCCATCAGAATACCACCTAGACGACTACCATTGGGGCAACAACAGGCAGTCGAGGAAAACATCGAGTCCATGTTACAAAATGGAGTTATTGAGCCATCCGTCAGCCCATGGTCTGCTCCCGTCGTGCTAGTTAAAAAGAAGGATGGAACACCCGATTTTGCGTGGATTACAGAAAGCTGAATGACGTCACGAAGAAAGACAGCTAACCACTACCCCGAATCGATGACACTTTGACCACACTAGCAGGCTCCCGTTGGTTCTCCACACTAGACCTAAAAAGTGGATATTGGCAGGTTGGTCTGCACGCAAACGACAGAGAGAAGACAGCGTTCTCCACCAGTAAAGGGCTGTTTCAGTTCACGGTCATGCCCTTTGGGTTATGTAATGCACCCGCTACATTTGAGAGGCTAATGGAGTATGTACTGAGCGGGTTAACATGGAGGACGTGCTTAGTATACCCCGACGACATTCTAGTCATGGGCCAGACATTCGACGACCATCTGAAGAACCTGGGCGAAGTATTCTCCAGAATTAATAACGCCAACCTGAGACTCAATCCGAAGAAGTGTTCCTTGTTTTAAAAAGAAGTAGAGTTTTTGGGCCACGTAGTGTCCGAGTCAGGAATCCGCACCAACGAAGACAAGATAGAAGCCATCCGTGATTGTCCAGTTCCAAGAGACAAACATGACCTCCGAAGCTTCTTGGGCCCCTGTTCATACTACCGTCGTTTTGTTGAGGGATTTGCCACCATCGCCGCCCCTCTACATCGGCAGACCACTGATAAAGAGACCTTCCATTGGAATCAGGATTGCGAAACATCATTCAGGCGACTGAAGGCAGCACTATGTTCCAGCTCAATCCTAGCCTTTCCTACACAGTCCGGCAAGTTCATCTTAGACAACGAGGCCAGCAAAACCGGTTTGGGGGCCGTCCTATCCCAGGTGCAAGATGGTGAAGAGAGGGTGATCGAGTACTACAGCCGTGGATTCTCGAAACCAGAAAGAAATTATTGCGTCACCAGAAAAGAACTTCTTGCAATAATAAGGGCTGTAGACCATTTCCACAAATACCTCTATGGTCGCCATTTCTTAATGGAACAGATCATGCCGCACTCAAATGGCTGCTGGACATGAAGACACCGGAAGGACAACTGGCCAGATGGATGGAGAAATTACAGCAATACGACTTCAAGGTGGAACACCGTGCCGACCGGTTGCACAATAATGCCGATGCCCTATCCAGAAGACCCTGTAGAGCGGAATGCAAGCGACAGCGCAACAGCGAGAGGGTATCTCCATCAGGCAGATTCGAGTGCAGGCCAATGAAGACTGGACAACGGAACAGTGCATCCAGGACCAAATGGCTGATCCAGACATCGAACCAATCTTGTCACTCAAAATGAGAGGGGCACCCAGGCCACGATGGGACGAGGTAGCTAGATACTCCGGCGTGCTGAAATCGTTATAGGCTCAGTGGGACTCTCTACGAGTAGACAATGGAGTGCTCAAGCGAGTTTGGGAAGGCGCTGATGGACGAGAAACCAAGTCCCAACTGGTAGTTCCGAAGAAAAAGGTACCAGCCATCCTGACCGAAGTACATGATGGAATTACCGGAGGCCACCTGGGCATGAATAAAACCCTAGACAAAGTTCGCCAGCGGTACTACTGGGTGAATTACTTTGAAGACGTCAGAACTTGGTGCCGCAAATGTGCCACATGTGCCGCCAGTAAGGGCCCGAAGACCCGGACCAAGGGCAGAATGCAGCAGTACAATGTGGGCGTCCCATTTGAGAGAATCGCCATCGATGTCACCGGTCCGTTTCCCGAGTCTGAGAGGGGGAACAAATACATTCTGGTCGCAATGGATTACTTCAGCAAATGGCCTGAGGCATATGCGATACCCAACCAAGGGGCAACCACGGTAGCGACGGTGCTAGTAGAACAACGGTTTGGCGTCCCGATGGAATTACATTCAGACCAGGGGCGTAACTTCGAATCGAATGTATTCCAGAGGGTCTGCACGATGTTGGGGATCAGGAAAACGAGAACAACACCATTACACCCACAGTCAGACGGAATGGTGGAAAGATTCAACAGGACCTTGGAACAACACCTATTCAGGTCGTCAGCAATAACCAGCGTGATTGGGATGAGCATATTCCCCTATTCCTGTTGTCATATCGCTCTGCTGTACATAATAGTACAGGCCTGACCCCAGCCAGGGTCCTATTCGGAAAGGAGCTGCGATTACCATGCGACTTGGCATTTGGCTCCCCCGAAGAACCTCCCCAAGACATCGACGACTATGCCGACCAGCTCCGACATAACCTGCTGGCAATACACGAATTAGCCCGAACGCAGATGTTGGCCACCAATGACCGGATGAAGACGCGATACGACCTCAAGGCCAATTCAGCCGGGTTCCAGGAGAGGGACAAAGTCTGGTTGTACAACCCCCAACGGAGCAAGGGTAAATCCCCAAAGCTTACACCCGCCTGGGATGGTCCATACGAGGTGGTCAAGAGGCTTAATGACGTCGTCTACCGGATCCGTCGAAACCCCAAGGCTAAATTGAAGGTGGTTCATTTAGATCGACTAGCTCCCTACCATGGAGAGGATGTTTCTGATCGGGACGATCATAATTAAGGGGGGGGGGGGGCAGTGTTACGAAATTTTCCCAAAGCCGACCCTGTGTCCTTTCAGCACAACAAACGCTTTACGATAAAAAATACGATTCTCGAAAAGACTCCGCAGCTGAAGGAGCGATGATTATTTTCTACTGGAGAATTCCACGGGGATTATAAAAGAAGCACGCCACGATCGCAGTGCAGTGATACCGCGACGACTAGCTTATATGGGATTATTATTGTATTTTTGAATCAGCTGTTTGAATGTAAATAAAGTTCTAGAAAAGTGACAGTGAATATTAGTTTTATAATTTTTAAATTGAACCCACGGACTATATTACAATATACTCAAATTTAACTGGTTTTCCCCGGTAATCGTACTTGTGTGAATCTTGCAGTGAGTTCCTTTTTTAAATTAGGATAATCTAATTATTTCAATATATCAAATAACAACTTTTAAATCAATAATAATATCATTCCTTCAAAAAAAATATCTCACTATTGCTAATAGTAGAGCACTTCAATTAAGTATAAAATATGACCCGAAGGTAGCTTAAATATATCAGATAATAAACTTAAACCAAAATGTATTATCCAAAATTAGTGTACTGCAGTACTATAGATCGGTATCCAAAAAAATACAAAATTAAAATAAAGTCACTTTCTATTCTCATACCAATGATCCTCAATTCTTTGTGACAATTCAGATTGAGACACTAATTTTAGAATCTCCCTGTATAAAGCCCACAATAAAACTGTATCAAATATTTTCCCACAAATTATATAGCAAAAATAAGGAACCGCTAATACAATATAGACCAGCCACTGAATTTACTTTTCAATTAGAAATGAACATCAGAGTACCCATATACGGAGATTTTCTGCACCTGATCTGCCTTAACTCTCAGTCCTTGGTAGCTACTGGGTTCTCGTCACCTAGCCTCCTCTAAGAGGGTAAGTCCCCAGGCTTCGCAAATGCTGGTGGTTGGGAAAAAGGAAGGAGTCAAAAGTAAACACGATAAAATGACACATATATTGACAATAAAATAAATAGAAAAAAAATAGAAACAATAATACAAACCCACAATTTAATTAAAAGACAAATAGAAAAAATACTTTGAATACTGTTAGTTAAACAATACAAGAAAACCAATTTAACTCCACAAAATTATGGCTTTTAACCAACCCAAAAGTATAATAATAACTTTATAGAACACAATAATAATCATACCCACTAATAATGGGAATGAAAGGTGCACCTCCACCCTAGTTAGGCCCTATAGGTCCCTACTACAATATGTCTTCCCTTATATCGGCAAACGTTGGTGAGCCAGATTGACCAACGAATGTATGAGTATATCCCAAGGGAATATAAAAAAAACAAATTTAAATAATATGTCAAGACAAGAAAACAAATTTTTGCTGTTCGTTCCTTTTATCGACTCAGGGAGTCAACTAAAATCATTAAAATTGCACAATCTAGCTTTACGTACTCCGACGCTAATTAGTCCCTGTCGCGAGGTTTCTTCCCTGTCGTTTGGTGGTCTAAGAAATCTCTACCCTGGGTTCAGAATTTGAACCTACACCTCTACGCAAAAACTCACAGGTTTTGGGCACTAACACTCCTTAGTTAAACAAATGTAAAGGTACTCACCGGATGCGAATTATCTGTTAATCCCAAAAAGGTTAACCTGTGAATCAAGAAATAACTTAAACTAAATTCCTAGCTAGCTAAAAGTTTACCAAATTACCAAAGCAAAACACACTCGTGTCTCTCGCGTTTCCCGCCCCCGCCGATAACTTTATAACCAATTCTTTAATTGACTTTCCCTAGAGCCCTACTTGCACAGGTGAAATGTTCCTCCCTTAGAAGTCTGGTTTCCACCCTGTTTCGCCACGTACGACTCGTTTTCTTCAGTTCCGGCCCCGAACTCTACCGAGTCCCGAGTCTCGATTCGATGAAGACTTTTTCGAGCTCTGATGAAGACTAATGTTTTTCTTAACATCATGTTCTCGCGAACTTTCGCTTTCCCCGTATATGAATTAATTTAAACACTTTTCTTACTTTTCGATATCCCGCGCGCCTATTGGTTCGCTCTGAGACGGCGTTTTAAAAATCTCTCTTTACAATAGTTTCTTAACTCGACCCAAATAGACTGATTACTAAGTTTTTCCGAGTTTTTGACCTTTCGGCCATTTTTGATTTTTGCTAATTTTCCGCACGTACAATATTACAAAATCAACTAACAACCAACAATCTGCGTCAACAAAAAGTACGAAACGGCAAACTTTAATTATGCAACATTGTGTGTAAATGTGTATTTGATATTTACACTTTCTCTCTTTTAAACAAGACCTATTTCATTACAAAAATTGTTTATTTAGGGCATAGCGACAAATTTCGACTTTACAATTAATTTTCTAATGCAACGAAAAATAAAATAATTATTAATTCAGATTGATTAAATAATTAGAAAAAAATGAATTTATATAACACCACCGGGTGTAACAGCATTTGTCTCTAACCGACAATGTAAATCAAAACCAATTCCCAGAACAGACCTTTATGTAAACACACCTTTGACTGTAAGCTGTAAAAACTTATATATATTACATTTACCTTACTAAAACTTTCAAAATTTTAACCGATACTGATGCAGGTATCTCAATTTTTCAAGTTTCCAGAAAATAAATCAGTTCAAGGTATAACAAAAGAAAAAGTTTTAATTACAGAGTCAACTCTTGTCCCTTGCGCTCCAAACGATTCTCATAAAGTGTACATTAATGAATTAGATATAGATTCTAGGAACCGACTTTTTAGAACACTACGAATGTTTTGTCGACTTAAAATTTAAAATAATAATAATAATTTTAAAACAGAAGCCTTATTCAAAGCCCTTCATTTGGAAGAACTCTTCACTGAAAATTTCAATCCCTTTCAAAATCAAATTTCGATGAAAAATGCAATCAATTCTAAGCAACCCGGTTCAAATAAAGTATCTATCGAAGGTGAAAAAATATTCAAATTAAAATGTAATTTTTCAAATACTGAAGCGATACTTCACGCTCAAGAAAAAGAAAAAGGCAGACTTCCAAATGCATTAGTAAAAGTAAATCAAAGAGGTGAATTTCTAACTACCATCATCAATTCTAACGCAATTCCCAAAAATATCGATTGTTCTAATCTTTCTATTAAACCTGTAGATAACTCAACTGATTTTCAAATTTTACATTTAAATTCTGTTTTGTACGAATCCTCACAAATAGACAGAAACTACGTCATTCAACAACAACTCCGTTTAGACCATCTTCATGAAGAAGAACGAGAACTAATAACTGAACATTGTTTAGAATTTTCCGATATATTTTATCTAGAAGGTGATAAATTGACCTTTATTAACGAAATAAAATATTCCATTCAAACAAATAATGCTAAACCAGTCTATACCAAATCCTATAAGTACCCCCAGATACATCGTCAAGAAGTTAAAACTCAAATATCCAAAATGCTAAATCACGGTATAGTTCAACATTCAACCTCTCCATGGTCATCTCCAGTTTGGGTTGTACCAAAGAAATTAGACGTTTCCGATAAACAAAAATGGCGCATCGTTATTGATTCCAGAAAACTCAATGAATTAACGGTTGATAATAAATGTCCACTTCCAAATATTTCTGACCTCTTAGAACAATTAGGCAAATGTCAATATTTTTCAACATTAGACCTCGCGTCAGGCTTTCACAAAATTGAGATTGATAAAAAGAACATTCAAAATACTGCTTTTTTGGTAGAAAATGGTCATTACGAGTTTATAGTCCATATGAAATTCGGACTAAAAAAATGCCTCATCTACATTTCAAAGAGGTAAGGATAACATCTTGATAGGTATTCAAATGAATGAGCTCTCGTTTATATGGACGATATAATAGTTTACTTCCCTACAATTCATGATCACATTTCTCGAGTTAAAGAACTTTTCAAAAGGTTCTGAAATCCAAATTTTAAAACACAACCTGACAAGTGTTAATTTCTAAGACAGGACGTAGCATATCTCGAACATACAGTTACTCCGATCACCGCCTGTTAACTTGGTTATTTTCAATAAAAGACCCTGTCAGCAGACTTGCCAGATGAAGTTTGAAATTGGAAGAATATAATTTCATTATCTCGCATCAGAGTAAATCACTTTCAAGGTAAACCTAAATTCCAAAATCCATGCTTCAAATGAAGGCGATAGACTCAATTCCCGAAAATCCTGATTCAAAAAATTTGACGACGAAGAAAAAATGATTTATGAATTTAACAAATTTGCAGGACTATATAAAACAAAATCTTTTATTGACTATTCCAAAATTGAAACTTCAAATTCACAACTCCTGGACAAAACCCACCAACCTATGATAAATTTCTTATGGTAAAATATGATTTTTTTGAAATAAACCTTCAATTCAGACAGAATCAATATACTTTAAAAGATAGAAAATAATTTATAATTCCTATACCCTTTGACCCACATATTTTATATATGGTATACCTTCACAAACTTATTTAGTAGAACATAATATTGAATTTCCAACCCTAGAAATACTTTCATATATCTTTGCTGACAAAGACATGCAATTTAAAATCTGTCAAAACCTTATTACTACCTCAAATGAAGACCAAATTCCAATCATCATAGAACAGTATCACTGTGGAAAAATCGGCACAGTTTAGTCAAAAGCGTAGAAAAGTACATTAACGCTTGTGAAATATGTCAAAAAGTAAAATCATTTTAAATGTACTTGCATATTGTCTACCTGTATGCGTTTTAAATCGTCGATTTTAATAATTAAAAAAAAAATGGAGAAATTGTTTTACCAAACAAGGTATTTAAACGAAAATAGGTAAATGTTTGTATTAGAGTTTTAACATTACTGATTTGTGGCGTTATATTGGAGTTTGTGCTATCCCATATATGGCTATCATTTATTTTCAAATATGTTATAAAGTATACTTACTTCAAAAAGGCAGTATAATGCAGTTAAGTAACTCGCTGTGCCTAGTGGATAATATATCAGTATCACCAAATTTTGTTCTTTCCGGGTGAAGTATATAATCCTGTGAAAATAAGAATTCTCATATATTGTATTTTGCCTTTTACATGGGTACATGCCGTTTTTGTAAATTAAAATTTTCAGGATAATTCCGAAAATATCAAAAAAAAGAAAATTTGAAATTTCGTTTTTTTTTTGTATCTTTATATATAAATTGTATGTCATATATGTCAAAATGATTTACTCACGTAAACTTACCTTCTCAAAAGTAAATGAAATTTTACTATTTTCTTTAAGTGACAAGTTATTGCATTCTGCTCCTTCTCCATATCAACAGTGTTGAAGCCGTTATATTTCTTGCATAAATTGTTTTCAATATAATACAGCAACTTGTAGTGCAATATATTTGGAAGAGAATGTAAATAAAACGTAGCACATATTACCACATATTGAGTATATATCAGTATTAAGAAGAGAAATGAAGTAACTATATATGTCAATAGTCTGAAATAGGATGGTCGTTCATTGAAGTGATATAATGTAATTTGATCAGAATCTATTATAACGGGATGAAATGAAAACATAACCAAACATGCCATCAGAGTCAACGATCTGACGATCAGACAACACAGTGTTTTATACGTTTTAGTATCCTGTCTATCTTCATTTATTCCAAATTCTTCCATGTGTATGTATTCTTTTTGAATGTCACCTATCTTTGAAGTTACCTCTGAGAAAGTGTTTGAGATGTAAAGTACAACTCCACCAAACCCCTGAAATAAACGGCATATTAGAAACAGTCGATAAAACTTCATTTATTTTCATTCGTCAACTTTGGTTACTCTTTGATGTAGCCAGTGGCCCGACTTCCTCCCAAAATCGTACATATCAAGTTGACAAATAAGTTAGAATAACAAATGCAAAAATTATATGGACAATAAGTATACAAAGTAAAATGTACCCCCACCCAAAATAAAAGTTCCCAGATGTATGAAACAAAATATTCTGTCAGGGTGACAGTGTGCTATATATATGATGTTACATAGCGTGCGTTTTACATGAGTCATTAAGTCCCAGAACTGATACTCAGACGGCGCCGCCAATGCCGTGCTGCTTTTGTTTTTCCGTTGCAACAAACTATAAAAAGACAAATAAAAAATTGTATGACATTCAGTATAGGCATTATAGAGATATCGAAATATAAGTGACGGTAAATTTGGTTTTGTTTGTATGATGTATAATAACTAATTTCGCGTGTTAATGAAACATTGTTTTTTATCGGAAAATTCCGTTCAAGCTTAATAAATGCTTGAAAAGTGGTACCCGGAAAACTGCCCATCGAAAACACCAATTATTTCGCTACACAGGAAAACATAAAACATATTGAAAGTTATTACATCTGACCTTACATTGAAGTTGCTCAGACTTGAAGAAAATCAACAACGAAGATTCGGAACGCTATTTAAAGCTGTTTACGCCTCATAAATATATTTTCTTGTGTCATTACACAACAATGAACGAAACCTGGATCCTTCGGTATTTACTGTGTGCGCGATTGTAACGCCTGGACGTCTGTAAACTAAAGGAGGCTCTGAGCAGTTGTCAAAATGCTGAACCGGTTTATTTATTAGTTGGTTTTGTCTTAGCCAGACTAATGTTTTTAATGTTCTTGTAAATAATTTAATAAAATTTAGTTTCATTTCAATTCACCGCTTATTATCATGATGAAGTAATCTTATTCATAACTGAAAATTAGTATAATTATAAGAAACTAATAATTTAGAAGCGAGTTTATTAGAAAATAGTTCGTGTAAAATAAAAAAAATGTAATAATAGTTAGTCTAAAAATTTAAAAAAATATTCAGCATTTCTAACCTACCTGCTTTATATACGGTATTGAATGCTGGTAGAATAAAAAGTTAACGAAAATAACAAGAATATGAAGTTGGATGAGATTGACGTTAAAAAGTAATGTTATTATATTAGCAATATATTTATCAATAGATTGCTTATCTTAGGCAAATTAGTGCAAATCAGTGTTTTTGGCCTAATTTAAATGATAAGTGGTGTGCACAAGTTTATTAAGGCACTAGAGAATCCACGTGAGTTATATCCTGTATCAATGATTACTTATTTACTTAGTTTCGCTTTTTTCAATTTAGTGCCATCATCTAACCTCTATATTGGCATATGATATTTTCGCCTTTTTTATATTTTTGGCATTGGCGTAGCATATTAGATTGGTTTTATAGTACCAATTATCTTATTATCGAGTAAAGAAATTTGAAGTACAAATAAAGAGAACGAATTAGAGATGCCATCTACTACAATGTGCATGCTGCAATAAATACTTTAAAAATAGCCTCATGATAGGCTGCTGCGTTTGCAATAAATCATATAAGCACTCATGTGTGGACATCGCCCTAGAGGAAGTGAACGACATTAATGATAACACTTCCAAGTGTAGAGAATTCGGTAACGAGTTAAAAGGATTGAAGTCCCTCATTTTGCAGTTGCAGAATGACATTCAGCAACTGAAAACTAGCCATGCTTCATCTACCGTGGAACCCGTTCCGTTCGAACAAATTATTGAGGAAATTAACCAGAGAAATAAGCGAAAGTGCAATATAATCATTTTTGTTATTGAAGAACAAGATCAACGGGAATCTCCGCAAGTTCGCTTAAATGCTGATAAGTCTGCTGTTGATAGTATTATTCAAGCGATTGCACCCGATTACTTACTTTCAAAAATTAAGCCTGTTAGGCTTGGTCAATTTGATCAGCGTAAACGTCGCCCTGTGAGAGTTAAATTAGATAGCGAAGATGCGGTTCACAGTATAATCCGGAAAGTCAAAGGACTAAGGAATCATAGAGAATATAGGAACAAGCCTATATCAATTACCTTTGATCGTACACCTCGACAACAGGATGCCTTTCGTATACTAAAGCAAGAGCTGAAGGATCGTGGGTTACTACCAGAATGTTCGCAGCCTCAAAACAAAAGTTGATACGATTTACGCGTCGGTCTCGGACTGCGAATTTGATTTGATTGCTCTTTCTGAAACTAACTTAATGGACACCATTCAATCGATCTTCTTGTGGTGATGTGATTTTTGGCATAAATCATTCACTTGTATATATTCCACCTGATATTGACCTGAATTCTTTTGAGCAATTCCTGGAATCGATCAACTAGATTTTATGTGTAAGGATGAGGTTATTATTTTAGGTGATTTTAATATACCTGCCTTTGTACATCACGACAATAACAGAAAGTCTTCAATTTGAATACTTTTTAGGACGAAGAAATTCCGGAAGCTTGATATTATTGATCATTAGTTATTAACTTTTCGACTCCAGAACCTTATTTTAACTTTTTAAGTCAGGGCGGCGGCTTACTTTTAGCAGTGAATAGCAGAAGTGTTGTAAACTGTACGTATATGGAGCACCAGTCTTTGATCCTGAGATCGATCGTATTCAGAATTCGTGCAACATCACATTTAATATGGATTCTTACGGATCCGCAGGAAATTGTTATGCTTTTGCTGATTTCTTTCAGAGTGCATTTGGGTAGTCCAGTCTAATCATCCTAAATGTTAGTCACGCACTTGTATATAATCAGTCCACCTGGATATTGACTTATTAAAGATTGTGCTGAATTCTTTTGAGCAATATGTCTTGGAATCTTTTGATCAACTAGATTTTATGTGATTCACAGCACGGATTTCTGAAGAAAAGATCGGTTACCAACCTCACTATTTCAGTACCTGGTGAATTAATTCAAATATACTTTGCAAAGCCCTTTGATAAATTGGATCACGGTGTTCTACTTGGTAAATTGGCTAAATTTGGATTCGGTAGTCAACTCATTACTTTTTTAAATTCTTATTTTGACAACAGAATCCAATCTGTTTTCTAGAATGGATTTAAATCAAACCAATACGTTGCTACATCAGGGGTTCCTCAGGGGTCAAATCTGGGACTTCTGCTGTTTCTTCTTTTCATTGATGACTTAACAAGTAGGCTAAAGTGTAACAATTTATTATATGCTGACGATTTAAAAATCTTTGTTGAGATTACAGGTTTGCCTTCCACGCGCAACTTTAATTAAGGATCTTGGTGTGTGGTTTGATACTAAGTTGAATTTTTACGAATACATTAACCTTAAAATTGCCGAAGCTAGTAAATTGTATGGCTTTATTGTCAGAAACTGTAAATCGTTTCATAGTATAGATGCTCTGAAAGTACTTTATTATTTTTTCGTACGCTCCAGGCTAGAATATGCCTCGATCGTCTGGAAACCATTTTACAATTATCAGAAGTTAGCATTAGACAGTGTACAGCGAAAGTTTCTTAAGTATCTATGTTTTAAAATTGATGGAGTTTATCCCAATAGAGGAGTTAATGAGCAACTTATGTGTAATAGATTTAATGTGGAAATTTTGGAGATCAGGCGAATAATATGTTCGCTCACTTTTCTGTACAAGCTTCTGCATAATAAAATAGAGGCAGTGAACTTGTTATCACAGCTTAATTTCAATGTACCTTCTGTTTTTCTCAGAGATCCAGTGGTTTTTAGGCATAGTCGTTACAAAACTAACTTAGGCATAAACTCTCCTGTTTTTTGTATGACACAAAACTTTAACATCATTTGTAGGGAATGTGATATTAATGTAGACTCTTTGTCTGTTATTTTGAGTATTGCCAACGCTTTATTTAGTTTATAATTTTTAACTTTATTCTTGATATCGCAGTTATCGAGTATTTGTTTATTTTTGTTTATTTTTTTTCTGTTATTTTTTAGTACATTTTGCTTTCTGTTTTTTTTCTGTTTAAGGATTTTTTAATATTGTCCTGTTAATAGTTTTTTACTGTTGGGCAATAAAGCTTTATTTATTTATTTATTTATTTATTAATATATTTAAACAATAATATATATGTTGTAATATAAAATACTATTAAGACAAAAAATATGAAACCTGA
Organism: Octodonta nipae; assembly: GCA_034190945.1. NCBI lineage: Eukaryota > Metazoa > Arthropoda > Insecta > Coleoptera > Chrysomelidae > Octodonta > Octodonta nipae. The sequence goes on along the minus strand of CM067221.1, from coordinate 55,830,183 downwards.
TTTACGTTTAAAAGTATTTATAAATGTGGTAACATAAATCTTATCTTTTCATTTCTCATTCTCAAAAAAAGATTTAAAAAAAGATTACAATTATCATTAGCTTGAGTATATATGTTACGACGATAACAAAATTAATAATTTTACACTTTGAATTGTTATTTTGAAATTAAAATTAGTAAAATTCTTATAAATTTATGCCGAGTATTGCAGTCGCGGGAGAGAGATCTTCACTGGTAAATTAATACGTAGGTACTAATATATCAGCTCTCCTACAGCTTTACAAGCAATATATAGGTTCTGTCATGATGACTAAGGTGGCTTTAATAACACGCGCAGTTTTATTTAAACAATATAATATTGTTGGCTATTAAACTCACCTCTAAATAAGCAAATTTGGAATAAACAGACATATTAATTACTTCAAAGGAAATGCCAAAGATACAATGTTGCAAGAAAGGGGTCTTTTATACTGACTCACGTAACAACTTCCCCCTATAGAAAAAACTTTTCAGAAATAAGATCAAAAATGAATATAATTTCAAACATCAATAAACAAATACATTATAATTATATCAAAGTGTAAATTGCATAAAAATTATTAATATTTAAGCGAGTAAAAATACAATAATATATGTGACAATAAAATATCAAAATAAATGAGTTTATATAAGTAAACATAAAAATAGTTAAAATGTTAGGAATAAAATATCAAAAATGTTAGAATTTAAAAATAATTAAAGTTTAGAATTTTTTTTTGGTTATACATTAACATTTTTAGGAAATGTCTTAGTTCCATTTCCGGGGATTCTTCTTCTATCTGTTTGCCAAGGTGGATGCTGCTTCTCCTTCTAGGAATGGAACGTCTCATACGTCTTTGAAAGACGTTAAGAACCATTGGTGGTACGGGTGGATCATCTGCTCCTTGTATAGAGATTAGATGTCTTCTGCGTCTTCTTCTGCACTTGCAGAATATGTATACGCAAATTAGAGCAACGATTATTGTAATGGTAAATAATTTATACCACGATAATTTTCTGGTTACCAAGGGCTGATTAATAATTTCGTCTAACTGATCGGAATAATGGGACAATTTGTGTTGAGCAATCTTTAGATCATATGTATTCAGTTTGCTTAATTTCAACGGTTTTACGTACGAAAGGTTGACTTTATGCACTAAATCTTCACAACAGCTGAATGGTATATTTACTGGATGATTTCGATAAGTTGTTTTGATATCAATCCATTAACTGTTTAGCTTGGACTCGGGTGGATCCGATAAATGCACTACATTTTGGTTGTAGCTTTATAGTATCTATTAACGTTTACTATTTTTGTGATAACTTTCTTTTACATCTAACGGTGATTGGTAGAGGATCTGATACACTTATTAGCCAATGATTTGGAGCAATTGATTGGATATTATACTCCTTTGCATAAATTAATATTGTCTGACAAGTTTCTGGTAAATAACTGGTGTGCTTGAAAAACTGGGCTTCACAAATTGCATCACTGTCGATTGGATACGGTAATAGGTCTGGACAAATTTTTGATCTTCTGTCGATAGACTTGCAATTGTCCATGTTATCAAGAGTTACCTAAAGTACATAGTCATCGTCTCTAGCAATATATTTATGATTAATCTGAAGCATATGATATAGACCTGTACGATTATCAAAAATAGGAATTGGATATAATTGGTAAGGGATGTAATTTTCAGGTTCTACCAAACGTATTTTTAATACGAAGACGATTTTTGAATCATTTTGAAATGCTCCTAATTCTATTATTTCAACGTACTGTGCTACAGTTGAATTATAAACTAGTATAGGTAACTCATTTTTATAGAGTGATTCAGATATCTTTTGTATTGTATTTTAAGTCTGGTAAATGAAATGGAATTTAAAATATCATTAAGAGTTTCTTCAATAAAAACATTACTTGTCATCAATGATTCGCGCTTGATAAAGGGCTAAATCATCTGTAAGGTTAAAAATTGCGGATTGAATTTCTTGAAGATCTTTATTAAATGTGGACTCGTCAATTTGCAACTTTTGTATTGTAGTATTCAAATTCTTAATTACTATGTAGTCACTGAAATCTAATTCTTTAATAAATTATCTCTGTGATGTTCATCTCGCGTAATGCGGTCAATGCACTGAGAGTATTATTCCCCATCAGATAAGTCTAAGTTTCCTGATATAGTTTTCCATATCGTTCCTAATCCGTTAATAATGCCGCGTTTGCGTCTATTTGAACTTGAACCTACATAACTTTTACTATCAGCAAATATTTCTTTATATTTCTCATCAACATTGTTCGCAATTTGGTTAAAAAGACTAATGTGTATTGATATTTCTACTTTAAATGCATCATACGATTGTTATTTTCTTTAAGTGAGTATAGCAAATGATCTCAAATTTCATTGTTGTTTGAAATCGCTTTGTATACTAAAAGTGTCCATTTTGAATTTGATATTTTTAAATTGCTTTCTTCTTGGAAGTATATACCGATCGTATTATTTACTGGTGATATTTGATACAGGCATCTTGAAATGGTGATTATCCACTAGAGGATTAAAATTCTGAAAAGAAGAAATTTCTAATCATAATAGGTTTAAGCCTATCGAAATGTACTTTAGTTGTTTGATTAGTAATTGGATTAAATAATTTTGCTGAGTTTTGATAAAGTTCTTCAATTTCATAAGGGCCATTGAACTTATTTTCCGATTTATTATTAATTTGAGATTCTTTGAGGTATACTTTATCTCCTATATTAAATTAAGGTTGGTTTTGGGATATATCCTTATCAAACTGAATTTTTGATTTTTCTTTTTGATTATTTATCTTTGCTCTCGCTATTTTATAATAATGTTCCACACGATTATTTAAATCTCTAATATATTTAGAAATAAGATTTTTCTGATTGTATAACCTTTCAGGGGTCTACTTGACGTATGGCCGAATATTAATTCATATGGGCTAAATCCATGGGTGTAACTTTTCGTATTGTTATAGCAAAGACAGCATAGGGTAAAGCATTAAAAGGAATTTCTTCGGGATGTTCGGCTGTATTGGCACGAATCATTTCGCAAAGTGTGTCATAAAAACGTTAGATTGATCCATTAGATTCTGAATGGTTCACACTTGAAAATGTTAATTTAAAATCATAGAGTTCTGAATGGTCTTTCATTAAAGTATTGTTGAATTCGGGGCCATAATCGCAATGTATGCGCAATGGTGTGCCATAAGGTGGAAAATAAATTAGTAAGGTGTTAACAACTGAGGAAGCTTTCTTATTGTTCAGAGTATATGCTTGAGTGAATTCTGTGTAAATTATTTTTTCCACGATGATATTGTTCAATGATGATTGGAATCTGATCTTCAGTTGGAGTTGTTACAATGTTTTGACAAATCTTTATTTTAATTTCCTTTTCAGCAAATATAAAAGATAACATTTCAAGAGTTTGTGATTCAATATTATTTTCAACATAATAAGTTTCATTTAGATTAAATTGATCTTGTGCTTTGTAAAAAATGTAAAATAGATGTGGGACTATCCTTTCTGGATCAAAAGGAAGGGGAATTATGAAATATCTTCGTTCTTTAACTGAACTACTGGAAAATATGTTAATTAACTCGGTACTGAAATCTGGATTTATTTCGAAAAGGTCATTTATGATTTTATCATGTAGTTCTCCGAGTTTATTCTGACAAAAGAAAAATACTATATTTTTATGAGTTTTATCAAGAAGTTGGGAGTTCGAAATCTCAATTTTTGAGTAATCAATTAGTGATTTGGTGTTATAAAGTTCGGCAAATCTGTTATATTCTGAAGTCATTCTTTCATTTTCATTTTCAAGATTATGTTGTTCAGTAATGTCATCATTTGAAGTTTCGTCTTCAGTTAGGGCATGAATTTTAAGTTTTGAATGAAAGTTAGTACAGTCTTGAAAGTGATTTATCTTTATGCGTGATAATGCGTCTGCAATGCTATTTTTCTTTCCGGGTTTGTAAGCAACTTTAAAATTATATTCTTCTAGTTTTATCCTCCATCTAGCAAATCCTTTATTGAGAAAAGCTAAGTTAAAGGGCGGTGATCGATTGCTACTGCAAAGCTTCTCCCGTATAAAATCGACCTAAATGTCTTAACGGCCCATACTACAGCTAGTAGTTGTCTTTCAATAGTCGAATATTTCGTTTCTGCTTCACACAGGGTTCTAGAGGCATAGGCAATTAGAAGATCTTTACCTATAGGGCCTTAAGATACAACGACACCTATTGCAAAAGCACTTGCATCTGTTGTTAAAATGAATTCCTGTTCAAAATCTGAATATTTTAAAATTGGGTCAGAAGTAAGAATTTCTTTGAGCTTTTGAAAGGATTGTTTACACTCATTATCAAATAAAAATTTAACGTCTTTTTGAAGGAGTCGAGTGACTGGCTTTGCTATTTTAGCAAAATTAGGAATGAATCTGCGGTAATAACCTGCTAAGAATAGAAATGATTTGATTTCTTTTGGGTTTTTGGGTTCTGGAAAATTTAATGATATGACCTAGATAAGCTACTTCACGTCTTAAGAATTCGCACTTATCCGACTGTATTTTGAAATTGGAATTACGAAGTCTTTGGAATACTTCTGAAAGTCTAGAAATATGTTCATGAATCGTGGGTGAGTATACAATTATATCATCCATGTATACAAAGGCTCTTTCATTTTGGATACCAAGAAGGATATTATCCAGTACACTTTGAAAAGTGGACGGGGCATTTTTTCCTCCAAAGGGCATTCTTATAAATTCATAATGTCTATTCTGAACTCTGAAAATGCTGTCTTAGGAATATCTGTTTCATTGATTTCAACCTGAAGCAAGGTCGAGAGCAGAAAAATATTTGCATTTACCTAGCTGATCCAATAAATCAGAAATATTGGGTAAAGGGTACTTATCATACATGGTTAGCTCATTTAATTTCAGATAATCAATTACAATTCTAAAGTTTTGTTTGCCTGAAGCATAGAGCTGTTTAGGAACAACCCAAATAGGGGATGACCATGGGGCAATTGAGGGTCGAATAATACCTTGATTTAACATATTACTTATTTGAGTTTTTATTTCATTTCGATGAATCTGAGGATAACTATAAGACAAGGTGTAAAGAGGTTTGGAATTATTAGTGTCTATCGAATGCTTTATTTCATTGATGAAAGTCAATTTATCACCTTCGAGGAAAAAGAGGTCTGAAAATTCTAGACAAAGATTGGTAAACATTTCATGTTCTGAATTTAAATGATCAAGACCTATCAGTGAAAGCTGATTCATAAATATTGGAATTAAGATTTAAAATTTGAGCAAAATTATTTATTGGTTCTAAAGAAATGTCTGAAAAATCAACAGATTTTGGAATTGAATTAACATTTATAACCGATGTTAAAAATTCACTATTTGCGTTTATTTTCACAACGGCATGAGGTAATCTAACTTTCTCCTTTTCTTGTGCCTTAAGTATGGCATCAATATTAGATAAATTGCATTTTAATTTGACAATTTTTTCTGTTCTTCTTTCAATTGAAATAGTGTTTGAAGTTATAGGTTTAGGGACATTTTTAGAAATGGGATTTGTTGTAGCAATCAGATTTCTTGAATTTGAGTTTTGAGGATTTTGAATGATTTCTTTAAAAGAGTTTTCTTCTCCAGCTTTGAATAATGGGACTGTTTTGAAATTAGTTATCAATTGTTTTGACTTAAGATCAATAATACAGTTATAATGATCTAAGAAATCAAGACCAAGAATTCCATCGAATTCTATGTCTCAATTCTAAAAACAAAAACTTTATGATAATCATTAGGGGCAAACGGAATTAGAGTTGATTCTGTGATTAATAATTTTTCATTAGTAATACCTTGAATTGGTTTACTTTCAGGGCATCGGTGAAATTTTTTTACGGCTTGTTCTTTGAAAATTTAGATTGAAGCTCCGGTATCGATTAGTAATTTGTGAGTGAGTTCTGTCAAAAATATAATATAAGTTTTTGGAACTTACAGTAAGTAAAGGATTTAAGTAAACTGGTTCTTTCGAGTGTTCGTGTCGAGGTTCTAGAAAATTTTCATCATTTTGAGAAGAGTTATTTTGAGAATAGTCAATATCTTGAGGATTTTCATAAAAGTCATCATTATAGTATTCTTGATAATTATTTTGGTCATAATCATCTTGAAAATATTCAGTTTCATAATTAGAGTTTGAAAATTCGTAATTATGGGGGTATTCATTTATGTGATGAGTTCTAGGATTATTAAAATTAAACTTTCTTTGCGGATTTGGATTATTTACTTGAGGTCTTTGTTGAGAAAATTGGGGCAAAGAAGGTTTGAATTGTTGATTCGTTTGTCGAGGAAAACGTCTTTGTTGATTAGAATGCTGAGGAAATAGGGCTCTCGGTTGAAAATTAGTGTTTCGAGATCCGTTTTGGAAATTACTTGTTGGATTCATTGGAAATCGATTAAATTGGCAATTAGGGGCAATGTGTCCATTTCTGTCACATTTGAGACATTTTATTTGAGTGTTAGGTTTCTTAATTTGACTTGTAGATTGTTTGGATTCTAATTTTGGAAATTTTTGATTTTCAAAATATGAAAGTTGAAGCTCGCGTTTCATTCGTGCTTGTGCTTCTAATATATCTCGAGGATTTCCTGCACGAATGATTTGTCCTAGTCTGGGTTCTAGACCAGTCAAAAAGGTATTTAAAGTCATTGTGTCAATTAAACTGCACTGAGCATTTTTCTATTCAGGAGTAAGATTTTGAGATTTTTATACGAATGCGTGCATTTTAGCATTTAAAACTTGTAACCGACTGACAAAGTTAAGTGGGGATTCTTGGATTTGTTTAAGTCTTTGTAAGTCTTGGATTAATGACGAGAGATTCTTTGAATCTCCAAAATGGGTATTTAATAATTGTTTAATTTCTGGATACGTTGTGGGGTTTCTAGAGCTTACGAGTTGTGCTGCTCTGTCACGTAATTTATTTTTAATATAAAAACTTAAAAGAAAACGTTAGTCACCGAGGGCCATATTATACACACAGTCACATGCATTAAGGAATGATTGGAGAAAATTTGATCTCCATCGTATTCTGGGATAAAAGAAAAGATTTTTGATAATTCGTAATTTTCTACTTGAGTTTCTTCGCTCGACATTTTAGCAATGTTCGTTGAAATAACTAATAACTAAAAACGTTTCTTAATAACTAAATCGCTTTAAAACGTGTTTCTTAAAACTATATCGCTTTTACTTTGAAAATTTAAATATTTCCACCTCCGAAAATATTTGTCCGATAATAAAAACAAAAACAATATTTCCACCTTTACTAAACTAAAAAGGTTTTAAAGGATTGGATATTAGCACTGATAAATAGTAAAATGCAACAAAATGAACATAAACATAATAATTAAAGGAACGATTATCTCTTACTTGATCTCTCTTGTTTTCATGGAGCTTGAGCCTTTGTCGTGTCCACCAGCAGTGAGGCAAATTCTGTGTTCAACCGGCTTCTTTCGACGATCTATCTTGTCCTAGCAGTGAGGCTGTGGTCCGTATTCAACCACGAAAGTAGATTTTTGACTTTGGTCTTTTGTTTGGGCAAGGGATTGGAATCCGCCATTTCTAGTGAGCGTTCCCGTGTTCTAGGAACGTTCACGAAATCCTACTGACTGCCCCAAATTTTGTTACGAGGATAACAAAATTTATTAGTTGAAAAAAAATTATTTTTACTAAAACACTTTTTAAGTTTTACACTTTGAATTGTTATTTTGAAATTAAAATTATTAAAATTGTTACAGACTTATGCCGAGTATACGTACTAATATCAGCTCTCCTACAGCTTGACAAACAATTTATAGGTTCTGTTATGATGACTAAGGTGGCCTTAATAACATGTGCGGTTTTACTTAAACAATAGAATATTGTTAGCTATTAAGCTCACCTCTAAATAAGCAAATTTGGAACAAACAGAAATATTAATTACTTGAAAGGAAATGCCAAAGATAAAATACAATGTTGCAACAAAGGGGTTTTTCATACTGACTCACGTAACATATATACAATTTACTACAACAATGAATCAGGTTTTAATTATCGTTTTTTGAACATTTCTTATTTGAAATTATTGGAGGCTAAAACAACAGATGTGCATAATGCCATCTAAGCAATGAAATAAATTGTCTAGAAATTTAATTAATATTTCATGACTTCTCAATGGCTGCATGATTCTTTGTTATGACTGTTATGAATAGTGCCATAAACATTTGCATTTTTTACCACTTGTCCTTGACCTTTGTCAGTCAAAATAATTTCCCCGTTTCTAATAAATTCAGCAATTCTGACTCTATTGTTAGGCCATGGAAAATCTAATTTTCAGATTTTAAACAAATAAAACCATCAGGTGTAATCCCAACTAGAACTTTGGCAGTATTTTTATATCTTGAGAATATCTACCTTACAACTCGGTCGAGAACACTCGTAGAAATTTCAATGCCAAATTCTGTGCAACCAATTATAATCGTGGTGTTGCTGTATACAGGATCATTATGTTTATAATAAAAGAGAGTATTTATTATTATATAAATATTTATTTTATTTTCTTTGATATTGAAATTTATTGTGTTAATTTTACCACTGGTATTTTCAGTTTGAATTAATGTTTCTGTCGCTTTCACAATTTATTTTATGTCATTAAAATTTATATATTTTTCACATATATTTATTTACCTGTAAACTGTTAAAGATGTATTTCAATTGATGAAATTTGTAGGTTGGAGGTAATATGGTAGGAATGTAGCTAGGGCTCAACTCTGCTTCTTTTTTCCCTCGAATAAAATGAGCACTGTCTTGGCTTAGGATTCCATAGTGATTCATCAATACTTACAAAAATAAACAACCACTAGTAAATTGTTTTTATAATATGCGGACACTTAATTTTACTAATACTAATACTAAATTCTAAATGTAACAAACAGTCATTTTTATTTCCAATAACAACGACAAAAGAATTTTCCTTATATTATTCATTTAAAATAATATTTTATTGTTCTCGGGTATATGTTATTACAGTGTTATTGCTATTACTGAAATAAAGGCCATGATACTATTTACTTTTTCCGCTTATTTCTTTGATTTAGTTTCCGTTTCGCAGCCAAAAATTTATAAAATATACACTCACTTTTTCCTCTATGTATTTTTACAGTTAAAAATGCAGCTACTCTCATGATCCATTCTGTTTTTATTATAAGAATTAAAACTAATTTAAAATTTTCCTGTGTATTTGTTCGCTCGAAAACAACCTCCTGAACCTCCTATAATGCCGAAAGTATCAATTGCGTACGCGGGCTTGGATTCGGCTATCCCTGACAGTACCTCGCACGGAGCGAATACGGCGTAGTCGAAAAAATCGTCAACCTAGTGGAGAGATGAGGGCGAAAGCCAGCCAAACCATTCGAAGACACAACAGTCAGCCATTGACCGTTTGTATTTAATTGGGTGCAGTCAGCAGGCAAGGTTATAGCCAGTGTATTATGAGACACGCGATCGACAACGCCTACTGTTCTGTTCTCACATGGAAAAGAAAAAATAGTTGGTTCACGAAGCAATGCAGCAATCTAAAATTCGGCGAGGACTATGGTGAAATTGAACGATCTACGATTTCAGTTGTTTCCCCGTCCCTTCCCTCCATATTCACCAGTTCTGGCCCTACCTATTAGACCGTCAGCTCGTAACAGATTTTGGTCCACTATTTTCTCGCTTCTGCCTCGGTGGTGGATGAAACGTGTGTTATTGTTGAATATAATGACGCAAAATTTGCGGGAAAATAGTGTGGCTAACATAGGAAAAAATCGCTTTCCATTTTCCGAAAAACACATGTTTTGGAGCAATTTTCTGGCTTCGGGCTTGTTGACCAATCGAAAGCTATGATGCAATCAAGCAACAAAATGCGATAGCCAGAAATAGCACTTGTGGATAAAGGGTTTAAAGAAGGACGAGATCCTGTAAGAAAACGTTACAATGTGCCGTGATTTTATCGCTTCTACGCTTCTGGGAATTGAAAATATGAAAGTTGACATAGCGAGTAGTTCATAAAAAAATTTGCCATAAGGTTTGTTAGTGGCTAAGTAAACTTAAGGACCGGAGAATTTTGCGCAAAAATTCAAAGTTTTTTCCGTCATTTTCTCTTCAGTGAAATTAAGTGCAATATGAACTTTAAAAAGTAAGAATCCGTTATGGAAAATGCCATAAGCGTCGGGTGTGGCCTTCATACTAAAAAAAAACTTGCAGAAAAATATGTGAAAACCACCATTTTGTTTTTCATGGCTTTTGTCATAAGGCTAAAGAAGGTTATTATAAGATCATATGACAAAAGCAATAAGTGTCGGGTGTGGCTTTCATAATTAAAATAATTAATATATGTGAAAAATGTAGTTTTTTTAATATGAAAAAAAAAAGAATTCTAATACCCTTATAAAAATAATTAAGAGATGGGCGTGGCCTTCAGAAATTGCCATAATTTCGTTTTTATCGTATTTAGCCTGTGCCTGGAAAACTTAGTTTAAGCACTTGCAATATAAATACCTGAAAAATTATGAAAAGTTATATACCTATATATATATATATATATATATATATATATATATATATTATATTTATATATTATATATATTGTTATTCACGACCTTCAGTCCAGTAGATGATTTCATTTACTTCTAGTGTTAATATTATTGTACTCAAGTTATTAAAGTTTGTTATTTAATAAATATATTTTTTTAAAAAGTCAATTTGAAAAGAAGTGATATAATATATATATATATATATATATATATATATATATATATATTTGTTTTTAAGTTTTCGCGGGCACTAAATGATTTAGGTGGTTTCCGGGAATTCATCCGCGTAGTTGATAACTGATCCCTGCCGGGATCGATGGTAAAATGACGACGTTTCGGAGAGTCACATCTGCCCTCTTCAGGTCGGTTCGCATATTTCTCGTAGCCTTCTGCTTTCGCTTCTAGTTACACGAATACTGAGTATACTGTATTCTGTATACTGGGAAGTAGCTTTTTTAGGAAGTTTTTTAAAATTCCGATTTCTGTAATCATTTTCATAATATTTGCCGATAACGACTCCCTTCCCCCTATTTATTTTTGTTAAATGGGTTTTAACAGCAACATTTTTCCGGGACTCAATAAATTTAGAGATGCAATTACGAATCGAATGACACCTTGATCATAATTTTTGGTGAAAACTAACTGGAATTCGATAAAATGAAACATGTTGTCTAGAGTATAGGTCCTATAGAGGAACTTTCTTTATTAATTAATAAGTATTTTATTTTACACTACAGTTTGTTAATAATATATTGAATTTTAATATTTTTATATATATTTGAAATTGAAATACCCAGTAAACTATCAAAATGACAACGAACTAAACAGCCAGAATTAGTACAGTACCGATATATATATATATATATATATATATATATATATATATATATATATATATGTTAGGCGTAAATATCATGCACGTGTATGATACGAAGTATCATATTTCGCTGACCAGTTTCCTGCTTCATAATGTAAACGTGGGAACGCATCGACTTGACCGTTCTTTTGATTAGTCAGCTTTCATAATGTTATAAATCAGAGCGACGCGGTCCCACGGTCGTCATTTATCGTTAGTATACTTGTACCATTTAGTTAGTTAATTTTAATTTTCAATTTAATGTTTTATTCAAAGTTTTAATTTTTATATTTCAATAAATAATTTTTTTTAAAAACTCAAAAGTGATTTACAAGATATAAAATTGGCGCAGTCTGTAAGATTGTCCAACACAGCTAGAACACGTGTACACTCACTAGTTGTGTCGATTTCCAAATCCTTGTGGACAACAACTTCCAGACCGAGACAACAACTGTAGCAGCGAGATCCCGGAACACGCAACCTTACAGCTAACCAGTCCTCAGCTTCTCCAGAACAGTCTCATGCCAGGAGTATTAACGTATGTACTATTACAATAATTACGTTATTGATTTTTAATATTTTATTGATTTATTCGATACGAGTTTTATGTATCTTGAACATACAGTTCTATCATTTAATATTCACCTACATTCATCTCTATTATTTTAAAAACAATTCTTGAAACATATACTTAAACACATAGAGGCCTTCTGTGCTTTTGTGTTCGATATTATTTTAATTGTTTCTAATACTGCAATTATTTACTTTATTGCATTTACCTTTACCTTCATGTTTTTACATTTATATTGACCTGTTTATTAATTGCTGTAACAAATTTACCTACAAAAATACCCCTACACTGATTTTTTCCTTTTAATATTTAATTTGATATATTTGTTTTTATAAACTATTTCATAATATTTCTAAATATGGTTGAAACACGCCAAGGTACGGTAGAACCTTACAAACTTGCGGAAATTTTCGCTATCATCCCTGAATACGACGGCAATCCAATTTTCTTAAATACTTTCATCAGCTCCTGTTCGACAGCACAAAATATGGCTGTCGCAAATCAAATAACTCTTTTAGTTTTGCACATTAAAAACAAGCTAAGAGGCCGTGCAGCCGAGCTTGTTAATTCAAGAAATGCGTCGACTTGGGATGAAATAAAAACACTGTTAGAAAACTACCAACTGAATCCCCACTAACTTTCTCAGCGAGACTACAAAGCCACGAGGCAAAAATGCACGCGGCTGTTAACAAACAGAATCTAACAACCAAAGAAAAAGACGCGCAAATTTGTCTTATAGATTCCATGGCTCTAAATAGTCTTTTGACCGGACTTGAACCAAAAATAGGCCAAATTATTCGCGCTAGTAACCCTCCCGATATAATTACCGCGGTTTCCCGAATAAAAAGAGAACTCCAACTTTGTCACTTGGAAAATCAAAAATTCTCAAATGTACGGAACCCTCAACAACATCAACCACAAAGACGACCACCTCCTCAAACTTTTGTAAAACAGTGTTCGTTTTGCAAACGCACCGGGCATTTGTATAACGAATGTCTAACACGACAACGACAACAACAACAAAACCAACAACCACACCAAAACTTCAACAATAACAACCCGCAACAATTTAGACCGAATCCTCCTTATCAATCGGCTAATCAAACTAGGCCCAATACTGATCCCAATAGGTACCCGCACAACAAAACCGACCTTCTGCCAGTGAACAATATCAAAGTCCTAATCAATCTCGACCAAATCCCAATTTTTACAGAAACCAACAACAAAGAACCCACCACTTCAACCAAGATGACTTCTACAACCCTTTAAACAATTTCACAAACGATGACCCTTATACAAATTCATACTACCAAGACGATTGTTCTTATTCAGACCCCCAAAATACAGATTTCGAATACTCTCAAAATGACTATACTGAAACTTTTGAAAGCAATTACCCTGAATTCCCTTCTGAATTACCCGAAGACCGACGACAAAATTTTCAAGAGGTACTTACAGTGGACAAACCACCCGATACACAGATCTGCAATCTTCAAACCCAGTTCGAAACAATGAGTTTACTCAACGACTTCAACTCCAACCTGAATTTTCCGGAACAAGCTTTCCTATAAGCCCCTCACTTTCGGTAAATTCTAAGAACCTTTTCTACATCAACGACGCCACTAATACATATAAACTGTTAATAGACACAGGTGCCGGTTTATCAATTTTTAAACCAAACACTTGTAAACAATTTCGACACCGATACCCAGAAAACGTTGTGATACAAGGTATCACTAATCAAAAAATCCTGATTAACGAATCGACCTTAGTTTAATCTTAACGATCCACACAAAGTTTACATCTGTAACTTAGACATCGAATTCGATGGTCTACTAGGTTCTGACTTTTTAGAACATTATAATTGTGTGATTGACTTTAACAAAAAACTTCTTATAACCAACTTCAAAACTATTCCGCTTATGAAAGTAACAGACGAAACAATATCTTCAAACAGGCAATCTCCAACAATTAACCCAACAATTTCAAACACGATTACTATTGAGCCGCGAACAGAAAGGATTTGCAAACTCAAATGTGACTTACGTAACACAGAAGCTATACTAAACACTACCGTCCTAGAAAATGTGAGACTTCCGAATGCTTTAGTCCAAGTTAACGACAAAGGCGAATTTTTGACATCCATCTTAAACGCTAACGCCTGCCCAAAAACTGTAAATTTCGACACTATCAAATTAGAACCCATTCAAAATTACTCTGTAAATCACTGTGAAGAAATTTCGTTTGCAACTAATCCTAACTTCGACAGGCAAACGGAGATTAACAATCAACTCCGACTCGAACACCTTAACGAGGAAGAGGCCGAACTAATACAACAACTTTGTCTTGACTTTTCCGACATTTTCTACTTAGAAGGTGACCATCTTAGTTTCACGAATGAAATTAAACATTCCATCGACACAAACAACGCCAAACCCATATACACTAAATCGTACCGCTATCCCCAAATTCACAAAGAGGAAGTCCGTAACCAAGTTTCGAAAATGTTAGAACAGGGCATCATTCGTCCCTCAAATTCTCCCTGGTCTTCCCCTGTATGGGTTGTCCCGAAAAAACTCGACGCCTCCGGGAAACAGAAATGGCGCGTAGTCGTGGACTATAGAAAACTAAACGAACTGACAATAAATGACAAATATCTGTTACCCAACATATCCGATCTGTTAGACCAACTTGGCAAGTGCCAGTATTTTACCACCCTAGATCTAACTTCTGGTTTCCACCAGATTGAAATTGAGTCCAAGGACATTCAAAAAACCGCTTTCACTGTAGAGAACGGTCATTTTGAATTTGTTCGCATGCCTTTCGGGTTGAAAAATGCCCCTTCAACATTCCAAAGGGTGATGGACAATATTCTGATAGGAATCCTGAACGAAAGATGTTTGGTGTACATGGACGATATAATCGTTTATTCGCCCACCATTCACGAACACTTAGCAAGACTAACTGACGTTTTTAAAAGACTTAGGAAGGCAAACCTCAAAATACAGCCTGACAAATGCGAGTTTCTCCGCAAGGAGGTCGCTTATTTGGGACACTTAATAACTAAAGACGGTGTAAAACCCAACCCGTCGAAAGTCGACTGTATCTTAAACTTTCCTCAACCGCAGAACCCCAAAGATATTAAGTCATTTTTGGGACTTGCTGGTTATTATCGGAGGTTTATTCCAAACTTCGCGAGAATATCGAAACCCCTAACTAAACTTTTACAAAAGGATGAACCGTTTAATTTCAACGCTGAATGCGTCACGTCCTTTAACGAACTCAAACGTGCTTTAACTTCGACACCAATACTGATCTATCCGAACTTCGAGGAACCTTTCATACTAACCACTGACGCCAGTGCCTTTGCAATCGGCGCTGTACTATCTCAAGGGCCAATAGGTAAAGATTTACCCATTGGATATGCTTCCAGGACACTTTGTCAAGCCGAGACAAGGTATTCGACTATTGAGAGAGAACTGTTGGCTATTGTTTGGGCAGTGAAGCACTGGAGACCGATAATCTATGGCCGAAAGTTCCAACTTTGTACCGATCACCGCCCGTTGACGTGGCTGTTCTCGATAAAAGACCCCGGAAGTCGATTAGCCCGATGGAGACTTAAACTCGAAGAATATGACTACGAGATCATTTACAAACCGGGTAAAATTAACAAAAACGCCGACGCCTTATCACGCATTAAAATCAACCACCTTGATGAGTGCGTACTATTCCAGGCTAAAACTAAACTAACACCCCACAAAATCTTACCCCTAAATGACGAAGACGATGACAATACCTCCGAACCTGAACAAAACGAAATAACTACCGAAACGATATCCCAAGAATTCAAAACTTTTGTTGAACGTTACAAAACTGTTTCCTTAATTGACTATAATAAGATCGAATTTTCTAATTGCCAACTCCTAGACAAGGCAAATAAAAATATCCTAATCTTTCCCCAATCATCCAACCTTCAGGAATTCCATCACGACATATTCGAAGATATTTTCGAAGAAGTCGCTGATTTTGAAACATTTAAAATCAACGTATTCGCTAGCAAAACTGTTAGCAGGAGACAATACTTCATAGTCCCGCTTCCAAACGATCCCGAAATCGTAAATGAAGTCCTTTTCGCATCTATTTTCAAAAATCAAGACGTTCTCTCCCCATCGAAAACATATTGTGTAGAAAACAACCTTGATCTTCCAATTCTGGAAATGCTATCCTTTATTTTCTCTGAAAAGACATTAAGTGGAAGATTTGCCAAAACATCACAAAAACTCCTAACAAAGACGAAATTCCACTAATACTCGAGCAATATCATAACGAAAAAAACAACTTGCATCGCGGCATCAACGAAACCATACGCCGTGTCAAAGAGAGGTTCAACTGGCCGGGATTCACTAAAGACATTGAGAACTTCATAAAGAACTGCGTAATCTGTCAACAAACCAAAGCTTGTCGAAAAAACTTAGATAATCCCCTCGTCATAACTGAGACACCTAAAACACCCTTTGAAAGAATTAACATCGACATCTTAGAAATTCCTAATAGAAATCACATTTTGACGATAAGAGACGAACTGACTAAATTCTCACAAGCCTATGCTTTGGCAGATAAATCCGCCAAATCTGTCGTTAGTACTATTATGTTGTACTTTCAACATTTCGGTACACCATTACGTATCCACTGCGACTATGGCAGAGAATTTGACAATGCCATACTAAAAGATCTATGCAAACTTTATGACATCAAACTTACCTACTCTAGCGTGGGACACCCGCAAACAAACGGCTCCGTGGAACGATTTCATTCTACTCTACTAGAAATGATTCACATTCACAAAGCTGAAAATCCCGACGAACACCCCTTAAACGTACTTCCGTATGCTATTATTGCCTATAACAATTCAACCAATAAGACCCATGGCTTCACCCCGTTCGAACTCGTTTTCGGACATACCTCCAGCAGACCCCCAGAGACTCTTTATAATCAAAAAGAACTAATTAGCATATATGTACGAGACCTAAATAACCGAATTTCTTACTATTACAAAATTGCACGTGAAAAGACTAACTTACAGAAACAAAAAGCGAAAGAAAGATTTGACCAACACGTTTCGAAAAACCCACCTGATTACAAAATCGGTGACAAGGTATACGTAAAAGAGTCACAAATAAAAGACAAACTCCAGAACAAATTTAATGGCCCATTCCAAATTATTGAGATTCACAATAACTCTGCTACACTTCTAAACCTAAGAACTAACCAACGAACGAAAGTGAACTTTGACAGAATGAAACCATATTCTGAAAACTAACTTTCTTTTCAGGTTTCTTCTGCTGCTCGGATCAGCAGTTTCACAGTACGACGTCAAACCGATTAACAACACTCTCGGTATCTACTACCATGACGAAAGTCGAATAATTGTATCAAACTATAAATGGACTCTATTAGTTCACCGGAACTTGACAACCCTTAATCAACTATTTGAAAATAATAACAGAATCCTCAATACTTTAGAACGAACCGTCGATCCTATACCTGGCTTCAAATTTCACGATACAGGTGCCTTTCGTGTGGACGTCCAAACACACATTAGCCTTTTAACACAAATCTCCGACTCCATCAAAACAAAATTTTCAGAAGTATTTCTAGTCACTAAAAGACCAAAACGCGGATTAATAGACGGTGCTGGAACCATCTTTAAAGCAATAACCGGTAACCTAGACGCATCCGATGGCGAATTTTATACTAGCAGCATAAACAGACTTAACCAAGGACAACTACAAGTCGAAAATCTTTTAAAGAATCAAATGAGCGTTACAACCACTATTATTAAAAACTTTAATGAAACTATTCAGAAACTTCAAATAGACGAGAAAATCTTTAACGAAGACATTAACGAAATCAACCTCACGATACATGAACTAAATGACCGGATAGCCACTATTCAAGCCAAACAATTTCTTGAAATTTGTGAAAAACTAATGGCCAGTTATTTGTTTCTTAAAGATAACCTTAACGATATTTTAAATTCAATAACTTTTGCACGTTTGAAAATTATTCACTCATCTATTATTACACCGGATCATTTGATTGCCGCATTACAGGAGATTTCTCAAAACCTTGTTAAAAATAATTTACCATTACCAGTCAGATTTTCAAGTGTTGCACAGTATTTAGAAGTAATTGAACTACAAGCTTTTCAAACTCACTCAGATCTAGTATTCATCTTAAAAATCCCTCTAGTAGAGCAACAGCTTTATACAGCTTACCATTTATACCCTATTCCGATTTTAGATGATAGAACTGGTTTTCATCACATCCTTTCTTTTACTCAAAAATATGTAGCGCGAAATGATGATTCTCTTATGTACATACCAATCAAGGAAAACTGTGCTCCGATTTATACGCGTATCCCATAGACTCAAATGCACCCTGTGAGGCGCAGCTCCTGAAAAACATTCGTAGTATCCCCGAAACTTGTAAAAGTGCCATCGTTTTCAGTGAAGGGTACAATGTTCAAAAACTTGAAACAAATGCGTGGATTGTAATCATATCGGAACCCATACATGTGACCATTAATTGTCCAGGAATTGACGCTAAAACTTTAGTGCTAACGAACAATTCTATCATTCGGTTACAAACGGAATGTAGTGCTTTTGTTGGTATTACAAAAATCCAGGCCGAACCACAAAAATTCATGAACATTTCGGACAATTCTCATCCAGTTTTAATTCCATTCAATTGCTGCAATTCTCATCCTGAGAAACTTGCAATTCCGGACCTTAAGCCCCTGAAGCTGGACGACTTAAACATGGAAGAACTGTCCATAGCCAACCACAAGCTGGACCAGTATTCAAGGGATCTCGACGATCTCATCAACCAACCCTTTGTTAATAAAAACATTTCCTGGTTCACGTATGCTACAATAATTATCATTGTAACAATTGTTGTTGTATACAGCTCATTGAAAATCATAAGGCACGTTAAGAGACCTCCGAAAAACGACAGCTCCAATCCAGAGAGTCTGAGTACCCTGACAAAACCGTTCTCCAGGCTGATACCAAAACTGAGGCCCCAAATCGAAGAGGAACCTGAACATCCAGACTTATAGAATTGAGAACCTTTTTGATACATTTCCATTCTTATTTGACTTTTATGTTTTGTATATTTTTCATATTTTATGTAACCTATTTAAACTTAATCATTATGTTCACTTTAACTTTATTTCATTTCCATATTTGTATTGTTTTTGCTTATTTAGCTAGCATCCAGTAAATTCCAAAAGTTGATGTTACAGCATCAACTTTTCTTGGTAAAGGGGAGCTGTTAGGCGTAAATATCATGCACGTGTATGATACGAAGTATCATATTTCGCTGACCAGTTTCCTGCTTCATAATGTAAACGTGGGAACGCATCGACTTGACCGTTCTTTTGATTAGTCAGCTTTCTTAATGTTATAAATCAGAGCGACGCGGTCCCACGGTCGTCATTTATCGTTAGTATACTTGTACCATTTAGTTAGTTTTAATTTTTATATTTCAATAAATAATTTTTTTTAAAAACTCAAAAGTGATTTACAAGATATATATATATATATATATATATATATATATATATATATATATATATTCAATTGTTCTTAGTCGTACAATCTTTAAATATGGAAAATAATATAATAATGAAAAAATTTCTATTTGAAGGCCATGTCCGACAATTCTGCCTTTTGAAAATGGCGTGAAACCAAAATGGCGGACTTTTCTAATTTTTTTTGTAATTTTATACATAAATTAATTATATTAAATATGAAAGCCACACCCGAAACTTATGGCTTTTGTTATATGGCCTTACAATAACATCTTTTAGTCGCATGCCAAGACAAAATACTGGCAATTTTCATTTCCTTTTTTGCATGTTTGGGACTTCTGGCTTCGGTTCGGCCACGACCAACATTTATGGCAATAACACTATCACGTTCAACTCATTATAAAGATCATATAATTCAAAAGCTAGAAAAAACAAAATGACGGATAAAACGTTGAAATTTTCCGCCATATTTTCCGGTACTTAACCTTACTTAGCCACTAACAAACCTTATGGAAATTTTTTTATGGACAACTCACTATGTCAACTTTCATACTTCCGATTGCCAGAAGCGAGAAAATCACAGCACATTGTGACGTTTTCTTAAAGGATGTCGTCCATAATTCAACCAGGTGCCATTTATGGCTATGGCATTTTGATGCTTGATTGCTTCATAGCTTTCGTTTGGTCAACAACCCAGAAGCGAGAAAATTGCTCCAAAACATGTTTTTTTTTCGGAAAATGGAAAAAGTTTTTTTCCTATGTTAGCCACACTATTTTCCCTCGAATTTTGCGTCAATGTATTTAACAATAACACACTTTTCAACCACCTCCGAGCGAGAAGCGAGAAAATAGTGTACCAAAATCTGTCACAAGCTGACGGTCTATATCTGTTCTTCGTCGCATCGACGCGACTGGACTTTCATGTTTATACTTTAAGCTGTATTTGCGAGGAACAAGTGGCACAATTTAAATTCGAAAGTAATACAAAACAATCAAGGTCGTAAGGTTTAAGATAAGACAATTTCAGAACAGTTGTGAGTTGTATTTTTCACATCTCCTACCATCTAGTCTATCAACATTCATAGTTAAGTAGAAGGATAGAAAGGGTATGGCTTGCTCCTACCCACAACTGAACTTCGAATATTCTTCAGTTGTAATCATTACTAACATACGTTCAATAAATCAAGATTATTATTATTATTCTTATATGATATCACAGATTAAAGACACGAGCTAAACTGATTTTCTTCAATATATATGTTTGATTAGGTTATGTGTTATCTACTCACTGGTAGCAGTAATAGTACAATAATCCACATCTCAAAGGTTCTATTAGCACTAAATGAATAGGCAAGTGACAACCAGCAAATGGAGAGTATAAGAATGACGCCACATATCAACTTTAACCAATTTGCATACTTAGAGCTCAAATTGAACTCTACTATACTCCACAAGTCTTGAAATGGCTCTAAAATAATGATAACATAACATTACTCTATGTATAAATTATGCAATTAGTAATATCAGTTTATTAATATTCTCAATTTTGTTAAAATATAATGACACATACCAGAATTTCTATACATATACAGGGCTTTCATTTCAAAACTAGCCACCCAAAATAACTTTTAATATATCTTTAAAAGAAAAAGCCAAAAAAACACGTTAATTAAAATTTACGGGGAGACACAAGCTGGGGGTGAATATTACATGTAAAGTTTAAATACAAAGGAGTATGATATCTCTTTTTAAGGTCTCTTCTTTGCCAATCTTTTGACACATCATTTTTTTAAATCATATTATTTTTACAGAGTAATGCCATTTTAAATTTTCAAATTAAAATAATTATTATTTGCATGGTATTAACATTATAAATATTGTATTAGCGTTAGAATTACCTTGTCCTTAAATTAGATGTTCAACATGTCTGTCATTGTCGACATTTGATGCTCAGTATAAACGAAACCACTACTAAGAATAAATAATTTACATTTACAGTCTCAAATATCATTTCCAAAAACATTTAAGGATTCTTTCTCACTTGTTTTTCTCGGTATTTATAGTTGTTACGATTCATTAGAATAAAGACTTTATTGTTTTATATTCAATGTCAGGAATAAATAAACAATGTTAAACCATATATGAAAATTGATATTATTTTCAAAGTAACTTCGTAACAAACAGGAAACAGAGTACAAGAGTGTATTTATTTCAATTAACACTTACCGCAGTCAGAACGAGCCTGTCTTTTTGGTAACTTTTCATTTTTCCAGTTATTATAAATACATTTAAAGATGTAGACTTGGTCACTTCTTGTTCTAGAACAGTTGTCAACAAGTATATTTAATTTTCAATTCTTTCAGATGTTTTAAAGTTTCAGATTAGATAAATACATGTTTTTTAAAAAGTTTTAATGTTCAGCTATGAAATAATATTTGGCGTAGTTAGTAGGATTTTCGTACGTTTTTCGAGCACGCAAACCAAGATTACGCTCACGGAGAACGGTGGAATCTACTTCAAGAAACCGAATTGCTGACAATTCCAGGTAGAACACGGAACTCCCGCACTGCTGGGAACCAGAAAGAAATAAATCTCATAAAGCGTGAGTAACTAATCAACTGATTATTTTGATTTTAATGATAATACTGCAACAATTTTTATTGAAATATTTTCACATGTTGAAAATTAGAACGATCGTTCTATTTTAACAATTAATTTTAAGAAACTTATTACACTTAGACATAAATATTTTTTCTCTAAATTCCATTTAAATATTAAATTAAATTATTTTCAACTTCCAATTTTCTTAATTAATTCCCATTTCAATTTTATTCCCAATTTTCAAAATAAATATGGTTGAAGCACAAAACTTTCTGAGATTTTCTCAACAGTGCCCGAATTCGGGGAAGATCAAATCTTTCTAGGTACGTTTTAAAACACGATTGTGCATATAATATGGCAATCGGCGACCAAATATTCTTGCAAACAATTCACATAAAAAATAAATTGAATCACTTCGGAGACTCCGGCGATTTACCATCCTTTATTCAATATCTTCAAATATCAAAACAACTTCAAAATTAATCTTCCTTAATAGATTAAAAGTCTTAAACTCGAAAATCCACACGAAAATAAAAAAAAACTGCAAACTTAACCCTTGAGCAAAGAAATGCTTAATGCTCGTTAATCGACACCATGTTCAGCAGAAACCAAATATTCCACAATAGAGAGTGAACTCCTTACAGTATGGGCAGTTAAAACTTAATATTGAAATTTAAAAATGAATTGTAGATCTCAATGATGATCTAGCATTTTATCAGGCTCAAGTTAAAACTTTAGAAATATGCACTTATGGCAAGCTACGTTTTGATTTTAAATATACAGGGTGCACAAGAAATTCCAAAGATAATTAAAATCAAAAAAATTCCATAGTAACGTAAACATATTTGTCAAAATAATTGTCATATATTTCAATTTTACTTTATAAATTTATATCCATTGAAAACGAAATCCGACAGGATTTTGAAACGTTTGGTTTTAAAATATACACAAGTTTAAACTCTGATGTGGTATTATTCCCAAGAAAATCTAAAATAAACTAGAAGATGCCACAAATAACATTCAGAAAAAAATATTTTATTTTATTCCATAAATAAATATTCAATTACGACGCTAACATTTCCCTACCATAATTACAATTTCAATTAATGAGTAGTTCACGCACTATTTTCAACACTTGACGTATAAGGGTTAACTTTTTTATATGAAAGGGACATCTTTCGATTCATTAGAAAAAAGGCTTTATTGTTTTATATTCAATTTCAGGATTAAAGTAAACAATATCAAAGCTTATTTGAAAATTGATATTATTTTCAAGGTAACCTCGTGAGAAACCGGAAACAGAGAACAAAGATGTATTCATTAAAATTAACACTTACGGCAGCTTAACTTTTTACCAACTTCTCATTTTTCCAGATATTATAAATGAATCTAATAATGTAAGCTTGGACACTTCTTATTCTAGAACAGTTGCCACCAAGTATATTTAATCTTCAGTTATTTCAAATGTTTTAAAATTTCAGTTTAAATAAATAAACGTTTTTTAGAAAATTTTAATGTTCGGATATTATTTTCAGTTACAATTCAAAATTTTTAATCATCATTTATCATTACACTATAAAAATATAATCTGATTTAAAAAAACTGATTTGTCAAAAGATTGAGAAAAAAGAGACCTTTAAAAAGACGTATCACGTGATACCCCTTTGTACTTAAACTTGTAGAAGTGATATACAGCCCCGCTTGGAGGTCGAAACTGCAGTGTAACCGATACGTGTAAACAAAAACTTTATATTTAAGGGGGACACTTAAATATTATTTATTTCGAAAGACCTGCATTTAAAAATCATTGTTCCCAGAAATTAACCATATAGTACTTATGATTTTTAAATTATTTAGAAATATTTCATGAAAAAGAAATATGATACACAACTTACTTACCTTGTTTACTTGGAGTCTTCATTCTGTTTATTACAGATTCAAATTGTTAATGAGTGCTATCCCACGAGCAATATCTATACTAATGACCGCACCATTTATTTGATTGATTAATGTAAAAATCATTTATTCAGTACTTTTATAAAGTTCTAATGCAGTACTAAATTGAGAGAGTTTATAAATATTACATAAACTATTGATGATAAATTTTATTTAACTTAATAACATTATATAGTTGTGACTAAAATATTCGAAAAACAATTTAATCCATAAAAGTTAAACTAACTGATAATTTAACTAGAACGATGAGCAATTGAGAAAACTCATTTTTATATCACAACATAAAGAACATTGTAAAAGTTGTATCTTTAGACAAATATACAATGAGTCGAAGATTCGCTTCACCATACAGGGATCTCGGCTCGTATTACACCTACAGCAACAGTTAAATGGGGAGAGTTTTAGAGGAAACATTCTATCTACAATGTGGAACAGCTAAATGGAATAAATTCGATAACGAATAAAGGGGGGGTTTCTAGAGAAAAACACTTGGACAGATCAATTTGTATTTTTAAATGCACATTTTTTGGATTCTCTAGAAGATTCTAGATATAATTCATGTACAACGTGATACACATATCTTCAACTGTTTCGGAAATATTGAGTGTTTTCATATCTATTACAAAAATTAACATTAAGAAAAGAAAATTATTTTATTTTACAATTTCGCTACATTTGTTAGTAACACCAATCAGTGAATTAAGATACATAAGATTAGAGGCCAGAGTCTACCGATAGAGAGAAATGGATGAAGGCAGGTCGCTTTTTCCGCGCTGCCTATGTAGAAGATGGGAGGTGTACACTTAATCGGAGGATATCGCCAGGTTAGCCCACCCTCATATAAGCCAGACAAGGACAGCCTTGGCAAAACAAGGACAGAGAAACAGCTAACAAATAATAAGAAAATGAAACTACTAACAAACGATAAGCTGGAAATGGGAGTCCTGAAACCGAATAATGGGAACGGGCATGGTAGATGTGGCATAACGTGAATAGGAATGCTGGATGTTGTTGTCAGGACATGTGCAGTCATATTGTGCGGGTGTCAGACATCCCCCAGTGAAGGTGTATGCGTGTTGGGTATGTCCAGTGAAGATGGCACTGATGTTGTGTGAGCGTTAGAGATGCGCAATGATGTTGTATGGATGATAGACATGCGCTGTGATGTTGTATGAGTGATGCTGTATGAGTCTTAGACATGCGCAATGATTTTGTGTGAACGTTAGACCTGCGCAATGACGTTGTATGTATGTTAGACATGTGCAGTGAGGTTGTATGGATGATAGACACGCGCTGTGAGGTTGTATGAGTGTTAGACATGCGCAATGATGTTGTGTGAGTGTTAGGCATGCGCAATGATGTTGTGTGAGCGTTAGACATGCGCACTGATGTGGTATTTATGTTAGACATACGCAGTGAAGTTGTATGGATGATAAACATGCGCTGTGATGTTGTATGAGTGTTAGACATGTGCAATGATGTTGTTTGTATGTTAAACATGTACAATGAAGTTGTATGGATGATAGACATGCCCAGTGATGTTGTAAGAGTCTCGGACATGCGCAATGATGTTGTTTGTATGTTAGACATGCGCAATGATGTTAGACATGTCTAGTGATGTTGTATGAGTCTTAGACAAGCGCAGTGAAGTTGTATTGATGATACACATGCGGAGTGATGTTGAATGAGTGTTAGACATGCGCAATGATATTGTGTGAGAGTTAGACATGTGCAATGATGTTGTATGTATGTTAGACATGCGCAGTGAAGTTGTATGGATGTTAGACATTCGCAATAATGTTGTGGGAGAGTTAGATATGAGCGGTGATGTTGTTACCTTTTGTCTTAACAATCACGTCTCTCTCTCAATTATGTTTTTACCGAGATCTATGGATTTTTCTCATCTACGCAATAAGAAATTAAAAATATGTTTGTTCTTGCAGCTTAAAGAAATATATGAGAATCTGACGTTACGGCTCTACGTACAGAGCCCTATGTTGTCACAAGCTAATGTACCTGTCTATAGAAATATAGGAAACCTGATCCAAACATTAAGCATACAAAGTTTGAAACCAAAACTAAGTGAAAGAGGGCTTCATACGAGCAGCCCTCCACTCCCGTGTTTCTGACGTCACCAGTCCTCACTCTTATTGGTCATTTCAAACCATTGTCAAGTAAATAATTTGATTTAAATTTGATGCTCCATCAGTCTTATGGTGAGAGGAAATTCCCATACGAATCAATTCACTGAAGTATGTGACTTTCCAAGATCTAGGGACTTGCCTCATCATTGGTATATATGGGATATAAGTGGAAATCTGTATGTTTATCCTAGATTCAAAACAAGTTTTTCTGTACCTCTATAAGAAACAGTAAATTCAAGAAGCGAACCAAACGGTTGGATTTCGTTGCTCGTTGGTTAGCAAGTGGGAGGGTTGAATGATAGGAACGGGATACCAGTTACTCAAGGAACTGTAATTGGTTTGATTCCGTTTGCCAATATGATAACTATTGGGAGATTGGTTGAATGATGAAAACGATCCTAATGGTTGGATTTTATTGGTTGTCACGTATGAGTTCAGAAGGTGGAATGAAAAGAATGGGATATCAAGAATGGGATGAACGGTTCTAACGGTTTAATTCAGTTGAACATTGGTTATCAAGCGGGAGGTTAGAATGTTGAATCATATGAACGGTATAAAGAGAATTCAACGAACGGCTCTAATGCTGGTATTTCGTTGACAGGTGTTGATTACGAGGCATAGTAGAACGATGGGTGATAATGGTATTAGGGAGGATGTGAAAGTAGGTATGGGATACTAGAAATTCAAAGAATGGTCCTAATGGGTAGGTATCATAGTATTGGATACTTGAAATACAAAGATTAGACGTTTTGCAGCTTGAATGATTGGAACAGGATAGAAGGAATCGGACAAACAACCTATTGGACACGGTCTTATTGATCGAGATGGTTTAGCTACGTTATGCTACCGTTGTATGGTAGAAATTAATATATATATATATATATATATATATATATATATATTGTAATGGATTTAAACAAACATGAAATCATATAAAAACTTTAACAAATTGACTAGTTAAATAATAGGGATAATGTAAATAAAATGTATACATATATAACAAAAAAGGAAATTGCAGGAATCAAAATTGTTAAAAATAAAGTGACAAGTATTTGTAAATAAATAAGGAATCATATTATAAGATAGAGTTAACCTAAAAATACATACAATGTAAAAAAAATGTTTCAAAAGCAAATTGTTGAAAGGATAAAAGGTGGCATATAAAGTTAGATATTATATCATGCAAATTTTAATAAAAGATTAATACTTACATAAAGAAATATATGCAAAAACTCATAATAAGGTCAAACATTAAAAGGTGAAATTCACAGTAGAGTTTGTAGAACACGTTTTGAACCACAAATTAGGCCATGAGAAAACCAAATAAAACATATTTTAGATCGAAATCAAGTTTTAAATACATAAATTCTTTAGTAAACAGACCATCGAAATGTCAAAAATATAAAAACCGTTATAAGTCTTCCGAATTGATGGAACAGTAAAGAAATTTGTAATAATAGATGGAGCGTAGAGCATAGTTTATAAAAAAAATAAATAGTTCAAAAGATATAAAGTCTAAATTTTAATAAAATCCAATTTTTTTTAAAGTACCTGTTAAATGACTGGTGGCTACAAGTGGCAAGTGTCAACTCAATGTTTTTGAAAATATGAATTAAATGATTTGGATAAAATTAATGAGTGTAAAAGGTATTGAAATTTAAGTTGAAGTTTGCTTAGATTTTTGGATATGACTTAAAAGGAAAACAGTTGGAAATTAATAAAATAATTAGAGGCGGAAATGGAAATAGCAGGTGGCAAAATAAATCACATAAATAGGAAATCTGACACTCTCTTTGGTCGTCAAGCGTCGAGCAGATAGGTGTAAAATTTTCGTTCTCATAAATTCAGTTTCCATGACAACGAAGTCAATGTCCTATGATATAAAACAAATTTAGTGTTCCATGTCAGAAAGAGAAGAGTAACCTTGTAGCGCAAAACTGCTCGAGAGAGATATCTTGTTGGTTAGACAATACACCTCTCTCTCACCTGTCTTGGCGATATTGTGCCGATAGGCTGCTCAGTTAGTATCTGGTGGCGTGAGTTCGTTGTTCAATTGGCAGAAGGACTATGCAAGGGCGCCAGGCCAATGGACACACAGTTAACAAAAGAAAACGACAAGATAGCAAAAATTTACAATTTATTTTATTTAATTACAAATTAACCAATTTTTCTATTAGTTAAGTTGGTAACAGAAAACAAAATTTAAAACAATCGAGGTATATAAAACCTGTTAGAGGGAAGTTACAAACAAAAAATCTATAAATTCTTGCCTTACAACGCCCTCGGTAGGAATGCATTTCCGTTGGTTGGTCTGCTGTCCAAGGTCCTGATCCTGGAGCTATATGCCAACCAGCAGCTGGGGTTCCAATAACTCAGGGCGGCCAGGAGTTGCCACTGTCCTACCAGAGGACAAGTCGAATCAGGTAGTACTGCCAGAGTTCTGCTCCCTGGATATGAGGCTAGTGGTTATGTGTCTGGGCACTCTTAGCCCCAGTTGATGGCATACATGAAAAATTTATTGGCCAATTAGTTATAGCCCTTAGAGTATCGATACTGAATTTTGCCCCTGACTAGTATAGGCGTATATATGCTCTATAGGATCGGTTCGGCTCGTGTATGAGGTGAGGCACCCTACCTTAGTTTTCCCTAACTTCTTCACCCCAAATTTACTATTTGAATACTACCAAAAATGAATGAAAAATACTTTAACTAATAAAAGTAAATTTGAAACGCTTCAAATTCTAAGTAAAAATAGATAACGATAAGACTTTAGGTAAATTGCAACTGTTAGTTATAGTTTCAAACTAAAATAGATTCAAATAACAAATCAATTATTAATTACAGATAAAATTTAACGGTAAATCAGATATATAAACAATTACGTTTGAACGCTAATAATGTGTTTAAAGATAACGGTATAAAAAAAATATATTCAAGATCTAATGTGCCTTCTAATCCGACAAACCGTTCGACGACTGAATGAAAGCGAATTTCCTCCGAGATAATGGGAAAACTCAGTACTCTAAATTAATGTCAATGTACGGTACTTTAAAAATGATAAGGTAATATACGATAAAAATGATTATTGCATCTATATTCATAAATATAAAAAAAAAATCAGATGTGAAATCTGGTCATAAACATTTCCCCAAGTTAAACAATTAAAATAAAGAAAACTAGGCGTAGCAAAATACTTTAGCCCAGAACCTGCTTGACTCTCTACTGCAAACTCAGAGAAAGGAAATTAAAATTTTAAATGTGATTTATCTAACAACATATTTAACAAAGCAGACAAGCAACCAAATCTGGGCCAATGAATACTGAAAGACCAGCGAGTGACTTAAAAAATTAATATATTTACTGGTATATCTATATATAAACCAAATTCAATAAAATCGAAATATATATGAAGTACTGAACGAAATGCAAAAAATAACAATAATAGAAATTTTAAGCCACTCACATGATCATCCTTAGTTGCAGTCCAACCCAGTTGGGAAGCTTCGTCAGCTACTAAATATAGCCTCACAGGAGATTTCGTCTAGTGGATCAATTTGTCCTTTCCTGAATTTTGGTAGATATCGTCAATCAAACTCTCCAGATTCACCAATACCTAAAAATGCAAAAGAGGCCGGCAATAATTGTTCTCTTTTTCCTTTACGATACGGGTGAAATCTCTAGCAACTAACGATTGCTTATCGATGCCAACTACGTCGCAGATGCAAAGCAAAAAAAATACAAAAAAATTAATGAACTACGCAGTTAAGCCACCAACTATTTATCGTTGCAAGAAAACGCGGTATATCGACATTAAGACGAATATGAAACCAGATTCACCCAAAATTTCCTTCCAAAATCATTAATAGATACGATAAAATATGCACTATAGCCGATAAAAAACTATAAAAAAATTCATTCGATAAATCAAACTATAACGATAAGCTGAATCTTGCTTAATTAAAATCAAAGATACGGTAATAAGGAAAAACGATAAATTAAGCAAATTCTAGCAGATATTTTCACGATAAAGATAAAGAATTTTCCCAATAAAAAATTAAACTCAGAACGAAATTCGCCTACATACCGTCTTTATGCTGGTTGGGACAGAAGAGCCAGCAAAATCTGCTTCGACAAGCGTTTATCCCACTTGTCTCATGATAAAAGTAGGGAAAGGAAATGACATGTTAAAATTTCAAATTTTATTGAGCGCGGAAGCAGGAATATTAATCAATAGTTGGTCAATACAGGAACTAATACAAGATAATTTAGATAAAAGAATAAAGCAAAATTTTACTAGATAAATCATAGATAAAATTTTATTAATGACAGTTTCCTTCTTCCCAACAAAATTATATTTATATAATATTTCCAGTTTGGACGAAATTACATCAAACTAGCACGTGATGTTCGTTCTGTCAAGACCGCGCCAAATCAAAGGACAGAGTTGGACTTAGAATACCTTCCAAACGAATTAATGGTTATTTAGCCATTAAAAGCGAAAAAGCGATTGCATAACCGACTAAAATAGGAGTATTTACTTACGTGTTTATTTATTAAGGTAAAGACACTGTTTTATTACGGTAGAACTCAGTTCAGAAAACGATATAATTAGAAAAATGATTTGAAAAATATAAAAGGTAATTTATTAATGCGACAAATATTAGTAAATATCAACGTAACGGGGAGAACGGCAATTCACCCGTTACAACCTGAAAATTTTAATTTGAATTTATTTGGATAAACAAGTTGAAAATAATTTACAAATATTCGATAAAAGGGAGATGATGGGAATTATTGGTATGAAAATTTTAAATCAAAATTATTGGGAGAAAATAAATTTGCAAAACAGCACGAGATATTCAATTGAATGGCAGAATTTTAGCAGTAAAGTAATTTGAGATTTGGAAGTATTGTTAAAGACCAACCATCAGAAAAAGGGATTCGAGAACCAACAACGGTGAGTTTTTGAAATATTGTTTAAAGAAAGTTAAGATTTTGAAAAAGTTTAATTTATAAAATAAGCAGATCATAAAAAGGTAGTCAATCAGTTGGAATAATAAAAGTTTTACAATTTTAGAATAATAAATATCTGTGACTGAATGATCAAAATATTTTGTAACACAATTTGGTAGAAATTTAAGAATATTTAAGTGACAGGACATTTATTTTGTTTTGAAAGAAAACTTGTATCAATATTGCATTGTGAAAAATTTTAAATAATTGTAACCTAACTGAAACTTTGGAAATTTGATTATTAAAAATTTAAAATTTTAAAGTAGAAAAAAGTAAAGTGCAAATAGAATTTCACCATTTAAAAAAGTGTAAGAAAATTGTAAGATAAACAAGATAAGTATAAAATTTATTTATTTATTTAACATTTGAAGATTTGAACCCAAGCGAAAAAGACCCTGACAAATATATTATAAAATTTTAAAATTCAAATATCAATTATATATATATATATATATATATATATATATATATATATATATATATATATATATATATTCGGTGGTTTCCGGGAATTCAACCGCGTAGTTAATAACTGATCCCTGCCGGGATCGGTGCTAAAATGACGACGTTTCATCTAACCTCTTCAGGTCGGTTCGCATA
Source organism: Octodonta nipae (assembly GCA_034190945.1). NCBI lineage: Eukaryota > Metazoa > Arthropoda > Insecta > Coleoptera > Chrysomelidae > Octodonta > Octodonta nipae. The sequence goes on along the minus strand of CM067221.1, from coordinate 55,798,200 downwards.
ATTCTCGTTGCCTTCTGCTTTCGCTTCTAGTTACTCGAATACTAAGATTTTCAGGAGCGCGCGTGCTGTTATATAGTCGCGGCTCGGCGCCTATCGGTTGGCACCATGAACGGCTGCGTGCGTTTAGACTATGAGGCCTATTCGCTATTTCAATTGCCTCTCTTAAGTGTCTTGATTTCGGGTGTTCTATATTTGTCAGTACTCAGGTGTTCTCAAAGTCTGTTCGGTGTGACGTCGTTGTGGCGTGTTCCACAATGGATGTTGTTTTTTCCTGCTTTCTTATGGCGTTCTGGTGTTCATCACGTCTAGCTTGAATTCTTCTGTTAGTTTGCCTCACATAGGATTTGTGACAGTCCGCACATGGAATCTCGTACACTGTTGTTTTAAAGGGATCCTCGTCTTTGGAGTCCTCAAGACCGTGCTTATTTTTCTGTCTGTATTGAAAATATTATCGATATTGTGTCTCCTTAGAATTCTTGCAATATTGTCCGTAGTACCCTTGACATACGGTAAATAAACCTTGGTTATTGGTGGCTCATGCTCCTCGTCTGTTTGTCTCGGTTTTGACTTTAGGGCTCTTTGTATATTTCAGTCTGTAAATCCGTTTTGTCTCAGAGCTGATTTTAAACTGCCCATTTCCTGTTTGATGTTATCCTGGTCAGCTAGTCTTTGTGATCTGGTTACGAAAGTCTTGACGACGGCTTTTAGTTGGGCTGGGTGTTGATGAGAATTAGCATGAAGGTATCTGTTGGTGTGAGTTGCTTTCCTATATACTGTTAGGCCGAGGATTCCATCTTCCTTCCTATTTATCAGAACATCAAGGAATGACATTTGATTGTTGGCTTTAATCTCCATGGTAAATTTTATTTTGTGATGGATACCATTAAGGTGGTCTAAAACTGTGTTGAGGTGTTCCATTCCATGAGGCAAAATCACAAATCTATCATCCACATATCGTAACCATAAACTGGGTTTAAGAGTTTCTGTTCTTAGTGCAAACTCCTCAAAGTTCTCCATAAAAAGGTTTGTATCGTTGGTTCTCGTAAATAAAATAGGTGTTCAACAGACAGTGCCTTGTTAAGTCTACAAGGTGTTGAGGTGGTTTGTATTTTTCTATTATGATATCCATGGCTTTGTCGATAGGGATGTTGGTGAAAACGGACACTACGTAAAAACTTACAAGAAGGCACTCTGTTTGTAGACCGTTTTTCTAACTATTTCGATGAAATGTGTCGAATTTTTCACGTATGAGTCTGCCCCCTCTGCAAACGGTTGAAGTTGTTGGGCTAGGTTTTTGGCGAGCTGTTGTGTTGGGGATCCAATTGAGCTTACTATTGGCCTCAAAGGTGCACATACTTTATGTACTTTTGGCAACCCATAGAATTTCGGACATCTCGATGATTTTTCACGCAGAATGAGTTGCAGTTGTAGATTTTTGTCGATCCTACTTGCTTGGATTTTGGCCTTGTTTGTTTTCTCCAGAAAAGTTCATTGGTCAGTAGTAATTTGTTTATATGCTAGATCTTGTAGCAATGTTTGCATTTTGTTTGAATAATCCGCTGTATCTAAAATTACAGTCGCATTTCCTTTATCAGCAGGTAGAATGACAATGTCCTTGTTAAGGCGAAGTTGTTTCAAGGCCTCATTTTCTTCTATAGATAGGTTGCCTTTTGGGTGGTTTAGACCTTCGTAGAACATGTGACACATCTTGTCGAATTATTTCAGCAGTATTCTCATCTAATTTTGAAACTGCTGTTTTCACGCCACATATTATGCTCTCGTTTAGTATGTGAGAAGGAGCAATAGCGTAATTGAATCCCTTAGCCAACACGCCAATCGAGGTAGAGTTCAATTGGACCGAAGATATGTTAAAAACGGTTTTATTCGTTTCCAATTGCCGTGAGATTAGACTGTGACCATTATATTCCGAGAAAAAATCGTTTTTGGGCTTCTGTTAGGGCTTCAATTTATTAAATTTTGTCTGTTGTTGCATTGTTGTCAACTCTACATTCGTTTCGGCCCTAAATTCGCTAATCTCATCGAATTTATCCCATATCGTCGGGTGGAGAGTATTGCTTACCTGTAGGTGGATATCTAAGAGTTTAGTATTAAGAACATCGAAATCTCTTCTGACATCACGTATGGCTTCCCTAAGTAGGACACAACTAGCTTTCCATAAGATGTTCTGTGTTTTTCTGTTGTTTTTCCAGAACTTTACCGTCATGTTTTTCGGAATAACTCCTTCATCGCGGCATCGTTGTAGATGTAGATCGCACAACAGTTTGCTTCTTTTCGCGCGTAATTTCTCAAATGTTTCACACTAATGAAAAGTATTCTCCCCGTAGAGATTCACTATATTTGTTTTTAAGTTTTAGCGGGCACTAAATATGTTCGGTTGTTTCCGGGAATTCAACCGCGTAGTTGATAATTGATCCCTCCCGGGATCGGTGGTCAAATACCGACGTTTCGGCAGAGTCACATCTGCCCTCTTCAGGTCGGTTCGCATAATTGCCTTCTGCTTTCGCTTATAGTTACTCGAATACTAAGATTTTCAGGAGCGCGTGCTCTGTTATATAGTCGCGGCTCGGCGCCTATCGGTTGGCACCGTGAACGGCTGAGCGTGATTGGCCCTTAGCGCTCATATTTGCCATTACTCTGGTGTTCTCAAAGTCTATTCGGTGTGACGTCGTTGTGGCGTGTTCCGCAATGGATGTTGTTTTTTCTCGCTTTCTTATGGCGTTCTGGTGTTCATCACGTCTAGCTTGAATTCTTCTGTTAGTTTGCCCCACATAGGATTTATGACAGTCTGCACCTGGAATCTCGTACACTCCCTGTTGTTCTAAAGGGATCCTCGTCTTCGGTGTTCTCAACACCGTGCTTATTTTTCTGTCTGTATTGGAAATAGTATCGATATTGTGTCTGCTTAGAATTCTTAAGTAAAATTGAATATATGGTAATGAAAAATGGACAAGAGGAACAAAATATTGAAGAATGGTAAAAATGTGATAAATCGGAGCTCTATGTCAAAATAAAAAATTATAAAAGCGAGGGAGTACATAACAAGAGGATTTAAAATTTAGCAGTGCAGCAATAAACTTTGTTTGAGGTTAAGTGAAAATGAAAATAATAATTTAAGACTAAATTGTCAAATAAAGGGTGATGAAATTTTGATACGTCCTCCTGAACAAAAAAATGAAATAATAAATTTAATTCAAAAATATAAAAAAGTAAGTAATGAAAAAAATTGAGTTGCCAAACAGTATGAGCATAAAATAATCGAAAAATTGAATTCTGGTTATATTAATCATGTGGTGCTGGTAAAGGAAAAGAATGGCGAGATTACACTGTGTTTGGAAGCAAGGAATATAAAAAAGTACAGTATCCCACAGTATGAAGCACCATTGACCATCGATTCAATATTTAGTAGGATAACCAATGCAAAAATTTTCACAAAAATTTGTTTAAAACATAGTTCCATTAGATGAAAAGACAAGAGACTATACTGGTTTTCAAATAGATGGGGTAGTATACAGGTTTAAAGAAGTACCATTTGGCATACAGACGGCATGTGCAGCGTTAGTAAAAGCATTACGTTATATATTGGATAAATCTGAATTTGTATTGCATTATGTAGACGATATTTTAATATTTTCGGAAGAACGGACAGAACATTTGAAGCACATAGAAAAAGTATTACAGAAATTAGACAGGGCAGGTTTCAAAATAAACGTTGAAAAATGCCAATTTTATCAAGAATAGATTATTTATTTGGGATTCAAAATTACCAGACAAGGAATTGAAATGGATGAAGATAAAATAAAAGCAACCCAGGAGTATCCTAGACCGAAAAATTTGAAACAACTAAGAGGTTTATTGGGAGTCGATATTACAAAAGACTAATTTTTGATTTGTCCCAGAAAGAGTTAAAATTAACGCAATTACTGAAAAAAAAGGACATAAGAGCATGAAGAATAATTTAACAAATTAAAATTGTGTTTTATTAAAGGATTTAAAATATTTCATCCGAACTACGAAGAAAAGTTTATTTTGCAAACGAATGCATCAAAGAGTAGAATAGCTGGAGTATTATCTGAAGCTATGAGGGACGTGAATATCCAATCTATTTTTTTTAAAGGGTAACAAAGAAACATGAAAAAAAAATTCACTGTCAGAATTAGAATTACTTAGTATTACCTTTTGCGTGACAAAATTAAGATTAATATTATTAGAAAACAAATTGAAACGGATAAACCAACTTTAACATATAATGACAAGTATGGCAATATAATGCAAGATGATTTTAATATCAAACACATACCAGGGAAGAAGAATAGTGTTGCTGATGCTTTAAGCAGTGTGGATGGTTATCGAGAAGAATATTGTATTAAGATGGGAGTGAAATTACTCATAGCTCAAGAAGGAGAATTGTCAATGAAGGAAGGGAAAAGAGATCAATTTGAAAATAAGGAAGAAATGGTAAGGAGAAAGTTGCAGAAAAATGAAAATGGTATTTATTATAAAAATATGGATGGAATGGAACTGTATGCAGTAACTAGAATTTTGGCAATGAAGATGTTAATAAAGTTGGATGTTTTATATGGACATATAAGAGTAAGGAAGCTATGGAAGATTTTCAGAGAAAGTTATTATGCCAGAAATGATTTGAAGTTATGCAAGAATACCAGAACATGTGAAATGTGTCAAAAAGTTAAAGTTAAAATTTTTCAAAATACGAATATTCCCAGGTCAATCAGAGCAAATAAAATTTTGCAAGTAGTGGCAATTGATTATGTTAGTAATTTAATAGAGACAGAAGATGGATATAAACATGTTTTGATAGTAGTTGATATATTTTCCAAATTTGTAAAATTATTCCCCAGCAAAAGAACTATGTAACACGTATAAAGAAGGCATTGACTCAATATTTTATTAAAATAGGAAAACCACAATTAATAATTCTAGACAATGCAATATATTTTCAAAATTCAAGGTTTCCACAATTTTAAAAAGACACATAAATACAACCAAAATTTATTGCTATCCGACATCCTAATGCTAATCCAGCAGAAAGATATATAAGGGAAGTAATTCAATATTTAAGGATATATTTTGTGCAACACCATATCAGATGGAAAGAAAAATTAGGTCAAGTGGAATGGATTACTAATAATACACACAACAATGTGACAGAAGAAACACCAGAAGCTGTTATGAATGGAAAACATCCAGAAAGACCATGGATTTTTGCTGAGCCATTGGAACATAGAAAAATTTCAGCAAAAGTCAACAAGAATATGGACAAAGCAGCAAGAAAATATGTGGAAACATCAACAGTGTGAGAAATTGATGTTACCATACTAAGGACCTTAAGAAATAGATACAGAAGATGGTATAAATAGTTATCGACTAAAAGATATAGACACTGGAAAAGACAAAGGAGTATACAACATTAGTTGTATTTATAAATATCCCGACTTGACCATACAATGTATGGCATCACACTCTCTCTAAGGCACACTAAGAGTGCCTTTAGGAGAAAATTCACTAAACCCCATATATCCTAGATATCAAAAGGGTTTAGCTCTGTGGGAGCCTTTGAAAGGTTTTCAGGCCCGTGGTTGGAGTCGTGGCAGTTTCCCACGAATTTTCTGACCGTCCGGGCTGTCCCTAACAGGACGGCTTTTTGCATTTGTTTGTAAAAATGTTCGTTCAGACCTAGGTATTTTAAATTGTTTAATAGATGTTTTGGGACTAGCCCTGTCGTTGACATAACAATTGGTACAGTTCCTGTGTTGTTCATGTCCCACTGAGTCTTTATTTGAAATTCCAAATCTCTATAATTGGTTATTTTCTCAGCCTGCTTGACATTTATATTATTGTGGTTAGGAATTGCTATGTCAATTAAAGTTGTTTTCCGAGCGACTTTATCTACCAAAACTATATCTGGTCTATTGTGAGCAACAGTCCGATCAGTCAGTATTGTGCGGTCCCAGTACAGCTTGTAGTTGTTATTTTCTAAAACAGATTCTGGTTTGTATTTATAGTATGGTAATCCTACCGACTGTGATAGTTCAAGTTTCAGTGCTAGTTCTTGGTGCAGTATTTTAGCCACAGCATCGTGTCGTTTTTTGTATTCAGTTGCAGCGAACGCTTGACAACCTCTTGTGATATGCTGGATAAACTCAGATGTTTGACAACCGTACCTGCATCTGTCGTTGTTAATAGAAGGATCTTTAACGATGTACTTTAGATAGTTCTTAGTTGGGATTACTTGATCTTGGATTGCCAATAAAAAGCCTTCCATTTCAGGAAATATATGACCAGAGATCAACCAGTAGTTCGACGCTTCACTGTCGACATAATCTTGGTTTGAAGACGCGAGATGTAAGCCCGACATCTAGGATTTTCAAGAGTACAAAGGAATGACACCTCGAAGAGAGTATAATCTTGGTTGACGTCATTTATGTGTCTTCAATGAAGGGGCTTCTCCTTCCATTTCATCAGTTTCTTATCAGTGGTCTGGTGGTGTAATTCGACGTGCTGTTGTGTCAGTCGCAGTAGTGTTGCGTCATCAACCTGGCACATGACTGTAGATGAGAAAGTTCTGCCAGTTTCTGGAAATGACTACGCAAAATAGAAATTTGTTGATCTAATAGTTTGCTTAAATCTGCCAATCCTCTTCCTCCTTCATACCGTGGCAAAGTTGTACGTTCAATAGAGCTCTTTGGATGGTGATCTTGAGCTTTTGTTAGTAAAACTCGAACTTTTCGTTGTAATTTTTCAATGTCAGTCTTGCACCAATTAACTATACCGAAAGTGTAACTGAGCACTGAACATGCATAGGTGTTAACAGCCTGAGACAGATTTTTACTGTTTAGTTTGGTTTTCAACACAGTCGTCGTACCCTTCTATAAAACTCCGCTGTTAGGCCCTTTTTAATAGTCAAGTGATCAATACGTTGAGCCTGCTTTATTCCAAGGTATTTATAAATATGACCTTCCCTCATAGATTATAAATATTATTAATGTAGTTAAAATTAAAACTTAATTAAACAAATGAAACAGAGACAATTTAAAATATATAATTTATTGTAAATATATAAATAGTTAAATAATATAATTCATTACTTAAAATATTTTGTTGAGTCTTATGTTTTAGGGCAGCATCCAATTATCTGAAAAATATAGAAAAGGCTCTGTATAGTGAAAATGATATGGACATTAAAAGTGCACAGAACCTCTAAAAATTTTTAATAGTTATCCATTTTATGTTCAGATTTGACATAATCAAAAGTTAGGTTGACAGTTGGTGACAGTTGTCAAGATGACATGTTGATTTCAGAAAAATCATTTGAGCAATATCTGACACATTAAAATATGCAGGTATTAGCTAAAATGTTTTTGGGAAATTTAGATGGAAATAAACATGGACAAATAAAATCAAGAATCAAAAATATTTGTATCAAAATAAATTCATAAGTTCAAATATAATATAGCAAAACCATTATTAAATAATGCAATAGAAATTTTGTAACGATGCTTCTATAAAATGTAAAAAAAGTAATGAAAACATCTATGCAATTCAGATACAATAATTGTATAGAAATGGTTCAATAATGAAGCTAGACAATGAACAAACAGGGAAGCGAACTGTTAAAATTTAAATAATCCAGAACTCCAATAATTTCATATTTTAGGCACACATCACAACTTTATAAACACATTTTAAGATAAATAATTTGTAAAAGTTTAGTATTACCACACAAAATTATTAAATGAAAATTTGTGTGTCAAAAATATTCAGATCAAAATTGTAAAGTAACCGAAGAAGGAATTCAGTAAGTAAGACAAAGATGGAGTCCGGAATCGACAGAAAGCATTACTAGTCGGCAACAATGATAAATTTTATTAAATTTGACAATCAATAATAATAGTTTTTGCGGGTAGCAGCAACGTGATCAGAGAACACCAAAATAAAAAAAAAATTTTATAAAAAACTGAAAAGATCTTGACCAAAATTGAATATATGGGTAATGAAAAATGGACAAGAGGAACAAAATATTGAAGAATGGTAATTCAAAAATGCGGAATAAAAAAGTGATAAATCGGAGCTGAATGTCACAATAAAAAACTATAAAAGCGAGGGAGTACATGACAAGAGGATGATTCAAAATTCAGCAGTGCAGCAATAAACTTTGTTTGAGGTTAAGAAAAGTGACATTTAATGTCAACGAATTTGTCAAAGATTAAAAAGTTACAAAGTTCAAAATTTCAAGAGTGGTTGTGAAACAAATCAAAACAACCAGATCCCGAAGAAGTAAAGAAGTTCAAGTGCAAAAGCTATATGGTATTGCACTAAAGTAAACATACAGTAAGCTGAAAGCAGTCGAGCAAACAGTGGAGATAAATCAGCGTTAATGCAACTGAGTATCAAATCCAGAGAAGCAGTTCACATTAAAAGGTGCAGAAAGACATCTAAAAAGAGCAGCGGTTGCAGAAATTGGAATCAGTTTGAATAATAGCAGAGATCTGAGGTATCATCCCGATATATTAAAGACAAGATACCAGCTGGAAGACAAGAAGAACATTTTTGAGGATTAAGTGAAAATACTTTGAAACAATTTAAAGCGAAACAATTGTATGAATTGTATAAATTGAAATACCAATTTACAATTCATTTAAAAACATTTCATTTTGGCGCTTAACAATATATTATTTCCTCGAAGTTTTCTTGGACTTCCATCGTCTTGAAGTGATTGATCTCACAACGTTTCAATAGCAGTGTATCTGCTATACGACTCGTCGGTGTGTGTGTGCGCGATTCATATTTTGCCAAGGACGTCGTGTCTGCTCTCCAACCACTCTATCTCTAAGGTTGCTGGTGATTGGCATTACTACGTCTTAAAGGTATTTCATTCAACATGCCATCAACTTCTACAATCTTTCTATGAAGTAGCCTTGTTGGTACATATGCTAAGTGTTTATGTATGAAGAAAACGGTCTGGGTTCGATTCCCCATGACAGTTAAGTTTTTTTCTAATATAACTTTAACAGCTGCCAGAGTTAGCGCCACGTAAATTAATTTGTTAGAAATGATAGCGCTCCATATGCGTGATCGTAGGAATTTGGTACGCTTGAACAGATCACGTGACGATTGACCAATGAGAGCTTGGCGTGGTTGGGCACGTGGTAAGTAATAAATCAGAGCATTTCAATGGGGACGTTGCAGAGCACATGGCAACTGGCCAATGATAGCGTTTCAATGGAGGCGTGGCTTATGACGTCACACCAGCGAAGTGTGATTGGAGGGGGAATTTGGTTCAATTTCAGCGTTTTGGGACCTTAAATTCTCATATGGGAAATTACATGTAAAACTTGATGATTTTCCGCTAGAACCGGCATAACTTACCTTCTCACACCTCCAATCGCAACATCATTAGCACCTGACTGAATAATAATAACTTTAGAATAATCAGCAGAACAAAACGCTGAAGCAAAGGCTTTCTTAGTATTCACAAATGACTTTTCATCTGTTGAGCCTGAGCACTATTGCAAATTAGTACTGTAAATTGAAGTAGACTTCTACCAGGTATATTAAAAGCTGTTTTTTCTTTAGACTCTTTGTCCTTAAGGCCTATCTGTCAAAATGATACTAGATATATATTTTTCATATCTAAGAAGATGTAATATGTGAACAATTCGCGACAATAGATAATGATAGTTAGTCAGCTCGTTTAGTTTGCAACCATCAATACAAAAATGATAACAGTATTCATCATAAGATTTCTTAACTAAAAGAACTGGACTATTCCAAGAACTTTGTAACGGTTCTAGAACCCCTAGTGCCAAGATTTTATGTAATTCATTATTAAGAATATTCAACAATGGAAATGCTGTGGAACTTTTGGTGTGTCACAAATGTAAAAACACAGTCTTGCACCCTAACACCAAACCTTTATTTTAAACACTGAACGCCGTTTCAACAACTCTTAAGTTGTCATTATCAAGGAGTAAACCAAATGGATGAAAAGATAGAGTTGTTAAAGCGGCGTTGAGTGTTTAAAATAAGGGTTTGGTGTTAGGGTGCAAAACTGTGTTTTTACAATATTCAACAAATAATGGGGCTTGAGTTATTGGTGTTGCTTAAATGGCTTTGTGTCTCCTGTATCAACACATATTGTGATTTTATTGGTTCTACCTAAAATGATTTTCACTAGTAATATCGTAAAAAGATTGAATGACTTTACTCATTCCCGTATATGATCTTCAACTCCCACCAGCTATATTTTAGAGAATTGAATTTATTTGTATTCAATTTTTTCTGTTGTGCTTTAATCAAACAAATGTCTACTTTCAAAAATTGATGGGGTTAGTTAAAAATGCACACAATGAAAACAAATGAAAATTTAATAAAAAAAACAAAAATAGATATGACACAAAAGGATTAAGGAAAAAGATCTTAGAACATTAAATAAAAAATGACTACTAATGTACAATCTGTTAACAGTAACTTACCTTATACATTTTAAAATAAATAAACTTTAAACGATATGTAACGTGTCCGGAATACAACGTCAAGCCAAAACCCAGGAGTGGATCAATTGTGAATAATGCCGCGAAATGATGTTTTCGGCAGCATCCACCCATCTTTGACGTAATTCACGAATTGTTGATATGGGTTTCTCGTAACTCTTATCTTTCAGGCAACCGAAGTAAAAAAGTCCAATGGGTTTAAATCGAGAGAGTGTGGTGCATACTCTTGGTACGGATATTCTCGCACAAGACAGGGACAACCGTCATTTTGGTATCACATTTTACGTAAAAAGATTAATGGCACGTCTTTTAGCAGAATTGCCAGATCCTGTTACAGTAAAATCTAGTTAAATTTTATTAAACCGATTTTCTTCAAAACTATTATTTCTTCAAGTGTCTGTAAATAAATGGAATAATATATTTTTCTATTATAAAGCAACATAACATTGCAGTTTAATTTGGAATATAAAATAGTTAATTAGGTTACCAATACAAACATTTCAACAGTGATATTTTCAAAATTCTAATTATGGTACAAAAATATGTAGCCTAGAGTATTCTTTTTGGACGTTTTTCATTATAGTGAGTATATATTAAAAAAATATATTCCGATTATTTTAAATTACTTTTCCCAGGCTCATAAAGTGGTCAACTCCTGAGTTTCGGCTTGACGTTGAATTTTGGGACAGGTTAAATAAACAAAAAAATATTGGTACTATATTTTATAAAAATATCTTCATAGAAAACCCAAAGCCAGTGGATTCATCCCAATTATAGTCTTATTTCAAGACATTCCCTATTTTCCCATTACGGCGCACTGCGAGACACTGTTCGTACTCTATGCGTGTACAGCATAGAACACTGTGCTTGTGTAAAAGACGATAACTGGAACGTGCTTTAATTCTTCAAATACACAACAGATAAATAAATACTTTATTGTCCAACAGTCTCCCATTTACAGAAGAATTTAAAGATATAACATTGCGGTACACAATATCACAATAATTGCATATGTTATTAAAATTATTGCACATAAAATAAACTGGTGATTTCAACAAAATGTTTGTTCTGGCACTTAGTGTCCTTTGCTCTAGGTATTTCCTTGAGTGAAACGTAGGTACATTAAAATTAATTTGATTTAGCAATTCCGCAAAGTCTACCATATTATTTACTAATTTAAACAAGAATACAACAGACGTACAATGTCTCCTTAATTCCAAAGTAGGTAGTTGAAAACGTTCACATAACTCTTCATTAGGTATATTCCTTTCTGGATATAATAATCCATCACTTTTGAGAACCAAATATTTCAGGAATTTTCTTTGGACCTTTTCAACACGTTTGCTGTGAATATCATAATATGGATGCCAAATAATAGTTGCATATTCAACTTTAGAACGAACATACCCAAAATATAATGTCTTCAATGAGGAAATATTAGTAAAGTCTTGGCAGTTTCTCAATATAAATCCATAGGACATTAATGCTTCACATGTTTTTACAGAAATCTGCTCTACAAAAGTTAATTTATCGTCAAAAGTTAACTCCCAAATCCTTGATACTAGTATTTCGCTCCAGTGTCCCTTGACTTCAATAAGGAAATTTGATGGCTGAGGTTTTTCGAGTATTTGTCACTGCTCTGCATTTTTTCGCTTTTAAGTGGTTATTATTTCTATTGCATCAATTTTCTATAGATACTAATTGACTCTGAATATTATCATTTACACCTTATATTGTAGAAAAGAACTTGAAGTCATTAGCAAAGCATATCTTTTGGGTAGTTATTGTATTACATAAATTGTTAATAAAGAAAAGAATTAACACAGGTCCTAAATTCGACCTTTGAGGAACTCCTGATTTAGCTAAGTATGACTCCGACTTGAAACCATTACGTCAAGTCACGTAAATTTATCTGTCTGATAAGTAAGATGTGAGGAAATTTACTGCTTGGATAGAAAATCCAAATGCTGGTAGCTTGTTTAACAGAATTTTATAATCAATTCTGTCCAATGCCTTACTGAAATCTGTATAGATCACGTCGACTTGTATGTTGGTGTCATGAATGAAAAAAGGTATCACAAAGTAAGGAAACTGATCTTTTTGAAACAAAGATAGAACGGACGACGGTGTTGTCACTTGATTGTATATTACCTCATTCTATGGTAATATATTAGTCTATGACTGCTTAGATATACACCCATTTTCTTTGTTCGTTTGTGTGTGCACATGGTATCATGCTGGATTACTAATGGAACGGTCAAGACGCGCGCACTGTGTCACTCAGTGCGCCTGTGTATGTAATTAGTAAACAACCATTATTGCCATGAAAAACTGGAACTGAAAAATATCAAAAAACATTTCTTAAACCTGGCAACAGCTAGCAATACGATTAAGTACCATAAACCATAATTAATACATCCAGCATTTCATTACGTAACCAATAAATGCGTGGTACTACATAACAAAATTACCCCATCCAACAAATAGCCAAACAGTAAAAATATTCCAAATGGTTAAACAGTTAAATAGCCAAACTCTTCAAATATCTCAACAAAAAATATGCACGTGGCAGAATATAGGGCCCAGCCGAATAAATTTTCCCATAATAAAATAGGTATCGGCTAATCCAAAAATATATACCATCCAAAAATGCATTTTGTCCAAAAATATAAGCCCAGCTCCGTAGTACAACAAAACTCCGTAGTAAACTATTAGTCTTTCAAAAATATTAGATCTCTCCTTGAAAGATAGCCTTCCGAAAAACATTAGGACTATTCTTGAAACACAAGCTTCCAAAAAATATTAGGCCTATTCTTGAACTCTAGAATATTGCATTGTTTCATAACAATAATACTTCAAAATATCTGGACACGTACTTTCTAACAAATGGTTATAACTCCAATTTTAAAAACTCTCTGCCCATTGGTTCATATTAGAACTTTCAAACGATGCCAGGAAAAAAACTTGCTTTACTATTGTATTTAACGTCTAATATTTAAATCTAGTCCGCTCCCAAAACACACTTACTGGACGGTAAATCAAGCGGTAGCCTACTTATATCGAAGACAGTTGGATTAAGAAGGAAGAAGATGGTTTATGTTCAATGCCAGGTCGAAAATTTTATCACTCCTTCATCATTATCATCACCAGAAGGCGATAGAAGAAATTATTCTATGAAATAAATCACAAATTTTACATGTTACAAATTTATGAAAAAGCTGTGCTTCTGAAAGAACATATGTAATGATACTTCAACAGGAAATGAAGAGTCATACGCATCAGTCCTTGTTTTCAAGAAATAAATCAAATCCATATCGCTCGGACGATATTAAACTATTTAAGAATATGGAAGCAGGGTTAAAATATAGTTTGTAATACAACATCCATTAAAAAGCGAAAGTTTATGAAACGCTATTCACTTTAACATAACGTTAATAACCTGTAGGTTGTGGGTTTAAAATATTTTAAATTACATTAAATGAAAATCTTTCTAATATCTGATAATGTTGGTATTTCATCAAGCTATTTGATAGTTTTAGTATTATAGAACTATAACTAAGTCAACGCTTACTATCAAAGCAATTTGCTAATAGATCTAAATAAACACAAAAATTGTGCTTTTGTTCGGCGCGTTTATTTTTTCACAAAAAACTTTAAAATAATAGTTTTCTGAACATGTTTTCAACGACCTTTTTCACAACTATCCAAAAATATTACGCTAAACTATGTAATCATTCAAATGAAAAATTTTTTATGTTGTAAAACAAATTTTACTGATACGACAGGAACAGTAATTCACTTTCGTGCCTTTTACATTGGCAACTGATGATTCAGGCGGAAGTATTGATTTTGCCGAATATTCACTTAAATTGAATGCACGACTGAGAACTTGAAAACCTATATTGAGAGAAAATTGAACTTTATTGCAAAAAATTACAACAGAATAGCATTCGTTAGGAGCAATTTGTGGTGTACAGTTAGAACGAAATGGGAAAGGAGGCACGAGTGATAGAAATAGCATTTCTGGAAATTAGATAATACATACTTAAAAACATATTATTGTAATGACAAATTTAAATTCTGATATTTTTTTTCAGAATGAGAAAATGTGTAAAATTTTAGAAACTAATTTTAAGAATGGTTTGCATACTTTTAAATTGTTTGCTAAATGTAATTATAGAATATATTATCCAAAGAAATATATGGAGATATATGGAAATGGTGCGGGATTTGTTCAAGGTAAAGATGCAAAAAATATTCGTATAAAAGTTGAGGCTTATGTAGGACCATATTTTTGAAATATTACCATACCCATATAGAGAGGTTCAACCAAAATTATGTTTTTTTTTAATTGTTTTTTTAATTTTAAATTTTTGTCTTTTTCTTGTTTCTGCAATATTGCACACGAAGTAATTCAAAAGATACAGATGTACAGATATATCATCAAAAAATCTATATAAATGCAAACAATTTTTAGTATAGTCCAATGTTGTTCATAAATATAAACGCGAAATATTTAATTCTTAAACGACTTCAAAAAAGGAGAAAGTTCTCAATTCGGTTGTATTTTTTTATACTTTTTTACCTCAGTACCCTGGTAGCTCTGAACCGATTGCAATCATACTTTTTTCAATGACATGGAATGGTCCATTGTGCAAAAAATCGGAAAAACCATGTTAATGTATCATGATATAAGGCAAATGCTGCAGTTTTATAAGAAGTACTTTTTGGGAAATAAGACCACAAGTCACGAAAATTGCTGTATATTCCAAACGTTTCAGGGTCTAGATCAGACCCCGTTGTCAATGGTTAAGAAACTATGAATACTCGTAAAAAAGGCACCATTCTAAAATGTAAAGTTAAAATAATTGATACTGTCAATTCGTCTGCATTTTTTGTATGTATGACGAGCCATCATTCAAAAAACGGCTACGGCAATTTTGATGATTTAAACTGCGTTATATTAAGGACCATTACAGAAAGGTCCCATATAATTTTCTATAACATGAGATTTACGGTTTTCCAGAAAATCAGAAAAAAGTATATAAGGCACCAGATTTCAGCGATTTCATGAATCTTCACTGTTTTCTTTAAAACCGCTCAAGAAATTTGAATATTATAAATTGTATTCTATAAAGATATGTTCCAGCTTGATTCCGTATATTTTTTTATAACGTAAAACTTACAATTTTTCTGAACATCGGAAATATATATGCTAAAAAAACCGTAACCATCATGCTAAATGTCAAATTTTCGTCATAAATATCTAGTTTAAATGTCATGATATGCTATGAAAGTATATCGTACAGGGTGATTTTAATGATTTTCATTTTGAATCGTTTGAAGTAAGTTTCTTTTAGAGTCGAAACAGAAAATATTCCCATAGTTTATCGAAGCGAAAATTTATGTCGGCGAACTCTTCTATATGGTATACGGTTATTCAGGGTGGTTCTAAAAATATTGTATTGGGTGGCACATAAGTAGTTTTTTAGTACTATTTTATTATTACATGTATAAAAATTGCAATACAAATTTTTATTACGACGGTATAGTCCGTAAAAAGAGCTTTCAAATGATATACGACATCAACTATTTTCCCTATCTCAAATCTCAAGGTCGTTGAATTGGCCTGTTTATGTTGAATGCGCGCAATCACTAATTCACCTCAAAAAATTTCCCCCTCAAAACAAAAATCGACCTGTTTTTTCTTATTGCAATAATTGGATGGAATAGCCTGTATATTACTACTAACATAATTAACTTAAAAAAAACTTTTTATTTAAAATTAAAAACTTGAAAATAACAATATTGAGTAAAATAGAACTTAATGAAATTAAAACACTTAATGACTCTCGCTGTCGTCGCTTGTAAATCTTGGTTTTGCAAGCTAAGCATCAGCAGATTACACGTGCGAGGAAGTCGAGCGTTGTCCGTGGGAATTGCTATATCCTGAAATATGACATGCAATATGATATTTATGAGAAATGATTATTATATTGTTGCTATGGTATAAGTATTCTGAGTATGGTCTGTGACGGATATAACAGCTGCCCTTACCAACAAAAAGTTGCTGTGTTACAGGAACTATTTCGCATAAAGATAAGTACAAAAGTAAATCAGGAATGAAAATCTTAAGCTATACAAATTTCCAAAGAAATATGAAAAACAATGTAATTATAATAATAAAAGTATTAATCTAAAGAAAATAATAAATTTTTCATACACACTATTTCATAAAATATAGGGATCAAAAATATGAAACATAAAATAATGAAAATGGTAAAAGAGAAAACGTAAAAATCAAAAACTTTGGCAAAAGTCTAGACATTTGAGCTTTAATGGTTGCAGCTTTGGACTTTGAATTTTCTCTGAAATCGTCTCACAACAATTGAAGAGGATGAAAACTGGCTGGTAATTGTCTATTATGTTGATGGGTTTGAATGCTTCCGCTTGGACTTTAGTTATTTCAACAAAAGCACTGCTTGGCTGTGTAATTGTAACAAAGAATTGTTCGTAATTGTTAAAATTTTGCACTAATATTTGGACAACTGATTGTGATGCGGAGTGTTTCCGCAACCATGACTAACCATACTTTGGTTTCTAACTTTTGAACATGGTAGCATGGGGCGAGTATCACTGCACTTTTACATTTATCTGGTACGGTTTTAAAGTTTTTGAGCAGTTGGACTTCACACAAAGCACTCGAGTCTATTGGGTACGCATAAAGTTCTAAACACAATTTCTTCCGGATCGTTAATGGTTTGCACTCACTTAAACCTTTAACGGGGATATACAGCAAAGAATCATCGTTTTTTGACAATATAATTATGGGTAAATGTACATGAGGCAAACAAGTTCTATCAACGTAGACGGGAATGGGATATAGACGGAAAGCAGTGAATGAGTGTTCTTCGATTAAAGGTATTCTTAATATAAAAACAAGGCGAATGTAATTGAATTTTTAACACGTCGTTCAAGTTATCATCTAAGAATAGGCAGTTTTCATTTTATCGCTTAGTTTACGTATAGGATTATAAATTTTCCGAATAGGTTCATTGAACGCTTTTTCGTCAAGTTGGATTTGTTGTATAGTATTGTTAAAGTTTTTTATCAAGAAAGTTGTTACGCTAATTTGATTTTTCAAAAGGTTTTCAACTTGAAGTTGTCCCTGATTTAACCTCTTGATACAATTTGTGAAATATTCCCCATCAGCGGCATCTAGGTTACCAGTTATTGCTTTAAAGATTGTACCAGTGCCATTTATTGATTCGCGTTTGTATCTCCAAGTATTCCTATAAATTTCAGTAAATTTGTTTTTTATGGATTTAGAAATGCAACAGATAAGTATTTAAAATCGTATTTGGAGAACAAAGTGAAGTAAGGCAATTTCGTAAAATTGCCCGGATTACTGGCTGTCCGTACAGAAATTCTTCCTCACAGTTATTCACACAGGGATGTCTCAAAATGATCAACCAGTATTCCTATATTATTTAGTGTATTGTATATAATGCTATACTTATCTGTATGGAGACGTTTCAACGCCGACTCTGGAGTCGTTGTCAATCATTTTGTTGAGTATTTCGAGGTTTTTTCAAAAAATTTTCGCTCTTATATTGATTTTGTTGTTTGTCAAAAAATTGAGTTGAAGTTATAAGAAATGGATCTTGTTAATGTGTCAAGGAGTTGTTAGAAGTGAAGACTTGTTCGAGGGCTGAAAGGTCTTTATGAACTAGTAGTGTCCATTTGCAATTTGAAACGTCAATTCGTGCTTCCTCGTGACAGTAAATTCCTATTGTGTTATTTATGGTTTTTATTTCGAACTGGGATGCTGCTGATCCGAACAGCAGGATGAAGCTGTAAATAAATTAGTCTTCTATGAATGGTTTCATGCGATCGAAGTTTACTTTTGTGTTTTGGTTAGTTCGGGAGTTTAATAGTGTGCCTGAATTTTTAGGAAACTCTAGTATTTAGAAAGGTTCGTTAAAGTTGTTCTGAGGTTTGTCTTTGAATTGATATTCCCTTATGTATACTTTGTCACCTACTTTGTAATTAGGAGGGTTTCCCGAAACATATTTGCCAAATCATACTTTGGCTTTCTGTTTCTGTTGTTCTATTCTTTCACGGGCGATCTTTAGTAATGGGAAATTCTATTATTGAGGTCTTTAATATATTTTGTAATCAGGACTTTTTCGTTGTATAATGTCTCTGGGGGTCTGCGGGAAGTGTGATCGAAGATCAGTTCATAGGGTGTGACACCCATATGTCTTATTGGCAGAGTTGTTATATACAATTACAACATAGGGTAAAATGTTAAAGGGATGTTCGTCGGGATGTTCTTCTTCACGAATTCGTATAATATCTAGAAGAATTAAGTGAAAGCGCTCCAATGATCCATTGGATAGCGGATGTCCAACATTTGAATAGAAAGTTTAATGTCAAATAGTTTACAAAGAAGTGTATTTACGTCTGTTTTAGCAGATTTGTCGGTAATTGGGTATGCTTGGCAAAAAAATTGGTTAACTCTTCGCGTATAGTCAAGGCATAATTTTTATTCGGGACTTCAAGCATGTCAATATAAAGTCTTTCGAATGAAGTTCTTGAAGTTTCAGTAATTACCACAGGGCTATCAAGATTTTTGCTAAATGTTTTAGCTGTCTGATATATTCGACAGTTCTTTATATAATTGTCAACATCTATTGTGAGACCTTGCCAATTATATTTTTCTCTAATTAGCCTAATAGTTTCATTAATACCCCTATGTATGTTGGTCTTTCCGTTATGAAACTGTTCTATAATTATTGGCCCTTGATCTTTTTCGATAGTTTGAGTCATGTTGTGACAGACTTTTCATTTTATGTTTAATTCTGCAAAGATGAATGAAAGCATTTCTAAAATCGGTAATTCCAAGTTATTCTCGACGCAACATAGTTCTGATTCCGTTAATATATTTTTGCATTTAAATATTGAAGCAAATAGAATCTCGTTCACGGTTTCAGGATTAAATATAATACCACCTTTTTCTGACACTTATACTGGAAAGTACTTTAATTTTATCTGATTCGAGGTCCGCATTCTCTTCAATGATATCTTCCAAAATTCGATGGTGTAAATACTTGAGATTGTCGGTTTGGAAAAAGACTAGAATATTTTTATTTTATCTGTTAAGAGTTGTCAATCTGAGTATTGTATCTTACTGTGGTCTATGAGTGTAACGTTCAACGAACGTTTGAAATTCGGTAAATATTAGGTCACTGTCGTTATTTGTTTCAGGTTCGTCTGAGTCAGAGTAGTCGTTTTCGTTGAGGGGCTTTATGGGGAAGTATTGAAGGTTGTTGATTTACTAGAAACTGATACATACATTGAAGTGAGTTATTTTAATACGTGAAAGGACGTCGGCATTTTTGTTGACTTTTCCTGGCTTGTATATGATTTCGTAATCATATTCCTCAAGTTTGAGGCGCCATCTTGCAAGTCGACTACCCGGATCTTTAATAGAAAAGAGACACGTTAACGGGCGGTTATCGGTCAAAAGTTTAAACTTGCGACTGAAAATTATTGGTCGAAAGTGTTTGACATCCCAGACAATGGCCAGAAGTTCGCGCTCTATGGTGGAGTATCTAGTTCTAGAGGCATATCCAATGGGCAGATCTTTGCCTATTGGTCCCTGCGAAAGTACAGCTCCAATTGCGAAAGTACTAGCATCTGTAGTTAGAAGAAAAGGTTCGTTGAAGTCGGGATAGATCAAGATCGCAGAGGACGTAATTTATAGTCTGAAGTTGGTAGACAATGTAACTCCGTACATCGTCTTGAAGTGGTTGATCTAACAACGTTTAAATAGCTGTGTATCTGCTAACGTCAGCAGGTGAATGATAGGAAATTCAGGTTATCCCATGTATTTTTACCCTTAACCGGTCATGCGTCGCCGGTCATGGTCTTTGGGTCTTATCCCGTCCAATCAGCGTCGTCGTACCTGGCGGTTGGTTGACGGTAATGCGTAGCGGCAGAGGTCGAAAAAGAGCCTAGCTAAATATATTTTCGTTCGAAATTATATATGCTGTCTCTATGAATTTTCTTTTGTACCAGTGCTCTTCCTTGTGAAATGCTCTGGCCTGGTCCCAGTTAATATTATGGTGTTCAGTCCATGCGTGATTAGCTAGTCCAGACTTCGTTACCTCCGCTTTTTGAGTAGCTGTGCGGTGTTCCTTAACCCTAGTGTCCAGCGGTCGCTTTGTCTCTCCAATGTAAAGATTGTCATATTCACAAGGTATTACCATGCTCCTCAAGGTGTTGTTGCATTTGAAGGTCATTCTGATTCCATAGCTGTGTGCAATTCTTCTAAGTTTCTCCGACAAGCCTTTAGTATACGGTAATAGTAGATTACTTTTATGTTTTTTTGGGCAATAACACCACAATAGAAATAAAACGACGTATATTGCACGAACACCAAACATTTCAAAGTCTATTCTGACTTCATTGTCAATGGCTTTATATTTATTGATCTAGATTGCAAAATGAAAATTAATCAAGAATATGCCAAAAACAACGTTTAGAAGACAACGGTAATAGTAGAGTTGCTACCGTGGTGTCCTCTTCCTGCTTAGGTGGTTTGTCCAGCTGTTCAAACGCCTTGGTAATGATCGTTTCCGGATATCCATTCGTCAAAAGGTCTTCTCTCAGTTTCACTTGTTCTTCTTTGAGGGGTTCTGGTGTGCTGCAGATATTTTTGGCTCTATGGATTAGTGTTTTGATGATGCCAGTTTTCGTTGCTGATGGGTGGTTGGAATTGTAGTGAAGGTATAATCCCGTATGCTTAGTCTTCCTGTAGACAGTTGTTTGGATTCCGGTCCTAGTCGTTTGACACTTTACATCAAGGAATGGTAGGCACCCACTCTCTTCCATCTCCATGGTGAATCTAATGGATAGTTGGGATTGGTTCAGGTGCTCCAGGAATGCCTGTAGTTCTGTCTCTCCTTGTTGCCAAATAATGAAGGTGTCATCGACTTTCGATGGGTTCGGTTTTGCTCCGTCCTTTGTGATGAGGTATCCTAGATATGCGACCTCCTTGCGGAGAAATTCGCATTTACCAGGCTGAATCTTAAGATTGGCCTTCCTAAGTCGTTTAAATACTTCAGTCAGTGGTGCCAAATGTTCATGTATATTTGATAAGTAGACATTATATCGTCCATATAGACCACATCTCCCGTTCTGGATTTCGATGAGAATGTTGTTTATCACTCTTTGAAAGGTTGAGGGAGCATTCTTCAAACTGAAAGGCATGCGAACGAATTCAAAATGACCGTTGTCTACAGTGAAATATTAGGTAAGGGTAAGGTCTATTGCGAATTCATTAAGTTTTCGGTAGTCCACGACTGCTTCTGTGTCGATTAACAATTTGTAAGTGTTAGAAGCGTCATTGATTTAAAAAATGTTCTTTGAGTTAACTGAATGTGCGGGGCTTATAGGACAGCATTTTCCGGGAAGTTGAGGTTTGGGTTGCAGCTGTCGTTGAAATTCATTGAGCCGTTTGAAAATTTCGGTGAAAATTCTCGGCTATATCAGAGCAGAATTCAGGATAAGCACTTTCATAATTGTCATAATTTTTATAATTTTGAACCTGGTAATAATATAAATCGTTACTTTGTGGTTTAGTATCCAAATGTGGGTATTCGTCTTGTTAAAAGTATTCAGAGTCACGGTAATTGTGGACCTGGTAGTTTGTGCGGTTTGGAGTTTTATAAAAATCTGACTGATTAAAGAGCTGGGCCCTTCCTTGCTGATTCCTGAAAAGGTTTGAATTGGGTCGAGGGCTGTTGGGACCGTAATTTTGTCCACTAATTGAGTGACGATTTTATTGAAATTGTTGTCCATTCTGGTGAAAGTAGGGTTTCATTTGGTTTGCGGGCTGAGAAAATTGATTAGGTCCAAATTGTTGTAAATTATTATTGTTAAAATTCGACTTTGGCTGTTGATGCCTTTGTCTAGTTAATCATTCGTTGAACGAATGCCCTGTCCATTTGCAAGACGAGCATTGCTTTATAAAAGTTGTAGCATTTGGTCGTTTTCGTTGATGTTGGTTACGTGTCACTAGAAACTTTTGGTTTTCTAAGTGATACAGTTGTATCTCCCGTTTTATTCTAGAAATAGCAGTTATAATGTCGTCAGGGTTGCTGGCACCTACATTGCCCTATTTTCTGCTCAAAACCTGTTAAAAAGCTGTTCAGAGCCATAGAGTTAATGAGAGAAATTTGTGCGTCTTTTTCTTTTGTAGTTATATTTTGTTTTTTGGCAGCCGCCTGCATTTTGGCTTCGTGTGTTTGAAGGTGGGCTACAATAAGTTAATAGGGACTCATTGGGAACTTGCCGCATTCTGTGAAGATCTTGAATTAATGCAGACAAATCGCGATTTTTATGTGAAGAAATAATAAGGATATTTGATTACCAACAGCCATCTTGTGTGCTGTTGTGCGGAAGCTAATAAAAGTGTTAAGGAGAAAGAGATTCTTGTCGTATATAGGAATAAACGCAAATATCTCCGAAATTTTGTAAGGTTCTAACGTTGGGGTTGTGGCACCTTGTCTAGTCGTTGCCATTTTTTATTTAGAATACGGATATTGCACAATATTAGGAACTTCAACAACACAACAACAATATAGCAGAATGAGAGTTCTACTATCAGATTAAAAGTATATAAAATTTTACCAAAAAAGGATAATAGTAATTTGTTGTGAAAAATGTTTAAAACCTTGTTAATATACTGCGAAATATTTTATCGATATATAGTGTAGGGGAAAGGTAAATTAGTTAAAAAGGAAATCTAAAATCAATAAATCAGTGTAAAAATAAATAAATATGCTAAAATAAATTGTCTTTGGTGATAGAAATGTTCGATCAAAAATAAAATAAAAATGATTTTTACAGTATAAATCTCGGCATGGACTGTTCTGTGAAGACCGCACTGGTTAGCCTGGCTTGTTCCTCCTGCTGATTTGTTCGCATTTGTGTCTCCAGCTCGAAGGCTATTGTTTCCACAAAGGTTTAGAAGCCTCCACGACGAGTGAGAATTTTTCGTGTTCTTGCCGTGTGGGAACAATCCTACTAACGGCGCCAATTTGTTATTATTACTAACACAATCAACTTTTAAAAAAACTTTTTATTTGTTTTACAAAATTAAAAACTTGAAAATAACAATATTGAATAAAATAGAACTTAATGAAATTAAAACACTTAATGATGTTCGCTGTCGTCGCATGTCAATTTTTAATATTGGTTTTGTAAGCTAAGCTTCAGCAGATTGCACGTGCGAGGAAGTCGAGCGTTGTCCGTGGGAATTGCTATATCGTGAAATATGAGATATAATATGATATTTATGAGAAATGATTATTATATTGTTGCTATGTTGTAAATATTCTAAGTGTGGTTTATGACGAATATAACATGATATATATTGTTATATACTCAGTGGGATCAATTAAAATTGTAAAACTAATATTCATTCTCACTTTCTAGAAACTTTTATTTACAACAAATATTCACAACAGCTGATTCGAATATCTAAATAATAACACTAACTAACTGCTGCGATGATGGGCCGCTCCTTTTAAAATCAGCATCGAATTGTCCCGTTCAATCGAGTGTCAATTTTACAGTTGTCGAGTTATTTCGAGATAATTTTTTTTCCATCCGAACCTGCTAGCTCTTCTTTTTTTTTCTATCCCAGAGATGGATGTCTCATCGGAATGAAACCAGGGACGGACTGGATAAATTTTTATAACACTGCCCTCCCTTTAATTCTGATCGTCCCAATCAGAAACATCCTCTCCATGGTAGGGAGCGAGTCGATCTAAATGGACCATCTTCAATTTAGCCCTGGAGTTTTGACGGATCTGGTAGATGACGTCATTAAGCCCCTTGACAACATCGTATGGACCATCTCAGCCGGATGTAAGCTTTGGAGGTTTACCCTTGCTCCGTTGGGGGTTATAGAGCCAGACTTTGTCCCTTTTTTGGAACCCGACTGAATTAGCCTTGAGGTCGTATCGCATCTTCATCCGGTCACTGGTGGCCAACATCTGCGTTCGGGCTCATTCGTGCATTGCCAGCATGTTATGTCCGATCTTGTCGGCATAATCGTTGATGTCTTGGGAAGGTTCTTCAGGGGAGCCAAAAGCCAAATCGCAGGGTAATCACTGGAGTCAGGCCTGTACTATATTGTACGGCTGAGCGTTATGCCAACAGGAATAGGGGAATACGCTTATCCCAATCACGCAGGTATTTCAGAAAGAAGTAGAGTTTTTGGGCCACGTCGTTTTCGAGTCAGGAATCCGCACAAACGAAGACAATATAGCAACTATTCGTGATTGGCCGGTCCCGAGAGACAAGCATGAATAACAAAGCATTTTGGGTCTCTGTAGTAGAGAGAATTTGTTGAGTGATTGGTCACCATTGTCGCACCTCTACATCGACAGTCCACTGAGAAAGAGACCTTCCGATGGAATCAGGATTGCGAGACATCATTCAGACGACTGAAGGCGGCACTGTGTTCCAGCCCAATCCTAGCATTCCCTACACAATCAGGCAAATTCATCTTAGTTACCGACGCCAGCAATACAGGTTTGAGGGCCGTTCTATACCAGGTGCAAGATGATGATCAAGTACTACAGCTGTGGATTCTCGAAACCGGAAAGCAATTATTGTGTCACCAAAAGGAACTTCTTGCAAAATCAGGACTGTAGACCATTTCCACAAATATCTCTATGGTCGTCTTTCCTAAACAAAACTAAACATGCCTCACTTAAATGGCTGTAGGACATGAAGACACCGGAAGGATAACTGGCCAGGTGGATGGAGAAGTTACAGCAAAACGATTTCAAGACTGAACACCGTGCCGGCGGTTTGCATAATAATACCGATGCCTTGTCAAGAAGACCCTTTAGAGTAGAACGTGGACATTCTCTGAAGACGGAACAGCGAGAGGGTATCTCCATCCGACAGATGCGATTGCAGGTCAATAAAGACTGGACAAAAGAAAGTGCATCCAGGACCAAATGGCTGATCCAGACATTGGAACAATCCTGTTACTCAAAAAGAGAGGGGAACCCAGGCCAGGATGGTACTTTGGTGTCCTGAAATCGTTATGAGCCCAATGGTCTGATGACGGCTGAGGAACTAGTAGTCCCAAAGAAAAAGATACCAGCCATTCTGACCAAAATACATAATGGGAATTTACCAGAGGTCATCTGCGCATGAATAAAAGCTTGGGTAAATTACTTCGAAGACTGCAAAGCTTAGTGCCGGAAATGTGACACCTGTGTAGCCAGTAAGGCCCCGAAGACCCGGACAAAGGGCAGAATGCAGCAATACAATGGTGGCGTCCCATTTGAGAAAATTGACATTGATGTCGTCGGTCCATTCCCAGAATCTGACAGGGGATACATTCTGGTCGAAATGGATTATTTCAACAAATGGCCTGAGGCATATGCTATACCCAACCAGGAGGCAACCACTATGGCGACAGCGCTTATAGAACAATTATTCAGCAGGCTTGGTGTCCCGTTGGAGTTTAATTCAGACCAAGGGCGTAACTTTGAATCCAATATATTCAAGAAGGTCTGTACGATGCTGGGTATCACACTTTTGCATCCCCAGGCAGACCGAATAGTGGAAAAATTCAACAGGACCTTGGAACAACATCTGTCCAAGGTCGTAAACAATAACCAGAGTGATTGGGATGAACACATCCCCCTTTTTCTTTTGGCCTATGGCTCCTCCGTCCATAATAGCACAGGACTGACCCTAGCAAGGGTACTATTCGGAAAGTAGCTGAGATTACCTTGTGAACTGGCTTCTGGTGGAGAAGAACGTAACTACGTATAACTATACGAAGTGGTTAAAAAAATTTAGAAAGAATAAGGTTTATTAGGTACCTCAAGGTGTTGCTTGTATAAGATGGTTGAAATATAGTGCGGAATAGAATTATAGTTACAGCAGTTGCATTAAAAAATTTAAGCTTGCCTATAGGTAATAGCATATATAGAATGGTTGGAAGTGATATAAATATGTATACAGGCTGGATAAAAAGAAATAGAAAAAATGTTGGAGTGTAAGCGTATAGAGAGAGGTTGAAATATATTATGAAGTATAACTACTATAAAAAGTAACTCAGTGATTGTTAGAGAATGAAATCAAACTGATTCATTTCGTCTTTGGAACAATTTGTTTAAGTAGCAAGTGTCCGATTATTTGTCTATATGTACGAAACCTTTAATTTACAATTGAAGTTTTGTTATTTAAATATTAACATACTGATATTTAAAAAATATATATTCTTCAAATCTTCTCAGAATGATCTGCGTGGTATTGGACGAAAAACCCTAGGTACAAGAGAATCAACAACAACGTCTTCAGTTAATTCATTGTTAGTTAGTCGATAAATTGTTCTATAATTAAGCTACTTCTATTCATTCTGAAAAAGATAAAAGAACTAGTCTTAGTAATCCATGAAAATGATAATTAACTAAGATTAATTTTAATCGGAAAGTTCACAATTCTAAGTTTATTATATTGTTCAAGGCGTTTCAGTATTTTCATATCTTTATCACAAACTTCATAAAAATATATGAAATTATCAAAATGCGTTGAACAAGTAAAAACATAGTATATTTGTGGAAACTTCGGATAACATTAATATTGTTACAAATTGTCATAATGATTTTCTATCAAGTATTGGCTAAATGAATTCAGTATCCATAGGAGTCGAAGAGAGAGCATCAATGCTGAAAGTAATCCCACTTCTAGCGGTCTGGTGGAAAATACGCAGACGTGGGACCGCGTGTTGGAGAAAGATCACTACAGCAATATATTTTGAATATTACGTGACGTAGGTAAGAGGCAAGGTATTAAGAATTTCAGCTATATCTTAAGGTAAATTTAAGATCAAGAAATTTTGTAAAGGTAACACATATTTTCGTCGTAGGAAATGAAAAGAGCGTAACTGCGGTAAAGCGTAAACATGACCTTTGACTTCAAGGTCAAGACTCAAGATTAGCGTGAGGTCAAACATGAGTAACTGATACCGCAGTATTAAGTGGGGAAATTAATAGATTGGTTAAGTGATCTTGGATTTAACCTTGACATTGACACCAAAGTGTCTACAATAACTTTGTATTATCCTATACATTTATTAAAAGCTTCGTTTTTCGACTGTTCCATTTTAACCGTCAACTTCTTTCAGTCAAATTTTTCCTTAAGTTGAGATCTACTGGTGAGTCTGAGATTTTGGGTCAAGGGCATATATGAATAAAAAAAATACGTTCTTTTGACCTGTTTTTGGATAGACAGGAAAACCGTCATGAACTTAAAATGGTTCTATTGATTTATTTAATAATGGTTTTGACAAGGTCAATGCAGTAATGAATGTTGAGGTCGGATCCCTGTTACCATCAGGTAGACAGGCAAAAATCTTGACCGTCAAATTTATAGATGAAGTGAATGACAATTAACGTATAGCAATATCGCTAACTACAATTGCAATGAAATGTGTCACCCAGGTTTGATTTTTAATAATATATTTATCTAAATATTTCTGCTCGTTTTCGTTTGTGTTTAAGGTCGAAAGATAAATAAAAATAGATGAAGTAATTATACTTTAAACAAAAAATGCTTGGCATAAGAATGGATTTATATGATACTAGCCGTTATGAAACATATGGATTATCCTAAATAATAAATTTTCTAACTTTTTTAAACCATCCTACTTAACTATAAGTCCACCAATCCCGAATATATTTCACTCAAGCTGCAAGTATTTATGCGCGAGCCTACATAACAATTTTATTCGACATTTTTTTTAATCACTCTATATTGCAACCATCCTGTATAAGCTGCTGTTTATTTGTCACCCAATATAACTTTTTGAACACCTGACTACAACTCTTCTCTACCCTATATTTCAGCTATATCAGATATTCCATATAGTAGAATACACCTTTTCATGGTCCACCCTATGTAACAATTATTTTTTAACTTTTTTAAATCCACCCTGATGGAAATACCGGTGGAACCCTTGGTGTGTCAGAAATTTAAAAACACAGTTATGCACTTTAACACCAAACTTTTATTTAAACACTCACCCAAACTGTAACTGCTTATTGGCCACCCTATATAACAATTTTATTCAACTTTTTTTAACCGCTTTGTATAACTAAGTCTGCTTCCATCTACATTAAAACCATCCTGTATACACTGCTGCCAATTTGTCCAACATTACAACTTATTTTTGAACCACCCTGTATAATCATAATTTTACTCTACAAAATATTTCAACCACCCGGTTGTGCATCTGCTTAGGGGCCACCAAATATAACAATTTTTAAACACTTAACTGTAACTCTGGTCCACCCACAATTTTATATATGCAACTTCTTATGGGCTACGCTATATAACTATTTTTGAACCACCCTTAAAAATATAATTTGTCTTAACCCTGTATTTCAACCACCCCTTATATGCAGCTGTTTCTAACATTGTTTTAATCACACTGTTTGAACTATAATTTTACTTCGATCCATGTTTCAGATATTATATATATGCAACAGCTCATGTTCTATCCTACAAAAATAAATCAACCTGTTTAACTATAATTCTACTCCATCCGCTATTTCAACAACTTGTATATGCTACTACTTATCGGCCACCCAATATAACATTTTTTGTACAACCCCGTATAACTATAAATCCATTAATGCCCAATATATTTCACCAAAACCGCACCTGCTTATTAGGCACCGTATATAACAATTTTTTAACGCATGTTTCTGAATCACCTTTTATGTATTACAACTTCCCTGTATACGCTACTGCTTACTGGTTAACCCATATAACATTTTTTAAATAATTAATAAAACACTTCTCCACCTTATGTTTCAACTACCCTATGTTTGCAATGTATTATGAACTACGCTATTTCACAATTGTTCCTCATATTTTTTCAACTACATTATAAAGTATAATTTCTCTCCACACTTCATTTAAATCACCCTACATTTTCAAGTTCTTCTAACCTTGTTGGAATCACACTGTATAACTATAACTTTACTTCGCCACATGTTGCAGGTACTCCATATACGCAACTGCTATATAAAAAAATTCCTGCATTTTTTGCCCACCCTGTATATTTATAACTTCACACCACCCTATATTTCAACAACATTTTATATGTAACTACTTATTTGCCACCCTGTATCCTTAGAATCCTACCCCACCCTATATTTCAAACTTCCGGTAAATGGAACAGCTTGTAGATCATTACATTACTTATTTTTTAAACCCACCTGTATAGCTGTAACTATACCCCGCGACATATATTTCACCCATCATATATATGCAACTGCTTGTGGATATAAAACAAGTTTTTAACCACAACATAAACTATAGTTCCACTACATCTTATATTTCAAACCCCCTGTATAAACGACTG
Organism: Octodonta nipae; assembly: GCA_034190945.1. Classification (NCBI taxonomy): domain Eukaryota; kingdom Metazoa; phylum Arthropoda; class Insecta; order Coleoptera; family Chrysomelidae; genus Octodonta; species Octodonta nipae. The sequence goes on along the minus strand of CM067221.1, from coordinate 55,768,194 downwards.
CTTCTGTAATTTTTTCAACCTATTTCATAACTATAATATCTTATGAACATAATTCAAAGATCCTAACTGCTTACATAACATTTTTTTTTCTAAGATTTTTTATCCAAACTATAAATCTTCTATCCTTTTTCAACCACTTGGTATATGGAACTTTTTTAGACCACCCCTTATAACTAATTCCACTCTCTCTTATTTCAACCACATTGTATATATGCAGCTGCTTATAGGACACCAAATATAACTTTTTTTAGTTTTTTAAATCCATTGAATTCTACTCCGCTCTAAGTTCCTATATACCAAACACCCTGTAAAATTAACTCGTTATATCAGTTGATGCCATTATCTAATATATTGTGCGTGCGGTGGAACCAATTGTGTAATTGTATTACCCGACATGGTAGAAGTTTTTTCCCTATATGTACCGTTTCTGTCAATTTAGGAAGATAAAATGTCTACCAGATTTTAAGTCAAACTATAGGCTTTGCAACTAAAAAAAGATTCAACAAAATCAGTTCAGTAGTTCTTACGTGATGCCCGAATAAACAAACAAACAAACAAACAAACAAACATACAAACAAACAAACAGACAAACTTACAATTTTATAATAGTATAGATTAATAATCTCTTCTACAGTAGTTCTAAATGCGTAATGATTAGAATTACTTCTGCTCGTTATGACTACTTAGTAATAACTATAAATGCAGATGTAATGAACAATGTTTTGCTTAACTTTGGGCAGGATTTGAATCCCAAATCCCCTCCTATGTACGCCTGTGTACGCCCAACCATAAATGCCTGTTGCTAATTGCACATTTAATTCAGAAGTTAGCACCAATAAATTAAATAATGGTTTAATACTTAATTACTTATTGACCGACCTCCAAAAATGAGGAGGTTATCCATTCGTCGTGATTTTTTTTGTATGTATATATATTACGCGATTTCTTCTCGGGTAGTGAAATTATTTGCATTTTTTGTGAAATAGAGTGCATATCCGGATTAGTGATATTTCAATTTGAGAAATGAATTCTTTTCATTAGAGGTTAAAATTATGGTTTGAACACATACCTGCATGGAAATCGACCAATATAATTAATATACTGGTTGACTTTAAAACCCCTTATCGATTTGCATAGTTTTTAAATTGCATTCTAATAAGGAAGAACCGAAGGTGGTCTCATATATTTTTCTAACTTATAAATGTAGTTTTATAGTGACTAACTAACATTTCCTCATAAATATGTTAATTCCAACGTAATAGTGCAGGAACTGTAGACATTGAAAATTAAATTGAAATTAACCATACTAACATCATTTTGTTTGTATACCAGTTAATTATCTTTATACATGAAAATTTCTCACCAATGCGAAGACAGGGCTTTTAGTGTTTCTGAGCTAATAGAAAATTCAGTGACAACACATGTCAAGCTCTAAACTGCTACTCGGTGCGAATATACACAGGGTTTTTTAGTATAGCAAACAAAATCATTAAAAATCATTAAGTAAAGCGATAAAAAGCAATAGTATGAAAAATTGAGTCATTAATTGAGTATATTTTTGGCTTATTAAGTCAACGCCTACCAACTTCATTTTGTTCGTATATCTGTTAACTATCAATTTAAATGGACACTTATCCGTTTGTGATGTCGTGGCTTTCCGTGTTACCTCCCGATAAGGTTATACATACCAAACAAAAAATAAAAAATATGTAAATAAACGGAACTGCAAAGTCGAAAATAATTAACAAAAACAATAAATGGTGCTCATTCTGTACAAATTAATTACCTGATAAACAACAATCAAGTTTGGTGAAGTAGTAAATAAAATCATGCATGGCTAACATATCTGCTACTTATTGTTTTTGTTAATTATTTTAGACTTTTAGTCCTACCTTGAAGCCAGTTAATATCTAAAAAAATGTTTTATATGTTTATAAAGATGCAGATGTATCTCTAAAGAAATATATCGAGCCTGAAATAAGAAAAGCAGTTTTGGCAGCAATTCTTATTAATCAAATGCTTCTAGTTAGTTTGTACCAATTAGAAAAGTTGCAATATGAATTAAATTCGTCTAGAGGGGAACATCTTATATAGCCTTTTAACTTTTCATTTAGAATATTCAGACATTAACATACTTACCCGTATATAGATTAATCCTTACTATTGTAATAGTTATTTTTAATGAGCTGTAATTTAGGCAACAAGCTAAGAAAATTTTAAAGCCATACATATACTAAAATATTTGTACCTCGGATGTTATATTTTAACCAGTATTTAATGTAATGACAATTTACTGCTGACATTTCCCTTTTATCATAATTATCTGTAGATAAGATAAGAGATTATATTTTTCAAGACTAGACGAACTCGTTACGTTAATTAAAGAAAATAAACAATGAAACATTTTCAATTTTAATACTAGAAGTATAATAATATATACAAGATGTGGAAATTAAATTTGAAAATAAAATTTCGGTAAGTAGTTTTTCTTATTGCATGTATATCGAACTTACATTATGATTAACTTTACATCTTTTTGTTTACCTTGACTCAACAAATCAACAGGAAATAATATTATCTTCCGTAGGTTTATTTTAGTGGCCAGTATAACGTTTCTAACGCAAGGTTAGGTTTCAGCATTTTTGTTAAATTGTATACATGTCAAATGGACATTTTAAGTACTTTGTTTGAACAGTTCTTTTATTGCACTTTATTTTCTGAATATATAACCGACATTTTGTAAAATAGCACAGGCCTATTTACGCTATAAAGTACTGCACACATGTTTGTAGAACGCCAGGTGGCATGTAGAAACGATATTACCTCCCATACGTATTAGCAGTTCAAGTATCAAATGAATTGTGAGCAGCGGAAGTATCGAGATATTTTAATGCTATGCCAACACGAGTTAAAAATATGCTGTTATCGTATTGTTATTAATTTTCTGTGGGTTCGAAAACAATTTTTCCTCAATATTAATCTCCATTTTCACACCAAAATTACAATCAGCATTACACTATTTTTCTTAGACTAATACTTCCACCTAATATTACAACGATGAGTCAATCCACATTTGTCCTGCTCCTGCAATGCGGGCGCATTTATAGCCTATCTCAATTACTCTCGATTATTTTTGTTGTATTCTTGTCAGTCTACCGTATTTGATAACTACTCTCGAAAGGAATGGCATATTCGGTACTTTTTATCCACAATTAATAAGTCTAGAAAAACATGTCTTTGTTAACATATTCTTTGTTCGGAGAATTATTTTTATTAAGATGATTAATTTCGAGAGATTTTCTGTATTAGTATTGTCAAATTAAACGTTGTGACATTATTTTATCTGCTAAAAAAGTGACCCCTACTAAGATTCATCATCGTTTAAAGGTAACGAAGAAGTTGATCGATCTACTGTAAATAGATGGGTTATACAATTTAAAGGGATTATCAGGAACCAGAGACAACGGAAGATTCTTTTTGATTCAGAAAAAGCTAAAGAGTATTTCCATGATGAATTGGAAAAACGTCTGATCAGTAGAGACAAATGTGTTAGTCTTAACGGTGACTATGCTGACAAGTAAATATACAATTTGGAAGATTAAAAATTGGCATGCAGATTGTCCAGAAATCTTGTTTTTGATTATTGTTCTGCAAACTTGTGTGCGTTGCCAATCAACCTATCCTCGTAGTATATAACTCTTTATTAAATTATTGTAGGAACTTTACAAGCAGTCTGCTCGCCATGAATTGCGATAGACGTGCACACTTGAGATTCAGGTAGTGTTTTTTCTTATCCATAAATTAAGGCCTCGCACATTTCAAAAACAGTTCCGATATATTTTGCTCCAATTCTGGGATACATACAACAGCAAAATAACGGTAATATTATTTTTATGTGTTCTTGGGAAATATCACCACAATTGAAACAAAAATCTGTATATTCAAGGAAAAACCAAACGTTTTCAGGTCTATTCTGACCTCGTTTTCAATGGCTTTAAACATGTATTGAAAGTATAAAATGCAAAATGAAAGTTTGATATATGACATTTAAGTTGACATAAGAAAAATTTGTTGTTTTTATAAATACAGGTAGCACAAAAAAATCTAAAGATCATGTATTACAGTTAAACAGCTTTTAAGTTGGCAGAATTTGAAAGAGGTGTCTTTAGAATTTATAACTGGCGTTCCTAGGTACGAATTTGATATAAGGTAGCGCATTCGCCAAAAATGTGATCAAAGAATTCTTTTATTGTAATGATTCCATTCACGTCACAAGGGAAAACCTAGAAAAAACCAAATGAACTATACCGATACTGGGTTGTTCAAAAGGAGATGGCGATTACTACTTTCTTCCTTAATTGTCGACAACCAGATACGTCTGATTTGTACAGAAGTAGAGGCGATACAGTCGTCTTCTTTCAAAAGAATTAACGCAGTCTATTTTATTTTTCGTTTTGTGTTATGTTATTCTTTGTGAAATATAATTGAAATGTCAAATTGTATTTTATGGCCTATGTTCCAAGCATGTTCACAAATTTTCGAATTTTCAAATTGTCGTTCCTTTATGTAATTTTTGTGTTCATTAATTCGTATGTTTAGTAGTCTCGCTGTTTCACCAATATAAAATTCATTGCATTCGCAAAGAATCTTCTATATCTCGGAAACTAGCGGAGATAGAGCAATGGTTAAATTGGTAAAAGTTTTGCAGTTTTACTGGCCCAATTTAATGACACTTTCGGATTTTTGTAAAAAGTCATGGCTTACTAGATATTTTGAAAAAACGAAATTCTGTCGATTTAGTCAAATCCCTCTAGCTCCTTTGTTTTTGATTTTATAAAAAAGTGTAAATATCAAAATTGAAGGGAATTGTATCCCGAATATGATTCTCATGTCCTCGTTTGCGTGACAGCTCACGTTTTCCAGGTATGACAAAAACTTATCTTTTTTAGGGTTCCGTATTTACAATATACGAATATCCTTATAATATCACTCAGGATTTCTGCCTCTGTCACATCACAGCCATTTTCTCCTAAACTACTGGACGAAAGAGGTTGAAATTTGGTATAAATGTATAGTTTGGTGACCCGATCAGGAGAACATATGGTGAAAGAAAAAAATTTTGATTTTAGGGGTACTTCTGGGGGAAAAGCTAAAAAAATCGACCGTTCCCCCCCCCTGATCTCCGAAACTACTGAGCCTAAAATTTTGAAAAAAAATAGGAAATATAGAGCGTTGCCCGAACTTTATAGGAAAATTAAGGAGAAACCATTAATGTTAATTTTGGAGCGCAAATTATAAAATTAAATAAAAATTTAAAAATAAATAAATTTTCAAACGCATCATGTAATATATCAAATGAAAGGTCTCATTCTGAGGAACACAAATATATTTTTTTCATATTTAAAAAAATTATTTAAAAATATATTAACGAAAATATACTAAAATTTACCCATTCCCCCCATCCCCCTTATCACCTATAACTATAAAACGTAAAGTTTTGAAAGTGTTGAAAAAAAATGGATTTATAGCTTCTGACCTGAAGTTTACTGGAATAATAAGGAGAAACCTCCACTTTTAATTTTGGGGGGGGGGCAATTACAGAACTACTTTGGCCTCCAAATAATAGAATTAAACGGAAAATAAATAACTAGAAAACCCCCATAGTAATTTTAGGGACAAATTATACAATTAAATGGAAAATAAAGATTCAATTTTCAAACGCATCATGTAATATATCAGATAAAAGGCTCATTATGTCAATTACAAATATATCATATTTTTAAATCATTTGTATAAAAGATATCAAAAATATTAAACATCGACTTAATTCCCACTTAAGAAAGTAGTTAAACAAAGCGGTTTCTGGAGCGGAAGTGGGCATAAAGGTAACCAGTCATCGAGTTCTCGCCGGGAGCTGCTGCCGAGCTGTTGGTAGTTGTTGTTTGGATAAGAAGAAGAAGACATTGGGAAGAAGAAGACATTGGGGGTGGTCGTAGGGGTGCGCGAAAGACATTAGGGTGTGTCGCAGAGGTGTGCTCCATCTGTTGTTAATAAATGAAAGCTATTGTATTGTGGGTTGCGTGTGTTGCAGAGGTGCGCGCCATCTGTTGTTAATAATTGAAAGCCATTGTATTGTGGGTTGCAGGGTGCACGCCATCTGTTGTTGGTTGTGGTGGTTAGAGAAAAAAAAGCTAAATACTTGGCCGGGTATCGAACGCAGCTTGCTTGATTACAAAGTCAGGTACCCAGCAAGCTGCGCTAATTATGTTAATAGAGAAATGTTTATTTGAAAAGGTATAGTACATGCCCGTTGCGCGGGCGCGTGTTTTTGGGCGTTGTTCGGTTAGATATTTGGGGGCTGGATGGGGGGATATAGTTGGCTGTAAAAAAAATTAAAATCTTGGTATTTTGTTGTCTGTAATTTAAAATCTTTTGCTTAAGCCTGCATGCGCGAGAACGTCCACTCCTTCGAGTCTATAGTTTTCGTAAGCGATCGCCTACCTGCGCAAGAACGGCAACTCCTTCGAGTCTCTGATTTTGTCGGATGATTCAAGGCATTGAACGCCTGCATGCCCGAAACATCCACTCCTTCGAGTCAATAGTTTTTGTAAGCGAGTGCCAGCCTGCGCAAGAACGGCAACTCCTTCGAGTCTCTGATTTTGTCGGATGATTCAAGGCCGAGCGTAATAATATTGAGACTTGGAAAATTTGTTTCAATCGTCTGAAATTTAATTAAGGTGAAAATATTGGATATATTAAAACTAGACAACTGTTTAAATATGTTTATTAGCATATAGTATATTATGCATTTTCAGAGCATCCTTAATAATTAAAGCTATATTTTGTTTTGTTTTTGTACAATATATAGTAAGGCCGCCATCATCCAACCCTATAGTCAAATCCAAAGAAATACCATCAGAACAAAGCTGGCAATCATCCCATACAGTGTCAGTGTCAGGATCGTTATGGAAACCATATGCAAATTCCAAGTATTTTTTAAGCACCGTGTAACTCTCCACCGTTAAATGTAGAATTGTTTCACCAATTTTGAGAGTGGTCTCGGTATCGGTAATATTAATTGTTAAAACTTCTGGTACTGCGGCATATTTGCAAGTGCGCCCGTTGTAGGTAATCACAGTTGTTAAAACGTCTGGTACCACGTAACATCCATTTTTGGGATTTAGCTTTCCAGTTAAATCTTTCGGCAATATAGTTCTCGTTGGCACTGCATTCATATTAAATCTTTCTTGGTCATCAAGTAAACTTTCCAAATTCATGACTGGATTGTTACAGCTTCAACTCAAGACTGAATAAAAGAAATAAATTCTTTTAACTTATTGTCGTAAGTGTGTGACGACAGCAAACACTACAAATATTAGATTTTTGTGGCTATAGGTGCAGTCTTATTTAATTCACTATAAATAAAAGGTGTGTAATATGTTTGGAAGAGATAACTAATAATTTTGGGCTATTACCAAATTGTAACCATTGTTTCTGCTTCCCATGCGTAAAAAGATGGCATCAAAATAAAGACTTTGAATTGAATGTTCGCAGAGGCTATCCAGAATGTCGTATTGTGTCTCCTTATATCTATCAATCTGAGGTTTATTACCAGAAAGCGGAAAAAGATCGTTATATAGTTGAGAAAAACGAAAAAATGAAGAAAATACGATGTAGGTATTTCCGAAAAAGCAAACCCAAATGTCCGTTTGTAAATACTTGCTTGTTTAGCCATCGATTACCAAATGGGGTTGAAATAGATATAGGGCCACCCCAAATGAAACGTGCAGGTATGGGCGGTCGTACTGATTTCATAGAGGATCAGTTCGCCCGTGGAGGAGGTAGAATTCAGCGCCCAGCAATAGGAGGGCTCCTAGATACGATTAGTTTACTCGTGGTGGAACCAGGAATTTTTTACGTCTTGAGGGATGAATAAACATCTGTATTTATTTAAAAATTCATGCCAATAAAATCATAAACGTATTTAAAAATTTCTGATAATAAATTCTCAAATCATGAATCAGTATTTAAAAGTAATGTTAATAAAATCGAAAAATAATATAAATCATGAATCCCTAATTATTTGAAAATTCCTGATAATAAATTCACATTATATCTGGTATTTTAGATATCAAAACCACAACGGAAATGATGACCGCAGTGAAAGGAAACTGTGGTATCTTGTTTACGCTAATTGAAACCAAGCTAAATAAATTTACAGGAAGCTGTGGTTTGATAAGGTTATCATGTGTTTGCAGCAATAAACTTTTGCAGGAAGTTCCCATATGATAAGCATTAATTAGTTGTTTTTCTAGAACTAACAGCAATTTCGTTATAAGCAAATGACGTAGTTCGATACTGATAAATAAAATAATTGCGAATTTTTATTTCATTGTAACATTAATATTTTAGAAATATTAAAAATTGGACTTTGTACCTATTGAAATACCAGATGAGCTGGAATAGTATTTTAAAGAGCCCAATCCAATTTTAGACTAACTTGCCTATGATGAGCTGCATTTATTGTAGTACCATTAGCTGAATGTTCTAGTAAATAATTGCAATATGTATAAGAATAATATTTTTTAAAATTAACGTCATTTTATGTTTAGAGTTGCTAGAAATCAGACGCAATAAAATCGGCAATTAACTACTGTGGTGGAGATTCATCAAAATGTTTAATCAAATTGGTGCAGACAGTGATAACTATATCAAAAAATGTAAACAAGTTGAGTTGGAACATTCTATTTCCTCTGCTGAAATACCATTGTGGCTTAGGGATATTAGAAAACATATGAGACTTTTTAATTGTGCTATTCGCCATGGAAATTTATGTGTGGGAACTTTGAAAAAATTACAAAACAACGTTGGTTATTTAAAACGCTTTCGGACTTTGCTGAAGCAGTCAGAAATTGGAATGGGTTTAAATAATAAACGTTCTAGTAGAGTTCATTGGGATGACATTGCTTCATGTTTTCAAAACCGTGTTAGAACTGGGATAATAATTAACAAATCACATAAAGATATCTTGATGTTTCTGGATGATGCTTCAATTATGTTCAAGTCCAGAATTAGTAACATTTTGAAAAAACTATTTACGCTTAAAGTGAATACTTGTTTTTGTGGAGAATTTATAAAGTCAGATATGGATGAAACTACGAATCACAAATATTTTAATACTAAAAATGAAATTATTGATCGGGGAACAGACTTGGATGAATGGTTTGACAATCACGTAAAGGATCCAATTATGAATTCCCTCGAAGAATTTTCAACAGAAGGTAGTGGCTGGGTCTTAAAACGTATTATTTCTTTGGAAATAAACATAAATGCCTTTGAATTTGGTAATGGTATATCATAATATATTATATAGCTTTGAAATAAAATTTTAAATACAAGACATTGTTTTACTGTCATAACAGACCATAGATAAGTACTTGAAATTTACTTCCGATTAGAACGCTAGTGCGAACATTGTTATCTCTCCATAAAACTTGTGTGTGTTTTCAGAGATTTAGAGAAATTTGGCAATGTTGCTCTATCACTTTAATCATATGACTAAAATGACGCATTTTCCGAGATCTAGGGAAATATGGAAATCTGGCAATCATGGCCCCTCTTAGCGGGCCCCCCTCCCTTTCTCTGTGACGTCACACGATACATCCTTTAGTTATGTTAACGAAGACATAAGTTTCAGTTAGTTTAACGTATTCAGTGCAATTCCAAGATGGTATCTATTCAACCTAACCAAAATAAACTTGAAAGTGATCAAGATGTTAGACTGTGGGTTACACCGATGGGTAAATTAACCTATACAGAAGTATGTCTCAAATTTGGCCTCGACATTGAAAATGATAGATGTAACGCCTTCTTCTGGAAGCTGACGTGGACAGACAAAGTACTCATCGATGATAATGTCTTGGAGTGGTGTGGTTACGTTGGTGAGTACAGACATAAAAAATATCATTTTATGGATTTGCTCAAGACTCAGCAACCAACAATGGAATACGAAGAAATTCAAGATGCAAACATAACTCAAAAGAAATACATTTGCATGAGCGCCATCGACTTTGAAATGCTGCTTATGCAGATGCGTAGCAAGAAAGCTACAGAAATTCGCATCCTTTATACTTTAATTAAACGCATCTCTATGAAATATATCAAATACGAGAAGTATCACGAGGAAATGCGCCTCAAACAACTTTCTGCACACAACGATCTAATTTCTGTACAAAACCAGCATTTGATGACTGAGTTGGATGAACTTAAGCAAATTATGATACAAGTAAAGAATACACATGAGGCTGAGATGATTCAAATGCAAAAATAACGATTACATGCGGAAGAAGAGAGAAACAAAGCAGATCGAGATCGTATGCGAGCTGAAGAGGAACAAGTTAAGGCTGAAAAAGAACGTATTCAAGCTGAGGAAGCTAGGGCCAAAGCCAAACTGCATCGAGTTAGACTAAAAGAGGAATCTGTCAAGGCATCGGAACGTCATTGTGAGGTTCTGAATGTGGTTTCTAACAAAATACAGTATCAGGTAGTGAAACGTTTAAGGAACGAAGTAGTCCATCGTGTAGCTCCCAAGTCAATCAACCACGAAAAACAGAGATGTATGGCTCTGTTAGCTCTTAGTAAGAGTTAATGGTACCTCATACGTAGACAGCGACGGTCTTTCCAAGCAGCTATAAAGGCAGTGCTGAAGAAACATCCAAATGCTAAACTTGTTAAAGAATGGTTTGATGTCTCACATCCCATAGATATAGGTAACGCTCTCAAGTTCCGACTTGGGAACTTAAAAGTGTTTGCTAGGGGCAACACACTGCGAAATCAGCACCATTCTCTTGAGCCATTGTATGATTCTGACCTGGGTGATAATATAGAATCTATCATGAATGAAAACGTTGCCATGGAGATTTCCAGCGATGCTCAACAAATTACCAACCCAGAATAAAGTATTTGTATAATAGCGTTATTTGTTTCCCAATTATATTGTAAATATTATATGTTTAAATAAAACAAAATATGTTCAAATTAGCATTTTTATTTTTAGCATACATATATTTTTAAATAACCTACAATTTTCCGTCTACATATGCAACAATGATCTATTTTCAGAGAACAATCAAAGCAACTAGCAAAGTGTCTGCATGGCATAAAAACAATTGTCATTTCATTAGTTAAGCAAATTTTACAAGTATTATGATTAGAGTCAGTGTGGGGATTTGGTGGGCAGTCTCTAAGCAATAAACATTTAGCTGATCCCTTTTTGTGAAACTCTGTAATATCATCACAAGGTAAGAGATTCTTGAGCTCTAAGCCACACCAATGACAAGTGATCCTGTCACCGTAGCCCGTGTAAAAGAAGCCGGCGTTGACAAGCTCGGTGGGTGTCTGCTTCAAGGCAATAGGCCAGTCTTTGAACGTCTCAAGTCTGCTCTCAAATGTCACTTTGCTTTTATGTCTGATAGGTCTGCTGATATGGTAAGTGTCATAAAAATCAAAAAAGCGACAATATGGATTCCAGTCCAGATGATCGGCAACAGGGTCATCACCATCTTCCCAGTTGAAACCACGTGTATCACAAAATGGACATTCAACAGCATCATTTAAGCTTCCATCGGATTCTATTGCATCTTGTCGGTAGATAAACCCTGCTCTAGCTAACTTTTCAGCAGGGAAGTCGGAAGGCCAGTTTTCAAAGGTACGTAATCGATTTTCGTATATTTGGAAGTATTCTCGACACTCCATGGTGTAGAACTGATGGAATAAACAACAATGTTTTTAATTTATAAGTATTTATTCATCTAAACAAAATGGTTTTAACAATTTTTCAATCGGTAAACGATTTAGTAAATTTGACCATAAACATATTTCATCTATTATTTTATAATAAAAAGTACAGAAATTTAAGCGCTCCAAATAAATTATTTTACTTGAGATAATAGGGTTAATAGCTAAGAGTTCAACCACATCACTATAATCCAAATAGAGCGCGCAAATGTTTTTCATCACCAACACTTGTTTGACGTCTTCATACTGGATCTGGGATAGATGGAGACAATCTCCGCAGGTCACTGGGGCAGCAAACTCTGGAGGTGTGGCATTTTCAAAAAAGTTTGTTTTCAGGAGCTTGAGCTCAATGATGACATCCTCCCACTCGAACATAGTCATTACAATTTTCGTTGGTGTTCCAGCGGCTACAGGTGTTTTTTGCAAGATAACCACTGGAGAATAGGATCTTGCAGGACTGAGTGCACATTGAACATCATACTCTGAATTCAGTAATGGAAATCTGGAATGCAGCAAGTAATAGTCTTCCTTTTTGGCAGCTTCATCATACATTTGTAACACTCTATCCAAGTCCGCACTGTAACTGATAGTGGAATCACTACTATAACCACTATCCATGGTTTCAAAATGCTGATACTACTCATTTTCACAAATTACTCGAGAGGTAAACTGGGACTGGGAATATATGTAGGGAATTTTCACAATTTTATAGTTGTACCCCTTCCACTACCTGAGTGCGGTTGATTTCAATTATGTGATCCTAAGCTAAGATGGAAAAGTAGATCTCTTGTTGCTAAGAGCTCCTCTGTTCCCCATCACCATCATCATATATGTAAGGCTTTTAAATGTTGCATCACTTGTTGTTTTTCACAATAAAATTTGATATCTTTCTGTAATCGTTTAAGTTTGATGATATGTTGAGTCTTCATTTTGCAATGCAAGCACATGTTTATATTTATGATAATTTATTATCAATTTGTGATTGACCTTGGTGTTTTCAGTGCCAATCCAACTGTCGTGGCTCGAATCAAACCCAAGCCACCGAACTTTAACCTTGGTGCCTTTTCGTTGCAAAATTTTCTCAACGAGATACACATCAGGATAGACAGCCTTTTGCAATTCTTCTTCGTAAAAGCTCCCTTGAATCGGTGTACCAGACATATCTTCCAAAATATACGTAACTGGATTAGTTATTTTAACCTGCGTAATTTTAAACAATTCCGTACTCCAGCTGGGAAGGTAACCTTTATCAAAAACGTGCTTGGTTTTACTTATTCGCACAACATCTCCGACTTTCAGTTTTCTTGGTCCAGCAATTTTCAGGTTATTGTATACTTTAATATCTCGAGCGTTTTTCCTATTAATGTCCGCAGGCCTCATCTTTGTCTTGGAATGTTTTTGATGGTTGTAGTCCTTAACGATTTCCTGTAGAATATCTATCCATTTGTAGGTGCCGTTCAAACTAAAGTACTTGTAGAGCCGTTCTTTCAGCGTTCTAATTACTCGTTCAGCTATTACGGCTTTCAGTCCACTAAATGTACTATAATGATTGATTCCGTTTGACTTCATTAGTTTCTGAAAGCAACTATAGTAGTATTCTTACCCTGGTTGGTTTGGAGATTTTTCGGGTGTCGTCTTTCCTTGAGAATACTCTCAAAGGCACGAGTTACCTCTTCACCGGATTTCGTCGCGGTCTCGTCCACACGTACTTTGAAAAACAATCAATCACCACGAGGAAGAACTTGAAATTACGATTGGATTTTGCATAGAGATCCATTTGTGCGAGGTCCGACTACCAGGAGTCATCGAAACCTTTGATTATTACAAGTTGGAGAGGAAACTTTCGTCTCACAGGTATATGCAGTTCCTTAACGACTTGAACTTTTTCTTTGGAATGTTTCGCTATAGGAGCTATAGGAGTATCTTGTATACTGCTTAAAAATAGACAAGGACATGTTTTTATTGGCCCTAATGATGCTTTTTAATTGCAACAATACTGTCTGCAATTGCTTCAAGTTTTTGATTTTGGTCCAACATTTGATTTGCAATATCATCATGTAGTTTTTGCATGTCTCGGTATAGCTCAGGCACTACTTTTGCCATCTTGTCTCTAAGTTCAGTTAGATCAGAAAGATCTTTAGCCTTATCCTTTCGAACAATATTTAATACTTCTGCTGCATCAACACCTTTAGGAGCTTGTTTCATAGAAAGTTCCAGATCATTTATAGGTTTTTCCTGTAATATACGGTTGTCATTAAACGAGGCTTCAAATTTTGTGATGGTTTCCTTATATTCTATCCGGGCAGATTCCAACTGACCTTCTAATATATTGAATTTTGAAATGAGAAGCCATATATTTTGTAGTTGGATTTCCATAGCTTGTTCGGTTTTCAACATGCAATTATTCATTGCAGCAAAGTGTTGAGCTCCACGTTCTTCGCTAACCTTTTCGTTTTGCTTAAACATAGATAAGGTTTGCTGAACTTCACCAGTGTAGTTGCTGAAAGCTATTTGAAAATCACTATGTATTTGCTGAAGTCCGTTTGCTATTTTCTTATCAACGTAATGCTTGTTGGCGGCATCCATGGCCTTCGTCCGTACTTCGACATTGGTAATTTTCAGCTTCTCAGCATCGATATTTCCCTCCGCGGTAAAAGAAAAAGGTACTTTCATAAAAGCTAGGTTATGTGATGTTGATGACATTAGTTGCTGATGGGCACTACGCCCAAACTTGTTTAAAGTCATCATGAAACTGACATGTTTGCCATAAGATAAGGAATAATATACACTTTCAATTTCGAAATTTATTTATCTCGTATAATATTAGCTTCCTTAAGTTCATTTAAAATGGCAATTATTTCGTTGTCGTGAGAGGTGTTGCCTGCATCCTTGGATGCAATCAGTAGTTTCAGCCGTTCAACCAATTCGTTGGGATCATCCCATTAGACGTATTCCATTGGCTTGTTATTGTAAGTTAATTCCATACCAGTTCCAGCAAAACGTTGCTTCTTTGTCAAAGGAGGAAACATTGGCTTTATAATTTCAGTATATTTATATAGACTTGAAGCTTTCAAACGACCTGCTGCATTCTTGTGTGCTGATGTCATTACCAACACTCTTCTGTATGCTTCTAAATCATCGGGAGCATAATCAGGTGACTCGAAACTGTAACCCATCAACGATAATGTGACCTGTACTACGACTGAAATTGATTTCCTTTTGCCCAAGAAACCATTTGGAACTTGCAGCGTCATATATAGGTCCATATATGTTGTCAATATCATCGCTTTTAGTGATATAGTCTTCAAGATATTTGTGTGCAACTGGAGGATACTGATCCATGTAGTCCTCTATTGCTTCTTTAGAGAGATTACCGGGATCCTCGGAAGGTTTCGTTCTCCACCTCATCATCATCATCATTGGTGTGCATACTAGTTTCAGCGATTGGTTCTTCATCGAGGTATTGTGTCTCTTCCAACTCATGTTTTTTGACTGATGGCAGCTCCTGCACTTCTTGTTTAATTACTTCACGTTTAATGGTCTGTGTTGGCATCTTAGTGAGAACTTTTGCCGTAGTTGAGGCAATATCTTGTAGCGGTTTATTTAATGTTTCATCATGTTCCGACTTTCCCAGCTTCAGTCTAAGATATTTCTTGCGAATAGAACGTGCCAATTGCTTGATCTTTTTCTTTCGAGCAGTGGCAGCAATGTTGCTACTCAATGAAGACATTTTTATCAACTAACAGCAATCATCTTTATTGAACCTTTATATATTTATCGAATCCTTTACGGTAGCGGCCATCATTCAAGTTGAAGTCCTTAGCTATTGTAATAAAGCCAAAACGATTTTGCCAGCATTCCGAACACATTGTCTTAAATTTATCATAGTCCATGTCGGGAGACACGTGCTCATCAAAGACGTGCTTCAAATTTACCTCATCTTGTCTGAATATGACAATTACGTTGCTTAGGTATTTTGCTATACGTTTGGCATAAATATATTGAATCGATATTCCTGTGCCTTCCCATCGAAAAAAAATTGTGAATCTTGTTTTGTTTATCATCATTCACATCATCGAAAATGAATACTGAACATTCGCGTGCCTCACTCGGATCAATTACTTCTTCGTTGTCTTTAAAGGGAAAATACGATACACCTTTAACCAGCTTGAGAACGTCTTGTGAGAGCTGGTACTTTGGTTGGTAGAGTGACTTGTAGATGTAGACGTTCTCGAAACGTAGGCCGTTTTCATTGAATAGCGGTGATAACGATGCGTTGGTCTTTCCGCAACCACTAGGTCCGCAGAATGCTGCTCGTAGGGAATTTGGTAACAATTGTCCGTGTCGACTTGCTGATGATGGTGATTCTTCGACAAAGTCCAAATTTTCGATAGGCAGTTGCACATCTGGTTGCTTCATATACATCTTACGATATACTGACATCATCCTTATTGCGGATACTAATTAAATACAGCAGTCTATCTCAGTTTCAATCAGTATCATGCTAACTCCCAAATGAGGTAGTCTACTGAATAGCGCAATCAATAAATTACCATTTGAACTACATCTACTTGGTTATCAGTTTTGTGGACCCGGTACAAAACTTCTAGACCGTCTCTCCAAGGGTCAGCAGGGAATCAATAAGACAGATGCTGCTTGTCGAGCGCACGATATCGCCTACACTAAATACAAGTCTTTGGCGGATCGTCATAAGGCTGATTACGAGTTGGAAAATCGAGCCTGAGAGAGATTCAAGTCAAAGGACGCTTCACTTGGCCAAAAAGCAGCTTCTTGGCTTATAACTACAGGCATGAAGGATAAACGCAAGATGGGGCTTGGAATCAAAAAACGATGTGGAAAAAAATATTTTCGACAGAATGTGGTTCTACCAATCAAGAGAGCTATTACCGGATCTGGAAGTGATGTCCGTAAGACATCGTTATTGGCGTTGAGAGCAGCCCGAGCAGTCATTAAGAAGGCAGGTGGTCGCAAGAAAATCCGTGTACCTCGAGTCATTCCTTTTGAGTCGAAAATTGGTGGTTTTCTCCCACTAATACCCCTATTTGCGGGGTTGTCAGCACTAGGAGCTCTTGCCGGGGGAGCCAGTGGAGTAGCCAAAGCCGTGATAGATGCAAAGAACGCCCGCAAGAAGTTGGAGGAGGACCAGCGCCATAATCAAGCCATGGAAGAGCTTGCGAAGAAAGGAAGCGGTATTTTTCTTAAAAGCAACGGCTTCGGGCTTTACTTAAAGAAGAAAAAAAAGTCCCAATAAAGCTACCCAATCGAGCACTTTACAATCACGAGCTTGAGCAATATGCCAAACATTTGAAGATCCCCCACTTTAGGGGAGTATTTATGCGAGACGCCTTACCTAAACATTCACAAACAAAGGAGTCTGCCATCGTTAATTTGGATACCAGCAGTCATCACGGTACGCATTGGGTAGCTTATGTGCGAAATGGAAACACCGTTCAGTACTTTGATAGCTTTGGATGTTTGAAACCACCCCGAGAATTAGCCAACTACTTTGGCAATAGAGTGAAAATCCTCTACAACAATGACTCTTATCAGACGTACAATCAATCAAATTGTGGCCATTTATACTTGAAATTTCTCTATAATAAAAAATAAAAATTTTGCATTATTGTTGTTTGACCTTAACCTATATTAGCAGCTAACAAGCAGCCAATTTTCAGTCATGTCTGTGATCATCACATTGAAAGGTCGCAGCCCAATACTGTCGATTGATTTTCAACCAGCTATTCAGTTGGATCCCAACTACAACTACGGACTAGCATTATTGAGTTTTCACTCATACAACAGCATCCCAAACATTGAGAGAGGTGACAAGATCTACCTGTTTGACGATCGCAACACGCAAACATTCATCGACTTGCCCAAAGGTTCATACGAAATTGGTGACATCGAAGCTTATATTAGAAAGGCACTTGGCATTCATTTGGCAAAGGACGTTGAGCATATTTTCTCATTGAAACCCAACAACAATACTCTGAAGTGTGAGCTTTACAGCAGCAAGTACGCTGTGGACTTTCAACCGCAAGACAGCATCGGTGATATTCTGGGCTTCTCTAAACAGCTGCTACCACGCAATCAAGTTCACAGTTCCGATTTACCAGTGAACATTATAAAAGTTAAAACGATTCATCTCGATAGCAACATCACATCGGGAGCCTTCTAAATAACACTCCTTCACACACCATTTACGACTTTGCCGTTGCAGTTGATCCTGGTTTTGCCATCGATGAAACACCTCAGCATTTAATCTATTTGCCGATTAACAGAAGCGAAATACATAACCTCACATTGCAAATTTTGAATCAAGACTCTGAACTTGTGAATTTTCGTGGTGAAGAAATCATCATTCGACTTGAGCTGAAACAACTACAATAATAATGGGTCGACTTGTATTTGATGAAGAACCATATAAGAGGTCAACCGCTCCTCGTCCACCATCAGTTTCTATGAAACCTCTCAAGAGATCACTCACGCTCTCAAACAGATTGTTTCTACAAACGCTCGGCTACTCCTCAAATGTTCGATATCTTCCGCAAACCAAATTTTGATGATAGTGTAAGACATTCGGCAACAATGATATCGTTGAAATCACCGTCAATCAAACAGATTGTTGGTTTTCCATGGCTGATTCCTGCATCTCAATCCAGGGACAAGTGGTGAAGACAGCAGGCAATGGAGATGTTTCTCTATCACCAAATGCTGGAGCTTTCTTCTTCGACAGCGTTACGTACGAGTTGTGCGGCAAGGAAATTGAAATCGTGAGAGACCCTGGTCGCGTGAGTACAATTCGTGGATACTTGTGCTACGACCCCAACAGTTCAAAGGACCTATTCATAGCCGGGTGGAATTTTCCACATAAAGCGTATATGAATGCCGCCGATAAAACTTTTCACATGTACATTCCATTGGGACATTTGTTTTCCATCTTCAACGACTACAAGCAGGTGATGTGTGGTAAACAAACAATTCGTCTGGTGCGAAGTCGTAGCGATGATGATTGCCTTATAATCACGGATGCTGCTACCAAGGGTAAAGTGACAATAAACAACATCGAACTCAAAGTCCGTCCAAACGATGACGTTAAATTGGATTTACTGCAAGCCGTCCGATTCCAGTATAATTTTACAGTTTCGTAAATGGGAGCTAAATGAGTTGACTGCTCTCAAAACAGGTGCTACTCGTGAAATCTGGGCTGTGAAGACGTGTGCCGCACTGGAAAGCCCTCGTTACGTTATCTTAGCCTTCCAAACGGATCGCCACAGCAACATCAAAGAAGATCCCACGGAATTTGACAATATTCACATTTCTAATATTCGTCTAAATTTAAACAGCGAATTTTGGCCTATAGAGAGATTTGATTTAGATTTTTCAAAGAGTGAGTACGGTGAGGCGTACAAAAGGTATACGGACTTTTATCCCAGCTTTGGCGGCGGCAAACACCCTCTACTGGATTATGTTGCATTCAAGACGCACACCCTATTCGTCATGATTGCTCCCGACGTGAGGACACCATGAAATCCTTGACTGTAGATATTCGCCTGGATATTGAGAGCCAGACGGGATTTTCCGATAAGACCCGAGCCTTCTGCATAATTATCCACGATTGCCTAATGGAATTTCTCCCACTCAGCGAAATTGTTCGAAGCTTATATTAGATCACTCAACTGTTTAGAAATCAGTTTCGGTATAGCTTTTCAACGGTTCACCATGGAAATTGCAATTGTCGACATTCAAGGTTTCGAAATCGAGGGAAGATTTGTTCCCAAGGTGTGTTTTTATTTAAACCACCCAAACCGTTTACCTATCTATCAGCAGCAGACAAAAGGCAAGTACGATATTTGGAAAAACGGCTACATGGACTCCACTACTCTGATGGCCACTATGATTTGAATACTATGAACGACATTTTGAGAATTTACCTAACCAAATATATGTACGAGGCCATCAGAAATATGACTTTTTATTTATCAAGTTATTTGAAGAGCTGAAAATTCACAATTTGAGAAAACTGCTTAACGAAGATGGGGAATCACACTATCACCTAATCAATCTGGAGAACTTCAATGGCGCTGTTGAACTGAAACCTTCTGACTCTCCATGTATTTTTCACTGCCGCTGCAATGATCCAGTACGATGTGCAAAAGAAAATGTTGATGTAGTTTATTATTGGCTTCTGAATAGTGTTTTGCATAAATAAAACATTGTATATAACTATGTGTTTTAATTATCCATTCTTTTTCTTATACATTTCACAATTAATTTAAGTAATAATATTGTAATTGTAGAGAGTGTTACACAAATAAGAATTAGCACTTTGTGGAGCTCCTCTTGTAGGTTAGCATCACGTATAGTCATTGAGCTGTTCGATAGTAAAGTTTTTTCATCTTGGCAAGAAGCTGCTGAAATCCAATCAGTGTCACCTTCAGTGTCATCAGAAAATATCAGCTTCAGTTTGAAATTTTTTGTTGTGTTTGACAGGCGAGCAAAATATACAGGCTCGTTTAATCTATCTCGAGCCATCAATGTATAGTTGGAGCGATTCAAACAGTTCCCTTAAGGGCATACAGCCATGTCCTTGGTTCCATAAGGTATATTAAGATACAAGACATTTTTCAAAATTAATGTGAATATTATAAAGTGTGATTTAAGTAAAGTCATTTTTATCGATCTGCTTTCAACAGTAGTTGGTGAGACACTATGCTCATCTTGCACCTCTTTTGTTACTTTATTCTAAAAATTATTAGCAGGCTACTAGAAACCATAACATCAAATTCTTGATTCATCATTAAAAATTTTCTCAATATTATTACGCTCGGCCTTGAATCATCCGACAAAATCAGAGACTCGAAGGAGTTGCCGTTCTTGCGCAGGCTGGCACTCGCTTACAAAAACTATAGACTCGAAGGAGTGGACGTTCTCGCGCATGCAGGCGTTCAATGCCTTGAATCATCCGACAAAATCAGAGACTCGAAGGAGTTGCCGTTCTTGCGCAGGTAGGCGGTCGCTTACGAAAACTATAGACTCGAAGGAGTGGACGTTCTCGCGCATGCAGGCTTAAGCAAAAGATTTTAAATTACAGACAACAAAATACCAAGATTTTAATTTTTTTTACAGCCAACTATATCCCCCCATCCAGCCCCCAAATATCTAACCTAACAACGCCCAAAAACACGCGCCCGCGCAACGGGCATGTACTATACCTTTTCAAATAAACATTTCTCGATTAACCGCATTAGCGCAGCTCGCTGGGTACCTGACTTTGTAATCAGGCAAGCCGCGTTCGATACCCGGCCAAGTATTTAGCTTTTTTTTCTCTAACCACCACAACCAACAACAGATGGCGTGCACCCTGCAACCCACAATACAATGGCTTTCAATTATTAACAACAGATGGCGCGCACCTCTGCAACACACGCAACCCACAATACAATAGCTTTCATTTATTAACAACAGATGGAGCACACCTCTGCGACACACCCAAATGTCTTTCGCGCACCCCTACGACCACCCCCAATGTCTTCTTCTTCCCAATGTCTTCTTCTTCTTATCCAAACAACAACTACCAACAGCTCGGCAGCAGCTCCCGGCGAGAACTCGATGACTGGTTACCTTTATGCCCACTTCGGCTCCAGAAACGGCTATGTTTAACTACTTTAGAAACTACACTATTTAAAATTTGAAAAATATATTTTATTTATATTTTTAAATAATTTGAATAACAGATTTAATAATTTATAATTTAAACTTTTTTTTCTTCCAATCTACAGAGCCTCAAAACTCAGACAGTAGATTATAAAAGGCATTTCTGAAAGTTTATTAATAAAATAAAACTCTAATGCTACTTTTTGGGGGCCAAATTAGAAAATTAAATACATATGTATTGTGATAAAAATCAAGCGAATCCTAAAGCAGATAAAATAAAAAGTCTATGTGTGGAAAATCAAAGTGTATATTTTTTATAAATTTAAAAGGCTTCCTTTAAAAGATATAAAGGTAAGTATAAGAAAATGCACTCATTCCCTGCTTGTCTGAAACTGGAATATTCGAATCTTGAAGGTGGTACGGAACCTTAAGTATGCGAGTCCAACTCGCACTTGACCAAATTATTTGAATGGAAACCATAGTTGGCTATGACCTCAAATCGGACATTTTTAGAGCTTTTCAACGATATAATACTCGATATAGTTATTCATAGAAATAACTGAGCTATGGATGCTTTTCTCTCTTATTTTCACTTTTACCGTAGGTAGTCATGAAAATGATTGTTTTTAATTTGACATTTACTCATTTGAGAGTAGTAGTAGCATTAGTAGTGTTGAACTGACAGTCGATATTGACAAGTTTTCGTGATAAAATTGAATATTCTAAGGAAGAAAAACTGAATATGGTGGAATGTTATATCATATGCCATAAAAATTCAGTTTGTGCACCTGAGGAATACTTTCATAGATATTTTAATCTGCTCCATGTACATTTAAGAGGCTTTACGATAGTTTACGAAGATATGGATCTTTTACTAAACCACCAAAGGAACGTAATCAAATTAACGAAGCAGCACAAATAAATGTTTCGGCAATGGTAAATCGAAATCCATCTACATCAACTCGTGAGATTGCGACAGAAGCTGGCACATCTCAACGAACTGTAGATAAGGTACTGAAAGCGCACAAGTTCCACCCGTACAAACTTTTAGTTTCTCAAACTTTGCATGCTGGTGACGAAAATCGACGTATTTTGTTTTGTAAAGGTTTAGAGACATGTGCATTGACAATCCACAGTTTCCAGTAAAGGTGTTATGGTCAGATGAAACTAGATTTACTAACTTCGGTATGTTCAATAGACACAGTGAGCATATCTGGGCTAAAGAAAACCCTTTCCATGTAGAACAAGGACGACCACAGATAAAATTTGGCTTTAATGTTTGGTGTGGTATCATAGGGTCTACTATTCTGTGGCCTTTTATCTACGACGAATCACTTACTTTGGGAGCGCTACTTGCATTTCTTTCTCTGCTCATAACTCGTTATTAGTAAGACAACACTTAGATAGTATCTATCCAAACTCTTGGATAGGAAGAAATGGCCCACGCGAATGGCAGTTATAGACTATTTATGGGGTGCGCTAACAAACAAAGTATACAAAAGAAAGTATGAGACAGTTGGTGACCTAAGGGAGGCGGTATTACAAGCAATTGAAAAAATTGATAGGCGGTGAGGAAAGCGGTAATGTCAATCTTAAAACGATGCAATTTTTGTCTAAATAACAATGGTGGACTTTTCTAACATATATTTTAACCATTATTATGTACTTTAATTTCTTAAATTTTAGTAAGTACCTACTTATTTAGTTTTTTCGTTATATCTGATATACCTAATAAAAAAATCGTTCAATGTTTTTTGGAATATTTATTAATAAAACAATCTATTTCATGGCTAACTACGTTAAAAGTGAGAATAAGAGAGAAAAGCATCCATAACTCCGTTATTATTATGAATAACTATATCGAGTATTATATCGTTGAAAAGCTCTAAAGATGTCCGATTTTTTGAGGTCATAGCCAACTATGATTTCCATTCAATAAAAGATAAGTTTGTGTCATATCTTGAAAACGAGAGGACATGATAATCATATTCGGGATACAATTCCTTTCAATTTTGATATTTTAACTTTTTCATAAAATCAAAAACAAAGGAGCTAGAGGGATTTGACTAAATAGACAGAATTTCGTTTTTCAAAATATCTAGTAAGCCATGACTTTTTACAAAAATCCGAAAGTGTTATTAAATTGGGCCAGTAAAACTGCAAATCTTTCCCAATTTAAACATTGCTCTATCTCCGCTAGTTTCCGAGATCCCCATACTGATCATCAAAAAAACTTACCCTGTATACAGTTTTGTGAGTTCTGTTGGTTGGTTTTGTTTTCGATATTAGTGATTTCAGTGTATGTATGCTGTTTTGACATTAAATCTGTTGCCCACTCTTTTCCATCTTTCTGAGAGACCCTGGATACATGGGGTTGTCCTGAGCAGTAGTGTTACTAAGAGAAGTTCCGAGTTGATTCCGACGATTTGTTTTCTGTTCAAGTCTGTTTAATTCTTTGTTGATAAATTTTGATGGGCAATTGTTTCCAGTAAGAATATTTTTTATAATTGTTTATTCTCTGTTCAATTTGTAATCATTAGAGCAGTTAGTCTCTGCTCTATCATATAATGACTTAATAACACCTTTCTTTACTGTATTCGGATGATTTGAATTAATATTTAGGTACTGGAAAAACTGTGGACCCTTTGGTGTGTCACAGATGTATAAATACAATGTTTTGTTCCCTAACGCCAAATTTTTATTTTTGCACTCAACGCACGTTTCAAAAGCGAAGCTCTTATCATCATGAACTAAACCAAAACTGAATTCTCGAATCTTTCAAACATTCAATGAGACGGCTAAAATTACTTAATAAATATTAAGAAAATTTTAATTAAAAATTGGGAGTCATATAAGTATCACTAATTGCATGATGTCTAAAAAAGTTGATTGTAATAGCCGGTTTAATGTTACCTAAATCGAAAACATATTCGTAGATTAACGTCTTTTTCATTTAATATAACATCTAGCTACTCAGCGTACATGTCACTTCATTATGTTTTAGTGTATCCATTGTCATAGTGATTCTATTACTAGAAAATTGTTCAGCCAGTCTAAACAAAGAAACAACTCCAATTTGCACTAGAGAAGTGTGCCAACAAACAAAATGTGACGTTTCAAATGAACGTATTAATGTTTTCTGTAGTACCATCAATACAGGTGTTGATATTTTTGACTCTGCTTTTTGGATGGACAATAAAACACGTCAAGTATATCCCTATGAAGCAATAACTATTCAGGATAACAAAATGAGCAAGCTTTTACGAATTTTTCCATCTTCGAATTTAACATACCTTAACTTAGCTAATAATGATATAATTGGCATTGGCGATGGAGTATTTAAAAATCTACAAAATATGAAAATCTTGATACTATCCCACAATAACTTGGAAATAATTCATCCGGATGCCTTTAAGGTAAGTAATTAGTTTTGTTTATATCTATCTAGAACCTTATTAAGAATACTCATTTAATTTCTAAAGATTCACAAAGAATACAGTGAGAATGAACCACAAATACCTGGTCCAAGAGAATAATATCTTACTGTTAATAGTAATGAATACCGAGTGAATTCGTAGAGTAGCAGATAAAGGAAGGAAACGTTACTTTTTGAGTTTTATTACATTAGGCTAAAAACAGAGTATGTTGAGAAAGAAATATGACTTCATTATCTTATTTTTAATTGCAACAAAACTTCACAAATGTGTGTAAACATTATAAATCGAAAAAGTCGTTCTAAATTAAATGATGAAGCTGTCCGCTATGGATATCTAAGAATAACAGGCAATCAGTAAACGATTTTTCACTGTTGTTTGGCTTATTCTTGTTTTAAAACTTCCAAATTTGTCGCTAAAGTCTAGTATACTTTACTTTTTAGAACAGAGTATCCTCATAACAAAAATCGAGAGAATTTAGTAATTTACGATAATTTCTTTAACAACTTCCTTATACAGGGTGGCCCACAATTTAATTTTATATTTAGTGGTCTGGTAAAACATAAGAGATTCACAGTCTGCTAAATGGGAAAAAATAGAATTAAAAGAGCATTTTTAAAAACAAACTTTTATCAAAAATGCTCTAAAAAGGGAAAACCTCAAACGAACAATTTTACATATAAGCTCTTCGCTCCACCAACTAACTCGCGATCGTAGCCTGCTTCCTTTATAAAACCTTTATAATTCCCGCAAAAATCATCATCACTCCTACAGGTGCCGAGTCTTTTCGAGAACCATTTTTTATCTCAAAGCGATTGTTGTCGTACTGAAATGAAACAGGGTCGGCTTTGGGTAAATTTCGTAACACTGCCCCCCCTTTAATTTTGACCGTCCCGATCAGAAACATCCTCTCCATGGTAGGGAGCGAGTCGATCTAAATGTTTCGACGGATCCGGTAGACGACGTCATTAAGCCTCTTGACCACCTCGTATGGACCATCCCAGGCGGGTGTAAGCTTTGGGGATTTACCCTTGCGCCGTTGGGGGTTGTAAAGCCAGACTTTGTCCCTCTCTTGGAACCCGACTGAATTGGCCTTGAGGTCGTATCGCGTCTTCATCCGGTCACTGGTGGCCAACATCTGCCGTTCGGGCTAATTCGTGTATTGCTAGCATGTTATATCGGAGCTGGTCAGCATAATCGTCGATGTCTTGGGGAGGATCTTCGGGGAGCCAAATGCCAAATCGCAGGGCAATCGCAGCTCCTTTCCGAATAAGACCCTGGCTAGGGTCAGGCCTGTACTATTATGTACGGCAGAGCGATATGCCAACAGGAACAGGGGAATGTGCTCATCCCAATCACGCTGGTTATTGCTGACGACCTTGGATAAGTATTGTTCCAAGGTCCTGTTGAATCTTTCCACCATACCGTCTGACTGTAAGTGTAAAAGTGTTGTTCTCGTTTTCCTGATTCCCAACATCGTGCAGACCTTCTGGAATACATTCGATTCGAAATTACGCCCCTGGTCTGAATGTAATTCCATCGGGACGCCAAACCTGCAGAATAATTGTTCTACTAGTAACGTCGCTACCGTGGTTGCCTCTTGGTTGGGTATCGCATATGCCTCAGGCCATTTGCTGAAGTAATCCATTGCGACCAGAATGGATTTGTTCCCCTTCTCAGACTTGGGAAACAGACCGGCGACATCGATGGCAATTCTTTCAAATGAGACGCCCACATTGTATTGCTGCATTCTGCCCTTGGTCCGGGTCTTCGGGCCCTTACTGGCGGCAGAGATGGCACATTTGCGGCACCAAGCTCTGACGTCTTCGAAGTAATTCACCCAGTAGTACCGCTGGCGAACTTTATCAAGGGTTTTATTCATGCCCAGGTGGCCTCCGGTAATTCCATCATGTACTTCGGTCACAAATTACGTTTTTTGAAAACTAGACTAAGTTAGTCCAGTTCCTTGACAAAGACATTAGTCGAAACGCGTCGGACAGTTTTCAAAAAACGTAATTTGTGGAAATTGCAATTGTAGTATCAGTTAATTATTATAATGAATTTCCAACAAGTATCGGCCGAATCAATTCAGCAGTCCCCTTGAGCCCATAACGATTTCAGCACGCCGGAGTATCTAGCTACCTCGTCCCATCGTGGCCTGGGTGCCCCCCTCGTTTTGAGTGACAAGATTGGTTCGATGTCTGGATCAGCCATTTGGTCCTGGATGCACTAATCCGTTGTGCAGTCTTCATTGGCCTGCACTCGGATCTGCCTGATGGAGATACCCTCTCGCTGTTCCGTCTTCCGACAATGTCCGCATTCCGCTCTACAGGGTCTTCTGGATAGGGCATCGGCATTATTGTGCAAACGGACGGCACGGTGTTCCACCTTGAAGTCGTATTGCTGTAATTTCTCCATCCATCTGGCCAGTTGTCCTTCCGGTGTCCCGGTGTCTTCATGTCCAGCAGCCATTTGAGTGCGGCATGATCTGTTCGGATTAAGAAATGACGACCATAGAGGTATTTGTGGAAATGGTCTACAGCCCTTATTATTGCAAGAAGTTCTTTTCTGGTGACGCAATAATTTCTTTCCGGTTTCGAGAATCCACGGCTGTAATACTGGATCACCCTCTCTTCACCATCTTGCACCTGGGATAGGACGGCCCCCAAACCTGTGTTGCTGGCGTCGGTGTCTAAGATGAACTTGCCGGACTGTGTAGGAAAGGCTAGGATTGGGCTGGAACATAGTGCTGCCTTCTGTCGCCTGAATGATGTTTCGCAATCCTGTTTCCAATGGAAGGTCTCTTTCTCAGTGGTCTGCCGATGTAGAGGGGCGTCGATGGTGGCAAATCCTTCAACAAAACGCCGGTAGTATGAATATAGGCCCAAGAAGCTTCGGAGTTCATGCTTGTCTATTGGGACTGGCCAATCACAGATGGCTTCTATCGTGTCTTCGTTGGTGCGGATTCATGACTCGGACACTACGTGGCCCAAAAACTCTACTTCTTTTTGGAACAAGAAACACTTCTTCGGATTGAGTCTCTGGTTGGCGTTATTAATTCTGGAGAATACTTCGTCCCGGTTCTTCAGATGGTCGTCGAATGTCTGACCCATGACTAGAATGTTGTCGAGCTATACTAAGCACGTCCTCCATGTTAACCCGCTCAGTACATACTCCATTAGCCTCTCAGATGTAGCGAGTGCATTACATAACCCAAAGGGCATGACCGTGAGCTGAAACAGCCCTTTACTGGTGGAGAACGCTGTCTTTTCTCTGTCGTTTGCCTGTAGACCAACCTGCCAATATCCACTCTTTAGGTCTAGTGTGGAGAACCAACGGGAGCCTGCTAGTGTGGTCAAAGTGTCATCGATTCGGGGTAGTGGATAGCTGTCTTTCTTCGTGACATCATTCAGCTTTCTGTAATCCACGCAAAATCGGGTGGTTCCGTTCTTCTTTTTAACTAGCACTACGGGAGCAGACCATGGGCTGATGGTTGCTCAATAACTCCATTTTGTAATATGGACTCGATGTTTTCCTCGACTGCCTGTTGTTGCCCCAATGGTAGTCATCTAGGTGGTATTCTGATGGGTTTAGCCTTTCCGGTATCTATTCGATGCTGGATGATGTTGGTGCGACCGGTGGTTCCATCTTGACTGTTAAAAAGTTGCCAGTTCTTTGTGATAAATTGCTTGGCTTTCTTCTGGTTCTCTGGTGTCAGGTGTGTCAAATGGTCAGCAAACTGTTGTGGGAACTCTTTACTGGGCCCTGCCTCCTTCACTGACGTTTTAAATGTTTAAACTGACATCTGCGGTAATATGTTTAATTTTTTGGCGTATCTTGTATTTAAATCTTCTAAATTTGCTGGTAAAGATTTTGTTTAGTTCCATGTTTTTAAGCAAATCTTGCAAGTGATTTTTAGGCAACTTAAGTACTTACTGGTGTCCGATGAAGATGAAATTTTGAATACAGGTTTGGCTTGCATGACTAGGCATGTTTAGCTAAATGACATCAATCTAAATCCAATATGGCAGTCTCCCAAAAATGGTGGAACAATTTTTTTTATGCACCTTCGTGACATTTATATCAAATGTAAAATTTTAAAATTGCTGAGAAAATGAAATTATTATCCAATTAAGTTATAATTTAAGGAATTAAGGACATTACGCTAGTAGCTTTTAAGTTGCTTACATGTAATCATGTTTATTCTAGGTTGTACACGTCTATGCATATTGATGCATATACATGTTATATAAGTATTCCATCGACTTATACGAAAACACCAAGCAACAAGTTCCCAGCTGAATCAGCATACACGTGTCGTCTCCAGTTACCTGCAGACGAACATCTGTGCGAAATGCAAGCGCTGCGAAAGCTGAGTCAGCATTCGCAGGTTATAAATTGCATAATTTCATTGTATCCTTACTCATTATTACTTACAGTTCTGTCTAGTTTAGTTTAACACTCATTTTGTCTTTTTTATTGTTATAAAGTATTATATTGTTATTTTCAAGTTTTGTATTAAAAGTTAATAATTGTGCAACTATAAATAAAATCATTTTTAGAATGAGAAATTTTGAAAGTGTGATATAACATACGAAATTACGAAATTTACCCAAAGCCGACCCTGTTTCATTTCAGTACGATAACAACGCTTTGAGATAAAAAATGGTCCTCGAAAAGACTCGGCACCTGTAGGAGTGATGATGATTTTTGCGAGAATTTTCTATCCTGGTTTTATAAAGGAAGCAGGCCACGATCGCCACTTAGTTGGTGGAGCGAAGAGCTTATATGTATAATTGTTGTGATATTTGAATCAACTGTTGTATATTCGATGTAAAAAGTTTTAGAAAAGTGAAAGTGAATATTAGTTTTATAATTTTAACTTGAACCCACAGACTATATTGCACTTTGGTGACCAGAAGTGAAGGATTAAGTACAGTTAAAATCGTAATTTGATTTATGGAAACTCGTAGCATGGAAAAGATGGACGAAACTACCAAAAAAATAGTCAAGCAGATTACGGAGGGACTAGACGAAAAAATTGCACAGATTCTAGAAAAACGTGACAAGAAGGAGATACAACATCAAGAAGAAATTCAACAAAGGTTAGTAAAGTCTTTTGATGAAAAACCTAAAATAGAATTAGAAAATCTTGTCACTACGATGGAAGAAAAACTACAAAATCTAGTTTCCACGATGAAAAGTGAACAACATAATTTAATTGAGGAATTGTTCTCGAAATTTGAAGAGAAACAAGATCAATTTCAATTAAAACGACAAAATGAAATTAAACTATTAGATGAATACAGACAAAATGAATTTAAAATACTAGAAGAAAAACGACAAAATGATTTTAAAGTAAATGAAGAGAAAAGACATCTGCAATTTGAAAAATTAATGCAAATAGTAACACAAGTTAATGTAACAGTTAATGACAGAATGGAAATCGTTGAGCCAGATATAAAAGAAATAAACGACGACATAAAGATCCTAACAAGTAATGTGGAGACTCTTGAAATCAAAGTAGATGACATCGATTCCATCAAGAGCCAGGGGAAATTTGAAATTAGTGCCATCCAAAACAAGGTAGAAACAGAAATCAAAAAAAAATGCAACAGGACTTACAGCGAGGAAAATACCAGCACACCGTGAGTACCAAAAGTTCCTTTAGTAAACCACCCACATTCGACGGCAGTTCATCTTGGCCCATGTATAAACGCCAATTTGAGGCCGTGGCTACAGCTAATGGATGGGATAATCAAGAAAAATCTACTTCTCTGGTAATTTCGTTAAGGCGTCCGGCCCTAGAACTCCTCCAAAGCATTCCCGTCGAGGAACAAGGCAATTTCGACAAGATTATCGCCATCCTGGATAAGCGATACGACAATCAATCCTTGAGCCAGGTATACCAAGTCCAACTGAGTGGAAAAACGCAAAAATCCGGTGAAAGCCTCCAAGAATGCGAAGCAGAGATTAGACGGTTAGTTCACTTGTCCTACCCAGACCTGCCAGAGGAAACGAAAGACCAGTTGGCCACACAGAGTTTCATAAACGGCATCAGAGATGTGGAAGTTCAACGAAATCTAAGACTAAGTGGCGTCAAGAAAAGTAATGATGCTCTACTTCGGGCTTTGGAAGTAGAGGCCCGTCATGAACATGTCCAAGCCGAGGGTTCGAGCAGTTTCCTTCAACCACGAAGAGTCAGAGTCACCATTTCAAGCGCTGCTAGCTGGTCTGAATAAAATATTAGAACGGTCACAAAGAACTGACACCAGAGGGGCATGTTACCGCTGCGGACGGACAGGACACTTCCAATGTGACTGCCGAGTAAGGCTACCGGAACGATCACCAACCAGGGGTAGCCAACAAACCGACCTTACCATCCAGGGAAACTCCAACCAGTCAGCATAAGGAGCGAATGCTGACTCACCCTCCACCAGCCCCCAGGACAGTATCCATCAGGGGATTTTGCGGAGATAGAGGCAGCCTAGTCATCAGAGGCACCATCAATGGGCGAGCAGTTACCATCACCATCGACACCGGCGCCGCTGTGTTCATTGCCAAGTCCAGGGTCTGGAGAGCATCAGAAATTCGGCCAGTTACCAATAACATCCAGCTCAGAACAGTCACCGGTCCATGTCAATATAGGGTGAGGCAAAAGTCGTGTTACAGATAGGGGACAACATGATCCGGCATAGGGTCCTGGTAGCGAATATTGAGGACGATTTTATACTGGGGATGGACCTAATTAGCCAGCACGGATTTATGTTCGACCCGAGATATGATGTTCTTCGATTCCTAAATGAGGAATTTGTATTGACACGGCCCGTCAACCGTTCAGTCACCTCCATAAAAATTGTGGTAAAGTCTTTAGCTAGAATTCCCGGTCGAACGGAACAGATTATTCGTCGGCAGCTAGACAGCAATCCTGGGAGCTGCGTTGGAATGGTGGAGCCCGTACACTCTGCTCATGACTACTTAGTTGGACGGGCTATAGTTAAAACCGGACGAGATATACCAATCAGAGTCCTGAATTTGTCCAACAACGATATCAGAATTGCCAATGGTCAAGAGATAGCTTGTTTCGAGCCAGTAGAGACAATCAGCAATAATAATAATAATTTTTCACAACAATTATTTACATTTACCTTGTCGTAGGTAGAAATATGTATTCTTTCTAATAGTGAATTAAAATGTGGGGCTGACATTTAAAGAAATCTGATGACGTCATATCTTGGACATACCCTGTACAATAGGTCTAAAAAGTGCACTAAACTTGTCTACATTTTAAAATAAACACGCGATAACAAAGTGAATTGCTTGTAAGACCTACGATACAAAGATCCAGTTTAGGTGATTAGTTACGGTTTTAAAGTATGGATCTTCATCATATTACATATGATTATATCTTGGTCATTTCATCTACATTATATAAGTGTGTTTTTCAATAACAACAATATGAGATTCAGTGCATAAAACTAATATAGTGCAAGCATGCAATCTTTAATGAAGACCAAAATGAATTCTCTTATTTGTGTTTTCTCTGTCTAGCTTACCCTCTATAGCAATTTGAAAAGCCCACGATACACCTACTTAGCCTCGCTTCACACGTGTCGGTTGAAATTGGCCAGACACCGGGTAGTGAAGACAGTGTTGCATGAAACCTTAGGTACTGTTTCACAAATACCGGCGTCTGGCCGACAACTACCTATGCCGGGTGAATTCAACCGGCACGTGTGAAGCGACGCCGGGCCGTTGTTTATTTGTTTGCTGTGCTTTTACAATATGAATAATTTTTCAAAAAATAAATTAAAATGGAGCAGGGGAAACCATCTTCATATGTGTTCAAAATATTAAACTGGGAATTATGGGGCTTGAGAGTAGACGGACAATTTATGACCAATCTGAGATTCGCTACGACATTCTAGTCATAAGCAGTACAGTAGAAGAACTTCGAGATATGTTAGAACAATCGACTTTAGAATCAGAGATGGTCGGACACAATTGAATTGAAATAAAACCAACGTGATGACGGAACAAGCTGTAAAAATCGAAATAGATGGAAAGGCAATTGGGAACGTTAACCTGTATGTATATCTAGGACAAACAATAACACTATGCAAGCAAGACCAAACTGAAAGATCAAAGAAGAGTTCGTATGACCTGGGATACGGCGGGAAACTGAGCATTGTTCTTACAAACCCAGATATTCCTATAAACCTAAAAAGAGCAATATTCAATACCTGTATTCTCCCTGTTGTGTCTTACGACATGGAAACCATGGCACTGACAATTCATTCGGCAAACAGATCAAGAACAACTCAAAGTTCTAGGAAAAAAGTGCAATTATGTTATACATTATTGCAAAAGTGCTTCTTTAATCTTAAATAAATTTAGTTTATATTCTTTTTTTACTATAGAACATTTCATTTAACCCAACAATTCTAGGGTATTTTTCTGGAAGCACAGATGTATCCTTTAAGAAATTTGAAAGAATTACGGTTGGACCACAACAGCCTTCATACTCTGGACAAGGATATTTTTCAACATACTCTATATATTGAAACTTTGGACATGAGTTTCAACCCAGTTGCTACTATTGATCAAAATACTTTACTTGCTATTACAAATTTACCAGTTCTGAAGGTAAAACATCACGTAGTGATTTTTAAAATCTTGAAGTGACATGTCAGTAATAACGGTAGTATTAAATGTGAATAAGAAAACGAAGCTTTCGATAACAGCAAAATGTTCAAATTGTTTACTATTTTTTGACCCTTGAAATGTCTTAATGTTTGTTTGCATATTTAGATGTGGTTTTGATCTAGGTCGATCAGAATTGTATAAAGCATACTGAAAAAACAACGTAGGTCCAAGGAGGCAGTTATATATATTAAGCTTTTATGGGTACTAAATGTATTAGGTGGTTTCCGGGAATTCATCTGTAGTTGATAATTGATCTCTGCCACGATGGATAGTAATGACGTTTCGGCGGAATAGCATCTGCCCTCTTCAGGTATTTCAGCATAATTCTCGTATCCTTCTGCATACGCTTCTAGTTATTCGAATACTAATAGTGGTATAGTGGTATTCTGCTTACGCTTCTAGTTAATTGAATAGTACTATACTACTCTTAGTATTCGACTAACTAGAAACATACGCAGAAGGATACGAGAATTAAGGGCAGTAATGAATTCTCGGAAACAACCTGATACATATATATATATATATATATATATATATATATATATATATATATATATATATATATATATCCTTCATCAGTTGCACTTCTCTCAACAGGAATGTCAAGGGATGATACTCATTTTTTGACTGAGGTGTTTAAGATAAAAAGATGTGAAACATTCAAAGATTCCCTGAATGAGTTATTATTAGGCAATTTATGCCACTAACTAAATTACTGATTTTCAACTATTTTGGGTTTTTTGGTTGACAACGTCACCATCATACTCTCAGTTAATATCGTTATAGACATTTTACCCTCGTCAGCATATAGATTTAGTTGGACAGTTGTCAAAGGTTTTATTAATTTTTTATATATAACAAAAGTAAATCCTCAAAAATATATATGCCGCGGTGTCATCGAATTTCTCCGGAACGGCTCAACCAATATATATGAATTTTGGTGTGCATTTTTGATAGGGCTGATAATAGGTCGTAAAGTATATTTTATACCACTACGTGATTACGTGAAAATATTGTAGTTTTTAAAAAATGTAAAAATTCTTAAAAGATGTTAAAAATGTCAAATATGTTAAAAATGTCAAAAAAGTGAAAAAGTGCCAAAAATGTATTTTTTGAAATCATATAAATTTCATTTTTGTAAGATGATGTTAAAATGGCTTTCACAAAGAAATCTGTAGGGGATGTGAGAATTGCCAAATGAAACAAATGTTCGAATACGCCGAATTGTCTAGTCCGTGCGAATGCGGGACGAGTCAGCTAGTATATTAATGCTTTTGTATATTCACAATATATGAAATGTACCCGACCCGCCCCGGCTTCCTTTGGGCTATACAAATCGGCTTATTTAATATATTTATCTTGATTTTTTTTTAATTTGTTAATTTTCGTATCCTGTAGATTTTTTGTGAAAACCAATTTAACATCATTACTCATGACAGAAAATTATATAGAAACAATTGCTTTAAAAATACATTATTTTTAGATTTGATATCAAGAGCTAGAAGTGTTTGAGGTTTATGACATTTGATATTGAGGTTTTCTCGTTTTCATTTCGCGTTTTGACGTTTCATTGCTATTTTTTACATTTTGGACTTTTTTATATTTCCGTCATTTCTGGCATTCCTGTCATTTTTCATATGTTTGTCATTTTTGGCATTTTTAATATATTGAGATTTTTGACATATTTGGCGATTTTGACATTGTTGCCTTGGCATTCTTAGTTCTTTCTGTTAGTTTTGGCATTTCTGGCGTTTTGTACAGTATATTTTTTTAGATTTTTCTCATTTTAGGTTTTTGACAGAATAAATTTGATAATTTTGACAAATTTTATATTGTTGTGATCTTTAGTGTAATTAGTATTCTTAACGTTTCGAGGATTACAATCTTTTTTTTACTTTATTTTCAATATATAAATCTTAACAAACAGTTAACATTTTATAATTTTTTGAGATTTACGATAAATCAGATAGTGAACATTTTACAGACCCCACCCTTACACAGTACTGGCAAAATGACGAATAAAGACTCTATTCAGTTAAATGAAATGAATAAATACTCCACACAGCATTTATCGGCTACGTGATTATCGCTAAGTGATTAAATTCAGTTCTACTTAATTCAGGAGAAGAGCATGAATACCAACTTTAACGCCTGCATCTTTTTTGTTTCCCAAAAATAACTGATACCGTTCCCTTTCAATAACAGATTTTTTTGGAAAATGTCACATCTATCTCTATCAATTTAAGGAATTAAGTTCCGGAGAAATAGTGAATTTTTCTTAAAAAATACAGTTGCTCCCTATCGGATAACTGAATGTTGGAAATTGATAAAATCCGCTTCTATTTATTTTAGAAGAGTATATATACCAAGATTCACACCAATATCACTTTCTATTTCGGATAGACTAAATCCTTTCTAAAACAATACTAACCCCCATTTCCCCCATTTAATATTTCCATTTTGACAAAATGACTAGTCAAAACACGGAGTCAACCTCTTAATTCTCATGACTATATTACTTTAGGTTCCGGAAATATACTAAATTTTTTAAATAAATTTCCCCACCCCCATGAGTCAATTAAATTTTAGCACAATGATAAAACTCTTTATTCTTATTTGGGGAGAGGAGTATATACACCAATTTTCACGCCTGTGTTATATTTTGCTTCCCAAAATATTTCCTTTATGTTTTTAAAAACTATATTTTTTCTGGATAGGAAGACTCTATTCCCATAGCGGTCGAGCCGTTTCCGATGAGTTCAACCAGAAACACCGTGACACGAGATTATTATAGATTAGATATGGTGTAAAATAAATTTTTCTACCACATGTGTCTGGTAATATTAAAAATAAATTTTAAGCTAATTGTAAGTATCCTATACAACAGACATTTAAAGGGTTAGTTAATTACCAGTATTAGAATTTAATACAAAATCCATTTTATTACAGTTAGAATATGTGCGTTACTAGTCGCAATTTATAAGTTATAAATTATACTTTTGGAACATTCATGATTGGTAGAATGTAGTTCTCATGTCCTTCAAGGTTTATGAATTTCGCGTTCTAAAATATTTGATGTGCATAATAACACATTAATTTTTAGGAACTATTTCTTCAATATACCGAGATTACCTCCTTACCAGATGGTATGTTACATACTCCAAAACATTTACTGACTTTGGATTTGTCAGGAAATCCAATTAGAAAATTGCCAGAAACACTAAAATTAGCACACAGTCTTCAGAGTTTGTATTTAAATAACACAGAATTGCAGAATTTGACAAGTCAAAAGTAAGTTTTCCAGCTATGTAACGGTGTGGAACTATTTTCACATTTTCGTTTAAAGCAGTACATTTATCAAACCATTAAAGGTAAAGCAAGAGAAATTGCTTCTGAATAATGACTTGTTTATATTTTATAAAGGGCAATAATTTGAATAAGCTTTAACGTTCAAGTAAATACCTTGTACATAGAGACTGATTAAAGATTACAGTCTTGACAGAAACTGTCAAAGTGACAGCGGCAAACTATCAAATTTTGTGTTGTCGTCTAAGGCTGTGTCCCAAGTAAAAGCGACACGCGCGGTGCGGGCGGTGCGATACGTCAATATGACAATTGTAAGCTTCAGTGGTGCCAAGACTGGAAAGAGAGGGCAACAGAGACGGCAACAGGCTATTTCACTTGGTGGGTGGAAACAGCCAATGAACAACAAGCTGGACGGACGTATTTAATTTGACGCAGCCCCCAATCAAGTGAAATAGCCTCTTGCTCTCTCTATTGCCCCCTCTTTTTAGTCTTGGCACTATATTTGTGCAGTGCAGAAGTATGAGCTCTAAGGATAAAACCGTATATGAGGAAGTTTTTTGAGGCAGAAGAGTTAAGTTAGTTTAGTTTGACATTCCATGCAGGTTACGTTTTTTATGAATTGCTGATTCGTGTGTAATCTTGGTTAATAAGTTTCAATTAATGGAAGACAAGTTAGATCCGAACAATCCTTTACAACATCACTTTAAAAATCAACATGCTTCTTGACACAAAGAAATTAAACTGCGAAATACATGTCCATTTGATCCATTAGAGCTACTACGATTAGACTACAGAATAAAACTAAACGCAATAGTTGGAACTAATCGCATCAGTTTTAACAAATATGAACGAGGTGTGTTCGCTACACCTGAAATCCTCAATATTTTTGAGTAAAACGAGAGTTCGCCCATTAGAATTCGTCAAAAAATATCTGACTTATGGAAGTTAATGACTGTGAAAATAGTGCTAGCTAATGACAATAAAAGTTTTCATTTTGAGAGGATACAGGATGAGCTAAAACCTCCTAAAACTTCCTGCTGCGGGTTGTAAAAACAGTACAGCAATAATTATTCGAGTTTACCTTGACTCCTTGCTCAACAAAAATCAAATCAACCTTATAATCTTCTGATATTCTAAAAGGCACAATTATCTAGTTACGGAACTTGTTTTTTTCTATAAACAAACGGTTTAGTGGTGTTTCACGCTTTTTTGTTGAATTATATTATCTGGGCTGCGAATATTGAGACAGTATACCCTCCAGTTCAGTCCATCCAACGCGCAGGCTATCTTTGGGACCGCCATTTACTGAAATAGTCCATCACCACCACAATCCATACTTGGATTCAGGAAATGGACAGGCAACATCAATGACTACTCTTTCGAATGGACTGCCCACGTTATATTGCTTCACGGAAGCTTTTGCTAGCTTCTGAGGCGCATTATTTGCTGCACAAACTGTACATTTCCGGCACAAATCTTTAACATCTGCTTGGCAGTTTACCCAATAGAAGCGTTCTCTCAACTTCCCCACTGTTTTCGTTACTCCCAGATGTCCTCCAGTTGTACCATTATGCAGTTCTCTTAAAACCTCTGGTCTCCTATTTCTGGGAACTACAATCTGTTATCTGTCGTTTCCAGGATGTTCCACGGAACCCAGTAAGACTTTATGGTTGGTGAGTATCGAGAAATCTCCTGCCACGTAGGTTTGCGATCTTCCACCCGATAACTTCTTTTAACTCCGGATCCACTTCCTGGACATTCTGGATCTCCACAGATTGCCAATGGTCATCGACGGCGGTAGTTACATGATGGGATTACCGGGGGCAATCTGGGCATGAACAAAACCCTAGACAAAGTTCGCCAGCGATACTACTGGGTAAATTACTTTGAAGACGTCAGAGCTTGGTCCCGGAAATGTGACACCTGTGCAGCCAGTAAGGGCCCGAAGACCCGGACCAAGGGCAGAATGCAGCATTACAATGTGGGCGTCCCATTTGAGAGAATTGCCGTCGATGTCGTCTTTCCGTTTTCCTAGTCTGAGAGGGGGAACAAATACATTCTGGTTGCAATGGATTATTTCAGCAAATGGCCTGAGGAATATTCGATATCCAACCAAGAGGCAACCACGGTAGCGACGGTGCTACTAGAACACCTATTCAGCAGGTTTGGCGTCCCGATGGAACTACATTCAGACCAGGGGCGTAACATCGAATCGAATGTATTCCAGAAGGTCTGCACGATGTTGAGGATCAAGAAAACGAGAACAACACCATTACACCCACAGTCGGACGGAATGGTGGAAAGATTTAACAGGACCTTGGAACAACACCTATCCAAGGTCGTCAGCAATAACCAGCATGATTGGGATGAGCATATTCCCCTATTCCTGTTGGCATATCGCTCTACCGTACATAATAGTACAGGCCTGACTCCAGCCAGGGCCCTATTCGGAAAGGAGCTGCGATTACCCTGCGATTTGGCTTTTGGCTGCACCGAAGAAGCTTCCCAAGACATCGACGAATATGCCGACCAGCTCCGACATAACATGCAGGCAATACACGAATTAGCCCTAACGCAGATGTTGGCCACCAGTGACCGGATGAAGACGCGATACGACCTCAAGGCCAATTCAGTCGGGTTCCAAGAGAGGGACAAAGTCTGGCTGTATAACCCCCAACGGAGCAAGGGTAAGTCCCCAAAGCTTACAGCCGCCTGGAATGGTCCATAAGAGGTGGTCAAGAGGCTTAATGACGTCGTCTACCGGATCCGTCGAAACCCCAGGGCTAAGTTGAAGGTGGTCTATTTAGATCGACTCGCTCCCTACCATGGAAACGGACGTTTCTGACCGGGACTATCAGAATTAACCGATCACTTTTAGGACAAAAAATTGTTCTCGAAATGGCTCGGCAACTGTAGAATTGATGATTGATTGTACAAGAGTTTTCGATGCAGGTTTTATAAAGGAGTGACCCATAATCGCGGCAGTTAGTTAGTGCGACGAAGAGCTTATGTAGAAATGTTATTGTGATCAGCTGTTCTGTATAATTTCATGTAAATAAAAGTTCTAGAAAAGTGAAAGTGAATATTAGTTTTTAAATTTTAATTGAACCCACGAAATTTATAACAATATAAAAAATTTCCCGCTTTATTTCCGAAACCATAGTACCTAAAATTTTGAAAAAAAATAGGGGTACTGAGGCTCACTTGAAATTCATAAAGAAAATTAGTAGAAAACCCAAATGTTAATTTTGAAATTATAGAATTATAGAATTAAATGGAAAATAAAAATTAAATTCTCAAACGCATCATGTAATATATCCAAAAAAATGCTCATTATGTGAATTACAAGTAAATCATATTTTTAAATAGTTTTTTTCGGAAATAAAGCGGGAAATAAGAATTTTTTATATTGTTATAAATTTCGTGGGTTCAATTAAAATTTAAAAACTAATATTCACTTTCACTTTTCTAGAACTTTTATTTACATGAAATTATACAGAACAGCTGATCACAATAACATTTCTACATAAGCTCTTCGTCGCACTAACTAACTGCCGCGATTATGGGTCACTCCTTTATAAAACCTGCATCGAAAACTCTTGTACAATCAATCATCAATTCTACAGTTGCCGAGCCATTTCGAGAACAATTTTTTGTCCTAAAAGTGATCGGTTAATTCTGATAGTCCCGGTCAGAAACGTCCGTTTCCATGGTAGGGAGCGAGTCGATCTAAATAGACCACCTTCAACTTAGACCTGGGGTTTCGACGGATCCGGTAGACGACGTCATTAAGCCTCTTGACCACCTCTTATGGACCATTCCAGGCGGCTGTAAGCTTTGGGGACTTACCCTTGCTCCGTTGGGGGTTGTACAGCCAGACTTTGTCCCTCTCTTGGAACCCGACTGAATTGGCCTTGAGGTCGTATCGCGTCTTCATCCGGTCACTGGTGGCCAACATCTGCGTTAGGGCTAATTTGTGTATTGCCGGCATGTTATGTCGGAGCTGGTCGGCATATTAGTCGATGTCTTGGGAAGGTTCTTCGGTGCAGCCAAAAGCCAAATCGCAGGGTAATCGCAGCTCCTTTCCGAATAGGGCCCTGGCTGGAATCAGGCCTGTACTATTATGTACGGTAGAGCGATATGCCAACAGGAATAGGGGAATATGCTCATCCCAATCATGCTGGTTATTGCTGACGACCTTGGATAGGTGTTGTTCCAAGGTCCTGTTAAATCTTTCCACCATTCCGTCCGACTGTGGGTGTAATGGTGTTGTTCTCGTTTTCTTGATCCCCAACATCGTGCAGACTTTCTGGAAAACATTCGATTCGATGTTACGCCCCTGGTCTGAATGTAGTTCCATCGGGACGCCAAACCTGCTGAATAGTTGTTCTAGTAGCACCGTCGCTACCGTGGTTGCCTCTTGGTTGGATATCGAATATTCCTCAGGCCATTTGCTGAAATAATCCATTGCAACCGGAATGTATTTGTTCCCCCTCTCAGACTAGGGAAACGGAAAGGCGACATCGACGGCAATTCTCTCAAATGGGACGCCCACATTGTAATGCTGCATTCTGCCCTTGGTCCGGGTCTTCGGGCCCTTACTGGCTGCACAGGTGTCACATTTCCGGGACCAAGCTCTGACGTCTTCAAAGTAATTTACCCAGTAGTATCGCTGGCGAACTTTGTCTAGGGTTTTGTTCATGCCGAGATGGCCCCCGGTAATCCCATCATGTACTTCGGTCAGGATGGCTGGTATCTTTTTCTTAGGAACTACCAGTTGGGACTTGGTTTCTCCGCCATCAGTGCTCTACCAAACTCGCTTGAGCATTTCATTCTCTACTCTTAGAGAGTCCCATTGGGCCCATAACGATTTCAGCAAGCCCGAGTATCTAGTTACCTCGTCCCATCGTTTTGAGGGACAAAATTGGTTCGATGTCTGGATCAGCCATTTGGTCCTGGATGCACTGTTCTGTTGACCAGTCTTCATTGGCCTGCACTCGGATATGTCTGATGGAGATACCCTCTCGCTGTTCCGTCTTCATCACCCTCTCTTCACCATCTTGCACCTGGGAAAGGACGGCCCCCAAACCTGTGTGGCTGGCGTACAGTCTAAAATGAACTTGCCGGACTGTGTAGGAAAGGCTAGGATTGGGCTGGAACATAGTGCTGCCTTCAGTGAGTCTGAATGATGTTCCGCAATCCTAATTCCAAGGGAAGTTCTATTTCTCAGTGGTCTGCCGATGTAGAGGCGCGGCAATGGTGGCAAATCCCTCAACAAATCGCCTGTAGTAGGAACAGAGGGTCAAGAAGCTTCGGAGTTCATGCTTGTCTCTTGGGACTGGCCAATCACGGATAGCTTCTATCTTGTCTTCGTTGGTGCGGTTCATGACTCGGAAACGACGTGGCCCAGAAACTCTATTTTCTTCGGATTGAATCTCTGGTTGGCGTTATTAATTCTGGAGAATACCTCGCCCAGCTTCTTCAGATGGTCGTCGAATATCTGACCCATGACTAGAATGTCGTCGAGGTATACTAAGCACGTCCTCCAGGTTAACCCGCTCAGGACATACTCCATTAGCCTCCCGAATGTTGAGGGAGCATTACATAACCCAAAGGGCATGACCGTGAACTGAAACAGCCCTTTACTGGTGGAGAACGCTGCCTTCTCTGTGTCGTTTGCGTGTAGACCAACCTGCCAATATCCACTTTTTAGGTCTAGTGTGGAGAACTAACGGGAGTCTGTTAGTGTGGTCAGAGTGTCATCGAGTCGGGGTAGTTGATAGTTGTCCTTCTTCGTGACGTCATTCAGCTTTCTGTAATCCACGCAAAATCGGGTGGTTCCATCCTTCTTTTTAACTAGGACGACGGGAGCAGACCATGGACTGATGGATGGCTCAATAACTCCATTTTGTAACATGGACTCGAAGTTTTCCTCGATTGCCTGTTGTTGCCCCAATGGTAGTCGCCTAGGTGGTATTCTGATGGGTTGAGCCTTTCCGGTATCTCTTCGATTCTGGATGAAATTGGTGCGACCGGTGGTTCTATCTTGACTGTTAAAAATTTACCAGTGCTTTGTGATAAATTGCTTGGCTTTCTTCTGGTTCTTTAGTGTCAGGTGTGTCAAATGGTCAGCAAACTGTTGTAGGAACTCTTTACTGGGCCATGACTCCTTCACCGACGTCTGGTACTCTTCTTAGCAATTTATGATGGTTTCTACTGGCTCGAAACAAGCTATCCCTATCATTGGCAATTCTGATGTCGTGGTTAGACAAATTCATGATTCTAATTGGTACGGGCTCCACCATTCCAACGCAGCTCCCAGGATGGCTGTCTAGCTGCCCATGAATAATCTGTTCCGTACGACCGGGAATTCTGGCTGAAGATTTTGCTACAATTTTTATAGAGGTCGATGAGCTGTTAACGGGACGTGTCAATACAAATTCCTCATTTAGGAACCTATGAACATCATATCTCAGGTCGGAAATTAATCCATGTTGGCTGATTAGGTCCATACCCAATATGAAATCGTCCTCAATAATCGCTACCAGGACCCTATGCCGGATCATGTTGTCCCCTATCTAAAGCACGACATCTGCCTCACCCTGTATTGACATGGACTCGCTGGTGACTGTTCTGAGCTGGATGTTATTGGTAACTAGCTGAATCTCTGATGCTCTCAAAACCCTGGTCTTGGCAATGGACACAGCGGCGCCGATGTCAATGGTGATGGTAATTGCTCGGCAATTGATGGTGCCCCTGATGACTAGGCTGCTGCTATCTCGGCAAAATCTCCGGATGGTTAGTGTTTTGGGGGCTGGTGGAGGGTCAGTCAGTATTCGCCCCCTTATGCTGACTGGCTGACGGTCCCTGGACATGTGACTGTTCTGTTGGTTAGCCCTGGTCGGTGATCGTCCAGGTAGCCTGACTCTTCAGTCGTGTCGCAAGTGCCCTGTCCGTCCACAGCGGTAACATGCCCCTCTGGTGCCAGTTCTTTGTGACCGTTCTAATAGTTTGTTCATACCAGCCAATAGTGCTTCAAATAGTAACTCTAGCTCTTTTTGTTTGAAGGAAATTGCTCGAACCTTCGGTTTGGACATGTTCATGACGGCCTCTATTTCCAAAGCCCG
Source organism: Octodonta nipae (assembly GCA_034190945.1). Taxonomy (NCBI): domain Eukaryota; kingdom Metazoa; phylum Arthropoda; class Insecta; order Coleoptera; family Chrysomelidae; genus Octodonta; species Octodonta nipae. The sequence goes on along the minus strand of CM067221.1, from coordinate 55,724,147 downwards.
AAGTAGAGCTTCATTACTCTTCTTGACGCCACTCAGTCTGAAATTTCTTTGCACTTCCACATCTCTGATGCCGTTTATGAAACTCTGTGTGGCCAACTGGTCTTTGATTTCCTCTGGTCTGGGTAGGACAAGTGAACTAACCGTCTAATCTCTGCTTCGAATTCTTGGAGGCTTTCAGTGGATTTTTGCGTTTTTCCACTCAGTTGGACTTGGTATACCTGGCTCAAGGATTGATTGTCGTAGCGTTTGTCTAGGATGGCGATGATCTAGTCGAAATTGCCTTGTACATCGACTGGAATGCTTTGGAGGAGTTCTAGGGCCGGACCTCTTAACGAAATTACAAGAGAAGTAGATTTTTCTTGGTTATCACATCCATTAGCTGTATACTGTTTGTTTGATGGAACTGATTTGATCTTGAACTGTGTCTTGAATTGAACTGATTTGGATGGAATCGAGATCATCTACTTTTGTTTAAATAGTTTCAATGGTATCCACGGTTTATTTTATGATCTTAATGTCATCATTTCGCTCTTTTATATCTGACTCAACTATTTGCATTTTTTCATTAACTGTTTCATTAATTTGCGATACTATTTGCATTAGTTGTTCAAATTGCAGTTGTCTTTTTTCTTCAGTTTCTTTAACTTCATTTTGTCTTGTTATTTCAAATTTCGAGAATAATTCTTCAATTAAATTTTGTTGTTCACTTTTCATAGTGGAATCAAGATTTTGTTGTTCGCTTTTCATCGTAGTGACAAGATTTTCTAAATCTATTTTACGTTTTTCATCAAAAGATTTCACTAACCTTTGTTGAATTTCTTCTTGATGGTGTTTCTCCTTCTTGTCACGTTTTTCTAGAATCTGGCCTATTTTTTCGTCTAGTCCCTGCATGACTATTTTTTTGGTAGTTTCGTCCATGTTTTCCATGCTAGGGGTTTCCATAAATCAAATTACGATTTTAACTGCACTTAATCCTGCACTTCTGATCAACAAATTGTTATAAATGTCATGGGTTCAATTAAAATTTAAAAACTAATATTCCTTTTCACTTTTCTAGAACTTTTATTTACATCAAATTATACCGAACAGCTGATCACAATAACATTTCTACATAATTTCTTCGTCGCACTAACTAACTGCCGCGATTAAGGGTCGCTCCTTTATAAAACCTGCATCGAAAATTCTCGTACAATCAATCATCAATTCTACAGCTGCCGAGCCATTTCGAGAACAATTTTTTGTCCTAAAAGTGATCGGTATCGTACTGAAATGAAACCAGGGCCGGCTTAAGGAAATTTCGTTACAATATATTTTTTGTTAATAACTTGTAAACAATTAATTTTAAAAATATGAAAAATATATATTTGTATTCCTCATAATGAGCCCTTTCTTCGTATTTTTACTGTAAAGAAACAAATTTAGGTCTAATAGTTTAGGGAATAAAGTGATAACGGGTATTTTTTTTAAGTTTTGTTAATATATTTCTAAATATTCATCTTAAAAATATGAAAAAAATACATTTGTATTCGTCATAATGAGCCCTTTTGATTTGATATATTACATGACAATTTTAGTTTTATATTTTCCATTTAATTCTGTAATTTGCCCAAAAAATAAATAGTGTATGTTTCTCCTTATTTTTCCGGTAAAATTCAGGTGAGAGTAATTTTTTTCAAAATTTTCCGGCTTATAGTTTCGGAGATAAGGTAGGGGGAATGGGTACAAATTTTAATATTATTGTAAATATGTTTAAAATAATTTATTTGAAAAATATGAAAAAAATATATTTATTTTCGCCATAATGAACCCTTTCATTTGATATATTACATGATGTGTTAGAAACAATTTTATATTTTCCATTTAATTCTGTAATTTGCCCCACAAAATTAATAGTAGAAGTTTATGCTTATTTTTCCGGTAAAATTTATCTTATCTTATCTTTAATTTTTATCAAAATCTTACTTCTTATAGTTTCGGAAATAAGACGGGCAGAATGGTGGATTTATTAGTTTTTCCCCCCAGAAGTACCCCTAAAATCAAAATTTCTTCATTTATTGGATTCGATATGTTCTCCTAATCGGGTCACCAAATTTCAACATTTTCCATCCAGTTGTTTAGGAGAAAATTGCTGTGATGTGAAAGAGGGAGAAATCCAGAATGATATTATAAGAGTATCCGTATATTGTATATACGGAACCCTAAAAATTGGGGGTTCCATTTAAAAAAATCATGTAATCCATGATTAAACTTTTCAATATTGGAGTAACGATATCTGAAACAATAAAAATAGTTCATTTTAGCTCTTGTAGGTAGGGAGGGATGTCAATAGTTTCCCCCAATTAAAGTCTCTTATGATACTAGACAGCTCTAATATTCGCCTGTTTCTAGATGTCAACATTTTGACAAAATATCGAATAACCCCCAAACGATGCATTTTAGGTAACATATGATTAATCAAGTCTGAGTAAAATTGAGAGAGGAATCGTCGAAATTTGTAATAATATACATGGTGTTTCATTTAAAATATGTAACTTTAATATTTATCAACCTGTATATGTCCCGGAATTCCACTGAAGATATTTTTAGTTTCTATCTCTCACTAGCCCTCACGCTCTCCTGGCGGCAAATTTTTAAAATATATATCAGTCTAGCCACAATATTCCGTCCACATACTATTGGCTTACCATGTATAATGATGTCTGTGAGAATATTACGAAATTATAAGGTTGATTTGATTTTTATTGAGCAAAGAATCAAACTGACCTCTAAAATTATTGATGTACTGTTTTAACATAGCGCGGCAGGAACTTGTAGCTGCATTTAACTCACTCTATATCCTCTCAATATGAAAGTTTTATTAAAAATTGTATTGTCATTACCTAGCATCACTTTGACAGCTGTCAATAATTCTAAACAGTAGCGGTACCTAACAAAGCGAAATTTAATTTCAGAAAGTCTTTGATGAGGTTGTTATTATTTTGCGTGTTCAGTAGAGTTATCTCAGAACAGTTAAGTATTTGAAATTGTAAATGGGAACAAAGTGTAGTAAGGCAATTTCAAAAATTGGTTGGATTTCTGGTTTCTATACAGAAACTCTTCCTCGCATAAAAGAGATGTCTACAATATGATCAACCAGTTTTCGCGTATATAGATAGTTTTTTGTAAATTAAAAGGGTTTCGGGACTAATCAGTACAACTTAAAACTAGATTGAAGAAGAGAGATCTAAAATGTTATAAGTTACAATTCAGGCCCCAGTAAAACCTCTTTTATTCTGCGATTCTGTTCACAAAAAATACTTCTAGATTTAGTTTGTATCGATTTCTTTCTATTTTCAGTTATTTATACAATTCATATTCGCAACAAGCCAGTCAGTTCCTTTATCCTGATTTGCAGCACTCTACTGAAAATCATGGAAAAATTTACTACTGAAGTTATTTAAACTTCAATTTCACATTAAAGGGCTCATAAAAAATGAAGTGTAATAAGTGAAGTGTAATATATTAATATATGAGAATGTGAAATAATAGAAAATGCTCCAAGGAAATTTTAATTATTTAGAAAGTAGATTTAATGAACAAATTAGCTCAAAAATTACTAACTTGAATATTTATGTTGTAGTGGATTTCCAAATATTTCTACCCTAAAAATTCTCCATTTATGCGAAAATGAGCAGCTCGTCAATATTGGAAAAAGGGCTCTTAGTGGTTTAAAAAATCTTGAAGAATTAAGGATTTGTAATAACTTAGCCTTGACAACAATTGATCCTTTGATCCTTGCTATTCCAATTTCTGATAACGGTGCGAATGTTTGGCCCAGTATTAAGAAGGTAAGTTAGTTTATATCTGGTAATATTTATTATATATTATATTAACACATCTTGAGCGGGTATACAACATACTCAACTTAGCTGTGTAGCGGACTCACTTAGCGTTGTAAGCAAAAATTGCATATTTGAGAATTTAACAAAATGTTTAAGATTTATAATGTATTTTCCAACAAAAAAAGACAATACTGAATTATTTACATTTATGGCGGCCCAAAGATGGTGGACAAAATTACTTATCTACCCCCATGAAATGGGTATCAAGTGTAAAGGTCTGCTGAGAGGAATACGAAAAATAAAATGACATCAGTCTAAATTCAATATCGCGGATGTTTCAAGAAGGCGCAACTTTTCTTATCTACCCCCATGATATAGGTATCAAGTGAAAGGGCTCGCTGAGAGGAATGCGAAAAATAAAATTAAGTTACTCTAAATCGAATATGTTTCAAGAAGGCGGACAAAATTGCTCATCTACCTCCATGATATGGGAGTCAAATGAAACGATCTACTGAGAGGAATGCGAAAAATAAACTGACGTCACTCTAAATTGAAAATGGCGAATGTTACAAGAAGGCGAACAAAATTGCTCATCTACCCCCATGATTTGGGTGTCAAATGAAAGGATCTGCTGAGAGGAATACGAAAAATAAAATGACGTCAATCTAAATTCAAAATGGCGGATGTTTCAAAAAGGGAGACAAAATTTTTTATATACCCCCGTGATATTTTTTCACGCTGTCAGATAATGAACAATATATTATAACGTAATATTACAAAATTAGAAAGCATTTATAATTACACTAGCCGTTATCCGCGGTTTCACCCGCGTAAGGAATGTACAAGTCTTTGCAAAAAGAAATAACTTATGAAACATGTGGGTTATCTTATATTACAATTTTTCCAAATTTTTTGAAACACTCTACTTAACTATAAGTCCACCAATCTCGAATATATTTCACCCAAAACTGCAAATGCTTATGGGCCACCCTATATAACAATTGTATTCGACATTTATTTGAATCGCCTTGTATAACTGTAACTCTACTTCAACCTATAGTGCAACCATCCGGTATATGCTGCTGTTTATTCGTCACCCAATATAACTTTTTTTAACACCTACTTCTATCTCTATTCCACCCTATATTTCAGCTATGCAACTGCTTATGGCATACGTTATATAACAATTTTTTGAGCCACCTTGTAAAGTACAATTTCTCTCCTCACTATATTTTAACCACCTTTTTCTAACATTGTGATAATCACACTCTAAAACTACAATCTTGCTTCGCCCCATGTTTGAGGTATTCCATATAGTAGGATGCAACAGTTCATGCCCTATATAATAACTTTCTAAAACTTTTCGATCCACCCTAATGTAAATGCCTTTGGAACCCTTGGTGTGTCACAAATGTAAAAGCACAGAGTGGCACCCTAACACCAAACTTTTACTTAAACACTCACCCAAACTGCAACTGCTTTTTGCCCACCCTATATAACAATTTTAATCAATTTATTGTGAACCGCCTTGTATAACTATACCTTTACTTCCATCTACATTAAAACATTCCTGTATAACCATAATTTTACTCTACAAAATACTTCAGGCACCCTGTATGTTCATCTGCATAGAGCCAACCAAATATTACATTTTTATACACTTAACTATAACTTCTGCTCTATAACCGTTTTTTAACCACACTGTAAAGTAGAATTTGTCTCCAGCTTATATTTCAACCACCCGTATATGCAACTTTTTCTAATATTGTTTTAATCACACTGGATAACTATAATTTTACTTCGATTCACGTTTCAGATATTGCATATATGCAACAGCTCATGTTCTATCCTACAAAATCTTTTAATCCAACTATAAATCTACTCCACCCTCTATTTCATCCACCTTGTATATGCAACTGCTTATTGGCTACCCAGAATAACATTTTTGTACCTCCCTGTATAACGATAAATCCATTAATGCCCAATATATTTATCAAAACTGCAATTTTGTTCAACATTTTTTTGAATCACCTTGTATGTATTACAACTACCCTGAATACGCTACTGCTTATGGATCAACCAATATAACATTTTTTAAATAGTTAACTCTAACACTTCTCCGTCAGGCTATTTTAGAATTTTTCCTCACATTTTTTTAACCACATTATAAACTATAATTTCTCCCCACACTTCATTTAAAGCACCCTTCATTTGCAACTATTTCTAACCTTGTTTGAATCACACTGTCTAACTATAAATTTACTGCGTTCCATATTTCAGTTACTCCATATATGCAACTACTATATAGCTCACCCTGTATAATTATAATTCTACTCCACCCTATATTTCCAGAACCTTGTATATCCAACTACTTATTTGCCACTCAATAGAACATTTTTGTACCACCCTGTATCCTTAAAATTGTATACGCCCTATATTTCAACCATCCGGTAAATGGAACAACTTGTAGATCTTAACATTTCTTTATAATATTTTTTAAACCCACGTGTATAGCTGTAATTATATTCCGCTACATATTTCAACCATGCTATATATGCAAATACTTGTGGATATAAACTGCTGTATAAACAACTTCTTCTAACATTTTTTCAACCCAATTCATAACTATAATAACTCAAGAACATAATTCAAAGATCCTAACTGCTTACATAACACATTTTTTTCTAACAAAAAAGTATCCAACCTGTATTAATATTCTACCCTTATTTCAGCTATACTGTGTAGGCAACTACTTATGATCCAGACAATATATCATTTTGTTATCCACCCTGTATAAATATCCCCCGTTTATGAGTCACCTGATATATGCAACTCCTTATTTCAACCACCTTATATATATGCAGCTGCTTATGATACACCTGAAATAACTTTTTTTAGATTTGTTATATCCATATCATTCTACTCTGCACTAAGTTTCCTATATATATATATATCAGTTTTTTTTTAAATCGAAACATGTTTACCACACTGCACATCGGTAAGAAAACGGGCAATAATACCTTGCCCTCATTTAGTATAATTCATTTTAAAGAGATATTTTTATCCGGCCCGCCTTTAATGTGTTAATTCATTATTTATTTATTGACTTGACATACATATAATATGTATTTTTCTTGTCTTATTATATGTTGTTTCATCACATATTTCCTAGTGGTTATTTTGTACCTAATATAATGTTAATCGTTTCAACACTCGTGACTAATTCTAATTTCAGATCTTAAGTTTATTTGCGTTAATTCTGAAGTCAATATACCCCCCCCCCAAATAACGTTTCCCTTTGTTAATCCAAAACCAGCAACAATCATTGCAATTTTACAAAAAATTGATATTTTAAATATTTACAGCTGTATCTACAAAAAAATAAACTTTCTTATCTGGATAGCGATATTATTGCCAGATGGGACGAATTGACAGAACTGGATATCAGAGATAACCCGTGGACATGCGAATGCGAAAATCAGTGGTTAATAGAAGACTTAATGCCAATATATGTAAACATAAACGAAGATATGGCAAAGGAAGTTATGTACGTAAGTTATCTATAAGAGATTTTACATCCCTACTATAATATTATAAATGTGAATGTAAGTGTGTTTCTTACGCTTTCACGCCAAAACTACTCACCTGATTATCATGAAACTGTGTGCAGTTATTCTTAGAGGTATTAGAAAGGACATAAGATATTTTTTAATAAAAAATATATTTTTCCCTACTATCCCTACTAATATTATAAATGTGAATGTAAGTTTGTTTGTTACATCTTCAGCTGTTTGGAATTTCTTTAAATTTAATGTTATATTGTTCTCTGTCGCCTATAATAAAGAATTTAGACCCTTATAGAAACGCATTTCTTATGAAGAGAATGTCGTTTGTTTACATTTGCTTTGATATGTTAATATCAAAATATGTTACCCGCTCGTAGAGGGGCTGGTGCTTCAATTTAATGCCACACATATATACTATCTTAAAGAAGTAACACAAAAGTGGTCAAGCGTGTAATTCTGCTAATCTTATGACCCCGGGTTCTACTCACTATGCGAAAGTATAGATTTTTTTAAGTTTATGTGGTTACTAATTAATTTTATGTACCATTTTCATTATTGGCGTGCATAAATTCCGTTAATATTGACAAAATCAAATCATATTATATATTTAATAGTTGCAAAAACCGCGACAAATCATATATATATATATATATATAGTTACGAAATTTACCAAAGCCGACCCGTTTCATTTCAGTACGACAACAATCGCTTTGAGATAAAAAAATGGATCTCGAAAGACTCGACACCTGTAGGAGTGATGATGATTTTGCGAGAATTTTCTATGCTGGTTTCATAAAGGAAGCAGGCCACGATCGCGAGTTCAGTTAGCAAGGACGACGAGCGTATCTCGAATGTTATTGTGAATCAGCTGTTCTGTATAATTTGCTGTAAATAAAATTCTAGAAAAGTGAAAGTGAATATTAGTTTTATAATTTTAAAATTGAACCCACGGACTATATTGCAATTTGATATATGGAAACTCGTAGCATGGAAAAGATGGACGAAACTACCAGAAAAATTGTCGAGCAGGTTACGGAGGGACTAGACGAAAAAATTGCACAGATTCTAGAAAAACGTGACAAGAAGGAAAAACAACATTAAGAAAAGTCAAGTAAAGTCTTTTGATGAAAAACGTAAAATAGAATTAGAAAATCTTGTCATTACGATGGAAGAAAAACAACAAAATCTAGTTTCCACGATGAAAAGTAAACAACATAATTTAATTGAAGGATTATTCTCAAAATTTGAAGAAAAACGAGAAAAGGATTTTAAAATATTTGAACAAAAACAAGATCACATTGAATTAAAACGACAAAATTAATTTAAATTATTAGACGAACAGAGACAAAATGATTTTAAAGTAACTAAAGAAAAAAGACAACTGCAATTTGAACAATTAATGCAAATTGTATCGCAAGTTATTGAAACAGTTAATGAAAGAATGCAAATAGTTGAATCAGACATAAAAGAAATAAACGACGACATAAAGATCATAAAAAGTAATGTGTAGACTCTTGAAATCAAAGTAGATGACATCGATTCCATCCAGAGCCAGGCGAAATTTGAAATCAGTTCTATTAAAAGTTATTGAAGTACAAGATAAAATCAGTGCCATCCAAAACAAGGTAGAAACAGAAATCAAAAAAATGCAACAGGGACTTACAGCGAGGAAAATACTAGCACACCGTGAGTACCAAAGGTTCCTTTAGTAAACCACCCAAATTCAACGGCAACTCATCTTAGCCCATGTATAAACGGCAATTTGAAGCCCTGGCTACAGCTAATGGATGGGATAATCAAGAAAAATCTACTTCTCTGGTAATTTCGTTAAGAGGTCCGACCCTAGAACTCCTCCAAAGCATTCCAGTCGAGGAACAAGGCAAGTTCGATAAGATCATCGCCATCCTGGATAAGCGATACGACAATCAATCCTTCAGCCAGGTATACCAAGTACAACTGAGTGGAAAAACGCAAAAATCCGGTGAAAGCCTCCAAGAATTCGAAGCAGAGATTAGACGGTTAGTTCACTTGTCCTACCCAGACCTGCCAGAGGAAACGAAAGACCAGTTGGCCACACAGAGTTTCATAAACGGTATCAGGGATGTGGAAGTACAACGGAATCTAAGACTAAGTGGCGTCAAGAAAAGTAAGGAAGCTCTACTTCGGGCTTTGGAAGTAGAGGCCGTCATGAACTGCTCGGACTCCAAGCCGAGGGTCCGAGCAGTTTCCTTCAATCAGGAAGAGTCAGAGTAACAAACAAAATATTAGAATGGTCACAAATAACTGGCACCAGAGGGGCATGTTACCGCTGTGGACGGACAGGGCACTTTCAACGTGATTGTCGAGTGAGGCTACCTGAACGATCACCGACCAGGGGTAACCAACAGAACGGCCACATGTCCAAGGATCATCAGCCAGTCAGCATAAGGGGGCGAATGCTGACTGACCCTCCACCAGCCCCCAAAACGTTATCCATACGGGGATTTTGCAGAAATAGCAGCAGCCTAGTCATCAGAGGCACCATCAATGGGCGAGCAGTTACCATTACCATCGATACTGGCGCAGCTGTGTCCATTGCCAAGTTTAGGGTTTTGAGAGCATCAGAAATTCGAACAGTTATCAATAACATCCAGCACAGAACAGTCACCGGCGAGTCCATGTCAATACAAGGTGAGGCAGGATGTCGTACTACAGATAGGGGACAACATGATCCGACATAGGGTCCTGGTAGCGAATATTGAGGACAATTTTATACTGGGAATGGACCTAATTAGCCAGCATGGATTTATGTTCGACCAGAGATATGATGTTCTTCGATTCCTTAATGAGGAATTTGTACTGACACGGCCCGTCAACAGTTCAGTCACCTCCATAAAAATTGTGGCAAAGTCTTTAGCTAGAATTCCCGGTCGAACGGAACAGATTATTCATGGGCAGGTAGACAGCAATCCTGGGAGCTGTGTTGGAATGGTAGAGCCCGTACACTCAGCTGATGACTACTTAGTTGGACGGGCTATAGTTAAAACCGGACGAGATATATCAATCAGAGTCCTGAATTTGTCCAACAACGACATCGGAATTGCCAATGTTCAAGAGATAGCTTGTTTCGAGCCAGTAGAGACCATCATCAATTGCGAAGAAGAGTACCAGACGTCGGTGAAGGAGACAATGCCCAGTAAAGAGTTTCTACAAGAGTTTGCTGACCATTTGACACACCTGACACAAGAGAACCAGAAGAAAGCCAAGCAATTTATCACAAAGCACTGGCAAATTTTTAACAGTCAGGATGGAACCACCGGTCGCACAAATATCATCCAGCATCGAATAGATACCGGAAAGGCTCAACCCATCAGAATACCACCTAGACGACTACCATTGGGGCAACAACAGGCAGTCGAGGAAAACATCTAGTCCATGTTACAAAATGGAGTTATTGAGCCGTCCATCAGTCCATGGTCTGCTCCCGTAGTGCTAGTATAAAAGAAGGATGGAACCACTTGATTTTGCGTTGATTACAGAAACCTGAATGATGTCACGAAGAGAGACAGCCATCCACTACCCCAAATCGATGACAGTTTGAACACAGGAGCAGGCTCCCGTTGGTTCTCCATACTAGACCAAAAAAGTTGATATTGGCAGGTTGGTCTACACGCAAACGACAGAAAGAAGACAGCTTTCGCCACCAGTAAAGTGCTGTTTCAGTTCACGGTAATGCCCTTTGGGTTATGTAATGCACCCGCCACATTTGAGAGGCTAATGGAGTATGTACTGAGCGGCTTAACATGGAGGACGTGCTTAGTATACCTCGACGACATTCTAGTCATGGGTCAGACATTCGACGACCATCTGAAGAAACTGGGCGAAGTATTCTCCAGAATTAATAACGCCAACCTGAGGCTCAATCCGAAGAAGTGTTCCTTGTTCCAAAAAGAAGTAGAGTTTTTGGGCCACGTCTGAGTCAGGAATCCGCACCAACGAAGACAAGATAGAAGCTATCCGTGATTGGACAGTCCGAAGAGACAAGCATGAACTCCGAAGCTTCTTGGGCCTCTGTTCATACTACCGGCGTTTTGTTGAGGGATTTGCCACCATCGCCGCCCCTCTACATCGGCAGACCACTGATAAAGAGACCTTCTATTGGAATCAGGATTGCGAAACATCATTCAGGCGACTGAAGGCAGCACTATGTTCCAGCCCAATCCTAGCCTTTCCTACACAGTCCTGCAAGTTCATCTTAGACACCGACGCCAGGAACACAGGTTTGGGGGCCGTCCTATCCCAGGTGCAAGATGGTGAAGAAAGGGTGATCGAGTATTACAGCCGTGGATTCTCGAAACCGGAAAGATATTATTGCGTCACCAGGAAATAACTTCTTGCTTTAATAAGGGTTGTAGACCATTTCCACAAATACCTCTATGGTCGTCATTTCTTAATCTGAACAGATCATGCCGCACTCAAATGGCTGCTGGACATGAAGACACCGGAAGGACAACTGGCCAGATGGATGGAGAAATTACAGCAATACGACTTCAAGGTGGAAGACCGTGCCGGCCGTTTGCACAATAATGCCGATGCCCTATCCAGAAGACCCTGTAGAGCGGAATGCGGACATTGTCTGAAGACGGAACAGCGAGAGGGTATCTCCATCAGGCAGATCCGAGTGCAGGCCAATTAAGACTGGACAACGGAACAGTGCATCCAGGACCAAATGGCTGATCCAGACATCGAACCAATCTTGTCACTTAAAACGAGAGGGGCACCCAGGCCACGATGGGAGGAGGTAGCTAGATACTCCGGCCTGCTGAAACCGTTATGGGCTCAATGGGACTCTCTAAGAGTAGACAATGGAATGCTCAAGCGAGTTTGGGAAAGCGCTGGTAGTTCCGAAGAAAAAGGTACCAGCCATCCTGAGCGAAGTACATGATGGAATTACCGGAGGCCACCTGGGCATGAATAAAACCCTTGACAAAGTTCGCCAGCGGTACTACTGGGTGAATTACTTCTAAGATGTCAGAGCTTGGTGCCGCAAATGTGCCATCTGTGCAGTCAGTAGGGCCCGAAGACCCGGACCAAGGGCAGAATGCAGCAGTACAATGTGGGCGTCCCATTTGAAAGAATTGTCATCGATGTCTCCGGTCCGTTTCCCGAGTCTGAGAGGGGGAACAAATACATTCTGGTCGCAAAAGATTACTTCAGCAAATGGCCTGAGGCATATGCAATACCCAACCAAGAGGCAACCACGGTAGCGACGGTGCTAGTAGAACAACTATTCAGCAGGTTTGGCATCCCGATGGAATTACATTCAGACCAGGGGCGTAACTTCGAATCGAATGTATTCCAGAAGGTCTGCACGATGTTGGGGATCAGGAAAACGAGAACAACACCATTACACCCACAGTCAGACGGAATGGTGGAAAGAATCAACCTACCCAAGATATCGACGATTGTGCCGAACAGCTCCGACATAACCTGCTGGCAATACACCAACGACCGGATGAAGACGCGATACGACCTCAAGGCCTATTCAGTCAGGTTCCAGGAGAGGGACAAAGTCTGGCTGTACAACCCCCAACGGAGCAAGGGTAAATCCCCAAAGCTTACACCCGCCTGGGATGGTCCATACGAGGTTGTCAAGAGGCTTAATGACGTCGTCTACCGGATCCGTCGAAACCCCAAGGCTAAATTGAAGGTGGTTCATTTAGATCGACTCGCTCCCTACCATGGAGAGGATGTTTCTGAACTGGACGATCCGAATTAAAGGGGGGGCAGTGTTACTCGGCACCTGTAGGAGTGATGATGATTTTGCGAGAATTGTCTATGCTGGTTTCATAAAGAAGCAGGCGAGAAGCGAGTTCAGTTAGCAAGGACGACGAGCGTGTCTCGAATGTTATTGTGAATCAGCTGTTCTGTATAATTTGCTGTAAATAAAATTCTAGAATAGTGAAAGGGAATATTAGTATTTAAATTTTAATTGAACCCATGACATTTATAACAATTTGTTGATCAGAAGTGCAGGATTAAGTGCAGTTAAAATCGAAATAGAAACCCAGGCCCTAAACTCGTCTAATTCAAAACCTTCCTGCTGGCTTAGATATGTTGATGATACTTTTGTCATTTGGCCTCATGGCAGAGATTCGTTAGACTTCTTTCTACAACACCTCAATTGTTTCGTTTCTAAGCATGGTATGAAAAAAGAGCTCATACAAAACTTGTTCAAGGCGATGGGGGACACCTGTTGGTGCAATATATATATATATATATGTTTTAGGTAGTTTCCGGGAATTCATCCGCGTAGTTGATAACTGATCCCTGCCGGGATCGATGGTAAAATGACGACGTTTCGGCAGAGTCACATCTGCCCTCTTCAGGTCGGTTCGCCTGTTGATTTTTATCTCCGGTTGAGTTGTTATTGGACGGGTCCAGGCCGGTACGATGTTTAATAGAATTTTCCAACAATTCGATAAGTTCTGAATTTCATTGCGTGCGTTTAGACTGTGAGGCCTCTTCGCTATTTCAATTGCCTCTCTTACGAGTCTTAATTTCGGGTGTTCTATATTTGCCAGTACTCTGGTGTTCTCAACTATATAACAGCGCGAGCGCTTCTGAAAATATTAGAATTCGAGTAACTAGAAGCGAAAGCAGAAGGATACGAGAATTATGCGAACCACCCTGAAGAGGGCAGCTGTGACTCTGCCGAAACGTCGTCATTTTACCATCGATCCCGGCAGGGATCAGTTATCAACTACGCGAAAACTTAAAAACAAATATAGTGAATCTCTATGGGAAGAATACTTTTCATTTGTGTAAAACATTTGAGAAATTACGCGCGAAAAGAAGCAAACTTTGTGCGATCTACATTTTTTACAACGATGCCGCGATGAAGGAGTTATTCCGAAAAACATGACGGTAAAGTTCTGGAAGAACAACAGAAAAACACAGAATATCTTATGGAAAGCTAGTTGTGCCCTACTTAGGGAAGCCATACGTGATGTCAGAAGAGATTTGGATGTTCTTAATACTAAACTCCTAGATATCCACCTACAGGTAAGCACTCCATTGGGTCTAAAAAAGTATTCAGGTGTTCCCTCCCATGAGGCCAAATCACAAATGTATCATCCACATATCGCAACCATAAACTGGGATTAAGAGTTGTTGTTCTTAGTGCCAGCTCCTCAAAGTTCTCCATAAAAAGTTCGCTATAACTGGTGAGAGTAGCGATCCCATTGGGGCTCCTTCCACTTGTTTGTATCGTTGGTTCTCGTAAACAAAATAGACCACCTTAATGGCATCCATCACAAAATAATATTTACCATGGAGGTTGAAGCCAACAATCAACTGCCGTTCCTTGACGTTCTCATAAATAGGAAGGAAGATGGAACCCTTGGCCATAAAGTATATAGGAAAGCAACTCACACCAACAGATACCTTCATGCTAATTCTCATCACCACCCAGCCCAACTACAAGCCGTTGTCAAGACTTTAGTAACCATATCACAAAGACTAGCTGACCACGATAACATTTTGAAACTTTGAAACTTTCTTACGAGTTACTTAGTGATATTGACTATTATCAAACGCTAAATAGGGATCCTACGTCCACTATTCAACAAAAGGCTCAAAAACTAATTTCTGTGTTAAAAAATAATAGTGAGATTGATGGTATGATGGCAAAGAAGTTTTCAATATATAACTCTGTATGTTCTAGATTCTATACCTTACCGAAAATCCATAAGCCAACATTGTCATTACGTCCAATTGTCTCTTCTATTGATGCTCCCAATTCAGGTATTGCCGCACTTTTGTTAGATGTCCTTACAAGGGCATACAATAAAGACAATGAGTTCTATGTTGAAGACTCTTTTGCTTTTTCCAATACCTATAATAATTATTCGTTACTTCAAATTACGTTTTAGTTAGTCTTGATGTAAAATCATTCTTCACAAACATTCCTTTAAATTTGGTAGAACTTATCATTGATAGAAATTGGGTTTTAATTTCCCCTCACACAAATATTAGTAAAAATAACTTCCTTGAACTAATTAAATTTGTTTTCACTAACACTGTTTTGTCGTTTGATTGAAAGTTTTATAAGCAGGTTTTTATCTCACCAATGGGTTCTAAGCTTTCTCCTATTATTGCTCAGTACGTTATGGACGATCTGGTCACTGAATGTATACCTAAACTTAGTTTTAACATTCCATTTTTAAAAAAATACATAGATGATATTGTCTGTAGTGTTCCTGTTGGTAGCAAAGATGAAGTTTTAAACATTTTTAACACTTATAATAGATTTTTGCAATTCACTGTTGAAGAAGAAGATGAATCACCATAGTATTCCCTTTTTGGACACACGAATATTTAGGGACACTGACAATATTCTAAAATTAGATTGGAATAGGAGACCTAGCAGTTCAGGAAGATATATGAATTTTCACTCAAATCACCCACTTAAAATGAAAATAAACTTGGTTAGTAGGATGAAAAATAGAGTTCTTAAAATTTGCCATCCATCGTTCAACGATAAGAACCTACAAGTTTTGTTAACATTATTCCTAAATAATTCTTATCCTTATAAATTACTTAACAAAATATTGTTTAATACCCCAAGTATGTTGAGAGGTAGTTTTGAACATCGTAACAAAATAAACACTTCCATGTCAACAAGTCATTTTCATGTAAATAATATTAACCAAGAAACTTCTATCGAAAGTTACTACTATGCCTCTATACCATATATCAAAGAACTAACTCCAAAAGTATTGAAGATCTTCAAAAACGAAACTAGTATAAAATTTGCTCAAAATCTATTAAAACAGTTAATCATCTATTTAGCAGAACAAAAGATAAAATTCCTAATGATCTTAAATCCAACGTTATATATAAAATCGACTGAACAACTGCCCGGCTTTCTATATTGGTCAGACGTCAAGAAATTTGAAACACCGAATGACCTTACACAAGAGTGATATAAAACTAAAAAAGGAAAGTTGTGCTTTAGCCACCCACTGTTTATAACATAACCATTCTCCTTCCTTTGAAAATCCGCCAGTTCTGGCCATTGAACGTAACAGTTTTAAACGTAGCTTCTTGGAGATGATCTTCATTAACGGTCAATCTAATACCATAAATAAAAAGACAGATTTACAAAATTTAAATATGATTTATTGTAACTTACTGGAAATGGAGAATAAGTTTTTAAACACTCATAATCAATGTGAATATAATACAGATTTCTCAGATTGATTAAATAAATTTCAACATTTTTGCTACCCTACGAATTTTTGTTTCCTTAATAATATTTCAATTTATCAGTAAGTTACAAAGAATAAATATAGTTTACCCGTACTTTAAAAAATATATATCACATCTCTTCAAATCAAATATGCCAACGTGACAATTTTGTTAGTTGAATTGCCAAAAAAAAATTGTAAGAATATTCTAATGTTTATAGATGTTTTTCTGCTCACAACCTCGACTAACGTAAGTGATTAGTTTTTTACTTCTAAATTGTTAATATTTGGGTTATTTGTAGTATATTGACTGACGATGAAATGAAATAATTTCAAAAGCTCTCAAAAATAAGTTAAAAGCGTATTTCCTTGTAACCCAAGAAGTTTGGCTGCGTCCCGATATTTTCTTGTAATATTTGAAAGTTATCAGCCGTTATTACCGAAATCAATTATATATATATATATATATATATATAGTTAAATCATATAGTAGTGATTTAATATTTAATTAATACACGTTTTGATATTGTGTGCTTATCTGGGTTACAAAACCTATAGAGCGAAAAATCATTGCTTAATTTTTTATCGTTTTCTCTTTTTAAATTGTTAAAATTCAAAATTTTTGTTGTGGTGAAATGCATTCTAAATTTTGTTGTAGTAAATTAATTCAATAAAGCATGTTTTCAGTGTTTGAAATTTCATTGTATGTAGTAATTTTTAAATACTGAATCACATAATTCAGATTGGAATGTAATGATCTTAGATATTTTTATTTAGGGGCTTCAACGAGAGCGAAGCCGCAGGTAAATGCTAGTATATGATATATAAGATAGTATACAAATTTTACTAATAAATAAGGACCCAACTATAGCGCCCCTCTCCAAAACAGGTCAAAGCAATAACAAGCAACTTGCAATATTAACAGAAAACTACACTGAAAAATGTGTTAGAACAGAAAAAAATAAAAGGAATACAAAAAATAATAAAGCTGGAAAAGGTGACAAAAATATTGCAATATAGTCCGTGGGTTCAATTTAAAAAATTATAAAACTAATATTCACTGTCACTTTTCTAGAACTTTATTTACATTCAAACAGCTGATTCAAAAATACAATAATAATCCCATATAAGCTAGTCGTCGCGGTATCACTCAACTGCGATCGTGGCGTGCGTCTTTTATAATCCCCGTGGAATTCTCCAGTAGAAAATAATCATCGCTCCTTCCGCTGCCGAGTCTTTTCGAGAATCGTATTTTTTATCGTAAAGCGTTTGTTGTCGTGCTGAAAGGACACAGGGTCGGCTTTTTGGAGCTAGTCGATCTAAATGAACCACCTTCAATTTAGCCTTGGGGTTTCGACGGATCCGGTAGACGACGTCATTAAGCCTCTTGACCACCTCGTATGGACCATCCCAGGCGGGTGTAAGCTTTGGGGATTTACCCTTGCTCCGTTGGGGATTGTACAACCAGACTTTGTCCCTCTCCTGGAACCCGACTGAATTGGCCTTGAGGTCGTATCGCGTCTTCATCCGGTCACTGGTGGCCAACATCTGCGTTCGGGCTAATTGGTTTATTGCCAGCAGGTTATGTCGGAGCTGGTCGGCATAGTCGTCGATGTCTTGGGGAGGTTCTTTGGGGGAGCCAAATGCCAAGTCGCATGGTAATCGCAGCTCCTTTCCGAATAGGACCCTGGCTGGGGTCAGGCCTGTACTATTATGTACAGCAGAGCGATATGACAACAGGAATAGGGGAATATGCTCATCCCAATCACGCTGGTTATTGCTGACGACCTTGGATAGGTGTTGTTCCAAGGTCCTGTTGAATCTTTCCACCATTCCGTCTGACTGTGGGTGTAATGGTGTTGTTCTCGTTTTCCTGATCCCCAACATCGTGCAGACCTTCTGGAATACATTCGATTCGAAGTTACGCCCCTGGTCTGAATGTAATTCCATCGGGACGCCAAACCGGCTGAATAGTTGTTCTACTAGCACCGTCGCTACCGTGGTTGCCTCTTGGTTGGGTATCGCATATGCCTCAGGCCATTTGCTGAAGTAATCCATTGCGACCAGAATGTATTTGTTCCCCCTCTCAGACTCGGGAAACGGACCGGCGACATCGATGGCGATTCTCTCAAATGGGACGCCCACATTGTACTGCTGCATTCTGCCCTTGGTCCGGGTCTTCGGGCCCTTATTGGCGGCACATGTGGCACATTTGCGGCACCAAGTTCTGACGTCTTCGAAGTAATTCACCCAGTAGTACCGCTGGCGAACTTTGTCTAGGGTTTTATTCATGCCCAGGTGGCCTCCGGTAATTCCATCATATACTTCAGTCAGGATGGCTGGTACCTTTTTCTTCGGAACTACCAGTTGGGACTTGGTTTCTCGTCCATCAGCGCTTTCCCAAACTCGCTTGAGCATTCCATTGTCTCCTCGTAGAGAGTCCCACTGAGCCCATAACGATTTCAGCACGCCGGAGTATCTAGCTACCTCGTCCCATCGTGGCCTAGGTGCCCCTCTCATTTTGAGTGACAAGATTGGTTCGATGTCTGGATCAGCCATTTGGTCCTGGATGCACTGTTCCGTTGTCCAGTCTTCATTGGCCTGCACTCGAATCTGCCTGATGGAGATACCCTCTCGCTGTTCCGTCTTCAGACAATGCTTGCATTCCGCTCTACAGGGTCTTCTGGATAGGGCATCGTCATTATTGTGCAACCGGCCGGCACGGTGTTCCACCTTGAAGTCGTATTGCTGTAATTTCTCCATCCATCTGGCCAGTTGTCCTTCCGGTGTCTTCATGTCCAGCAGCCATTTGAGTGCGGCATGATCTGTTCGGATTAAGAAATGGCGACCATACAGGTATTTATGAAAATGGTCCACAGCCCTTATTATTGCAAGAAGTTCTTTTCTGGTGACGCAATAATTTCTTTCTGGCTTCGAGAATCCACGGCTGTAGTACTCGATCACCCTCTCTTCACCATCTTGCACCTGGGATAGGACGGCCCCCAAACCTGTGTTGCTGGCGTCGGTGTCTAAGATGAACTTACCGGACTGTGTAGGAAAGGCTAGGATTGGGCTGGAACATAGTGCTGCCTTCAGTCGCCTGAATGATGTTTCGCAATCCTGATTCCAATGGAAGGTCTCTTTATCAGTGGTCTGCCGATGTAGAGGGGCGGCGATGGTGGCAAATCCCTCAACAAAACGCCGGTAGTATGAACATAGGCCCAAGAAGCTTCGGAGTTCATGTTTGTCTCTTGGAACTGGCCAATCGCGGATGGCTTCTATCTTGTCTTCGTTGGTGCGGATTCCTGACTCGGACACTACGTGGCCCAAAAACTCTACTTCTTTTTGAAACAAGGAACACTTCTTCGGATTGAGTCTCAGGTTGGCATTATTAATTCTGGAGAATACTTCGCCCAGGTTCTTCAGAGGGTCGTCGAATGTCTGGCCCATGACTAGAATGTCGTCGAGGTATACTAAGCACGTCCTCCATGTTAACCCGCTCAGTACATACTCCATTAGCCTCTCAAATGTAGCTGGTGCATTACATAACCCAAAGGGCATGACCGTGAACTGAAACAGCCCTTCAGTAGTCGAGAACGCTGTCTTCTCTCTGTCGTTTGCGTGCAGACCAACCTGCCAATATCCACTTTTTAGGTCTAGTGTGGAGAACCAACGGGAGCCTGCTAGTGTGGTCAAAGTGTCATCGATTCGGGGTAGTGGATAGCTGTCTTTCTTCGTGACGTCATTGAGCTTTCTGTAATCCACGCAAAATCGGGTGGTTCCATCCTTCTTTTTAACTAGCACGACGGTAGCAGACCATGGACTGATGGATGGCTCAATAACTCCATTTTGTAACATGGACTCGATGTTTTCCTCGACTGCCTGTTGTTGCCCCAATGGTAGTCGTCTAGGTGGTATTCTGATGGGCTGAACCTTTCCGGTATCTATTCGATGCTGGATGATGTTGGTGCGACCGGTGGTTCCATTTATACTGTTAAAAATTTGCCAGTGTTTTGTGATAAATTGCTTGGCTTTTTTCTGGTTCTCTGGTGTCAAGTGTGTTAAGTGGTCAGCAAACTGTTGTAGGAACTCTTTATCGGGCCCTGTCTCCTTCACCGACGTCTGGTACTCTTCTTCGCAATTGATGATGGTCTCTACTGGCTCGAAACAAGCTATCTCTTGACCATTGGTAATTCTGATGTCGTTGTTGGACAAATTCAGGACTCTGATTGGTATATCTTGTCCGGTTTTAACTATAGCCCGTCCAACTAAGTAGTCATGAGCTGAGTGTACGGGCTCCACCATTCCAACGCAACTCCCAGGATTGTTGTCTAGCTGCCCATGAATAATCTGTTCTGTTCGACCGGGAATTCTAGCTGAAGACTTTGCCACAATTTTTATGGGCGTGACTGATGTGTTGACGGGCCGTGTCAATACAAATTCCTCATTCAGGAACCGAAGAACATCATATCTCGGGTCGAACATAAATCCATGCTGGCTAATTAGGTCCATTCCCAGTATAAAATCGTCCTCAATATTCGCTACCAGGACCCTATGCCGGATCATGTTGTCCCCTATCTGTAGCACGACATCTGCCTCACCCTGTATTGACATGGACTCGCCGGTGACTGTTCTGAGCTGGATGTTATTGGTAACTGGCCGAATTTCTGATGCTCTCAAAACCCTGGACTTGGCAATGGACACAGCGGCGCCGGTATCGATGGTGATGGTAACTGCTCGCCCGTTGATGGTGCCTCTGATGACTAGGCTGCCGCTATCTCGGCAAAATCCCCGGATGGATAACGTTTTGGGGGCTGGTGGAGGGACAGTCAGCATTCGCCCCCCTATGCTGACTGACTGACGGTCCCTGGACATGTGGCTGTTCTGTTGGTTACCCCTGGTCGGTGATCGTTCAGGTGGCCTCACTCGACAATTACGTTGGAAGTGCCCTGTCCGTCCGCAGCCGTAACATGCCCCTCTGGTGCCAATTCTTTGTGACCGGTCTAATAAGTTGTTCAGACCAGCCAGCAGCGCTTGAAATTGTGACTCTGACTCTTCCTGGTTGAAGGAAACTTCTCGGACCCTCGGCTTGGACATGTTCATGACGGCCTCTACTTCCAAAGCCCGAAGTAGAGCTTCACTACTTTTCTTGACGCCACTCAGTCTTAAATTTCTTTGTACTTCCACATCTCTGATGCCGTTTATGAAACTCTGTGTGGCCAACTGGTCTTTCGTTTCCTCTGGCAGGTCTGGGTAGGACAAGTGAACTAACCGTCTAATCTCTGCTTCGAATTCTTGGAGGCTTTCACCGGATTTTTGGGTTTTTCCACTCAGTTGGACTTGGTATACCTGGCTCAAGGATTGATTGTCGCAACGTTTGTCTAGGATAGCGATGATCTTGTCGAAATTGCCTTGTTCATCGACTGGAATGCTCTGGAGGAGTTCTAGGGCCGGACCTCTTAAGGAAATTACCAGAGATGTGGATTTTTCATGATTATCCCATCCATTAGCTGTAGCCACGGCCTCAAATTGCCGTTTATACATGGGCCAAGATGAACTGCCGTCGAATGTGGGTGGTTTACTAAAGGAACCTTTGGTACTCACGGTGTTCTGGTATTTTCCTCGCTGTAAGTCCTGTTGCATTTTTTTAATTTCTGTTTCTAGTTTATTTTGGATGGCACTGATTTTATCTTGTACTTCAGTGTGTACTGTTTGCTTGATGGAAGTGATTTGATCTTGAACTGTATCTTGAATTGAACTGATTTCAAATTTTACCTGGCTTTGGATGGAATCAAGATCATCTACTTTTGTTTCAAAAGTATCCACGGTATTTTTTATGGTCTTAATGTCATCATTTATCTCTTTTATATCTGACTCAACTATTTGCATTCTTTCATTAACTGTTTCATTAACTTGTCCTACTATTTGCATTAATTGTTCGAATTGCAGTTGTCTTTTTTCTTCAGTTATTTTAAATTCATTTTGTCGCTTATATTCAAGTTGTTCTTGTTTCTCTTCAAATACTTTAAATTCATTTTGTCGTTTTAATTCAAGTTGATCTTGTTTTTGTTCAAATATTTTAAAATCATTTTGTCTCTGTTCATCTAATAATTTAAATTTCGAGAACAATCCTTCAATTAAATTATGTTGTTTCTCTTCCATGGTAGTGACAAGATTTTCTAATTCTATTTTACGTTTTTCATCAAAAGATTTTACTAACCTTTGTTGAATTTCTTCTTGATGTTGTTTTTCCTTCTTGTCACGTTTTTCTAGAATCTGTGCAATTTTTTCGTCCAGTCCCTCTGAAACCTGCTTGACTATTTTTTTGGTAGTTTCGTCCATACTACGGGTTTCCATAAATCAAATTAGGATTTTAACTGCACTAATCCTTCACTTCTAACACCAAATTGCAATATAGTCCGTGGGTTCAATTTAAAAAATTATAAAACTAATATTCACTGTCACTTTTCTAGAACTTTATTTACATTCAAACAGCTGATTCAAAAATACAATAATAATCCCATATAAGCTAGTCGTCGCGGTATCACTCAACTGCGATCGTGGCGTGCTTCTTTTATAATCCCCGTGGAATTCTCCAGTAGAAAATAATCATCGCTCCTTCCGCTGCCGAGTCTTTTCGAGAATCGTATTTTTTATCGTAAAGCGTTTGTTGTCGTGCTGAAAGGACACAGGGTCGGCTTTGGGAAAATTTCGTAACAATATATTAACAAAGCCGTAAATTACAAAATTAAATATATGTGATTAATACCTTACAAGATTAAAATCTCGTGACTTCTCATACTTGTGACTTTCAATAACTCTTATTTTTGCCTAATTGTGATATTAAACATCAGTTTACTTGCTTTGAGTTAATCTCTTTAGGTGAATCGAAACTTCACTGGAGTTGATGGATACGCCAAACTACAAAACGGAGTGGACCAAACTATCGAGTAAATTTCTGGAGAGACTTGCCGAATATTGACGCGTATTTCCATTTCCGTATTCGTTCGAGCACTGAGCGGCCTTGAATTCCACAAAGGTTTGTAATAAAACTAAAATTTCAGAATTCGTGTTGATGTCACGGCAGTCGAACATCTGTTTGAAGAAACAACAAGAATTCACCATCTCGAGGTTCAGTGTGTACTTCGCAACTTGAATCCTATATTGTAGCTTTTTATTGTAAGGAACACATCTAGATCTAAATTTTTTACAAATGTTATTATTAATGAAAAAAGTGACAAAATGGTTTATTGACGAAGATATTTACCATAAATTACCAGACAAAAGTAGAGTGGATTCGCCGATTCTAATGCCACCCCCCACCACTTGACCTTCACCCCTTAACCTTGACCCCTAGACCTTGACCCCTAGACCTTGACCCCTAACCTTGACCCCTAGACCTTGACCCCTAGACCTTAACCCCTTAACCTTGACTCCTAAACCTTGACCTTTGACCTTGACCCCTAGGCCTTGACCCCTTAACCTTGATTCCTAGACCTTGACCCTTGACCTTGACCCTAGACCTTCACCGCTTGTCCTTGACAATCCTCCATATTAAAAGTTACTATTTAAAACCAGAATTACCAAACACAACTTCGTCGTAATGTCGTTTGATTTGTTGTTACCATTTAACGATTTAAAAATGTGGCGTGCCTATACATCTGTTGTTGAAGTGAAAGACTTGAAAAGTGCATTGGATTATGTTTGCGATGAACTTTAAAAAAATATTTTTGAGTATGAACACGAGGCGATTTACGGTATGGAGAAAATACTAACAGAAGATGAGTGCTACAATATGGCGGAACAAAATAATAAAGCATTAAAACTAACAAAACTATACAAGAAAAATTCAATTTGTGAGGAATGTTGGGCATCTTCGGTGAGCAAACTAAAAATTTCCGAGATATGTGAAGTGTTCAACTATCTAACAGAAAAAGCCAAGTTCAGATTAGCATTCCCACAAGATTATTGTTCAGAAGATTGCCACAAAAAAATTGAAAATGAAATGAAAAAAAAAACGAAGAAGAAGAAGAAGAAGAAGAACTTCAAATACCTTCTCCCACCACACCTCCTACTACATCTCCCACCACCATGTCTGCAACGAATATAATGGAGAGTCTGTAAGAAGGTTCCTCAGTTTATAATTTGCTCCAGCAAGATGTTTGGTCAATATTCTACAACACCATCACAAAGTATATTTTGTAATCAAAAAATAGAGAAGAATAAAGCTAAAAAGGAAACAGAATTAGTGATAATCGGTGAAAGAAGGTATCCTTTGAATGCTTCCAAAAGTAAATTTGTGAGTGTTGGATTAGTATACGAATATGGATTTGAACCTGGTGTAAAAATAGCAGGTATGAAAAATAATTCAATATTTTTCAATGAAAACGATTGGAATAAGTTGTTAAAATATCAAGGAGTAATAACGAATTATTTCTTTGGAAATGATGTGAACGAAACGATTTCTACAGATGAATTCACCATTTATTTTGATAGTATTTCAAATACTAAAATAATTCAACTTTGGTCAAAAGTTTCATATATATATTTGGGATATGAATCCGTTTGTAAACTATGGGAGTTGATACCTCTTTTGAAACATATGATAGCATTATTTAAAAGGCAACAATTCCAACGTTATCTAAAAGTTTTGCAAGAGGAATTACAAAGCGAAAGAGGGAATTTTTATACAAGAGCTTTTATCATTCTGCATACATGCCAAAACTCTCCTTCTGAAAATATTGGGTTAGCTATAGAATTTATGGATGTATATCCCGCATTATTTTCAAAGTTATTTTGAGAAAAATGAAAAAGTCACCTTTAAAGCAAATAACCAGATAATGACAATGGTAGTATGGAAATATGCATACCAACAATCAAGGAAATCGTATTGGGAATACGTAGCTGCAGACAGATTTCGATTTTATGATAAAATTGTAAAATTATCACATATTATCAATCCTGTTTTAGATGCTTACAGCATAGGTTTAGAATATATACAGATAGATTTAAATAAAACAATATGTAAAATAAATTAATTTTAATTAAATTAAATAATTACATCTTAAAGTATTTTATTTTTATGTACCCATGAATTAAATTTGTTTTCCAGTCCTAACCATTTAATAAAGTATTTGTCTCCTTTTTTTTCTAACAATTTTTTCAACCAGGTTAATATGTGGATGCGCTGTCTTCTGAAGTTCTTCAGTATAAAATACTCCTGCGATATCTTGATCATTCTGATCTTGTAAAAGGTAAGTTGGAGGATTTGTATATTTCACTTTTCTAATTTTAAATATTTCGTTAGACCAACTAGGGGTATATCCTCTTGTGAATTTTCCTCTATGTTTACTAATTCGAACAAAGTCATTTTCCTTGAATTTTATGTTTTTAAGATCAACAACTGTACTTTTTTTATACAGTGCTAAGCAGAATTTTAGATTTTTTTATATTGACATCACTTGGTTTCATATGTATAGTAGAGTGTTTACTATTATTATAAGTTTTCACAATTTTAGGAAGTAAGTCTAACCACTTATACGTGCCTTGTAGACTAAATTGTTTCCACATAAAATTTTTTAAAGTTCTGTTTACTCTTTCAACTACACTAGCCTTTAAAGTGGAATAACTACTGTAATGATTAATTTTAAACCGTTCCATTAATTTCTGAAATTCTTTGTTGTAGAATTCTTTTCCATTGTCTGTTTGAAGATTTCGTGGCACACTTT
This sequence comes from Octodonta nipae, assembly GCA_034190945.1. Lineage (NCBI taxonomy): Eukaryota > Metazoa > Arthropoda > Insecta > Coleoptera > Chrysomelidae > Octodonta > Octodonta nipae. The sequence goes on along the minus strand of CM067221.1, from coordinate 55,697,802 downwards.
TCATTTTGGTGAAAATGTTTTCCATTGCATGTGTTACATTTGTAGCAGATTTGCTTTTTACCGGTTAACACCAAACAAATTTGCTCAAAACGTTAATAACAACCAAAATGTAACGATATCCTTTATTAATTTTAGCATAAGGGATCATTTACACCAAATCAGCCTGACAAAGATCATTTAGTCCAGTCACAAGCACCTGTCGACGTTTAAAATTTATTCGGGCAGGTTTATGAAGTTCATCAACTACTTTTTTTCAAATCACTCATTTTTACTCAAAGGACATTGAAGAACTATTTCAACAAATAATTTGTCATGAGGTCTAATCTGGGTAAAAGCAAGCTCATCGCCCTTTACAAGCTTTTGGTTCGCAATGCTTTTCTTGTCAAATTTTCTAATATTAATGCGAATAGTTGTATCTACGTTAATATTGATAGCTTTAATCGTTCCAGAAATTGATGCAACATAGGAAACTGAATTATTTTCTAAGAAATAGAAGCCAGCATTTTCACTTGTCAAATGTACCCTTATATATAGTAGTAGAAAAAATTAAAGGATCAAAAAATAATTCCAAATTTTTTGACGTTTTTCAATTAGCTGTATTTCCCTTGAAAATGGTCGCCCTGGAGTTAAAAAAAAAGGATTTTAAAGCTTGAAGTTTCTACTTTTGAGATCTTATGAGAAAAAAAAATTTCAAGCAACGTGTACCGCTCAATCCTAACGAATACCATAACAAAAAAAAATTAAATTTTTTTTTGGTTTTCTTTTTTGGTGTACGAACTTGATTTTTTTTCTTTTCAATCAACCACTACATGGATCGAATAATTTGTTCATTCAGCTTTAAATTTCTGTTTTGCAAAGTTCAATACGACCACTTCTCGCTGAGATATCGAACTATGAGTAAAAAAGGGTCTTTTTGTCTTTAACCATCAATACCTCAGCAACCCCCGATCGCACATGAAAATTAAGTAAGGTGTTGTAATCTTGAATAAATTTCCCACAGAAATCAGCTACGGTTTTTAAAAAGTTTTTATTTTTTTTATTCTTTACATTAATTTGAAAAATCTAGGTAAAAAGCACGTTTGATGGCTTTTGGGATCACCAGCCGCTAAATTGAAAATATCGAGAAAACCAGTAATGTTAGGTGTGCCTTTTACAGTTCAATATGCCAACAAAAACCCCACAATGTTTCGTATAAATCCATGGAGCCGTTCTTTTGTTTCCTTCGATCGAATTTTTGAATACCTTGAAAAGTTGATTTTGATTTTAAATGATCATAACTTTAACAAAATGCAAAAAACTATATTTTTTTCGGTTTCTTATACAATATAATTCATAAATCTGTTTAAGATTGTAGGAAAAAAGGAAAAGAAAAGAGAAATTGAAAAAAAATTTTTTGGAAAATTTGGAATTTTTTTTTAACAAATTAGTTTTCTTTTTTTAATGACCCAAAGCGTACCCCGTGAAGGTTGCCCGATCGGATTTACGCTTCTTTTGTGTGCGTTTGAGTATTTGAGTGTTTGTGTGTATGTGTATGTATGTTCGTCTGCCCGTTCGTCAGGTATATTAATAACGGGTATTGCCACCCCTGTTCTCAATAACGGCTGCTAAGCGTTCAGTCATATTGATGCAGCGGGCAATCTGAGGTTGAGGGATGGTGTTCCAAATTTGCAGAAGTGCACGCTCTAATGTGGCCAAGTCCTGCACATTTGGATACTCACTGCGCAAACGACGACCCATTATGTCCCAAACATGCTCGATGGGATTGAGGTCTGGACTCATTGGTGGTTGCCGCAGCAAAGTGATGTCATGGCGTTCCAAAAAGCGTCTGGTGATGTTGGCTGTGTGTGGGCGTGCGTTATCGTGCATTAGAATAAACTCCCTCTGACGTTGCCGTCTACGCAGTACAATTGGTCTCAAAATTTGGTCAATATAGCCCTGAGCTGTTAAGTTTTCGCGCATAATCACCAGAGGTGTTCTCCAATCTCGCCAAACGCCCCAGACCATGACTGACCCACCACTATAGGCGACAGTCGGACGAACAAAGTCCTGGCGAAAACGTTCACCACGACGGCGCCAAACAAGCGGACGTCGGTCGCTTCCATATAAGTTGAACCTGGATTCGTCAGTGAATAAAACATTTCTCCATTGTCTCAATGTCCAAGCCCGATGTGCGTTGGCATACGCTAAACGTTCTCGGCGATGTCTCGCTGTCAACATGGGTACACGATTAGAATGTCGTGCATTTAACCCATTTTCGCGAAGACGGTTGATGACTGTACGGGAAGAAATGTTTCGTACTTGGTGTCGCTGTTGTACCCAATTTGCAAAATTTCTTGCCACAATGTTCGCACTGATGAAAGGCTCACGTCGAACGTGTCGGACAACTGCTCGATCATCTCGAGCAGTCGTGACACGATGGCGTCCTTGTCCAGTACGACGAATTTATTGGTTCGTCTCCCGGTATCGTGCATACGTTCGAGATACGACGGATTGACTAACACCCATCCGGATGGCAACATCACGTTGACTGCAACCTTCTTCGAGCAGAGTAATCAAACGAGCAACCTCTAGCTCTGATAAATACCTTCTAATCATGATCGGAAAGCAACTTGGTTTTTTTTTGCAAATTTATGAAATTTTTTGTAACGCAGAAGGAGCGGTTTTGAAAAAACCTGTTTTTTAGCGTTTTAAGAGTTCACGAAAACTAACGATAATAAATTTCTGAAAAGCGTCTAGATCGAGTTCAAAATTCTATTGGGTATATCAACTTTGTTTGAAATTTAATTAAAATTTTAATTCAGTCGAAGTTTAAAAATCAAGAAAATCAATGGAATGCAATAACAGAATCGTGTTATAAATTTTTAAGTCATTAAAAAAAATAATACAAATTTGTTAAAAAAATTTTTTTTTTAATTTTCCAAAAAATTTTTTTTACCAATTTCTCTTTTGTTTTCCCATAATCTTAAACAGATTTATAAATGATATTGTATAAGAAACAGAAAAATATAGTTTTTTGCATTTTGCTAAAGTTATGATCATTTAAAATCAAAATCATCAACTTTTCAAGGTTTTCAAAAATCCGATCGAAGAAAACAAAAAAACAGCTCGATGGATTTAAACGAAACTTTGTACGGTTTTTGTTGGCATATTGAACTGTAAAAGGCACACTTAACATTACTGGTTTTCTTGATATTTCCAATTTAGCGCCTGATGATCCCAAAAGCCAACAAAAGTGCTTATTTTCTTGATTTTTCAAATTAACGTAAAAAATAAAAAAAATTTTTTTTTCAAAAAACCGTTGCTGATTTTTATGGAGTGTTTGTTCAAGATTTCAGAACCTTTCTTACTCTTCTTGTGCGATCAACGGTTGCTGATATATAGATGGTTAAACACAAAAAGATCCTTTTCCATTAAAAGTTCGATATCTTAGCGACAACTGGTCGTATTGAACTTTTCAAAAAAACAATTTAAAGCTGAATAAACAACTTATCCGATAAATAGAGCGATTTATTTCGAAAAAATTTTACATGTTCATAGACCAAGAAAGAACATAGAAAAAATTTTGAAAAAAAATTCTTCTGGTATTCGTTAGGATTGAGCGATACACGTTTGCTTGAAAAAAAATTTCATCATCAGGTCTGAAAACCAGAAACTTCAAGCTTTAAAATACTTTTTTTTAAAGTCCGGTACGACCATTTTCAGGCGAAAACCAGACACTTGAATAACGTCAAAAAATTTGGAATTATTTTTTGATCCTTTAATTTTTTCCACTAGTGTATATAATACAAGGCGTTGTAAGATTTGCGGGGTTACAAAAATAAAGATCCTTGTTTTCATTATGTGAATCAGTTTTTGAACCGAGCATGTGACGACCGAATTTATCAATAGGCATTTTTATCTGATTATTTTGCCTCACGTAATTCTTCTATGATACTATAAACTTCTTTGGAATGTGATGTATTCCCAGCAGCTGTGCTTGCCAGTAACAAACGAACTCTATCTACGATTTCGTTAATGTCATCATAATATATATAGTCTATTGGCTTATTGGATAATTTTAGCATTCCACCATATTTGAATGTATGAACACGTCTTAAACGTTGAGCGGGAGGCTTTGTTTTATTAAAGGAAGCAGATTGTTGTATTCCAGATTCTTTAAGTATTTTATGTTCAATTAAATACGGCCTTATAATACTTCGATATTTAAGTGCTTGACTACCTTGTATCTGAGCATCCGAATCAAAATTTTTTCGATACGCATTCGTTTGCTTTAACATATCCATATACTGATCTAAATCAGTATATCCAACAGGATCTTTTTTAAAAAGCAATTCATATAATCCGGGAGTTCCTAAATACGTAATATTTCCAAGTTTGACATCTGATCCATTAATTCTTACATCAGACTTTCCCAAAGTAAACTTATCACTTTTAATGTCATGCTTTAATCCATAGTATCGATCGAACAAATCTTCATCGCCTCGTATTGAATCGTCTACATATTCTCGAGGTAAAGGATGAAACATCTCCAAGTAGGAATTATACGCCTCTGACTGCGTCATATCGAGAATGTCTTGTCGCGATTTCTCTACTACATCATCAATCAATTGATTTCATCCTCAGTGGTATTTTCCGCAGTGTGTGATAAATTTGGTTGAATATTTGAATAGGTATCTTCAAGGAAGCTCAAATTTGTAAGAGGGAGATATTTTTCATAAGGTTTTACTTCATCTTTGATCTCTGAAAAGTCTTTTTCAACTTTCGGTTCTAATTTAACAGGTTCTACTTTATGTAAAAGTTTTTGAAGAGGGTCAGAAATTGGTTTCAATTGTTTTTCAAGCAACGTTTGACTCTGTGCTAAATCTGATTTTAAAGTCAAATATTTTTTCTTCACGTCCTTTCTTGTTTTTAGTAATTCTCGAGCTAGCTTCGAATCCATGTTATTCCTAATATTTCTTAAAGGATACTAATGTTAACAATCGCAATTTTTAATTTATATATGTTAGGGATATATATATATATATATATATATTTGTCAAATCCTTGACGGTATCTACCCGAATTTCTTGAACAATCTTTGTCTATTGAAATAAATCCGAAGGGATTTTCCCAACAAATAGAACACATTTCTTTAAATTGTTGAAGACTTAAATCGAAATTTATATGATCCTGATATAAGTGATTCAAATTTAGATGATCCTGAGGGAACACAATTAATAAATTAGCATTATCTCTTATTAACTGTTTTGGAATTGAAGAGTATGTTTGACACAAGTAAAAGCAATCTGTGTTTTTATGTCTTCCAAAACTAAAATAATCTCGTATGATTTGTTGATTACAGGTCGTGACATCATCGAATATAATAACTGAATTAGATATTATATTTTGAGGTAAGACCATATCATTATCATCACTGTATTCAAAATAACCAATTTCTTTCATAGGAGAAAATACAGCACGCATAAATTCATATTTAGGTTGATACAATGACTTGGAATAGACATAAATATTTTCAAATCTTAGTCCATTTGGATGAGTTAAAAGAGAAAGGAGAACATTAGTTTTTCCACAACCACTACTACCAATTACAAGCCCCCTTTTACATGTGCCGTTAAATAAGCTGCCATGCTTTCTGAAACCATTTTTATGTAAAAGCCCATCATAATTAGTTACAGGAAGAAGGGTGTTTGATTGTTCATTCCACATTTTACTAATGAAAATTTGTTACTAAATTTTTTGATTGAAATATAGGGTATATAAAGGTTTTCTCAGTATTCCTTAAACAGTCTTTCGCATTAGTATAATGCGTATGGCATTCTTGATAGAGTTATTGATAAACTTCCATTTGAATTACATATACCAGGTTATCGATTTTGTGGTCCGGGCACAAAATTAAGAAAACGTATTGAAAGAGGAGATACCGGAGTTAACAAACTTGACGATTTTTGTAAATCCCACGGATTGAGCTACGAACAATTTAAAGATTCTGATAATCGGAAGAAAGCTGATAGACTTTTAGAGAAGCAAGCATCGGAACGTTTGAAAGCTTCAGACTCTTCAGCAGGAGAAAAACTTGCAGCATTAGTAGTCAAAGGATCAATGAATCTAAAGAAAAAAATAGGTATGGGGTTAAAAAGAAAAAATAAAAAAGTAGGTGTTGGTGTAAAAAAGAACAAACAAAAGAGGGTACGGAATCAAACGTAAACGACGAAATAAATCGCAAAAAAGGATTATTCCAATTCCTAAAAAAGGTGGATTCTTACCACTATTACTTCCTATTCTCGGCGCATTAGGTGCACTAGGCGGCGGCGCAGCTGGTATGGCGAAAGCAGTAAACGATGCAAAGACGAATAGAGAAACGCTTGCTGAACAAAAGAGACATAATCTAGCATTAGAAGCTGCCAGAGGAGGAAAAGGATTATATTTAGCACCATATAAAAAAAACTTCCAGTAAAATTACCCCGACATGCACTTACATCTATAGAATTACAACAATATGCCAACAGGATGAAAATTCCACATTTTCGCGGAGTCTTTATGCGTGATGCTTTACCAAAGAGAATTAGAAAAAATGAATGTGGTATTACCAATTTAGATTCAACAAAAAATGACGGCACACATTGGACTGCTTACGCAAAACGAAAGAATGTAATTAATTATTTTGACAGTTATGGAAATTTACGCCCACCTAATGATTTGGTAAAAGATTTTCTCAGTGATGGTGCTAAAAATGAAATAAGTTATAATTATGACGCAACACAAAAATTTAATTCTCATAATTGCGGTCAATTATGTTTGAAATTTCTATATAAAGTGTGTAAATAAAGAAGGATCTTCATAAATATTTGTATCACAATGTCATACACTTTTAGTCTTTCTGGTGACTCTTCAGTTTTAAAGGCTGATTTTAACCCCCCAATTTATTTGGAAGATAGTGTTAATTACGAAATCGGCTTAACCAATTTTGAGTCATTTAATGTTATTCCAAATATCGATGAAAAAAATAATCAATTTATTATTGGTAATGGGTCACTTACCATACCAACAGGAGTTTATGAGATCGGTGATATTATCAAATTTATTCAGAAAAATATCGATACAAAAATCAAACTAACAATTACACCAAACCTAAATACATCACTTGTCAGTATTTACTCTTCGGAGAAGATTGATTTTAGACCAACGAATACTATTGGTCGTCTGTTGGGTTTTAAAAGTAGACAATTAGAAGCCGACAGTGAAGAAGTTTCGGATTTTCCAGTACAAATAATTAAAGTGAATGCCTTGGGTATAGACTGCAGTATCGCGACAGGTTCATTTTCTAATGGAAAGCCTAGTCACATTATTCACGAATTTTTCCCAACTGTTGCTCCCGGATATAAAATAGTAGAGTCTCCTCAGAACATTATCTATTTTCCTGTAAGCATTAAGACAATCAACACCATTACAGTAAAAGTTCTGGATCAGGAAGGAGAGATTGTTAATTTTCGCAACGAAATAATAACCATTAGATTACATTTGAGAAAAAGATTATGGTTGTTAGGTATAATATTAAAGTTTCAAAAAATATCTATAAAAGGAAACGCGGTAGAAAAAATGTAACTAGTTCCAAGGTTGTAACAAACAGAGAAGTTCTGCAGCGAAAAAGAATAACCAAGAAAAACAAGGAATTTTTGAGATCACTAGGTTTTGAGGTTTTGTAAAAATGAATATCTTAAATGTGACTGAACAACCTCTTGTAGACAACTCAATTACAGAATTTGAATATCATACATATCAACCGTTTGTTAATTCCAAGTTTGATTACAACGATGAAATAAGGATAGCAATACAAGAATTAGATACGTTTACGCTACCATCAGAAAGCTTTTTATACATCGAAGGGAAATTAACAAAAGAAGATGGAAGCAATATTGATAAATTAAAAATTTATAAACAACGGTTATAGTTTTCTATTTCGAGAAATTCGTTATGAACTAAACGGTGTAGTCATTGATTCTGTTAGAAGCGTAGGACTCACTTCGACTTTAAAAGGGTATTTGTCGTATATCGAAGGGGAAAGCTTGAAACTACAAAATGCGGGTTGGTTTCCGAAAGTTTCGAAAATAGAAGATTCAGGAAAATTTAATGTATGCGTACCTTTAAATATGTTTATGGGATTTTTCGAAGATTACAAGAAAATTATATTAAATATGAAACAGGAATTGGTGTTAATAAGAAATAATAATGATTTGGATGCCGTAACGACAACGACCGGGGTAGAAGAAAAGCCTAAGGTTACAATTGAAAAGTTGTATTGGAAAGTTCCTCATGTAAAAGTGGAAATACCTCAACAATTAGCCCTTACAAAAATTTTAAACAAGAATATTGAAATTCCGTTACACTTTAGGTCTTGGGAGATTGTGGAATTTCCATCAATTTCTGAAAATACTAGACATACATGGCCGGTGAAAACAACTACGAAATTAGAAACTCCAAGATATGTAATAGTGGCTTTTCAGACAGATAAAAAGAACAAAGCTGCATCCAATATGTCGACATTTGATAGCTGTAATATGATAAATATCAGGGTATTCCTCTATTCAGAAAGATATCCAGATGATCTGTACTTGGATTTTAAAAACAACAAATTCGCAACCTTGTATGAAATGTTCTCAAAGTTTCGTTCTTCATATTATGAATCAAACAATGAATGTATATTTAGTCCAAAAGAGTTTAAAACCATAGCACCGATAGCGCACATTGATTGTTCGCGGCAAAAAGAATCGGTTCAATCTAGCTCGGTGGTTATGAGAATTGAGTTTGAAACAAGTGATAATGTTCCAAAGAACACATCAGCCTATTGTTTAATATTACATGATAAACTTTTTATTATAACCCGCTCACAAAAATAGTTAGGCCGAGCTGAAACCACGCATGCGTCAAAAAATTAAATAGAGGAAGAGCTGCGCATGCGTCAAAATAAAATTAAACAGAGAAGGATCGAATTAGAGTTGGAAGGTATAAAATGAAAGTGCAGACTAAAAACTTCAGTAATCGCGTAACTTTACAATATTCAAAAAGTTTAAGTGAATATATAACAAATCTGAAACTGTTATGAAAGACTTAATGTTCTATTGTGCAAAGAAGAAACTGTTGGTGCAATTACAAATTTTAAAAATATGAATCTAGTGCTAGATGTCCAAGGTTTCAAGATTGAAAATAATAAATTTGTAGTGAAAGAATTCGCTGGATATGATGGTGAGAAAATATGTCACTACTTGTTCAAACCACCTTTTCCTTACAATTTGTTACCACCAGAGTTGCAGAGCCAAGCGGATTGGTTAGCAGCGAACCAGCATTGTATAAAATGGGTTGAAGGTGACACACCAATCCATAAATTTGCTCAGATAGTTCAACAAATAACCTCAAAAGCAGATCGAATTTTTGTGAAGGGAAGAGAGAAAGCAGATTTTTTAAGAAAATTTACAACCAAGCCAATAATTGAATGTGACGAACAACCCAGTCTTCCTCAGAGTAAAGCAAAGTGTTTCAATCATTCTAGGGAAATTTGTATGTATGCTCTATCTAATGTTTTTTATATATATGAAAATTTTGTTTTTGATGAAATATAATAAAGGAATTTAATAAAGGAATTTAATATACAACGATTTTTATTTAACACTTTAATGTGCGAAATGTTATTTAACAAAAATAGCAGATAAGGTAGTATTTTATACATATATTTGTCATTTATTATCAAATTGTAACACTGATAATTCAACTGTTTCGGCAGTTCCGACAGTAACAAAATATCGTTTATTCAAATATTTAATAATGAGCACATGAGTTTAATAAAATAACATAAATATTAGAACTTCAAGCTTGTTGGCTGTAATAAACGTTTGAGCTCAAATTATATGCTGTTAATTCGTATCTCACATGTAGATTTTTCTATATTGTAAATAAATTTTAAATATTACATTTTTTATATTCCTATTTTTGAATTATACTGTTACACTCTGCGTAATGTTGACCAAGAATATCAAGAGCATTTAAAATTTTTTAAATAAAACTTGTTACATTCTCTCTACAATGTGTAGTTGTGAACCTTGAGATTCCAGCAAGCGACTTGAAGCAAATAAAAGGTTGTTCTTATTTTGCATTTAAAAATAACAAAAAGAGTTGTAGCGGTATTTGAACTCAAGCTAGCGTTATACGCAGACCCCCATTTAGAAGCATTTAACAACTGAGCTAACAACCCTTTGACTTTTACATTGTTGTTTTCGATTCAGTATTCAGATTGAAATTCTAATGATCTTATTCAGCTGGTCTTAAAGCAGGTTCAGTTTTAATGGATTTAGTAAAATAAGGTAACACTTTGACTTTACAGCAGTAGACTGTTTATAGTTAAAATTTTATACGTAAGTTTTCTTCATTGAAGAGAAGAACCTAACAAGTTCCATGAGGTAGTTGTTGTCAAGGTTAACAACTATGTACTTTCAACAGAGAATACAAATTTTGTTTAATTAAAATATGATAAGCAAATATTTGAACTGAAAAGGTAATCAATGAGAGTTTATGAAATAAAACAAAGAAATTTTAAATTAATACTATAATATTTAACTATATTTACAACAAGATAAAATTAACTAAAAATAAAATAAAAATTAGACAAATATACAAAAATTATGGATTATTATCAGCCATAATCCACCGTAACATCGATGTATTACGGCGTATCATGGCTGACGCCTCCTTATTTTTAAGAATAATCTTCTCTATTTTTTTTTTCTTTTACCCGAAGGTGGAAGACGTCCTCCTGCTCTCGCCTGATGATCGCCTCTTTCCTCCTGATAATGTCCCGGACTTCCCTCAGGCACGTCTGGGCATCATCAAGTGATGGTTCAGGAATCTGGAACAAATGGAAAAATATTAGTTTCTATTTAATTAAAAATAGTTCTTTTGAAAATTGATAATTTCAATTACTATAAAAATTATTAGTTGATTCAAAGAAGTGATTAAATAAGAAAAATTTACATCTGCCAAGACGTGGTCCAATCCAACGTCCGGGATGGAATCAGGAGTAGCGGGTGGAGGCGAAGTCACAGCTGGAGGCGAAGTCACAGCTGGAGGCTGAGCAGGAGATGCGACTGTGGGCAGGGCAGGCTCCTCCTCTGCAAGCTGAAAATTTTGAAAATTTACTAAACGAAAATGATAAAAGTTAAGACTTACATCCTGCAATACCCTCTCGAGGTCTTCCTCGGTTTCATCTGGATATTGCTGAAAATATTTTGATTAAAAAAAAAATAGTTGAGCATCTTACAGGGAAGACCGCATTTACTTCCTCTTCATTCAATCCTCCCCGCAAGTTTTCCCCTTCAGGCAGTTCATACTAAAATATTCGAGTTAAAAAAATAAAGAAAATCGGAAAACAACTTACCAAAGCGACAAAATCGTCAACTTCCATCTGCTCCGGTAATGATTGTTCCGCCACAAACTCCTCCCAGGGAAGGGGGGGATGAGCTTTTTTCCGAAAATTGAAAAAGTTGCATTTTTTTATCTGTTATCGTTTTGTGAAATTTAAGCGTTTTTGAAGTTCATAAAGAGGCTGTTATCCTTGTTGTTTTCGTTAAATATCTTTATAACCTTGAGGAATCAAAGAAATATTTTGTATACAAACGATAGTCAACATTTTGCCAAAACTTTTCTTTATGTATCATTTTTCTGTGCAGCCTCAAATAACAGCAGTATATGAAGATAAAATCTCGTGTCAATTTTAATAGAGAAACTTGCTTAGAAATACTCAAAACAACATAAAACTTTTTTATTTGATATTTTTTACTAAAAAGCTTCTTATTAACATTTTAGCATACTTTTCGCTGTATGCGAGCGAAATGTATGAAAATAAAAATACATATATATGCAATTTGTTAATAACTTTTAACAATAACAGTACAATTATTAGATTTGATTATGACATGTAATTTTTAAGTAAAATAGACATATAATGTTAATAAGCGTAGGGAGGGGTTTATAAGGTGTTTGGGTGGAACACTTGAAATTGTATTTTTAAGTTCGAAAATTGAAAAAGTTGTATTTTTAATCTGTTATCGTTTTGTGAAATTTGTGCGTTTTGAAGTTCATAAAGAAGTTGTTATCTTTGACGTTTTCGTTACATATCTTTGTAACCTTGAGGAATCAAAGAAAAATTTTATACTCAAACGATAGTTGACATTTTACCAAAACTTTTCTTTGGGTAACATTTTTCTGTGAAACCTCAAATAACAGCAGTATAAAGATAAAATCTCGTATCAATTTTAATAGAGAAACTCGCTTAGAAATATTCAAAACAACTTCCAACTTTTTATTTAATATTTTTGACTAAAAAGCTTCTTATTAACATTTTAGCATTCTTTTCGCTGTATGCGAGCAAAAATGTAGGGAAATAAAATACATTTATATGTGCAATTTTTTTAATAACTTTTAACAATAGCAGTACAATTATTATTATTATTTTGTTTATGGTATGACATAATATTTAATAACCTTTATTGTAATATTTTTACAAAATATTAGAAATAAATGGAAAAAGATAATGTTTATTTTAACAAAAATAAATAATATAATACAATTCCTATGGATTGGTTATTGTATTCTTTTTTACAAAAATAACTTTTACATGGTGAAGTGGTAATATCAATCCAATCACTCTCTATAAAAGAGTTGTTGAAATAATATAATTTTAACTTATATATTTTACCACCAGAAGATACAAATTCTGTAGGGTTTTTCGAAAAGACATTATCTGTTGTTTTCATTCTTTCCCATATGGAAATAAAATACATTTTATATATGCAATTTTTTAATAACTTTTAACAATACCAGTGTAATTATTACATTTTGTTTATGGTATGGCATAATATTTAATAACCTTTATTGTAATATTTTTACAAATATTAGAAATAAATGGAAAAAGAAAATCCTGATTTGTATTATAACAAAAATAAATAATATAATACAATTCTTATGGATTGATTATTGTATTCTTTTTTTACAAAAACAACTTTTTATAAGAAAAATAGAAAAGATAACACTTATGAGAATTAATGATAAATAAAATATATACATCATATATTCATTACATGGTGGAGTGGTAATATCAATCCAATCACTCTCTATAAAAGAGTTGTTGAAATAATACAGTTTTAACTTATACATTTTACCACCAGAAGATACAAATTCGGTAAGGTTTTTCGAAAAGACATTATCTGTTGTTTTCATTCATAAATCGCTATCATTAAGCGATGTGCAAATATATCCTTCTCTGATACTTCCCCATTTTTCAATGTACAATATGTTTCCAGCAAAAGCTGTTAACAATATTAAACCATTCAGTAGCACAACCATGGTTGGAATGAAAACAACACATTAAATTTAATTTTATATCTAACTTATCAACAGTTTTTCATAAATACTTTTCAATATATCATCTGATATATTAATTGTTTCCAATTCATTGTTTAAAAGTTTAGTAAGTTCATTTATTTCATCAACATCACTTCCGGCAATATCTAAGGTAGATTGAATTGAAGGTAACGATTTATGCCCCCACGCTAAAGTTTTATACATTCCTGGTATAACAAATCTTTTATCGTCTTGAGGTGATAAGGCCACTTTATTTTTTAATTGTGTATATATATTATGCAAAATTGAAGTAAATACATTCATTTTCCTATATTTAGTAACAGAGCTTTCAACTACCTCTTTATAATCATTTTCATCCAGTGCTTTCTTAATCACGAATTTTTTAACACCTTTAGCTTTTTTATCAACTGTATCACCCAAATTAACACAGTATGCCTTTGCACCAGTGCCATAAAAGCAAAAAAGTACTCGCCCAGCATATTCATCTTTCATTCGCCCCAATATTGATTTGTTACTACTAATTCCGTGAATATTATTTGGTGTATAATTGGATGTATCAAATTTATCAATATTATTTTGAATTTCAGAGTAAAAGTTATGTGATTCAATTAAAAAAATTAATGAATCTGTATCTGTGTACAATAAAGTGACCTTATCTCCATATTTTTTCTTTAGAAATTCATAGTAGAATCTATACATTACAGTTTTTGATAATTCTAAGACTGTAAAACCTATATAAACTGGTTTATTCTAATATACATTTAATCTATCCAGTTGAATTGCTGCCAAATTTGAATTAAAAATGGAACTGCTATTAAAATTTGGTTTAGCAATTAAACCTTCAGCCCCCAATTTTTTTCCATAATTTTTCCAGTGTGTTACTAATCGAACATCATTTCTTTTATCTATATTTTCTAACGATTTTCCATAAACAGAATTCGCCATCTGTTTATAACAATTGCTCTCAAGTTTTGATTTCGCTTTATTTCTCATTTCTGTATTGAGATCAATATAGGGTTTTAACCAGGCTGATTGATTAAACTTTATACCTCTAAAAATTTTCACTAATTCTGAACCATTATTTAGAGCTTGTTGCAAGTTTCTATAATGTATAACATATCTTTCTTTATTATTTAAATTACAAATAAGTTTTTTTTGTTTTCGAGATATGAGAACAACTATTTTCAGGCAAAAAGGGAAATTCATTGTGAGATATATGCAAATGTTCCGGATAATTTATTTGAACTTCAAACACAAAACCGATAGGGGAGTTTTCAGAAATCTCTAAAACATTGATTTCATCAATTTCGTTTTGTGAAAGTCATTCAAACCCACTCTCTGGTAAAATCTGACTCATACTGTGCCCATATAAATTTGTTGCGTCCAAATACATTATGAAACTACTCGGTTTGGATGGTTCAAAACTTTCTACAAACACATTATTGGCTACAGCTTTCCTAACAGAGCAATGACAAATTCCACCTCGAATATTGTTTATAAAAAAATGTAGCATGTCAATATCGGTTAGAAGCTCCAATTTTACATCTGTAGTTTTCAGCATAGCATCCCAACTTAAGCCTGGAGCGTTATATAAATTGAGAGAAATCGAACGAAATGCTTCAAAGAAATCCGTTAAAATTAAACAATCTGATATTAAATAAATTATTGCATAGTCAGCGAAATTATTACAACCAAAAACATCCCAAGCTCTTACTGCACGATTGTAAGCTTCAGTTTCGATATTTTCATCTTTTAGTTGATCATAAAAATCAGCTAACGTTGGTATGTGGTTTATTTGCAATTTTTCTAAAGAATCGACAAATGAATATAGAAAAACACCTTTTTGTCTAATTATATCAAATTTAACATCATCTGAAAAATAGAGTAGGTTCCCGACTCTTTGCCAACTTCTCTACAGAATCTGCAATAAATCGAAAAGAATCTAAGAACCTTAATTTTAAAAATATTTTGTTGATTTTATTTTCATTCTTTATTTCATCAACGAGAAGAGACTTGGAAAAGGAAACATATTTTTCTTTTGTTTGAGCAATAACATCAATTTCATCTTTTTCACAACATAATTCTTTAATGAAAAGATGACTATCGTATCCTGTCAAATTGTGGAAAAAAATTGGGAAAAAATGGGGCACTTTAAAATTTAGGTTGCAAATACTGTGTGCTGGGGATCTGTAAATGATCGTGGTCTTTTACTTTTATATCTGTTTCATTTATGGTTTTATTACAGATATGGGAAATAGTTGTTGTATCATAATGTTTTTGTTCATCTGAGGATAACGGTAACATCGGTTTAACATCTTTCAAATGATTTTGATAAATTAAATAAACATCTTTTTCTAATCTATCACAAAAAACTTGTGCTGCCTTAGCTCCACAATAGTATTCTAATTTAGATATAGAATCATCGTAACTACATTTTATAAAATATGCAAAAGCGTATGGTACATGCTTACAAGTATTAACTGTAAAAGATTTTGATGAATCTATCGGATTCGCATGTTCTACTTTTTCCAGATAACATTCAAAATCAGTGTAAATCACAAAAGGAACTTTTAATTGTTTTTCAAAATTTTGAAACTGTAAAATATTTTCAGGCATTGAGTGACCATATTTATTAATTTTTAGATCCGTTGTAGGCATTCTTGTAAATATATGATTGCAATCCATTTTTTGGTAAAAATTTAATTTTGATTCAGAAGTAAAATATATCAAACAACCATCACAAAAAAATCTTTTATGGCCTTGTTTACTTATTTGTGATGAAATTAATCTAGACATATCTTTTATCCAACAATAATAGTAATTTTTATTAAATTCATCACTAATAAGCAATAAATTAACATGCACTCTACGTTTATATCTAGTATAATGTAAGGGTCCAACAACTTGTATAACTGGTTTTTTGTTTTCATACATAGTCTCTAAGCCATACACATTGATCGATATATTATTCATCTGTTCAAATTTATTTATGTCTTTTAATTTAACTGGAAACTCAATATTAGCAAAATTTAAAATATTCGAAAAATGTGGGTATGAACTCATTCGATGTGAACTAACATTAGTAGGAAACAAGGAGCTTATTACACTCCAAGCGAAACAACACTGATCATTGTTTTCAACGTTTATGATGGCTCTTTTTACACTGATTGTATTTGGTAAGGGCATATATGATGACGCTCGGAGTGGATTAAATTTGTTGATGTTCAGTTCCAAATATAATATATTTTCTAAAGACCATCCTAAATAAATAAAAATATTTAGTTACTAAAACCCAAAACATAAAGTAATTTACCTGAACCATGTGCTTCAAATTCTGAGGCTTTTGTAGAAAGCTCCTTACTGAAATCATCATAGATGTTTGGCAAGTTTGACGAAACCGTGGCGATCTTATTTTTTGTATTGAAGGATTTGATTTCTTGAATTTCCCTCGTAGGTAGTACATATGAACCAAACAAAGTGACATTTAATTTTATGGAGCTGTGTTTTTCAATTTTCAATTTGAATAAAATAGTCTTTCGTACACGATTCCGGTAAGCGATGCCACACAGCTAATAACTCCGTTGCAAGAACATTGTCTTTTATGTATTCTTTTAAAAATTCCACTGGTATTTTCGCAATCTCTAAATCACTTAAATGTCTTAATTTTCAAGAACCATTCGATAAATCTGTTACTAAACTTAAATTATATTTCTCACTAGACATTGTTGAACTGAAGTCTAGGGCTATCCTTCGTTACTTAAGTAATGTCTGTTATAGTGTAGTAGGGTGATAAGTTGTGGTGGGGTAGGTCAAGGTTAAGGGGTCAAGGTCTAGGGGTCAAGGTCAAAGGTCAAGGTTTAGGGGTCAAGGTTAAGGGGTCAAGGTTAAGGGGTCAAGGTTAAGGGGTCAAGTGGTGGGGGGTGGCATTAGAATCGGTGAATCCACTCTACTGACAAAGTTCACATATTTAATGTTTATTTATGGGTGAAGGCTCATTTTTATTGATGCTCTGAGAAAGATTGTGAGAGAGATTTACTTACCTCTTGGTATTTTAGTTTTTTATTTAGGTTTTTACTCTCTCTTATAGAAATATTCTCTCGCACTATTAACTATAATAGAGTAGGTCTACGGATTTGTCAGCTAGTTTTCCTGTATAATATTTTATAAAACAAGAACAAGTTGAATTATCCAGAAAAAACAAGCCTTAAATATTAGAAGAAAAACGACAACTGCAATTTGAACAATTAATGCAAATAGTATCGCAAGTTAATGAAACAGTTAATAAAAGACTGCAAATAGTCGAATCAGACATAAAGATCCTAAAAAGTAATGTGAAATCAAAGTAGATGACATCGGTTCAGGTGAAATTCGAAATCAGTTCCTTTAGAAACACGGTACAAAGTGAAGAAAGTGAAGTACAAGATAAAATCAGTGCCGTCCAACGTGCTTCGTATACCTCGACGACATTCTGGACATGGGTCTGAAGAACCTGGGTGAAGTATTCTCCAGAATTAAAAACGCCAACCTGAGACTCAACCCGAAGAAGTGTTCCATGTTCCAAAAAGAAGAAGAGTTTTTGGGTCACGTCGTTCCCGAGTCAGGAATCTGCACCAACGAGGCAAGATAGAAGTCATTCGTGAGTGGCCAGTCTCAAGAGACAAGCATGAACTCCGAAGCTTCTTGGGTCTCTGTTCATACTACAGACAATTTGCTGAGGGATTTGCCACCATTGCCGCGCCTCTACATCGGCAGACCAGTGAGAAAGAGACCTTCCGTTGGAATCAGGATTGCGAAAAATTCAGACGAGTGAAGGCAGCACTCCGTTCCAGCCCAATCCTAGCATTTCCTACGCAGTCCGGCCAGTTCATCTAAGACACCGATGCCAGCAACACAGGTTGGGGGCCATCCTATCCCAGTTGCAAGATGGTGAAGAGAAGGTGATCGAGTACTACAGTCGTGGATTATTGTGTCACCAGAAAAGAACTTCTGGCAATAATAAGGACTGTAGACTAATTCCACTAATACATCTATGGTCGTCATTTCCTAATCTGAAAGATTATGCCTCCCTCAAACGGCTGCTGGGCATGAAAACACCGGAAGGACAAAGGGCCAGGTGGATGGAAAAAATACAGCAATACGATTTCAAGGTGGAACACCGTGCCGGCCGTTTGCACAATAATGCCGATGCCCTATCCAGAAGACCCTGTAGAGCAGAATGCGTACACTGTCTGAAGACGGAACAGCGAGAGGGTATCTCCATCAGACAGATCCGAGTGCAGGCCAATGAAGACTGGACAACGGAACAGAGGATTCAGGACCAAATGGCTGATCCAGACATCGAACTAATTTTGTCACTCGAAACGAGAGGGGCACCCAGGCCACGATGGGATGAGGTAGCTAGATACTTGAACGTGCTGAAATCGTTATGGGCCCAATGGAAGTCTCTAAGAGTGGAGAATGGAATGCTCAATCGAGTTGGGAAAGCTCCGATGGCCGAGAAACCAAGTCCCTACTGGTAGTTCCTAAAAAAAGGTAACAGCCAACCTGACCGAAGTACATGGTGGGGTTACCGGGGGCCATCTGGGCATGAAAAAAACACTAGACATAGTTCACCAGCTGTTTTACTGGGTAAATTAATTCGAAGACTTCAGAGCTTGGGACCGGAAATGTGACACCTGTGCAGCCAGTAAGGGCCCGAAGACCCGTACCAAGGGCAGAATACAGCCGTACCATGGGGGTGTCCCATTTGAGTGAATTGCCATCGATGTCGCCGGTACGTTTCCCGAGTCTGAGAGGGAGAACAAATACAATCTGGTCGCAATGGATTTCTTCAGCAAAGGGCCTAAGGCATATGCGATACCCAATCAAGAGGCAACCACGGTAGCGACGGTGCTAGTAGAACAGCTATTCAGCAGGTTTCGTGTCCCGATGGAACTACATTCAGACCAGGGGCGTAACTTCCAATCGAATTTATTTCAGGTCTGCCCGATGCTGGGGATCAAGAAAACGAGAACAAAACCATTGCACCCACAGTCAGACGTAATGGTGGAAAGAGTCAACAGAACCTTGGAACAACACCTATCCAAGGTCGTCAGCAATAACCAGCATGATTGGGATGAGCATGTCCCACTATTCCTGTTGGCATATCGCTCAGCCGACTAGCTCCGACATAACATGCTGGCAATACACTAATTAGCACAAACGCAGATGTTGGCCACCAGTGACCGGATGAAGATGCGATGCGACCTCAAGGCCAATTCACTCGGGTTCCAAGAGATGGACAAAGTCTGGCTGTACAACCCCCAACGGAAGTGTAAATCTCCAAAGCTTACACCCGCCTGGGATGGTCTATACAAGGTGGTCAAGAGGATTAATGACGTCGTCTACCGTATCCGTCGAAACCCCAGGGCCAAGTTGAAGGTGGTCCATTTAGATCGACTCGTTCCTTTCCATGGAGAGAATGTTTCTGATCTGGACGATCAGAATTAACGGGAGGGCAGGTTTATAATATTTATCCCACTCCGTCTCTGGCGAAACAACGTAAAGCATTATTCATCCCAATTAAACATCAATTCTTGGATAGAAAAAAAGAAGAGCTAGAAGGTTCGGATGCGAAAAAAACTGCGAATCTGGATACTGTGCGAACAAAGGTAGAACTATCAGAAAATTCTTCGTACGCTATATAAAGCAAGAATAAAATTTCAGCATAGTTAGTTAGTTTGGTGCATTCAGCTTATTTTGTTGTTATGATTTCGAGGTAAATAATATTTGAATCAGCTGTTGGAAATATTTGATGTTTTCCGTGTAAATAAAAGTTTCTAGAAAGTGACAGTGAATATTAGTTTTTCAAAATAATTAAATTGAACCCACGGAATTTATAACAATATGTTTGGATGTATTTTGTGTGATACTTCCACATCTGTTTGATATGAAGTTTCGATTCCTTGTCATGAATTCGTAGGCTTGACTTTTCTCACAATGTCTTATACTTAAGTTTTTGGACAGCATAATGTTCGTCAATAGTTGTCCTAGTTACGGTCTTGTCTCTGGGATTTCTTGACAGATCAGTGTATATCTAGAAATCCCGCGGAGCATTCATCCTTGTCAGTAGTATTGATTACGCTTGGATTTACCGTTGTCCAAGATGAGAACATCCTGGAACAATCTTTAGAAGAATTCTTCTCCTAAACTAAAGCAAATCTTGTAATATTCTGACGAGTAGACTCCGTTTAAAATAAAGAAGATTTAAATCATATTCCACGTTCTCTATCCACATCACACAAATGTCTACAAATTTACCCAATATACCTTGTTAACCGTCCAAATCACAATCTGGAGAGATGAGAAAAGTTGATCTCCATGATTACTTTTATGTTTTTTTTTTTGGGCAATAACACCACAATAAAAATAAAACGACGTGTATTGTAGGAATCTTTCATAATATATGTACTGCTATCAGCTTGAAGTTCAGAAGTATTTTTTGTGATATGAATCAACCGTTTTAGCCACAAAGTCCGCAAATGAGCACATATTAAACACTTTACAACTTTCTTGTAAAAATACTGACCGACGCTTCCGAAAAAATGAGGTTTTATTCCCTCTGTTCTTCACGACGTGTTTATAATTTATTAAAATTCCATCTCTAATTTTGCAGTTGTTTTTGCTAACATTACTCATAGGAAATGTTTTATATACGGTTCGCCTTAGATAAGAATAATCGGTTTGCCACGACCAAGTACCAAACGTTCAGTATGTCGCTAATATATATTTCAGTCGGCGTAAAAGCGCCATTGTTTATAGAGGTCGGATTTTTTTTACAATTGCTAACGTAATGTAAGCTTTTCTAATGTAATATTTCTCTCATCCTTCCAGTATTGTCACTTCTTGTTACGCTTTTCCAGATTCAAAATATGCATGAAACTGTTACTTCTGGATTTTCGAATTCCATCATGCGCTTAACGATCTTAAAAACATTGCTAATCATTGCTTTGCAATTTAAGTTTCGATCTATTGGAAAACGCTTTATCATGATCCAGTTTGAAGCAGTATTTTCCGAAAAAGTGCTAATGAACGGCTGGTACTGGTCATCGCTGCTTCTTTCAGATGTTAACGAACATATAACTTGACACGAATAGTTAATTTTGTGACGGTCTTCTAAAACGATCAAAAGTGTCCAATATATCAGCGAAATACACTAATATACTTTCATTATTCAGGTAATCAGACTAAACTACTATAAAAATATGTTCGATTGACGTGAAATCAACACTGGCTTGGATGCTGGGGTTTCATTATAAACCCGCATTAAATATAAAACTGCTCGGTCCTGAAATAAACAGGTAGAAACTTAGAAGATGTTATAATGGCTTCCAAAACTGTAAAAAAAAACAGGAAATTGTCACCGTAGCTTTATAACAAAATTGAGATCGGCGTTTTCAGATACTTTTTAAGAAATTAACCGACAAGAATTTTCTGAACTATTTAGAATGATTACAAGCCTACCCTTATTCATGTTTATGTTTTTGATGGAATTTTAATCTATTTGCATAATGGTTTTTAACAGATATTTTTCATCTCTAATTGTAATTCTGTCCGAATACTTCTTGAAAGACATGTATGATTATTTGAACGATTAAGTAGGTATAATATAAAAGTTTAAATATATGAAACATATAATATATATATAATGTAAACAACAGTACATTTTGACTTTCAATAAAACCTTTTTAGATAATGATGATAATTTCTGCCTTTACTTAATGAAAATTCATTTCATAAACACACTTAGGTAATTTACACTTATATTTATTTGCTATTGAGAATTATTTCACCAGGTTACTGTCTTCTTCACTTCTACTTTGTATTCTGACGAACCAGTAACCTGGTGAAAGAATTGTCAACAGCAAACAAATATAAGTGAAAATTATTATTATTTAATTTAATATAAAACTTTGTAGATACCTTTGAATTTGATGGGCATTGTTTTATTTTATTTCATATTTGGTAGTGGTAGTCTAGCACTCGGTCCAACACTATATCAAGATTTAAATGAAACCATAGAACCATAATATATTGTGTTCATTTGTGATGTATATTTTAGTTAATCACAAAGATTGAACTAAAAATTTGGGGTTTACTTATGAAAATCCTTACCAGCAATTTAAATCCCTTGAGGGACGTAATGTATATTTTCAATTTGACAAAGTTACAAAAACAAACTGATCCCTTAATAGTTCAAGTGATAATGTCTGTGCAACAAGAGTAGTTTGGGCATCGGTTTTAAATTAGAAATTTATCTCTTGAGCATAATAGGGTAACAGAAATTGCTAATAACCAATTCAGAGCGACTTATGTGTAACTGCTGTCATTAATTAAATTGTTTTCTATTTATACATGAAGTGTGTACTTTACTGTCTGTGTACATGACAGTAAATTTAAGTGAGCCATATGATTAACTGTAAATTGAAAAACAGTCAGCAAACAAGTATTATTATCTAGAAGCAATATTGGAATACGATGTCGGACAATGGCATCTCCCAATAAAAGTATCAATAAACTTTTCAAGTTAAATATATTCTTTTTCTGCTTAATCTTTGAGGCAGTCTAACATTTAAGTGACCTTATGAAACTAAAAATTGTTAGATTCTGACTAACATATTTGTTATTTGAAATTCGCACGTAAATCTAACTTCTAATCAGAAGAAAAAAATGTCTAACTATCGCTGTGATAAAAGAAGCTAGTGATGCCAAATGGAAACAAAGTAAATTTTTACAAGGAATTGATCAGCTATTAACCACAAATAAAAATTTTTCATATACCGAGATAATGTCAAAGACATGTGATCTTAATGATATTACGACTGTGAACATTTTCTAAGACAACTAAATTATAAAATATAACAAATAAGATTGTTAGTTAATATCATTGAATTTATGAAACCAACTAAATCAAAGTATTCTTTCAAAGTTACAAAAGCATCTGAAAACATCGACAGCTAGGAGTTTCAGGGTAAACTAGCTGACGGGGACCCCAAATAGGGAGTAGTATTTTGACTGTCGCTTTCTTGTGGTTCCCATGACACATTCGTTGATTAACTAAAACCTGTTAAAGCAAACCTACCGTTTCAAAATTTTGCAATCTATCGAACGAAAGCACAATATAATGTTTCAAGTCAAGAGACCCTTCATCAGTTGTGCTTCCTACAACTACCTAATTGAAATCTTGAAGAATTATTTATGTATTTCGCATATACAACTAAATTGAATACTTTAAGGTGCTATCTAGGAGTTTCAAATATTGAAAAATCTAGAAAAGGTAATAAATATTATATTTGATTGATAGGTTTTAATTAACTTATGATTTCTTTCGCGTGATCTCTATCCCAGGAATCACAGGGTTGGAGCGTTACATACAGCACGACTCCCGATCTGGGGTCCCCTTGAGTAAGATTTCACTAAAAAATACTGACAAATACCGAAAAAATGTACCGAAATACATATTTTGTTCATACTCAGTATGCAAATTGTACTAATGTCAGCGAAAGTAATGTAATAAACTATAACATTGATTATGTGGTGTGTATTCCACGTTCAATGTTAAGGTGTTGTCAGACAGCTCAAAGCTCGGCTCGTGGACCCTTTCTAGAAATGCAAAAAAATCTGGGGTATATCCTTTGTATATTCTCCGGTACCGACAAAAATTTCATTTGAAGAGCAATACCGCTTACCGATTTATAGGACAAAAAATTCATAATTTATGCGGATAGCAAGGGTGAGTTTATTTTCCTTGCATTTCGACAGGTAGATTGGCTCGGCGCGTGGAAACCAACAAATGTCGGTCCACATGAAAGGCTCGTCGGCCTGCTTTGTCCCGTGATGGTATCAATAAAAAATGGACAAATGGTAAAAAATAAATCATTGGGCACGTAAAACAAAATTATGATATTTAAATAAGAATTTATTGCATCAATAAACCATACCTTATCTTATTATAATTCACAAATAAAACTAAGAAGATAGAACTTCGACTTACTTACAATATATACGACAAGACTAAATTAGAAAAAAGGCATTGGGCACCTGTTAAAACAAAATTATGATATTTAAATATGATTTTAACAATTTATTACAGAAATAAATCATACCGGGATCTGTTTTTGATTCACGATATTAAATTGGAGTAATACTTCTACTGAATTACTATAGAGTTATTTAAAAAGACCCCAATAATATACTTTAAGTAATACACTTATTTATGCAAATATTGTATTCCGAATGGAGGCTAATCACATAATAGTGAGCAACATCAAATTATGTACTTAAAATATTTTAATGACATAATAATTATACTGAACTAATCCTCATAGAATGATTTTAATACCAGGTAGTAGAAATACCTACAACACATAAATTTTACAAATCTATACCAACCCAGAACAAAAAAGAATAATATTGAATTTAATACAGGTATCGAACCTTCATAAATCACAACACTTTGGGCAGGGCAATATAATCCTATCTGAGTAATGCATTATAAATCTTGTTGTTGTTGCTCTGTACGTTTATCATTTATTTGTTCAAAGTTATTGTCAATATCTAGTGGGCGTTAGTAGATAGTGAATGATGGAGTGGTCCAATGATATAATTTTTGCATTCTTAAGTTTTTACGAGAACGAACCTACGCTGTGGAACCCCAAAAATGTTAACTACAAAAAACGAACATTTGTTGACTCTCGTAAGATTAAAAATGACAATTTTAAAGCTATGAAAACTCAAACCAAATGCTGTTGAATTACAAAATATATATTTAGATTATGTAAATAGATTGAAAAATAATAAAAATCCGCTAAAAACAAAAATCAACTAGTAAATGTAAAAGAACCTTAGTCAACACACAATCATAGAAATATGTTAATAATAAACTAGCTAGAGCCTGAAATAAATCTTTTTTTTTGGGAAATGGCTTTAAACTGAACTACTAATACGACAACAACATTTTTCGAATAGTTTCGTTGTACTATTTGAAAAAATATGGATTTAGATACATTTTGAACTTCAAACTCAATGATCTTTTGAATATCAAATTTATGCAAATATGTAAATGATATTTTTTGTAGATCTATCAATTCTAAATGAAAATATGTTTGGTGAATCATAGGCGTACCCAGGGGGGATTTGGGGGGTTCTCCCCAGCCCCCAAATAAAGCAAAACCTTTTACACTAAATTCGCATTTTCAATTATTTTAAAATGATTATAACGAGACGTAATTCTAATCCCCCGTAAAACAGACTTGAGTACGCCTATGGTGTATTTTAGTTGCTGAAATATATATGAAAATTAGATGTACTGATGTAAAATATTGGTAATAAACAATTATAATAATTATTATTATTTCGCTACTTGCCTTGATCGACTTTTATTAAAAGAAGATGTCCACCACCGTCTTTTTCGTTTCTTTTTATAACTATTTAATACATGATATCCACATAACACTACAAATGCGGCCGCAGCAAGAACACTTTCTTCTGAAGCCATACTTCAACACAGGTGTTTCGATACTCAAAGATTAAAACTGAATGAGAAAAAAAATTCAAATGTGCCTACTAGTCGGTCATTACAAAGGTGGGTCGTAAAAAATTTACATTCCTTTAAACAAACCTATCATGTTATGATTACATTAAACCATATACAGCCTTTGTCAATTTCAACACTTAGTGGAATCTTATGCTGAAAAATTTGGGGGACACTTAGTAATATTTTCTTTTAAATTGACTATTAATTAAAGCTGTTGTGACGTCTTAATTGCAGATATTCATATCCAGCTTACTTCATTTTTGATAGTCCGGTTTGAATTACTGTAATTATTAACTCATATTTAATACATCTAACCATTTCTGACTCAAGTAACACAATAGTCATACTAGAACGCCTCTAATTTTAAAAAGATCTCTATAACTTAAATAATAATGATAGATTAATTTAAATTAATTTTAATGATAATTCTAAAAATATTTTTTCAAACTTGCGATAGAAATAATAACAACTTAACACTACAAATGCGGCAGCGGCAACAATCCTTTTTGTCGCAAGGCAGATGAATGAAAGAAAACTTCAAAGGTGCCTACTAGTCGGTAACTACAATGGTGGGTTGTAAAAAAAAGGGTCACGAGCCGAGCTTCGCGCCATGTGACTCCAGCATAAAACAAGAAATTAGCATAAACATGGCAAATACTGATTATCCCATTAAATCTAAATACCACAGTACGAAGGGACTTTATTCCAGCCTGTAAGAACAAACATAATATACTATCCACAACTGATGGCAAAGAACATGCTTCACCTCTCAAGAAGAAATTGAAATAATCAAGGCAACAAGCAATATTAATGAGAAACCCCAATCTGAATGTGTGAAGTGGATCAAAACATCGACCTGCTGGAAAGTTTGCAGTAAGAGATGATAAAAACTGAAAAAATAAATCTATAAACTCAAAGTTCACTATATAAATGTAGTAAGATTAATAATGAAGTAATCATGTGTGTTAATATAACACAATTTGAATACCAATTTTGTTAATTTATAATTATTTATTAGATTTAGAAGTAAAATCAACTATTGTTGTATGTTCTGTATAAATATTTTTTATTACCCGGATATAACACACAAGGTGATTGATATGGGCGGGTATGCCTGAATATCTGGAAATTTTCGAAATGTAAGGAAAAATTAAAGCACTAATGCCGTATAATTTTTGACTATCCAGTGGTGACATTTAATTTGACTTTGACCGTGACCTTCAAGGTAATCTCAAGGTCAATTGCTGTTTTTAAAATTGGACTCTATGTTTTTGTTCCGGAAATGGATAGGATGGAAAATTTTTACATACCGTCATGCACTGAGTTACCCCTAATTTACTTTACCCTAGAATTTCTAGAAAAATGGAAATGTAATACTTCTTGGGTTCTAGGGTTTTCCTTGAATCTAGTTTTAATCCTGAACTCAAAGGCCATATCTAGGTTAACTGCCTACCTGTTTTCACATTCTCTGGGTCCGAAAAAATAGATTTCAGTGAAAAGAATTCTCCTTTTTTCTAGTAAAAGTCAAAAGGTTGAAAATATGTCAAAATCCCATTTTAAACAAATGCAGTTGTCCTTGAAATAACCTTTGAGGTCAAAGTCAGTATCAAGCTTACGGATTGTCAGTAAAAAGTCATAGTTTCCGTTTTCTGAAAAAATTTCGGGTATCCTATCCTATCGTTTTTTTTATTTTTGGCTTTCCATTAAACCTCGTTGGTCAAAATTGGTTTCACAATGGACGTGATGGAAAGTAAAAATTTCAAATCTATAATTAGAGTAGAGTAAAGATAAAATGTTTTCACTAATGCCTGATGATTTATATAACTTTTGGCCATGAAAAGAAAACTAATAATCATCATATAGCAGGATTTTATTGGAAACCTTTACATTGTTATATACATACATTAAATATAGTGTATTTATTTTTAAGATTGACTAATATAAAAATTATAATTTTAACAGTTAATTTAATGAGGTAGACAAAGAAGAAGAAAATTTATTCTACGTGATAAAAATATGGGTTATTCTAAATAATGAATTCTTATTTTTTAATTTTTAATCGGTTTTAAATACACAATGCTTATAAATTGTTTTCCTAAATTTATTTTGTTTATTTTGAATTATTCACTTAAAAATCCAGATATGTTGCTGCATTAATAAAGTGTAACCGTATATAATTATTTTACGCTTTGTTTTTAGATGTGCAGCACCAATTGAAATGGAGAAAAAAACTTTTTATGAGCTATACAAGAAAAAACGGCACATGAGATGTTTAGACTTATATGGTGCTCATCCAGAAAATGATGGGGCAATTTTAATAGGAATTTTAGCAGGTAAAACAAATTATGTATGGGTGATTCTTAGATAACTGTGATATTTTGATGTCTAGTACTTTATATATTATTCAACATGGATTTTTTTGCTCAGAAAATTATAAATTTGATAGTATTTTACCGTCAACATTGTATATTAAAGCATGATTCGTGAATACTTATCATGAATAACTCACAGAAACATACCCAAAATGTAAAAATTTCTATAGAGTCGTCTTATAATCTAAAGTTTAGTTGTTTCAAAACTATGATCTATTATATAATTCATCAAATTATGCTGCAATTATACCCATATAATAGTTGGTAGAATGGAATAATAGATTTAGCTAATGTTAAACTTTGTTTTTTTCTAAGGCTATTATAAAAATTGATATTTCAAATTCTACTGTTAATAAATTTTAGAGATTGTTAAAATCAAGAAAGAAAATATGCCTCTGTCTGATTATCAAAGTCATGTAATTTATCATTTGCTTAATTAATTTAAGAATTTAAGGACATTTATTAAGCAAATATTTTAAATATTTCATTTTGGGGTAAAATTCCAAATTTTTGTTCTAGTTTCTTTTCTATTGAAGTTGTAGTAGAACTACGTTACAGGCTTAATTTTGAGCAGAATAAAAGATCAATAGCACTAAGAACACATGTTTTAAAGCATTTTTGATTTTAAAAAATGTTGATTTGTTTAAATTACACTTATCTAAGAATCACCCGTATATATATTGCAAAAAAGCCAATTCTACATGGATAGGGCTATTCTGGTATATACGTTCATAGTTTTTGTTTGGAAAGTAATATATGGTTATTACTATAAAATAGGACTCATTCGTTTGTTTTTTATTTAGACAAACATGACTTTAATGTCAAACCAGAATACACATAATTGAGGATAGGCTTCTTTTCCCCTTTCAGTTGTATTTTCTTATAGTGACTACATTTGGTTTTTGTGCTTTAATTTGGTCTTTATATTAAATGGGTTGCAATTATTTATACAATTGGTACAGCTTGCTCCTAAACCCAGCGTTGTCATATTGTATATTAAATTCAATCTTCAGTTCTTTGGATACCACACCACGGGTCGCCAGATTGGAATCTAAATAAAATCACCTATAGCACTGGATTTTTTAAATATGATTTATAAACTTATAACTAATGTTCTGATATAATTTTGAAAATCTATTCATGTGGCGCTTTTCGAAATAAACGTGTATTTAAGAATCAAATACTGTCAAATAGGTAGTACTTTTCAGATTTTTACAGCTTATTCGTTATCCAATAAGGACAAATAGCATAATTTCTATTAATGACAAGATGAGAAATACGTTTATTTTCTAAGTAGTATTTAAACCAATATTATTTAATGCAAATAGGGAGCTGCTTAAGTTTTCTACAGATGGGAAACTATTTTATTATAAATTTTAAGAAAAAAATTATTCCTCATAAAATGATCTACAGGGTCTGAAACCTAACATGCGATCATTAAATATCTAAATTTTTAATCCACATAGAATGTTAGAGTAAGGTACCTACACACAAAGTAAAAAAACGTAAACAGTAAAATATGCTGATTCTCTACAATCTACCTAACTTTTTTCTACCTATTTTTTCTGGGATTCTGCATTGCTTACTTATCTACAACTTCATGAAACTTGATTGTTGCTTGGCACCGATTTCAAAAATATATTACATAGGTAGGTAATTAATTTGTACAGAATGAGCACATTTTACTGTATACATTTTTTACTTTGTGTGTAGGTACCTAACATCATTGAATGTGTTATTTATTGTCTAGATTTGTATTTTGTTATAATTATTTTCAACTTTTTAGTTATACTTGGAAGTCGGTTATATTTAAAAAAGGTTTTATTTTCAACTTTTTAGTTTTTTGAACTCGGGTAGTTTTTATTATTTATTTTTTACTTTTTGTTTTGTAGGTATAATCTTAATAAATCAGGTATTGTCCAAAGCCCCAACATTATAGATTGATACATTTTCATTTAAATTGACAGGTAAAAGTTTACGAACAAAGTGAACTGGAACGCGTTGACTTAGTAAGCAAAAAATATGTTTAGCTAACTGTCTGTCTAAACGTTTTATAAAGATTGTAATTATTTGGACTGTTCTGATGATGTTATATGAGAGAAATCAATAAAATACTTGACGCCATCACGCTTACACTCAACACAACTTAACCTCTGAAGACGTGTAAATATATCTGTATACTTCTAAGCTTAAATGTGTTAAATATAAATGTAAAAAATAAACCCTGACTTATTGTGCAATAAAAAAATAAAGAACCTGAGAGAAAAGGGTAATGCTGCCACCACCCGGGAGAGAAAGACTCCAGGAAGCCTTCTCTGTAAATATTGGCTGAAAACATATATATATATATATATATATATATATATATATATATATATATATATATAGATCAACGGACATTTACTGCCCCTTATCTGCTTTGATTTCAGTCCTTGGTAGCTTCTGGTTTTCGTCACCTCCTCTTAGAGGGTAAGTCTCCAGGGTTTGCAAATGCTGGTGGTTATATGGGAAGGAGGAAGGAGTTAAAAGTAAACAACCAAAAAAAATGACACATATATTGAAAAATTAAAAAAATGAAGGAAAACAATATAAATAATAACTCAAACCCAAAATGTATATGAAAGGCAAAAGAAAAACTTGAATACTGTTAAGTTAAGAATACAAAAAAATATAACCCCACAAAATCCTGGCTTTTAATTAACGCCAAAATACAACAATAAATTTATAGAATAAAATTACTACAGTGTAATTAATTTACCCACTAGTACGAAGAAGTAAACGTGCAATTCCTTAAGCCCTACAGGTCCCTACTTCAATATGTCTTCCCTTATATCGGCAAACGTTCGTGTGCTAGTTTATCCAACGAATTTATGAGTATATCCCAAGGAAATATAAAAGAAAATAAAAACAAAACCAAATTTAAATAATATTTCAAGACAAGAAAACAGGGAGTCTGATGAAATCTTTAAAATTTCACAATCTAGCATTGCGTACTCCGACGCTACTTCGTCCTTATCGCGAGGTTTCTTCCCGGCCGTTTGCTGGTGTAAGAAACCTCAACCCTGGTTTTTGGCACTAACACTCTTTTGTTAGGAAAACGTAAATGTACTCACCGGATGCGATTTGTCCGTTAATCCCAAAAAGGTTTACCTGTGAATCAAAAAGAAAATATACCTCAAACTAACTTTCTAGCTAGCTAAAACTTTAACAACCAAAACACACTCGCGACTCTCGCGTTTCCCGCCCCTCTTCGATAATTTTATAAACAATTCTTTAATTGACTTCCCTAGAGCCCTATTTGGATAGGTGAATTGTTTCTCCCTTAGAAGTCTGGTTTCCACCATTTTCATGTCCCGTACAGTCGTGGCGCCACGTACGACTCTTTTTCTTGAGTTCCGGCCCCGAACTTTCTCGAGTCCCGTTGAAGACTAATTTTTTCCTCAATATCTTGTTCCCGCGAAATTTCGGTTTCCCCCGTATATGAATTAATTTAAACAAATTTCCTCTAGTTGTCGATTTTCCCCCACGTCCATTGGTTCGTTCTGAGACGGCGTTTTAAATTCCCTCTTTACAACAGTTTCTTAACTCGACCCAAATAGACTGATGACTAAGTTTTTTTCGAGTTTTTGACATTTCAGGCATTTTTGATTTTTGCTACTTTTACGCAAGTACAGTTTTACATTTCGACTAGCAAACAACAACCTTAATCGACAAAAAGATCGAAACGGCAACAGCAATGCATACACTATTCAACATTGTTTAAAATAAACTAGCAAATTTCTCGCCTAAGTGTTACGTTTCGAAATGTGTATTTGATATTTATACTTCCTTCCTAAACAAGACCTATTTTAGTATAAAAACTGCTTATTTAGCACATAGCGACAAATTTCGATTTTACGATTAATTTTGTATTGCAACGAAACAATGAAATAATTATTATTTCGGACTGATTAAATAATTATTAAAAAAATTAATTTATCTAACACCACCGGGTGTTACATCATTCCCCACTTCCAAAAATTTAAAGCTCAGTAGCCTTGAATTTTCCTTAAGTTTTTTAAACTTTTCGACCGCCCCTCGTAAAGCGAAATTTCAATTACAATTTATGTTGTCGCATTCATACTTAATTCTATTGACAAAGTTGCACTTTCCCATTACAAAATTTAATTGAACGCACTTCACAAACACACTCGATGCTTTTGCAATGCTGCTTTTTACCATATCTCTACTACTAACGCTGTTAAATCACATCAGCTGAGATGAGGTAGGTCAAGATTAGTTTAAGTAGGTAACATGCGAAAATTTGTTTTAACGTACAAGACAATGTTTGAGACCAATTATTAATGTCCATTCGCGCACTGATTTGAGACTTGATATTGTGATTATCCGTTTAAGCGACCGTGAAAAGTCTATTATTTTTCGAAATGTTCGATGGTTTAATTTCTCACATTTACGGCAAAGTTCAATACATTAGTCCAATGTATCGCCGACGATTTTACAAAAAAAAAACGCATTGTTGAATGCACCGGCCGACTTGTTTCGGATCAAATATTAATTTAGCTTGCTGGTACTGCATATATTTGGACTGATTAAATGGCTGTCCGGGTTAAACCGTGAACTTCGGTTGGTTCTGGAACTGGCACGACTTTGGATCATCGTGGCATCTCTGACATCTGGAACTACTTATTGGTTATCTACTCCTCTCTGTAACTTTTTCACTGGTAAATTTGGCTGCCTGTCGTCCTGTTATTGGCTCATCATTTTTATCTCAATTCGCAACATCGTCTGCTTTCATCTACCCAAATGCCTTTCCCTAGGCACATCGATTCCTTGAACATTTCCTATGTCCGGGAACCATAAATTCTTCTTGGCTTTTGACATCTTTTATTATAACTCTCCATTGCTCCATCAAACAATTAATTTTTCATCTGTATTCTCTGAATCCTTTTTGACTCGGTGTATAAGTACACTTTTAACCTGTGTGTATCCTCACCAATATTATATCTAGACGACTTTTTCCTACAGCCTTTTATCTATTTACCCCAAAATGAAATAACACATTTTTTTTTCTAGATAACCTTGATCTGATTTGACTTTCACTCGTTTGACTGAATAGGCCTGGTCTTCCCAAGTCACTACTGTTTCCAAAAGCTTCATCTTCTGCTCAAAATTACCATGTATATTACCATGAATTGACTGGATTCTGACGTGATGACATTCGTAACCTTTTACCGTACCGTTTTCTTTCGAACTTGAAATCGAACCATTAAGTCCTTTCGCGACCTTGTAACGCTTTACTTTGCATTTCGAAATCCACGATTGTCTTTGAACGCACTGACGTGAATCTGTTCATGGGCACTAAGCGTACCTTAACCGAACTACCCACTTTGGTTTACGAACTTTTTGACCATATCCTATACATGACTTTATGTATTGTCACATTTTAGCTAAGCGCTAGTAGGAGATCTGCATCAGGATCTCTGCATCTCCATAGACCATGATCATGGAAACTGATGACTTCTTTCTTAAAGCCCTACACAAGAAAATTATTTAAACTTTAAATTTCATCATATTACAATAAAACAGTTGAGACCGTATTCTTTACACAAGACAAAACTGTTGACAGTACATTCTTCAGCAAACTATATTCCGTGCGTTTACCTTTAATCATATAGTTTACAAGGTTTTTTTATATCCTGTATTGAAATAATTCTCTTTTATTTCTAACTCAACTGATGGAAATAATCTTTAAAAAAATCTCTCTTTATATACTTTACTCTCTTTAAAATAGTTTAAGTATTCTAAACCCTTATCTCATTACATTTAAAAAGTATTTAAGAATTTTACAAGACTTAGCATTGCATTTATGCGACAATACATATAATACTACATAACTTTTTATTTCTTCTTCACTTGCATTACGTTAGTTAGGTGTTCGGACTGACTCAACATTTTTCACTTACTTATAATCCTTTTTCGGAAACTAATCTCTAAACAAAAATTGTACACTTATCTCGAAAGCAAAATGTTTTATGATCAATGCCATTATATCATATAGTAAAATCTCTCGGGTGGAGAACAAAATTATCTCCGCAATACAAAAAAAAAATTAATTACACATTTTAATAAAAATTAATCTTCATTTTATAGAATATAGAATCATACGTAAGATTTACCATTCTAGTATTCAACGATTGTCCAGGAAAGATACGAATGGTTATGATAACCTTTCATGGGGGAGAAAAAATAAGTCTATGTGGTATAAACTTCAGGGGAGGGGGAATCAGGATTTTTTTCCTTCGTCCGAGCTTGTGTTTTTCCGCGTGAGTTTCACCGCTGAGCTACACATAGCTGCAGAAATATTCTGTGTGCCGTTTTCTGCACGGCGATACCATTATCTTAATAATGCAAACGAAAAGGTGTTTTCCTGGTTCGCTCGGACCTCCGTAGATGACCTTCCATATCTACTGATTGGGTCTTTCGTCTGGGGTCCTCCGTGCTACTCAGGCATTTCTTCAACGTCTCTTTAACAACATCGATCCATCCGGGGAGAATTACGCGAGTCGTAATTTGCTCCCCCTCATCTTCACTCGGATCTCCATCAGTTTCCGGTTCCGAGATCATCGTTTCGACTTCCTCCTCTTCGGTCGATTCCACCTCATTATAACCATCTGTCTGGCGTGGTTTAAAATCGTTTAGTCGATTGATATGTACCAGTTGTTCATCTCGACCTCCGACCTTTCGAATTCTATAAGTCACTGGGCCGATTTCTTCCATTATCCTGTAGGGTCCTACCCAATTCTTGGTCAGTTTTTTAGATTTACCTACAGTATTTCCCATATACTTTAAATAAAACATTTAAAAAAAAAATATAACCGACTTCTACCTATAACTAAAAAGCTAAAAATAATTATATCAAAATACAACAAATAAATAACACATTAATGTTGTTAGGTACCTACTCAGGAAATAACAAATGTAAACATTAAAAGGTGCTCATTCTGTACAAATTAATTACCTACCAATCTAATATATTTTTGAAGTCTGTGCCAAGCAAATCTAAAATGCTTCATTGCGTACTTATCTACTAATTCATCAAACTTGATTGTTGCTTGACTTCAAAAATATACTAGATTGGTAGGTAATTAATTTGTACAGAATGAGCACCTCTTAATGTTTACATTTGTTACTTCCTGAGTAGGTACCCAACAACATTAAATGTGTTATTTATTTGCTAGAGTTGTATTTTGATATAATTATTTTTAGCTTTTTAGTTATAGGTAGAAGTCGGTTATATATATATTTTTAAATGTTTTATTTTCAACTTTTTAGTTTTTTTGAACTCAGGTAGTTTTCATTCTTTATTTTGTATGTATAACCTTAATAGACAGAACCAGGTAACATCGAAAGCCTCAACATTACACAAATGATAATTTATCATTTAAATTGACAGGTAAATCTTTACGAACAAAATGTACCAGTACGCGTTGACTTAATAAGCCCAAAATATATTTATGCCTTATGGACTACGCCATGTAACTTTTCTTCAACTTTTTTGACAACCCTGTATAACTATAGATAATTCCACTCCAATCTATGTACCAACTATCCTGTACATACTACTGCCCACGGACAAGCATAAATTTGTTAGCTGTCTTCTGTAAAGTATAGGACAGAGTAGAATCCATCCTATATTTACGGAGTCAAATCCGTCCTATATTTCAACCATAGTATATAATTCCTTGTGGGCTACCCCATAAATTATTTAATTTTAACATTTTATGTTATCGCCCTGTGTAATATTAATTCCTCTCCACACTTTATGCAATTTCTTATAGGCTATAAAAGAAATAATTTTTTAATCACACTTTATAAATATAATTCAACTCCAGCATATATTTCAACCATCCTGTATATGATTTGCTTATGTCCACATCATGTAACAGTTTTTTAATCACCCTATATAATTTTAATTTCACATTTTTTTCAACATTTTTATACCACCAAACGTCCAGTCCACCCTATATTCCAACCATCCTGTATATACGGCTGCCTACGGATCACTATCATTCTAGTCCGTCCTATATTTCAATTTTCATATAAATGCAACTCCTTCTGCCACTTTACTTTGTGATTTTGTTTGCTATAACTAAACACCCTGTCTATAGGCCACCAAGTACCAGTTTAAAGTTTGATATGTGTTGTCACTGAATTTTCTATTAGGCCGGGAGAATGAGACAACAAAAAGTACCGTCTTCGCAAAATGGAAAAATTTGCATTTAAATAGGTATTTACCTGGTATACAAACAAAACGAGCTTGGTACTCATTCATTTAAGGGGCCGAAAATACTATGCTTTACTACCTATATGGTTGAAATGTACATAGAAAATTTTCAAATTCGCAATTAAAACTTTCAGTGCCTAAAATTACCGCACTATTATGTTGGAATTAAAATATTTATGAGGAAATGTCTGTTATGTCATTTCGATGAAATTTTTGATAAGAATTTTGGAATTTTCGGCGATTATCTGCAAAACTGCAAGTTGCACGTCGCAGAAAAGTATATGAGATCACCTAAGGATCTTCCTTAATAGATTAAACGTTAAAAAACTATACACATCCATAAGGAGTTATCGAAAAATCGACTAAAATATTAGGGATATTGGTCGATTTCCATGCACGCATGTGTTCATTCACAAATTTTATCACTTTACCAATAGAATTCTTTTCTAAAATTTGAAGTTTCACCAATTCGGATATATACTCTATTAAACAAGACCATATTCACCACAGGAGAAGAAATCAGGTAACATACATACAAAAAAAAGCGAAAAAATACAAGACGAATTGATAACCTCCTCCTTTTTGGAAGTCGGTTAATAAACCAAATCTCTTAAGTCATAATGTCGTTCTCGTGTCTTTTAATTGGATTGTCTTATCCGGTAATGCTTGGCTTCTTCCGTATTTTCTTGAACGTCCCGGTATACTCTAGATAATCTAGCCATCATTTCCGATGCGTAATTCTCATCGGAATCATAACGTTGCAGACGCAATATTTCATCGAGGGGCATAGTCATGTCTCTACCATGAAGTAAGAAAAAAGGCGAATATTTTGTTGAGGAATGGATGTGACTACGATAAGCAGCTAATACGTATGGAATGAACGTATCCCAATCTTTCTGATTGTCGTTTATATAATGTGACAACATATCTTTTAAAACTCTATGCATTCGTTCTAGTTGCCCATTCGTGGAAGGTGCATAACTAGATGTCTCAATTTTTTCAATTTTTAAAAGTTTACATATTTCTTTAAATAGTGTGGATGTAAAGTTTGTGCCTTTATCTGTTAATAATCTCTTAGGAGTACCGTGCCGACATATGATGTGTTCGACAAACGCTCTTGCTACCGTGTTCGCTCTTTGATTTGGTAAAGGTATGGCTTCAGCATATTTTGTAAAATGGTCCTGAAATGTTAATAGGTATTTGTTACCTTGCAATGTTGTCACTAAAGGTCCAACGATATCCATCGAGATTAATTCCCATGATTCACTCATAGACGTGAAATGTTGTAGTGGTAGTTTCTTCAAATGTGGTGACATTTTTCTCTGATTGCGTGATTCACATGTATCACAATATTTTTCAATCTCTGTTTTCATCCCGGGCCAATAAAATCGTGTTTGTATAAGTTGATAAGTTTTTTGTCTTCCTGCGTGTCCGCTCATTATATTACCGTGAAAATCCCTCAGTACTTTATTAACGTAGGTTTTTGGTATCACTAGCTGGTCTCTTTTTAATTCATGATCTCTTTTATATAGAACACCATCTTTGTCCATAAAATAATTAAGCTCGTCGTCTCTATTTCCTGTCTTAATTTCGCTTAAATGATTTAAGATCCCTTTGCAGAATGTATCTTTATTTTGTTCTCTTTCTATCCCATCTCGTTCCCAATTAGGTTCTATAAGTTCTTCTTCAATCAAAGCAATTTGAAGAATTGTTGATTTAGGTGTACCATAAATAATAACTTTAATTTGTGGGGTTGAAAATATAAAATTAACCATGTCTTTCGTTTCTTGCCACAATTCCTCTGTTATATCATCCTTTATTAAAATTACATTTTGTATATTATTTTCATAAGCCATCCTATTTAGCTCTTGTAAGCCTGTCCACATATATTCTAAATTTATTTTCTCATCAGTTCCTTTTCCAAGTATTAAATAAAATATTGTCCTCTTTTTGTCCGTAATTTTAGCGGTTTGTCCACTATCCACCTTTTATAAAGCTGTCCCGCGTAGATGCTTTTTGGTAACGAATTTTACTATCGACAAATTATCGGGTAATTCACTTACCGGCAATGCGTGTTTTCTGCAATAATTTATGAAATCCAGATAAGACATATCTACATAGTTAACGTCGGTATTATACATGCTACTTAAGGCATTAGCGTTACCATGTTTTCGACCAGGCCGGTGAATTACTTCGAAATCGTATTCGGTGAGCGATTGTCAATAACCATTTTAACGCTCGGTGATCTGTGATTAAGGTAAATTTCGAATTGGTAAGAAAACACGAAAATTGTCGTACTCCAAAAATAACAGCAAGTAACTGTTTTTCCGTGGTAGAATAGTTTTTTTTCTGCTTGGTTCAGTTGTCGGCTTGCAAACGCCACCGGTCTCTCTTGTCCTTCTCTGATTTGACTTTATATGGCGCCAACGCCCGTATTTGACGCGTCTGTGGCTAAAATGAACGGCTGACTAAAATCTGGGAATACTAAAAGCGTGTCATTTGTTTAGGCGGCTTTTTAATTTTTCTATTGACTCTAAAACCTCGGCAGTGATTTGAAATTTCACGTCTTTCTTCTTTAAATTTGTCAATGGTGTAATTAATTCCGTTATCCTCGGTATAAATCTTGTATACCATCCAACTAGTCCTAAAAATGAGCGAAATCATTTAACATTTTTCGGTATTGGAAATTCTTTGATAGC
Organism: Octodonta nipae; assembly: GCA_034190945.1. Lineage (NCBI taxonomy): Eukaryota > Metazoa > Arthropoda > Insecta > Coleoptera > Chrysomelidae > Octodonta > Octodonta nipae. Next base: position 55,658,466 of record CM067221.1, on the reverse strand, counting down.
TCTAATTTTCTCTGAGTTTGGTAAAATTCCTTCTTGTTTTAAAATATGTCCCAGATATTTTACTTTTTCTACGATAAAATTACACTTTGTCTGTTTTAATTTAATATTGGCATCTCTTAACCTTTCGAAAACATGTCTAATTCGTTTTATATGCTCTCTGGGACCGTCATAATTATATATTACTATGGCATCCAAGTAAACCATAACCGAATCTCCGGTCAAACCTGAAATGTAGATTTTGAAATATTTAGAATGTCCATGATATATGCTAAATATTGAAAGCGGTATATCCTTTTCCTCCATGGGAATTTGATGATAAGCTTCTGCTACATCGATCACCGAAAATAAAGCTTTATTTCCCGCCTGATAACCTTGAAGTAAATCAGAAATATTTGGTAATGGATAATATTCTTTTTTCGTAACGCTATTTAATCCTCGATAATCAACACACATCCTAATTGTTTCTTCTCAAGAACAACAGGTGCGGACCAAGGGCTCGCTGAAGGCGACTAACTTGGGTTTCCAGCAGCCTATCGATTTCATCCTGCAATATCTGCTTATAAGGAATTCGATACGGAGCTTTACAAATTGTTTGTGCTCCAGTTTCTAAAGTGATACTATGCTTCACTCGAGACCCGCTTGGTAAAACTTCTCTCTCGCCCATAATTAAACCAGAAGATTCTTCCAACAAATTTTGAAGTTGTATTTTCCTATCAATTTTCAAATGTCCAAGATCAAATTGTATCAACCATTCTTTATTTGTTAAATTTAATCTGCCTATCGCAGTTAATTTTGATGAATTTTTAATTTCTGTTGCAATCAATGCAATACCCAAGTGCTGTCCTTTTTGAATTCTTACTTAATGTTCTGACAGACTTAATAGACGTATAGGTATTTTATCTTCATTGAAATAAATTCTGGCACAACGATTTTTGTGGCCATTACGTCATCGCTAGTTATCTCATCAAGGGAACAATCTAATTCAGTTTTCTCCGTTATGTTTCGCTGTGTACCGGGTCTCTCATCTATTTGGGCCATATTTTCCATATAATTATTGTCTGGGGCATCTTCTTCATTTCGACCATTATTTTTCGGAAATTTTCTAGCGTACCTTAACCATTTACTTCTCCTGTACATTTAATTGCGATAACATTTCATCATCCATTGCACACATTTCATCAACCATTGCAGTATTACTCCATTGTTTGCCAAAAAATATCTTCCTAATAAAGTCTATCGTCACAAATTACCATTTCAACCATTTCGTGAGGATCATTAGAAGTGGCAGCAAGCAAAACTTCAGCGGTTCCATAAGTTTTCACCTTAGGAACTGTTAAACTTGAAAGTGATAAATCCCATGTACCATGCGGGTTAATGTCTTTTTCCTTGACCAACCCCTTTTCTGTCAAGGTTACCGCCGCTCGGGTGTTTACTAAGCACATCTGCTGCTGACCATTTATTACTAACATTACAACATGTGGAAGTTTATTAAAATTTTCCGTTTTAAGTTCAGTATTTCTTTCTTCATATTTAATTATGAAACTTTCTCTTTGGCGCGTTTTTCCTCGACTACAATTTCTTTTGATTTCTGAACATTTTTCTGTCTTTGATTCTCTATTATTTGAGCCTTTACACCTAACTGTTCTAAAACTTGCTTAGTAACTTCTCCAATCAACTTTTTATTAATATTTTGAGCATTAATCTCATTTCCCTTATTCTATGTTTCTCTCGAGCCTTCTAACCAGAAAACATTCTAAGGCGAAATTTTTAAGTTTAAAGAACTTGACGCGCCTTTCTTCGTATTCGCGGTCACGGACTCATTCCGTTTCTTAGGAATCGCTCCTTTCAACATCCGATTTTCAGGGTATCTGCCCTTATTTGTTCCCTTATAATTCAGATTTGTATTTTCATTTATATTTTTGTTTTCTGACTGTCCATAGCTGCCGTTTTGTCCTGACCCTCCCGGTCTATTGAATTTAGAAGAATCTGTATTTTTTTTCTTCCTTTTTATATAGCGCTTTCTTTTTGTGACAGTCTCTGGCACAATGCCCTAATTTATTACAGAAATAACATGGCCCTTCTTCTTTAATTTTCTTCTTCGGTAGTTCGATTCTCGACTTCCAATGACATTATTTGGCCAAATACCCTTCTTTTCCACAATTATAACATTTTCTCTTCTCTGAAATAACGGAAACTCTTGTATTATTCCCATTGTCTTGGAGCATACTAGTAGTGGTTTCCTGTAACCGGACTAACTCTTTCGCTTTATCTAACGTTAAATTATCTTCTTTTAGAAAAGCGACTCCCATATCCTTGAGAAGATCCTTTCTCAACCCCATTTTAAACTGATTCAATAATAAAACTTGATTCTTTTCTCTTAATCCCGCCTCTTCCTCTGGAGTTGCTCCTTGCAAATCCTCTTGTAAAACGCGTCCACTAAGCGTTATCGCTGATAACATCTACTCAAATTTAACTGGTTTTCCCCAGGCAATCGTTCTTGTGTGAACCTTGCAATCAGCTTCTTTTTTAAATCGGCATATGAAAACGTATCTAGAATAGAATTTGACTTAAATTATAGCCATATCCAACGAACTTAAATTTTAATAATCGTCCTCTGACCATCCGTCTAATTTCGAACGTTGCTCCAATTTTTCTAAATATTTTGGACATCTTTGCCCGTAAAATAATCTAGTGACGCGGCGATCATCCCCAACAAAAATACCATTGGCCTTCGTATTAATCCCTGGTCGGGTGCTATAGGTACTGTAGGAAAAGTAAATTTCATCGGGCCCGTCGGACTCGTCGGGTTCGATGATCCCTTACTTGGGCCGGGCATTATAGTAATGTGAATTTATATATATTTAAAAATGCAAGAAAAAGTGGCTCTAATGTAAAAAAATGTATAGAGGGTTTCACGGTCACTAAGGATTCTAATGTCACATAAAATAGGGTTTGGCGGTATCTATATCTTGGAAACCCTTCCAAGTTCAATATGATATTTCAAATAAAATGCAGTAATCAGTATCAATCAATAATAAAGTATATATCAATATATCACGTACACTCAATGTTTAATTAAAAGCAATGAAAAAAGTAAATGTCTTTCAATACATAAACTAAAACATGTCGAATCAAGAGTAAACTAATAACACAAAAACTAATAAAATTATTTTAATTACATCATTACATCAAATAAATCACTTGCTCTGAATGGTAAACCAAATGCAATCCAAAAAAGCACATAATAATACAATATCTCAATATATCAAATGGTCACACTTTGTTATCATATAATTAAACAAATCATAAACAATAATAAATAGAATCAGGAAACCGATAGTGCATAATTGATATTTCCACATTAAATTCAACATTTAATATCGCTTCATTCTTTCTAGACTTTTCAACCCTGTTATTGTTCAAACGTTAGTGCCAATCCTGTGTTTGTTTTTCCTCTCTTAAGTCCTTAAACTCACCAACTAACTTCCTAAAATAGAACCAGATCCCACCGGTGCCACCAGTGTAACAAATAGGCCCTGACTAACTGTGTAAAAAAAAATAAAGAACCTGAGAGAAAAGGGTAATACTACTACCACCCGAAGAGAATTTTTGTTGGAGAGAAATACTCTCCTCTGTAAATGTTAGCTGAACATATATATATATATATATATATCAGTCCTTGGTAGCTTCTGGTTTTCGTCACCTAGCCTCCTCTTAGAGGGTAAGTCCGCAGGCTTCGCAAATGCTTGTAGTTGTAGGGGAAGAAGGAAGTAACCCAAAAAAATGACACATTGAAAAATAAAAAAATAAGGAAAAAATATAAACAATAATTCAAACCCAAAATGTATATGAAAGGCAAAAGAAAAACTTGAATATTGTAGTAAACAATATCGACTTTTATCGACTCAGAGATTCTGATGAAATCATTAAAATTTCACAATCTAGCTTTGCGTACTCCGACGCTACTTCGTCCCTATCGCGAGGTTTCTTCCCGGCCGTTTGCTGGACTATGGAACGTCTAACTCACAGGTTTTTGGCACTAACAGTCCTTTGTTAGGAAAATGTAAAAGTACTCACCTGATGCGAATTATCCGTTAATCCCAAAAAAGTTTACGGGTGAATCAAAAAGAAAATATACCTCAAAACTCACTTTCTAGCTAGCTAAAACTTTAACAACCAAAACACACTAGCGACTCTCGCGTTTACCGCCCCTCGGCGATAATTTTATAAACAATTCTTGACTTCCCTAGAGCCCTATTTGGACAAGTGAATTGTTTCTCCCTTAGGAGTCTGGTTTCCACCATTTTCATATCCTCTACAGCAGTGGCGCCACGTACGACTCGTTTTCTTGAGTTCCGGCCCCGAACTTTCTCGAGTCCCGTTGAAGACTAATTTTTTCCTCAATATCATGTTCCCGGGAAATTTCAGTTTCCCCCGTATATGAATTAATTTAAACAAATTTCCTCTAGTTGTCGATTTCCCCCCCACGTCCATTGGTTCGTTTTGAGACGGCGTTTTAAATTCCCTCTTTACAACAGTTTCTTAACTCGACCCAAATAGACTGATGACTAGTTTTTTTTCGAGTTTTTGACCGTTCAGGCATTTTTGATTTTTGGTACTTTTACGCAAGTACAGTTTTACATTTCAACTAGCAAACAACAACCTTAATCGACAAAAAGATCTAAACGGCAAAAGCAATGCATAAACTATTCAACATTGTTTAAAATAAACTAGCATATTTCTCGCCTAAGTGTTACGTTTCGAAATGTGTATTTGATATTTATACTTCCTTCCTAAACAAAACCTATTTTAATACTAAAACTGCTTATTTAGTGCATAGCGACAATTTTCGATTAAATTTCTAATGCAACGAAACAATGAAATAATTATTGTTTCAGACCAATTAAATAATTATTTAAAAAAATGAATTTATCTAACACCACCGGGTGTTACATAAACTTAAAACTATGTTAATTAATAGTAAGACCGACAATTTCAGTAGCGGACATTTGCTCTGTAAACTAATTGTTTCCAAGATGAAATGAATCAGTTTAAATTCAATTCTCTTTTCTTAACACACTTTGTAAATAATAATAATCATAATAATATCTCTTACCAACACTCACCAATACAGTCACAACAACAACGAGACCATCACCAACGGAGTCAAAAGAGAACGAGAACTCCACCCGCAGAAAGTGTTGCACAGGATCAACAGCCAGCGCTCACTCAAGCGGGATTGAAAAGACAGCGCACGTTTTACAGAATTACGAACCTTGGCCAGGACAAGACTGGATATCGCTAAATACTCCATCAAGAGTTCTGTCGTGAGTACCTAGAGCTTCAAGTTACTGAACAGAGAGTCGCAGATCAATATCGTGTCATCTTGAGAAATGGCCTTATTTCACCTGAACAACTGGATAGAATAAAGAGCGAAGTGGAGCGCGAACTAGTTCGTCGAAATACAATCGATCCAGAGCCTGAAACACCTTTGGCACAAAGAGCGGACGAGACTCAAGAACTACCACAAGGACAGCCAACCAACGCTGACCTGCTTGAGAAGATCCAAGCAGAAATGGAAAGAGCTCTTATAGAGTATACTGGAACAGGGTCTCTTACCAAACAACCTATGTACACAAGACCCAGCAAAATACCAACCAATCACTTGCCTCCCAACTTTATACAAACTTATAACATCGTGCATTAATCATCGCATTTTCAAACATTGTGAGCTGAACAACATAATTACACAACAACAAAAGGGATGCGCGAAAAATTCGATGAGGTGCAAAGAACAACTGATAATTGATTCCGTTGTCTGCAATCAAGCCCACGCCAAACGGCGAAAACTCTACATGACATATGTAGACTACGAAAAGGCCTTTGATTCAGTTCCACATGATTAGCTCTGAAACTCTATAAAGTGAATAATTGTATTATTAACTTTTTTGAATATGCCATGTCCACCTGGCAAACCAAAATCTCACTGAATGAAGCCGGCTGTTCGATACAAACTGACCCCATTCCAATCAGAAGAGTTATATTCCAGAGAGGCTTTCTTAGCCCGCTGTGGTTCTACCTTGGCATGAACCCTCTCTCAAACAAACTGAACTCGACTGACTCAAACAAAACAACTTACATGCATTTAAGATTAACCATTTGTTATACATGGACGACTTAAAGTTGATGGCAGCTACGAAACAACAGCTCCATGATATGCTTGAAATAGTAGAAGGGTTCTCTATTGACATCCATATGCAATTGGGCTAGACAAATGCCGAATTATTAATATAGTTAAAGGCAAAATACAGCAGGGGCACTACGAAAGGGAAGATGGCACCTCAATTGAATTTATGGCGGAAGGTCATACTTACAAATACCTTGGAATAAAGCAGGTTCAACATATTGACCACTTCACCATGAAAAATGACCTAACAACAGAGTTCTATAATAGGGTAAGACGACAGTTGAAAAACAAACTAAACAGTAAAAATCTACTTCAGTCTGTTCACCTATGCGTGTTCAGTGCTCAGTTACCCTTTAGGTATAGTTAATTGGTGCAAGACTGACATTGAACCATTACAACGAAAAGTTCGAGTTTTACTAACCAAAGCTCAAAATCCCCATCCACAGAGTTCTTTCGAACGTACAACTTTGCCACGGTATGAAGAAGGAAGAGTATTGGGAGATATAAGCAAACTATTGGATGAACAAATTTCTATTTTGCGTAGTCATTTCCAGAAACTCGCAGCATTTTCTGATCTACACAGAGTCATATGCCAGGTTGATGACTCAACACCACTGCGACTGACAGAACAATTCCTATTACACCACCATTGCTTAGAAACTGCTGAAATGGAAAGAGAAGCCCCTTCATGGAAGACATATAAATGAAGTCAACCAAGATTATCTCGACAGTGCAGCATAGAACTACTGGTTGATCTCTGGTCATATGTTTCCTGAAACGCAAGGCTTTATATTGGCAATCCAAGATCAAGTAATTCCACCTAAGAACTATCTAAAGTACATGGTTAAAGACTCTTCTATTAACAACAACAGATGCAGATACGGTTGTCAAACACCTGAATCTATCCAGTATATCAAAGGAGGTTGTCAAGTTCAATGCAACTGAATACAAAGAACGACACGATGCTGTGGCAAGAATACTGAAACAGGAACTAGCACTGAAACTTGAAGTATCACAGTTGGTAAGATTATACCATAATACAGGCTGAGAAAATAACCAAATATAGGGATTTGGAATTTCAAGTGAAGAGTTAGTGGCACATGAACAACTCACGAACTGTACCAATTGTTATGTCAACAACAGGAGTAGTCACAAAATATTGATTAAACAATTTTAAATGCCCCGAACATCTTTACCAACAAACTCAAAAAGCCGAATGGTCAGGAAATTCGTGAGAAACTGCCGCCACGACTCCAACCACGGGCCTGAAAACCTGGCAAGGGCTCCCAAATAGCTAAACCCTTTAGTGAATTTTCCATACATTGTATGGTTAATCCTTCAAATCGGAGATAATAATAATATATTTTAAGCATTCTGTTGACTACCTTATAGGTATCACATTACTGTACAATTTTTAACCACCCTGTATAACAATATTCTTTTCCGCACACATATTCATTTTTTCTAACATTTTTCGACCACCAAACGAACCCAAACATTCTGTATATATGGCTGCCTATTGACTATATTTTTTTTAACTGAATTTTGTAATTATCATCTTATATATCTATATATATATATATATATATATATATATATATATATATATATATATATATATTGTTATGGAATTGAATAGACCAAAAGTTTTTAAGAAACACTGAAGGCAAAATGTTTAAAAGATTTGATAAAGTATTAATATTTATTGTATGTGAATTTATAATAAAAGAGCCTATCAGAAAGGACTAATGTAAATAATAAAAAAATTAAGTTTAACTAAATATTATGCAAGATGCATAATATTTAGTTGAAATATAAAGTTAGAATGTATAAAGGAAATTAAATAATGAAGGGGGAAGTTATTTACTCAATAAATATGTAAAAGTGGAGTTAGGTGAGTAAGCAGTTAATTAGTAATTAAATAATAAATGTTATAGAAAGATAAATTGTATGTAACGAAGGTTAATCTGTTTGCCTATAGAAGGGTAAAGTCAGAAATTTGATATTTTTTTTTGAAAATAAGTAATTATAGAGTAAAATAAAATAATATAAGAAAAAGAGACATACTTTGTTAGTAATTGGACTACTAATGGAATCTGATATTAATAATAAAATAATCCTTTTATAATTTAAAACTCATCTGAATTAAAATCCAAGGCTCATCCAAACCAAACAACCAGAAGTTTGATAAAACTCATTCTCTAAAAAGAAAAAAAGTAGTAGTTATATAAAATTAACTTAACAGAGAGTAAGCAGGGTAAAATTTGTGTAGGTAGGATAAAAAGGTAGGAAAGGAACAACAAGGAAATATGTTACGATGTAGGGTTATTATTTAAAGAAAGAAATCACATTTGCAGACACTTAATTTCAGTAAGAGATATAAAATAAATTGATTAGTAAAGTACCATAACTATAAATTAATTGAGGAGTCGAAAAGGTATAGAAATCAGTAGAAGGGAAATTTTATATATGTAACACATTTATATTGGAAGAGTTAAGTGATAAAAAAAATATTGAGATATATCCAGTTTCATAATCACCAATACAAGGAATAGGAGTCAATAAACATGATTTATTAGATAGGAAGGCGAAAAATAACAGATTTTGAAAGAAAGTTAAAAAGTATTCATGTGACAGAACAAACTTTGAAATGAAATTACAAAGTTAATACTGCATAAAAGGAAAAACCAAGTAGATAGAAATGTTTAATAAAAGTAGATTTATGTAATTAGTGATAACAAATTTGTATGTATTAAAATTATTTTTAAAATTTTTATGTAAATAATAAGTGTCACATTCTTTTGTTTTGCTCAGAGTATAAAAATAATTTCAAACCTGTCAAAACCCCTGTTGAATTTTGATCGTCAAAGGGTAAACATCTTTCTTGTGCGTGTTTTGAATTTAGTTTTCAACAAACTTTGTTCTGTACAAGAAGCGAAGTCAGGCATCTTGAATTTAAACTTAATAAATCAAGAAAAAGACAATTTTGGTAAACACGAACGTTTAATACCACAAAACTATAAAAGTGACAAGGTATAAATCACAGAAATTACAAAGTTTCGAATAGTGGTCAGGGAGCTGATTGTTATAGACTATCCAGTGCGAAAAAACCAGCAGCTGTTTAAACCAGTAATCATAATGGAGCGGTACTGACAAGATGAGAACCGAATACATTTGTGTCGAGCGGCAAACCGACCTGCAAAAGAAATTGATTCAGAAGCAGTGGAGTTAAAAAGGACCATTCGTAATAGATAAGGTATTTATGGACAAAAATAATCTGGTTAAAAATAATAAAAGAACATGTGTATTATTTTGTTCGAATTAGTTTTATGTATAGTGTTTACTTATGGATTGAGTAAATAACCTCCACACAAAGAAAACAAAATAATTTATAGAGTAGGTAATTTTTTTTAAGTATGGTATTAACAACTAAACGAGTTCATGTTAATTTGTTCTAACTGTTTCATTTTTAAATAGAAATAAAGAATAGTAAAATTTAATTTCCAAATTTATTATTGTTAAATTAAAAAGAGCATAGAAAGCAAAATAATAACTGATTAAATTTTAAATTTGATATAAATAAGATAGAAAAAAGGTAAGTGGAAGTATAAATGTTTATCTATTTTTAACGCCCAGAACTCAACCTGAGATAGAGAGTTGTTATGCCTAAAAGTTTTTTTTAGTAAAACCAAATTAAATAAAAAAGTATTGGCTAAACCATAACAATATATATATATTTACATCCAACTATCCTCAAAGCGTTCTTTCATAAAACATTCATTGGGCGTCCATAATAGAATATTTGCAACATTCCAAGCAGGAGGCGTCCTCCTATATAGCACACAACCAAGCGTCCTTATACAAAATATATTATCGGTTCTATCAACTTCAGAGCGTCCTGCGGTGTTGCCGATTCAGGAACACATTAAATGTGATTGTTTTCTTGGTTAATGTTATATCTGTTATTCCTTAATATTAGTATTTCAGACGTCTCTGCATATCGCGCGTTTACAATTATATAATCGTGAATATTTGTAATTAAATATAATTAATAATTTAATATTAGTACTGAAGTAATTTACTAAATTTGGATAAATTATCTATCTAATAGAAAATATGATAATTACGTAACAACCTATCCGTGATCTTTCTTTTAAATTCATTTTAATACTTTATAAATTATATAGATAGTTTATGAGAAAAAAATATTTTTATTATTTAGTAGTTATAAAAAAACAAAATGTTCTAAACAGATTCTTGTGGTTACCAACGCACCATGACGTAACTATGTTTGAATGATTTCAGGAAATATTCAATATTTTCGTTCATAATCCTTGTAGTGACTTTGATTTGAGCTCTGACATTTTATACCTTTGTTATTATTAGCTTAAACAGAGAGGTTAAAGATACAAACCTCCCAAATATTGATAGATTTATAATTTTTAAAAGACAAATCAATTAATATTTATTAATGATATTATATATTTTCTGGAATCCGTATATTTAATATAAGGATACCCATATAATATCACTCCTAATTTCTCCGTTTTAAACATCACAGTAATTGTCTCTGAAAGTACTCAATGGAAAAGGCTAAAATTTGGTATCAGTGTATAGTTTGGTGACGCGATCTGGAGTACATACCCTAAAAGAAGAAATTTTGATTTTAGGGGTTTTTCTGGGGGAAAATTACACACCATCTACGACACTATTGAGCCTAAAATTTTTAAAAATTGTCTAAACTTTACAGGAAAAATAAGGAGAAACCTCTAATTTTAAGTTTGTAGGGCAAATTATAAAATTAACAGACAATTTTTTTTTTCTAACGTATCATGTAATACATCAAATGAAAGGGCTCATACTGAAGAACACAAATATGTTTTTTTTTTCTTCATATTTTAATAATAATTTCTTTAAAAGATATTAACAAAAATATACAAAAAATTCCCCATTCCCCCTTATCTCGAAACTTTAACACGTAAAATGTTGAAAAAATGCGACTGATATCGTATTGGAATGAAATGTTTTACGTTACTCGCCAGGGACGGAGTGGATAATTTATAACAATATTAAATCAAGGGGCTCATTATGAAAAATTCAAATATATTTTTTTCAAATTTTAAAATAAATTATTTAAAAGATGTTACCAAAAATATAAAGAATTTTACCCATTCCCCCACCCCCTCATCTACGAAACTGTAGGACGTAAATTTTTAATAACTTTACAGGAAAATTAAGGAGAAACCGCTAATATTAATTTTGGGGGCAAATTACAAAATTAAATGGAAAATATAGAATTAAAATCGTTTCTAACTCATCATGTAATATATCAAAGAAAATACAAATATATTTCTTTATTTTTAAAATAAATTGTTTAAAGATAATAACAAAAATATAAAAAATTACCTATTTCCCCTTTATTTCCGAAAATATAAGATTTAAAATTTTTAAAAATTAGGCGTATATGGTTTTTAATTTTTTTATTTCTTATTCATTTTGTGTAATACCATTAAAAACGGGGCCTGATTTAGACCGTGAAACGTTTGGACTTTGATATATACAGACTTTCAAGTTTATTTGGTGTTATTTCCAAAGAACTCAGAAAAAATAAAAACCAGAGATTCCACAATTATCATTCAGAAAACAATTTTCATTAATATCTTATAAACAAATTAATCTAAAATTATGCAAAAATATACTTGTATTCCTAATAACGCAAATATGAATTTTATTTTGTTTAATGTTTCACAAAATTAATATTTTTCGCTTGATTTTCCAGTGAAGTGCAAGTGTAGCCTAATATTTCTATTTTTTTTTCAAGTTGTAGGTCTTATAGTTTGCACCATAAAGCGGGAGAATGGGCACATTTTATACATGCAGCTTATTAAATTTAAAAGTCTTTCTCTACAAAATTTGGAACAAAGGTTTTATTGAAAAATTCAGTCTTGGAAACTTTTTTGAAATTATGCTGCTAATTACTGTTACGGGCTTATGGAAGACTAGCTGACCCGTGTTGGCTGTAACGGGCTAGACAAATCGCCGTATTTGACGTGCTAATCTTGAAAAAAAAAATTGGTAATTTGCACATGATGAACATTTTTATTGTTTGTGAAAACCGTTTTAACATCATCATTCAAGAGCGAAATTTATATGGCAACTGCCGCTTCTTAAAATATTGGGATTTAGTACAAAGAGCTAGAGATATTTGAAGTTTTTGACCTTTTTGACATTTTTACACTTGTAATATTATGACATTTGTGACGTTTTTTGATATTTTTTTACTTTTTTGTCATTTTTTAAATTATGACATTGTCTTTTCAATCCATTTAAATCAATATATTGTTTCTAGTCGGGAATATTCATCAGTTGCGCTGCCCTCAACTAATTGAAAGTTTGAATAATTATTTATTTACCACATATAACTGAATTTAATATTGTATCGCCAAACAAATTTCGACGATTAGGAATTTCAGGAAAAACTCTCTCACAAAGACTCCAAATCGGGAGTCATACAGTGTGTAACCCGTTACAATTACAATTTTCTGCCGCGCCGTGTCAAAATAGCACCGAAATATTACTGATACTGATACCATTACATAGTTACTTGGCACTTATTCTAAACAAACGGTTAAGTGGTTTTTCAAGATATTTTCGTCAGTAAACGATTTTTTTTGGATGTCTCCTACTTTTGGACTTATTAAAAACTAGCCGTTACCCGCGGTTTCACCCGCATACGGAATGTCTACCGATAACGAATATATTTCAGCAAAACTGCAAGTACTTATGGGCCACCCTATATAACAATTTTGTTCGACATTTGTTTGAATAACTGTAACTCTACTTGCAACCATCCTGTTTATTTTTTACTCAATATAACTTTTTGAACACCTGGCTATAACTCTTCCCTACCCTATATTTCAGCTATGCAAATGCTTACGGTCTACGCTGTATAACAATTATTTCTGATATTTTTTTAACCACCTTTTAAAGTAAAATTTGTCTTTACCCTATGTTTTAATCACCCTTTATATGCAACTTTATCTAACATTTGTTAAACACACTCTAAAACTATATTCTTGCTTCTCCCCATATTTCAGATATTCCATGTAGTAGAAAACAACTGTTCATGATCTACGGTGTATAACAATTTTTTTTTAACTTTTTTTGATCTACCCTAATGGAAATACGTGTGTAACCCTTGATGTGTCACAAATGTGCAGCCTAACACCAAGCTTTTATTTAAACACTCACACAAATATTGCTTATTGGCCACCCTATATAACAATTTTATTCAACTGTTTTTTTGAATTGCCTTGTATAACTAACTCCTACTTCCATCTATGTGAAAACCATCCTGTATACACTACTGCCATTTTGTCAAACATTATAACTTATTTTTGAACCATCCTGTATAACCATAATTTTAGGCTACAAAATATTTCAACCACCCTGTATGAGCATTAGAGGCCACCAAATACAACATTTTTTAAACACTTAACTACAACTCACTATCTTATATACGCAACTGCTTATGGACTACGCTATATAACTATTTTTTAAACACCTTTGAAAGTATAATTTGTCTCGACTATATATTTCAACCACCCCTTATATGCAGCTTTTTCTAACATTGTTTTAATCACACTGTATGAACTATAATTTTACATGTTGAGTCCTACAAAAAAATATATCCAACCTGTTTAACTGTGATTCTACTCCAGTCGCTATTTCAACCACCTTCTATATGCAACCTATATGCAACTACTTATCGGCCACCCAGTACAACATTTTTTGTACCACACTGTACTATAAATCCATCAATGCCCAATATATTTCACCAAAACTGCAACTGCTTATTGGGCACCCTATATAACAATTTTGTTCAACATTTTTTTGATTCACCTTGTATGTATTCCACCTACCCTGTATTCGATACTGCTTATTGGTCAACCAATATAACATTTTTTGAATAATTAAACATAACACTTCTTCACCCTATATTTCAACTGTCCTATCTTTACAAGTAATTATGAACTACGCTATTTCACAATTTTTCCTCATATTTTTTTAACAACATTATAAAGTATAATTTATCTCCACACTTCATTTAAACCACCTTTCATTTGCAATTTTTTCTAACCTTGTTTGAATCACACTGTGTAATTACAACTTTACTGCGCCCCATATTTCAGGTACTGCTATATAACAAATTTTTTCTAGCATTTTTTACCCACCCTGTATAATTATAACTCTACATTACCCTATATTTCAACAACCTTTTATATGCAACCACTAATTTGCCACCCAATATAATATTTTTGTAGCACCCTGTATCCTTAGAATCCTACCTATATTTCAATCATCCGGTAAATGGAACAGCTTGTAGATCATAACATTTCTTTATATTTTTTGAACTCACCTATGTAGCTCTAATTATACTCCGCTATATGTTCAGCCATCCTGTATATACAAATACTTGTGGATATTAAACAAGTTTTTAACCACACCATAAACTTCATCTTATATTTCAACCACTCTCTATAAACAACTGCTTCTAACATTTCTTCAACCCATTTCATAATTATAATATCTTATGCACATAATTCAAAGATCCTAACTGCTTACATAAGACATTTTTTCTCAGATATTTTATCCAAACTCTATAAATTTCTACACTTTTTCAACCACTTGGTATATGCAACTGTTTATAGCCCCTTTAATATAACTTTTTTTGGACCACCCCGTACAAATAATTCCACCCCCTTTATTTTAACCAAATTGTATATATGCAGCTGCTTATAGGATACCCAGTATACTTTTTTTTAGATTTTTTAAATCCATGTAATTCTATTCCGCACTAAGTTTCCTATTTCCAGAACACTGTATAATTACATTTACGCTTGTTACATCAGTTGTTGTTTTTTAAATCGAAATATGTTATATTGGCACATTCCGAAATTTGAATAAAAGCTAAGCGTGCACTAGAACCAATTGAGTCATTCGTTTACCAAACATGGTAGACGATTTTTCGCTATATCTACCGTTTCTGTCAATTTAGGGAGATAAAATGTCTACCAGATTTCAAGTCAAACTATAGGTTTTGCGACTAAAAAAGATTCATCGAAATCAGTTCAGTAGTTCTTACGTGATGCCCGAACAAACAAACAAACAAACAGACAAATTTACAATTTTATAATCGTATAGACAGATGAGTCTGCATCTTAATAGCTGCCATGCCTTAAACTTCAAGAGTGACCTTAAATGAATACGGAATATTTTACTAAAACCTCATAAATTAGATCAATCAAATAATAACAGCCCGCTTCCTTCGGGTCTAGCTATTGATTGTGTTAAGTTAATTTTATTGATTAAACTTTATCCTCCCAAAATTAAATTTTTAATAAAAATATTAGCTAGTAACATTTTCACAACTGTCTAATAATTCACACCACCATCACCTAACGAAGCGAAATATGTATTTACGAATTCCTAGTTTTGCAAAATAAGAGTAATCCGGCGTCAAGACGTTAAAACATACCTAATACCTACCTATAACTTATTATACCTCACTTATTTTTTGACGCCTTCAAATGGGCGACTTTCGTTTGACTCAAAAATATTTCAGATTTCCTCCTTTTAAAAAAATTACGAGCAAGTTTGTCAAAATTTAGATATGTCCGCTGTTTTGTTCTTAAAACTTAGATTCAAAATATGAAGTCTGAACGGTACTGACATCTTCCCGTGGAAATAAACGCAACCAATGTTGCCAATTTTACGGACGCTTTGAAATCGAGTAAGTGGTAAAAGGAAAAATATGAATATACAAAATTTGATATATGGCAAATCGCCCTCGCGGGCAACTGGTTGAACCAATAATATACAGACATTTGAATATATCTCTAGAGCGTCCAACACAATTTTTGTAGAACGCTTCATTATGTTGTTAGAGAGCATCAGAATAATTTTCAATAGGGATAAAACAGCCTTGTATCTCATGGACGCTCAGGGGGTATATATATATATGTAAATATATATATATATATATATATATATATATATATATATACAGGGTGTAACGGTTTGGGTGCAAAGATTTTGAGGATCAATACTTCAGGTCAAAACAAATCAAAAAGCTTTATAACATTTTCAGAAATAAACTATAGTTATGCCAAAAAAAATGAAAAAGTTAGAACTTCTGTAGCCCTTATTACAGTGAATAATAGATTATTTCCGGCTTCAAAATGATTGTAAATCTAAATATGTAAATACTCAATAGCGTATACACCTTTAATAACTGTATTAACAAAGAAAATTATTATTTAAATTCTAAATATTCTGTTATAATTTGCCCTACGTTTCTCCGGTCAGATGTGGCAACATAGCATATACTCAGTACTACAACTGGCCGCTGCTATGAATGCTTTTTTGCTGCCCGGTTCTTTTAAGAAAGTTAAAGTGATTTTTGCGTGACATTCGACAGAGCGTAAGTTATTTGATTTTCATTTTAAAATATAAATTGGAAAAATAAATAAAATCTGTTGTGAATTGTGAGTTCGAGTGTATTATTTTGTGACAAACAGTGGCAATCATACAATTAGGTAAAGACCTGACATGCTATTAATTTGTGGGGAAAGCAAATGTAATAACAAGAATTTTGAATTTTGAATATTTACTATAAATAATCCGTTTGCTCGTCAGAGGTCTATCATAATGACATCCTGCAGGTCAAAGGTTTTTATTTGTCTAAGATAAGTAATATTAATTTCTTAGTAACAATTATTTCTCGAAGAAAACACATAAAAGAACTACATATAAGAAATGTTTTGTTTAATATAGTTTGTATCGCATTATTTTTGTATCATAATGTAAACAACTTTGTATCCTCCCTTCTTCAACTTGATGCATAAAATAAATCGCCAAATATAACTATTCATTTCAATACATAGATATTAAAAGGGTACATTTTTGAAAATAATATTTCATAAAATTTTATGTACCTAAATAAATCTACCGGCACTCGAAACTATGAAATTATTTAATACAAAAAAATAACAGGTGTTCATTTTTTTGTGGTGACTCATTCCTTTATTATTCACGCTACAAGCAAATCTCATTTTTAGCGCGACGTTGCCACATTGACAATAATTTACTTAACATGTATTTCAAATTTTCTTGCTTATTAAGGCCTTTAGACCATAGTGTTATAAGAGTTTTTTGTTTTGTTTGGTGGGTACTATCTGCACCTAAAATATATGCAGTCAAACTATTTACACCCTGTATATATATATATGTTATATCTATTTGTTATATCACACTTTCAAAATTTCTCTTTTTAAAAAAGATTTTAGTTATAGTTGCACAATACTTTTACAAAACACAAAATTACGTGGTAAACTAAACTAGACAGAACTGTAAGTAATAATGAATAATGATACAAGACAAATGTATCTATACTATTATAAAATTGTAAGTTTGTTTGTTTGTTTGTTTGTTCGGGCATCACGTAAGAATTACATAACTGATTTTGCTGAATCTTTTTTTGTTGGGAAGCCTATAGTTTGACTTAAAATGTGGTAGACATTTTATCTCTCTAAATTTACAGAAACGGTAGATATAGCGAAAAAACTTCTACCATGTTAGGTCATTCAATTACGCAATTGGTTCCACCGCATGCACAAAATATTAGATACTGGCATCAGCTTAGCTTTTATTAAAAATTCGGAATGTGCAAATGTAGCCTGTTTCGATTTAACAAAAATCAATATCAAGCGTATTTTTACCGGGTGTTCTGTATATAGGAAACTTAGAGCGGAGTAGAATTACATGGATTTAAAAAATCTTAAAAAAATTATATTTGGTGTTCTATACGCAGCTGGATATATGGTGGAAATAAGGGGGAGTAGAATTAGTTATACGGAGTGGTCCAAAAGTGTTATATTGATTGGGCCATAAACAGTTCCATATACCAAGAGGTTGAAAAAGGGTAGAATATTTATACAGTGAATAAAAAAACTTTAAAAAATGTGTTAGGTAAGCAGTTAGGATCTTTGATATGTTCATAAGATACCATAGTTATGAAATAGGTTGTTTATACAGGGTGTTTGAAATATAAGGTGGAGTGGAATTATAGTTTATGTTGTGGTTAAAAAATTTTATATCCAGAAGTAGAGTTACATATATAGGATGGTTGAAATATGTAGCGGAGTATAACTGCAGCTATACATGTGGGTTTATAAATATTTTAAAGTAATTGTATGAACTACAAGCTGTTCCGGATGGTTGAAATATAGGTTGGGGTAGGATTCTACGGATACAGGGTAGTACAGAATGTTATATTTGGTGGCAAATAAGTAGTTGCATATAAAAGGTTGTTGAAATATAAGGTAGCTTACAGTTAGAACTATACAGGGTGGGTAAAAAATGCTAGAAAAAATTTGTTACATAGCACTTGCATATATAGAGTGTCTGAAGTATGGTGCGCAGTAAAGTTATACTTATACAGTGTCATTAAAACAAGGTTAGAAAAAGTTGTAAATGAAGTGTGGAGAGAAATTATACTATAATATATCTTGACAAATATAAGGAAAAAATGTGACATAGCTTAGTTCATAAGTTGCAAAGATAGGATAGTTGAAACATAGGGTGAAGAAGTGTTATGATAATTATTTAAAAAATGTTATATTGGTTGACCAACAAGCAGTAGCGTATACAGGGTAGTTGTAATACATACAAGGTGATTCAAAAAACACGTTGAACAAAATTGTTATTTTCGGTGCCCCATAAGCAGTTGCGGTTTTGGTGAAATATATTTGGCATTGATGGATGTATAATTATACAGGGTGGTAGAAAAAATATTACAATGGGTGGCCGATAAGTAGTTGCAAAGTACAAGGTGGTTGAGATTTATAGTCAAACAGGTTGGATAATTTTTTTTGTAGGATAGAACATGAGCTGTTACATATATGCAATATCTGAAACTTGGATCGAAGTAAAATTATAGTTCATACAGTGTGATTAGAAATATTTCAAAATTTTATATTTGGTTGCCCCTAAGCAGATGCACATACAGAGTGGTTGAAATATTTTGTAGAGTAAAATTGTGGTTATACAGGGTGGTTAAAAAATAAGTTGTAATGTTTGACAAATTGGCAGTGGTGTATTCAGGATGATTTTAACGTAGATGGAAGTAGAGTTAGTTATACAAAGCGGTTAAAATTTTTTTTACTAAAATTGTTATATAGGGTGGCCAATAAGCAGTTGCATTTTGGGTGAGGGTTTAAATATAAGTTTGGTGTTAGGGTGCAAAACTGTCTTTTTATATTTATGACTCACGAAGGGTTCCACATCATTTCCATTAGGATGGATCAAAAAAGTTAAAAAAAATTGTTATATAGGGAAGACCATAAACAGTTGCATTCTACTATATGGAATATCTGGCATATTGGTAGCAGCAAGGTTATAGTTTTGGAGTGTGTTTAACAAACCTGCATATACAGGTTGATGAAATTATAGAGTAAAGAGAAATTTTACTTTAAACGGTCGTTCAAAAAATATCAGAATTAATTGTATACAGCGTAGACCATAAGCAGTTGCATAGCTGAAATATAGAGTAGAGAAGAGTTATAGTGAGGTGTGTAAAAAGTTATAGTGGGTGACAAATAAACAACAGCATACAGGATGGTTGCAATGTAGGGTGAAGTAGAGTTACGGTTATTCAAATTGAATCAAAAAAATGTCGAATAAAATTGTTATATTGGGTGGTATCCAGGTCGCTGGCATCCAATTCCTGTAGTCTCATGGGTTTTAACTTTGGAAGTTGACTGACGGTTGGCAGCTTGTCGCAACAGTTGTAGGGGATGTTGACTGGATGACTCTTAAATGTGATATTGTCAACGTTGTTGGTGGGAATTCTGGCATGGACCCTGGTATTTCCGATGAAGGCATTGCAATTGGGTTGGATGGTCAATAGAGAATTTGTACTTGATGTTGATGGGCAACTGTCTGGAAATCGAAATTAACAAAGATTCAGATCTCTTGAATATTATACTCTTCGGCATATATTATTAAAGGCTTGCAAGTTGAAGGAAGGGCTGCTGGTTGTGTAAGAAGCTGTGCTTCGCAGAGGGCTTCTTTGTCTATGGTGTGTGGAATAACTTTGGAACAGATCTTACGTTCTTTAGATAATGGCTTACAGTCACTCAGGTCTTCGAAAGATGCGTACAATAGCAAATCGTCATCTCTTGCGATATATTTTAATTTTGTTGGAAGAATGTGTTGAAATCCTGTTCGATTATCCACAACTGGGATAGGGTACAGGCGGTACAGTGAATAAGTTTCAGGATTGACTAAGGGAATTTTTAGTACAAAAACAATTTTAGCATTGATCTGAAAAGCTTCCAATTCTATTAGATCGATGTATCGAGCAACATTTGAACTATAGGTTGGAAGTGGTAAGTTAATTTCATAAAGTGACTGTGATATTTTCTGAAGGGAATCGACCAAATCTACTGGGTTTATAATTGAACTATGTAAAATTTTTAGTCGGGCGAAAGAGACTGCCGTTAATACATATTTGTTTCAAGAGGCTTACGTGAGTCTGTACTTTTGATTTGAAGATTTTTATGTTAGTTTTGTTATCGTTAATGGTTTCTAAAAGTCTGTTCAGTAAATTGTCGTTGTTAGAAATAGCGTTTCGAAAGGGGTAGATCTTTGTAAACAAGGAGTGTCCATTTGTCATTACAAATTTTAAGGGTTCCTTCTTCATGAAAGAAAACTCATATAGTATTGTTACCAGGCGTAATGGAGTACTGTTGAAGGTTCACGACTGAAAACAGTCCACAGAATCTGAAAAGAAAGGATTTCTTCAAAATAAGGTTTTAGTGTGTCAAAGTTAACTTTAGCTATTTGGTTTGTTTGCAAATTTATGACGGTGGCAGAGTTCTTTCGTATTGCGGTAATTTCAAAGGGGCCGTTGAATTTGTTTTCAGCTTTGTTTTTGATTTGGGACTCTTTTACGTATATTTTGTCGCCTACTTTGTAATCGGGTTGTTTAGTAGAAACGTGTTGGTCAAATCGCATTTTAGATTCTTCTTTCTGTGGTTCGGTTTTAGCACGGGCTAGTCTGTAATAATAGTCCATTCTGTAATTTAGGTCTCTCACGTATTTCGAAATAAGTTTTTCCTGATTGTAAAGGGTTTCTGGAGGCCTACTAGAAGTGAGCCCAAATATGAGTTCATAGAGCGTGAAGCCGGTGGTTTTGTTTTTTGTGTTATTGTAACAGATGATGGCATAAGGGAAGACGTTAAATGGATGTTCGTCTGGATGTTCCGCTGTATTTGCCCTTATCATTTCTGCTAAGGTCGCGTGAAATCTTTCAATAGAACCGTTTGACTCGGGATGTTGAAAGCTGGAGAATGTCAGTTTTATGTTGTATAGTTGGCATAAATCCCGCATTAAGGTGTTATCAAATTCACGTCCATAGTCACAATGGATGCGAAGTGGAGTTCCGTAATGTTGAAAGAAACTCAGAAGGGTGTTTATGACAGTTGAAGCTGTTTTGTCGTTTATGGGGTAGGCTTGCGTAAATTTCGTGATTTCGTCCCTAATAGTCAGTGCATGATTTCTAGATGGATACTCGAAGATGTCAATGTTAATACGTTCAAAAGCAGTCTTGGGTGTTTCCGTAATAACAAAAGGTGCACTTAAGTTTTTCCTACAGATTTTTAGCTTTTGGCAAGTTTCACAGGATTTGATAAATTGTTATACACTTTTAATTAAGCCGGTCCAATTGTATTTTTCCCTAATACGTCTGATGGTTTCGTTAATGCCACGATGGAGGTTGTTTTTACCAAAGTAGTATTGTTGTATTATTGTAGGAATTTCGTCTTCGGTGGGAGTTGTAACAATGGTTTGGCAGATTTTGAGTTTGATTTCTTTGTCGGAGAGAACGAAGGATAAAATTTCAAAAATGGGAAGTTCTACGTTATTTTCTATGCAGTATGTTTCGGAGTCGTTGAATTGATCTTGGTTGTTACAAATAATTTTGAAATGATGTGAGACGACAGTTTCGGGGTCATAGGGTAAAGGTACAACTAACTACTTTTTATGCCTGACAGTTTTACTGGCCATGATGTTAAGAGTGTCATTTCTGAAATTAGGTTCTTCTTCGAAAATTCATCAATAATTTTGTTTTGTAAATCATTAGTTTTGTTTTGCCAAAAGAACGTAACTATACGCTTATGGGACTTGGCTAAAAGTTGAGAGTTGGATATTTCAATTTTGGAGTAATCGATTATGGATTTAGTTTTGTAGAGTTGAACAAATCGATTAAACTCAGTGGTTATTCTTTCTTCATGTACATCGTCATTGTCAGAGTTTTCAGGTTGTTCGGAGTCGGTTTCGTTGTTAGCGAAAATTTTGATTTTGGAAAGAAAGTCGGTACATTGCTTGAAATGGTTGATTTTGATGCGAGAAAGAACATCTGCGTTTTGGTTTATCTTGCCGGGCTTGTACTCGATCTTATATTTGTATTCCTCTAGCTTAAGGCGCCTTCTGGCTAGACGACTGCCAGGATCTTTGATCGAAAAGAGCCAAGTAAGCGGAAGGTGGTCACAAAGAAGTGTAAACCTTCTCCCAAAAAGATAAGGTCTCTAGTGCTTAACAGACCAAACTATGGCCAACAGTTCTCGTTCGATGGTGGAATATCGTGTCTCTGCAGCACAGAAGATACGAGAAGCGTATGCAATAGGGAGATCTTTTCCCACAGGGCCTTGAGAAAGAACCGCTCCAATAGCAAAAGCACTAGCCTCAGGAGTGAGCAGAAAGGGTTCTTCAAAGTATGGATATATTACGATTGGGTCAGATACAAGGGCTTGCTTCAGTTCATTGGAGGAAGACTTGCAATCTGCGTCAAAGATGAATTTGACGTCTTTTTGGAATACTTTAGTCAGAGGTTTAGAGATCTTTGCAAAATTTGGTATGAAGTGTCTGTAATACCCAGCGAGACCAAGAAAAGATTTGATGTCTTTCGGAGTTTGGGGTTGCGGAAAGTTCTGAATACATTCAACCTTTGAAGGGTTTGGTTTAACACCTTCTTGTGTGATAAGATGGCCAAGTTAAGTCACCTCTTTATGAAGAAATTCGCACTTATCAGGTTGAATTTTTAGGTTGGACTTCCGATGTCGTTTAAAAACTTCTGTCAACAGGGAAATATGTTCATGGATGGTCGGAGAGTAGACGATGATATCATCCATGTAGACGAGACAACGTCATTCTGGATACCCAGAAGAATATTGTCCATGACCCTCTGAAAAGTAATAGGTGCATATTTTAAACCAAATGACATACGAACGAATTCGTAAGGACCATTTTCGACAGAAAAGACAGTCTTAGGAATCTTCCTCTTGGATATTCATCTGGTGGAACCCGGAAGCGAGATCCAGTGTCGAAAAATACTGACACTTTCCAAGTTGGTCTAGAAGATCAGAGATAATTATCGTCTACATTTAATTTCCTGTAATCAATAACAACTCGCCACTTTTGTTTACCAGAAGCATCGAGCTTCTTGGGTACGACCCTTACAGGGGAGGACCAAGAAGGAGATGAGGAGGCCTAATTATACCTTGTTCAAGCTTTTTTCAATTTGGGTTTTCACTTCCTCTTTATGAACTTGTGGATATCTATATGATTTAGTGAAAACGGGCTTTGCGTTATTCGTTATCAATCGAATGTTTAACCTCGTGAGTGAAAGTCAAGACGTCACCTTCAAGATAGAAAATGTCTTGAAATTCCAAACAAAGATTAGTGATTTGTTCGCGTTCTTCGTCATTGAGATGTTCAGTTCTAATTTGTTGTCTAATATTCGAGTTTCTATGTGTTGGGAATAATGATAGTCATCGGTGTTTAAATTCAGAAAAGGGTGAGTTTTGTCAAGTTGTTCCAGTTTTAAACCGGAAAAGTTTACTGTTATAGGCATCGTTAATGTGTACGAGTGCGTGTGGAAGTCGTACTCTGTCAATTTCTTGAGTTGGTAAGATGACGTCGATGTTAAATTGACATTAGAAAATTTGTTGTTTTTAAATGTCATAATTCAAATTTTCATTTTGCAAATTACATCAATAAATATAAAGCCATTGACAACGAAGTCAGAATAGACTTTGAAACGTTTGGTTTTCCTTCAATATACGTCGTTTTATTTCCATTGTGGTGTAATTGCCCAAAAAGACATAAAACTAATCGAAGAATATGCCAAAAACAACTTTTAGAAGATCATTCTAAATAATTTTTACTTTTGGGAGGGAAGATTTATGGGTCTATAGACTCTAGTTTGTCTGTGAGTTTGTGGATTAAGAGTGACTTCTGCTTCTAGTCATGGCTTTGAAATTATGCCTTTATCCCTTCATTTTTTTTAAAATTTACCTTATCTCTGTGGTCAATTTTGTTCCTGTCTTCATCATTTATGGAATTATTACGTCTGGCCAAGCCATCCTCATTTGTAATTTCTGGGATGTCTTCCGAGTCAACATTTTGTATTTTCTCATTGCTCTTTTGCAATTGTTGTTTGTTTGGTATTGTTTTTCTTTTATATAATTCTGTCTAGTATCTCTTTTTGTGATTAAATTTCTATCTTTATCTTTCCAATAGTAGTTTTTTTTACTTGAATACATTGGAGGTTTTCAATATTCTCAATAGTTCCTTTTAAGGTTTTAGTGTTGTAGTTTCTAATGTCTTTTCACAATTCAGTTCGGATTACTTTGTTCATTTCTGTCCACTTCTGGATATTTGTCCTACTATCCACCTTTATCTGTCTCATCTCTAGTTATTTAGATGTTTCTTTAGTATTATTGGTAATGTCTCCAGGGATGTTTACAGTTTTGACAGATACTAAAATATCGCTAAAGTAGCTTTTTAGCCATATTTTAGATGTTCATCTTATTGACGACTCTATGGCTTGTCCCGTTTTTGGATTATCAGAAATTATATAATTGAATTCGTTTTTGTATCTACAATCAGGGCTTCTTCACGTTCACTTTGCAATTTTTCACTTCTTGAAGAAAATGTTCATCGCATACAAATTTTTCACTTTCATGCAGTTCACTAACTGTTTCATTTCGCTGTACGTAGCCATATTAACCAATACTCTTTCGTGCTCGTCTTTGACCTTTCCTATTTTCCGTTGTAATTTCTGATGAGAAGAATGTCTTTAGTAGATGTCTTGTTTCGTTTTCCTTGAAGTTGCTATCAGAATGCTTCAACTATATCATCCTCATAGTCAAACAAATCGGCATACACTTGAATTATTACAAAATTATATTTCACTTCTATATGTAATATAGTCTTATAGATATAAAATCCTACCCTATCGAGCTTAGCATTATTTTCTCCTTTGCGCAACAGGATATGGTCAGATTTCAATTTTGTTAAGTTTTTCCAGTTCCTCTTAAACCTAACATACCCCACCTGGTTTCAGCTAGTTGTTCTTGCGTTGATCTTTTTTATTTGGCAGTCATATTCACTCAAGGGGCTCTTATCTCCCTCGTCCCTATCTGTGCCCAACTGATGCCTTGATAGGACAGCTGAAGACTAGAGACATTTCTTCACAGCTCTGTTCTTTACATGATATTGGGAATTTTGGCCTGGAATTGTAAAAGAGGACGAGATCACGATCCTCTCCCGTTTGCATAAATGGTAGAGAACCAAGGCTGGAATGAGCAGACTCCTGTCCCTGTAGGAAGTTTGCTTCTACCGAGATCATAGAAGATTACTACTCGCTACCAAGAGAAATTTACTTCAATATCATTGTTATTAACAAATACATTTAATTATTAATCAATTTTTCAGACCCACCAATGAGGTCGTTTTCAACATTTATTTATCATATTCCTAACCTTATTAAAATGTTGATTTTATTTTTATTTGACTCTCCTTATTCGATTACAATATTTGGTAATATTTTCAGGAGTACTGGTTTCAATACCTGTTATACTGTTTCTCATCATGGGATACCAGAGAAAATGGTATAGTACTTGTGGTATATGTGACAATTCGCCAGGTGCGTTCTCGAGGAGATTTTATTCGTCCACTCAACAAGATGAGATTTATTAAAATTCCCTACGAAATAAGGTTAAATTTAATTTACATTTTTTATATTTTATTAGTTATTAATATTCCCTTTACCTAATAGTAGTTTTTTTCAACCCGAATTTAAAAAAGAATGTTGTCAATAATAGTATTTAATTAAGGATTTTAAATTAGGTTTTACAAAAATAAAAAGTATAGACAATTCTCAAATTAAAAAGTAGATAAGTAAACTAATAGATACTGATTGAAAATTTTAAAATAAATGTTAGTATGGTTGAAAATAAAATATATTTATAGTGTTGTGTTATTAAATAGTAATTTTTTGTAAATAGTATAATCAACAGTAGATTCCGATAAGAATAAAAAGTAAAAATCATTATAAAATCTCAAATATGAATAATTAATAATCAAAATTAGAATATTTAAAAAATACGAATTACTCAAAACCGGTAAGATAAAAAAAAGTCCCTTCAGGGAAAGCAGCTTCAGACAAATGAGAGAAAAACAAAGTAAGTACAATGTTATGTTATTGATCAGAACATT
Source organism: Octodonta nipae (assembly GCA_034190945.1). NCBI lineage: Eukaryota > Metazoa > Arthropoda > Insecta > Coleoptera > Chrysomelidae > Octodonta > Octodonta nipae. The sequence continues at coordinate 55,631,657 of CM067221.1, read as the reverse complement.
GATTTGATTTAACGTTTGAAAAGTTTTATGAAAAATGTCTTTTTATAAATAAATGAATAGAATAATTTAGAATTATGAAAATAAAGGAAAAGAAAAAATTAAAATAAAGGATAGCGCCCTATGAACCCACACACATTTAATATCGCCCAATTTAAGATATATTTATATAATATATAATGAAACCATATGAAATAATTAATAAATAATAATAATTGTAATGATGGCGATGATTAATGCACGACGTTATAAGTTTGTATAAGGTTGGGAGGCAATTGATTGGTCGATACTTTGCTGGGTCCTGTGTACATAGGTTATCCTTTGGTAAGAGGTATGCATGGTGCTACATACCTCTTACCAAAGGATAACCTACGTACACAGGACCCAGCAAAGTACCGACCAATCACTTGCCTCCCAACCTTATACAAACTTATAACGCCGTGCATTAATCATCGCTTTTTCAGACATTGTTAGCTGAACAACATAATTACCGAACAGCTTAAGGGATGCGTGAAAAACTCGATGGGGTGCAAAGAACAACTAATAATTGATTTCATTGTCTGCAATCAAGCTCACGCCAAACGACAAATTATCTATATGGCATATATGGACTACAAAAAGGCCTTTTATTCAGTTCCACATGATTGGCTCATTCAGGTGCTGAAACTCTATAAAGTAAATAATTATATTGTTAACTTTTTAGAATATGTCATGTCCACCTAGCAAACCAAAATCTCACTGAATGAAGCCAACGGTTCGATACAAACTGACCCCATTCCAATCAGAAGAGGTATATTCCAGGGAGACTCTCTTAGCCCGCTGTGGTTCTGCCTGGCTATGAACCCTCTCTCTAACAAACTGAACTCAACTAATTTTGGGTTCAGTCTCAAACACAACAACGTACAAGCATTAAAGATAAACCATTTGTTATGCATGGACGACTTAAAGTTGATGGCAGCTATGGAACAACAGCTGCATGATATGCTTAAAGTAGTAGAAGGGTTCTCTTGTGACATCCATATGAAATTTGGCCTAGACAAATGCCGAATTATTAATATAGTTAAAGGCAAAATACAGCAGGGGCCCTACGAATTGAGAGATGGCACCTCAATTGAATCCAGGGAGGAAGGTCATACTTACAAATACCTTGGAATAAAGCAGGCTCAACGAACTGATCACTCCACCATGAAATAGGACCTATGAACAGAGTTCTATAGAAAGGTAAGACGACTGATGAAAACTAAGCTTAACAGTAAAAATCTGTTTCAGGCTAATAACACCTATGCGTGCTGAGTACTCAGTTACTCATTCGGAATAGTTAAATGGTGCAAGACTGATATTGAACAACTACAATGGAAAGTTCGAGTTCTACTAACAAAAGCTCAAAATCACCACCCGAAGAGTTGTGTCGAATGTACAACGTTTGCCACGGTATGAAGGAGGAAGATTTCTAATTTGCGTAATCATTTCCAGAAACTCGCAGAATTTTCTGTTCTACACAGAGTCATATGTCAGGTTGATGACTCAACACCTCTGCGACTGACAGAACAACAAGTTCAAATATACCACCAGACAACTGATCAGAAACTTCTCAAATGGAAAGAGAAGCCGCTTCATGGAAGACATATAAATGACGTCAACCAAGATTATGTCGACAGTACAGCGTCGAACTGCTGGTTAATCTATGGTCATATGTTTCCTGAAACGGAAGGCTTTATATTGGCAATCCGGGATCAAGTAATTCCTACTAAGAACTATCTAAAGTACATCGTCAAAGATCCTCCTATTAACAACGACAGATGCAGATATGGTTGCCAAACATCTGAATCTATCCAGCATATCACAGGAGGTTGCCAAGCTTTCGCTACAACTGAATACAAAGAACGACACGATGCTGTGGCAAAAATACAGCACCAGGAACTAGCGCTGAAACTCGAGCTAGTTCACAGTCGGTAAGAACACCCTACTATATATACAAACCAGAATCTTTTTTAGAGTATCATATAATAAGAGAAATTATTCAAGGAATTATAACAATGGCCAAAATAACAGCAATAATAATAACAATCAATGGAATAATGGATACTAAAATAGAACAAGAGATAGAGATTTAAATAAAGATAACAATCAAAATCAAAGAATGAACACAATGGGAAGAAGAAGGAGTGAAGAGGATATAAGGAGAAGAGAAAGAAGTCAAAATAGGCAAAATGAAGAGAGAAGGAGCAGAAGTTGCAATAGACCACTAGGAAATAATAATATAAACAATACAACAAATAATGACAATACTCAACAGAGCAGTCAAAATTTTTAGAAGCGCAGTATGTTGAAAATACAAATAATACAAACCATGTAAATAGTAGTTTTAAGTCAAATCAAATCTGTATGTACCAACATCCAAGAGAGATAATTCAAATGGAAGAACCAATAAATGAGGAAGAGGATGAATCTGAATTAATATTTATAAAAGGAAAGGTCAATGCAGTATCTTTCAAAATACTCATTGATACTGGATCAGCTGGATCAGAGGGGAGTGTAATCAATGAAGAACTAGGGAATAAATTAAATTTGAGGGCAGATCATATAATAAAAACAAGGAAAATAAACATTTTATCGGCAAATAATAAGAAAATGTTTGAAGCAAATAGCTTGGTAAATTCAGAAATAATGTTTAGGGATAAGAAAATCAATTCGGAATTTTTAATAGTTATGTACACCAGCTATGAAGCAATCATGAGAATGGATCAGTTAAGAAGAAATACAGCAGAAATCTACATAGATGAAAGAATTATTAAGCTACAAGAACAAGTTATAAAATTTGAAGAGATAAGTGAAGCAAAGGTGCAAGAAAGTCAAAGTGACTATGAAAATAAAAAGTTAAATAATTATAATAATATAAATGGTGCAAGGACCATGTTAAATAAAATAAATAATAAATGTGAGAAAAAGTGTAAAGTGGTAGCAAATCAAATAATTTGTCCTAAAGAGAAAAAAAATATTTTAATTCCCATTATCTGCAAATTTAAGTCATTATTCAATGAAGAAAATCGCTTAGCAAAAGCATAGTCACAAAATAGAAGTCAAAAACATTAAAAATTTTAAATCAAAGAATTATCCCATACCATATAAGTATCGACAACAACTGAATGAAGAAATTACAAAAATGCTAAAAGCCAACATCTTAGAAAGAGCCGTAACAAGTTTATAAATCCTATAGTCATTGTAAAAAAGAACAGTGGAGACCTAAGGATTTGTCTGGATGCCCGAAACATAACATAGGTATACTTACAATTGAGTGCTACAGTCCAAAACGATGACCAGAACTTCCAACATTCATTATCATCAAGTAAATCAGTAAAAATCTTCAATTTGTACAATTCAAACATCAAATTAAAGCTAAATTTGAGAGACAGGATTAAAATATCTAAATTTGAATGTCATGTACCATGTATAAAAACTCAAGGGTAAAAACAGAAAATCCATCACATAAATAGTGAAAAATATATAAAATTCTTAAAATTGACAACAATTTGAACAGATAAATAGAGTTATAGCTCAATGGATAATGATTAAGGGGGTGGAACATAAAAAAAATAAATCTTATAGTAAAACGGTTATCAGGTAGTAAAAATTGTAAAAATATAACAGCAAGAGAAAGGAAACTAGTTAAAAATACTTGCAGAGATTCAAATAGTATAATGTAAATAAGAATACATCAAGAACAGTTCAATAAACTAAAACAATTTGGGAAAATAAAGAAAGGTATCCAAAATCAGATTTTATTTAGAGCCCAGAACTAAATAAAATCATTTCAAAGAGTGTTAAAGTATATCAAAAGGTACAGAAAGGTGTAAAGAATGCATTTCATAAAGAAAATATCCATGGGAGTCATGTTAGAGAAAAATATTCAAATTTAAAGAAAAAATATCATAACCTAGATTTCAATTACAAAATACAAGACTAAAACTGAATTGTAAGATAAGTTATATATATATATATATATATATATATATATATATATATATATATATATATATATATATATATATATCAAAAGACCCAGTATTATTCCTAGATTTTAATGATACAAAATACAAAGGGTTTAATAAAAAAAATATTTCAATAATTATGTCAATATCAAATAATTGTCATCAAGATTCAGATGTTTTGCTAATTTTCTATATATTACCTGCCATCTTGTGACAATTGTCCAGTCTTAATATATCAATCCAACAGTGCACATGGACCCACAGTTGTTTTAAAATATCAAGTAAACTGTGTATTTTCAAACAAAAGTGCAATCGCCATATTGAATAAACTAAACCGAAAGTGAAAGTGACAATTCAAACCCGAAAGTAACACGAAGCCGAACCAAGTTATGTGACCAAATACTCTAAACTCTGGCCTATACAAGGATGATACACAACAATATATGACAAAGACAATTTAAAATTGCAAATGCATATTTGAAATAAAAGTTCATCCGTGAATGGGATGAATGTGGCGCAGAAATGTCTACAAGTAAATCACAATAAAAGTTGCAGAGGTAAAAAGATTACACGATTAAAATATCTTTTTAAATGATCCAGTAGCGGAGCTTGGAGTAGAAGAACACGACCCTGAAGGAGAGAAAAGAAGATTAGCCGGAAGTTTTAAAAAGTGAATAAAGCTATGTATTAAACACTGTTTTGAAAATTCAAAAATAAAAACACTGATAAATGTGTCTTATTTGAAATTGTATATATGTTTAATTAATTTGTAAGGTATTGTTTGATAATTTCATAATTTAATAGTGTATATAATATAAAATAAGTAATATGGGTAATTTCTAATATTGGAAATTCCACATTTCTGATCAAATCTAAATAGAAATTTGCAATTAAAATAATTATTCTAAAAAAGATCAATGTTTGAAAAATTTATGTTTAATTTAAAAATATTCAAGAACAGATGTAATCGAAAAATGTTAATTAATAATCAATGAATTTAAAATAAAATTATAATAAAAATGAAAACATTTCATTCATTCTTTCATTATAAATAAAAATTATGTTTAGATAAATGAAATAGTATATTAACAGATAGTAAATAATGCATGGTAACACATAAACCAATATTGGAGGCAATAAAAATTTTGTAGGAGTGATTTAAGTAATGTGAAAGAACTATGATAAATCAAAAGCAATTTAAAGATCAATAGATGAATAGAAATGATTAAATTATAAAACTAGACCGTAACCTGGTAATGGAAATGATTTATACAATCAAAACCGCACAGTAAAGATATTTTTTGAAAATACCAAATGTGACAGTAAAAAATAAATTTATTAAAAAAGCAAATAGGATTTGAAATGAACATATAAAATAATCTGTAGGTTTGATATATCACAATGAAAATATTTAATGAAAAGAAAATATAAAATGTTACCTTGAAATCGAACAACTCATCTGACAAGGTTCCGAATGCTACCGTCCAAATTTTTAATAACTTTATATTTCAGGGACAAGAGGGCTAATAAGTCAAAATTTTAGAACTTTTATAAAGTATTTTGGGGTAAATAAACTTTAAAAACAGATTATTTTCACACAAAATAACCAATTCAAAATTAGATGTAATGATCAAACTTTGGAGCAAGATTCTGACAGTTCTACCGATCGAAATACATTGAAATTCATAGGAGAAAGCAAATACAGAACAGTGAATCAGATGATAGTTTGTTTTGTGAAAATAATGAAATTTTTGTTTAAATTTTAGTGCAGGTTAAGCTTAAAATAGCTGGTGCGCAAAAATGGCGACAAAATCCAGAGTAAAAATTGTAATTTTAAAGAAAATTAAAAGGCATTTTAGGAATTTGTTTAGATAGAAAATTAAATATAAAAAATAAGTATTATATATAAAAAGGGGATTTCAAAATTGCTCAGTTAAAAAGTTTAAAATTTGCAGTTCTATGTCAAATTAGAAACTATAAAAGTAAGAACTGACAGCAGGTAAGGAGAGTCTAAATTTGCACGTGTAAGGGTAAGCATTGTTAGAAAGTATAAAGTGACAACGGTTGTCAAAAAGTCAAAAAGTTCATTAATTCAAAGTTTAATAAAAGTGATGGTAATTTCAACAAAGATAGTGGAGATACAAAAGTACTAGTAAATGGTATTGTACTAATATTCAGCATCATTCAGCATCATTCAGTAATTGAGATCAATTACGAAATCCAGTTTTGGGAAGTTGATAGCAGATTGAACTTTAAATTGGGAACCAACATAATATGGCTGTAAAGTAAATCCAGCAGCAGATATAATTGGTAAAAAATAGCAGAGTCCTATTGGTAAATGGAACCATTCAGCAGTTGATAACAAGGTGAACAGCAGTCAGCATTAAAATCAATCTGAGGGAGTAAACTGAATGCACTTTGTTGAAACGTGAAAAGTGAATCAGGTATTTACATTTGAAGTTTTTGAACCAATTATTATTTTAATTTTGATTTATTTTAACAATTTGATTTTTTTAAATAAAAACTTGGGAAATAATCATTTTAGTAACGGTATAGTTTTTGGATATTTTAAATAACATTGCATTTGAATCATCGTTGATCTTGAAAGTTAGTTGTTGCAATGAACTTTTAAATTTTAAAGAAAAGGAGTCGCTGGAGCAGTATATTCAAAGGTAAAGGAAATTGTGTGGAGTTTTTACTGAGTGGACAAATTTGAAAACATCACCACAAAGTAAAATTCCATAACAATATATATATATATATATATATATATATATATATATATATATATTTATTAGGTGGTTTCCGGGAATTCATCCGCTTTGATTCAAATCACTTTTTAAAAAAAAGATTATTTATTTGAAACATACAAAATCAAAATTCCAGTTGCTTTTATAACATCGACAAAAGTGCTGATGCAAGTCAGCGATTTTCCTGGGTAAACGGACTCGTGTAGGTTTCCGGGAAGTTGTTTGCATATAATTCGAGATGAAATTTGATATCCCTGAGAAGTCACGTACGTTTTAAATTCCGTTAACTTCTCGACTGTGTGAACTAAGTGCTGATATATTTTGCATATAACAACTCCCCTTACATATCAAAAGTTGATACTATAACATCAACTTTTAGGAACAGAAAGATAAAATAATATAAAATGATGTTTGAATGGTATACATAATAAATAATAAGTGTATAAAAAGAAATATGATTAAAATAAAGTAATAGCTAAAAATCAAAAATCAATTTGTAAAATAAAGTCAAAATATGTTAAAATAAATGAGCAATAAAATAATACGAGTAATAATTAAATGCTTAACCTAAACATATCAAAATAAAATATAAAGTAAAAGGAAATATGAATAAAAATACTGTGTAAAAAAATTAAAAAGTTAATAATATAAATCAATATTAAAAATAGGTGCTTTTAGAGAACATAAAGGGTATATCTAAACTTGCGTCTCTAAGCTTTGTTCTGTTTTCAAAACAGGCCTAAGCTTGGGGAAGAATTTGAGTCTTGGCTGAGGCATTGAACTCTGGTCAGGATTGCAGTCCTTTGGAGGTTTTACCATCCTCTTTTTGACAGCTTGGAAAGTGATGAGTGTCGCTATGATCATGAGAGCAGCTATGGTTGTATAGGTAAACCAATAGATATTTTTGGTTACAAACGACTGGTTTATGAGACCATCGAGGTCTCTGGACTATTGTTCCAATTTGTGATTTGCTACGTCTAATTCTTCTACATTAAGTGTGTTCAGCTTTAGGGGCTGAAGTTCAGGAATTATAATTTTTTCTGGCAACAGTTGAATGGCACTGTTACTGGTTGAAATGTTTCTAGAACATTGGTTTGTTTACCAGATTCGGCTTGAACATTTGTAATTCCTATAAACGCACTACACTCTGATTGATGAGTCAATATGGAGTTGAGGGAGATTGTAAGAGTTTTTGGGTTTGTTTGAGCGCAATTCACTGTAACACTTATGGGTTCAGAAGTAATTATGAGCCAAATATTGGGTTCTAGTTTTTGAACTTTGTATCCTTGAGTGAATATTAGTGAGCTTTTACAGTTGTCGGGTACCTTCTGGACGTTCTTTAGAAGTTGAGCTTCACATAACGCGTTTGTGTCAATATTATATGCGTAAAGTTCAGAACACAGTTTCTTACGAGTGGCTAACGGTTTACACGCACTTAAGTCGTTGATAGGAATAAACATTAAAGAATGAATCATCATTCTTTGCAAGATATTTTTAAGTGAAGGATAGCATTTGATGTAAACCTGTTCTTTCATCGTATATAGGGATAGGATATAAATGAAAGACTGTGTAAGGATGTTGTTCGACTAAAGGGATTCTTAGCACAAATATAAGATCGCTATATGTTTGAAATGCCTCTAGTTTAATGATTTCCAGATATTGTGCGATGCTTGAGTACTTTACAGCCAATGGAAGGTTACTTTTGAATAAATTTTGCGATATTTCCTGTAATGAGGTAATAAGATTTTCTGGTGTTAAAATTGAAGAGTGAATTATTTTCAAACGCGCGAATGTGATAGAATTTAAAACATCATTTAGATTATCTTCTAAGTAGAGATAATTCTCCATAAGTTTTTCACACATTTCAAGTAATGCGAGTTTTGATTCGACGTAGGCGACCTTATCATTATTTTTTCCGATAGTGTTTTCCAGCTTTTTCATGTTATCGTTAAATAGTTTTTCGTCAATTCTAAGATTTTGGATAGTTTCGTTGAAGTTTTTAATTACGGATGTGGTGACATTTATTTGTTTTTTTGTAAGTTCTCAATTTGAAGTTGGCCTTGATTTAAGCGGTTTATGCTTTCGGTAAAATATTTTCCGTCGGTGGCGTCTAAATTGCCGGTGATTGCCTTAAAAAGGGTACCTGACCCATCAAGTATACCTCGTTTGTGTCTTTTAGTGTCCATGTGGAGAAATTTGATTGAGAAGGTTAATGTGGGTTTGTATGTCTGCGCGAAAGTAGTTCATAGCAAAAGAATTGAAGTTAACAGTTTTTACAAGAGTTTGTAATATTCTGTTATTTGTTGTAAATACTTGTTCTAGTGCAGAGATGCTTCTGTGTACTAAAAGTGTCCATTTATCATTGGATACAGTTATTTCTGCTTCGTTATAAAAGGAGATACCTAAAGTATTGTTTATTTGTTGTATTTGAAATTGGGCTACTGCTGACCCGAACAGCAGGCAAAACCTGAAACAAATTAACTTTCTCAGAACGGTTTCATTCGGTCGAAATTTACTTTTGATTTTTGGTTGGTTTTAGGGTTTAGTAATGTTGCGGAGTTTCTGTGAATCTCCAGGATTTCGGAAAGACCATTGAATTTATTTTGGAGTTTGTCCTTGATCTGGGATTCTTTAATATAGACTTTATAGCCTATTTGATAGTTAGGGAGATTTTCAGAAACGTGTTCATCAGATCTGACTTTCGCTTTATGTTTTTGGATTTCAGTTCTTTCGCGAGCAATTTTATAATAGTGAGAGATACGATTATTGAGATCTCTGATGTACTTAGTTATCAGAGCTTGTTCGTTGTAGAGAGTTTCTGGAGTCCTACTCGAAGTATGTCCATAAACAAGTTCGAAAGGGGTGAATCCATGAGTGTTGTTTACAGAATTGTTATATGCAATGATTGCATAAGGGAGGATATTAAAAGGGTGTCCGTCAGGATTTTCTAGTTTATGGATTCTAATCATCTCTAATAAGGTCGAGTGGAATCGTTCTAATGAACCATTTGACTGGGGATGTCCCACACTAGAATAAGATAGTTTGATGTCAAATAGTTTACACAAGTCTCTCATTAGTTTGTTGTCGAATTCCCTGCCATAATCGCAATTTATCCGTAATGGAGTACCGAAGTGTTAGAAATAGAGTAGTAAAGTACTAACAATGGTTTTAGCAGATTTGTCGGTTATGGGGTAGGTCTGAGAGAATTTTGTTAGTTTGTCCCGGATAGTTAATGCGTAGTTTTTTGTCGGGACTTCTAGAATATCGATGTTGACACGTTCAAAGGGTGTCCGTGGGGTTTCAGTAATGACAAGTGGGCTGTCGAGATTTTTCCGGTAAACCTTTGCTCTCTGGCAAGTTTGACAGTTTTTGATAAAATTGTCAACGTCCTTAGCCAGTCCTTGCCAATTGTATTTTTCTTTTATTTTGCGGATAGTTTTATTAATGCTTCGATGTATATTATTTTTGCCGTTATGGAATCGGTCGAGAATGATAAGTATTTGGTTTTTCTCAATCGTGTGGACGATATTTTGGCAAACTTTCCATTTGATATCGATTTCGGAAAGGATAAACGAAAGCATATCCAAAATGGGCAGTTCAATCTTATTCTCGACACAGAATACTTCATTTTCAGTGAACATATCTCTACTATTATACAAAGATGCGAAAAGAATCTCGTTGACTACTTCTGGGTCAGAACGGAGAGGGACGATGTAATAGCGTCTTTTTCTGACACTTTTGCTTGCAAAGACATTTACTCTAGGGGTAAGGAAATCAGCATTTTCCTCAAAAATGTCGTCGATGATGTCGTGGTGAAAATCTTTCAGGAGAGAGCCTTGGGGAAATACTAGGATGTTTTTATTTCCTCGGTCTAAGAGTTGGCAATTAGAAAATTGAATTTTGTTGTAATCTATGAGTGAGACGGTTTGATATCGCTCGACAAAAGTTCTAAATTCTTCAGAGATTTGTTGGAGATTAATGGGACTTCTTGTCTGGGGTTCTTGTGAGTCATCGTCAGTTTCGTTGGTTGGGAGTACTGTAAATGGTGTTAGATGATTGTTTGCTTATAATGATATGTATTCATTAAAGTTTAATTCGAGAGAGAGCGTCGGCGTTTTTATTTACTTTGCCGGGTTTGTAAATTATTTCACAGTCGTACTCCTCGAGCTTAAGGCGCCATCTTGCAAGTCTACTTCCAGGATCCTTTATAGAAAACAGCCAAGTTAACGGGCGGTGATCGGTCAGAAGTAAAAACTTACGGGCAAAAATTATTGGACGAAAGTTTTTAACCGCCCACACTTTTGCAAGGAGTTCTCGTTCTATGGTTGAATACTTAGTTTCAGCTTTGCAGAGAGTTCTGGAGGCATAGGCTACAGGCAAATCTTTACCTACGTGTCCTTGAGAGAGCACTGCGCCGATAGCAAATGAACTGGTGTCGGTTGGCTCTTCAAAATTAGGGTATATGAGTCTAGGGGTAGAAGTAAGGGCTCTTTCTAATTCGTCAAAAGATTTGACGCATTCTGAAGCGAACTGGGAAGGTATGTCCATATAGACTAAACATCTCTCGTTTTGAACACCTAAAAGAATATTATCCATTACCCTTTGGAAGGTGGATGGAGCGTTTTTAAGATCGAAAGGCATTCTAACGAATTCAAAATGACCATTATCAACAGTGAATGCTGTTTTTTGGATGTATTTTGTATCGATTTCGATTTGGTGAAACCCTGAAGCTAAGTCGAGAGTGGTGAAGTATTGGCATTTGCCAAGTTGGTCAAGTAAATCCGAAATGTTCGGTAGGGAGTATTTGTGGTCAACAGTAATTTCGTTTAGTTTACGATAATCGACGACGACACGCCATTTTTGGGTACCAGATGCGTCTAGTTTTTTGGGAACTACCCATACCGAGGATGCAGAATTAGACGTATAATGCCTTGGTCAAGCATCTTTGATATCTTTGTGTATTTGGGGGTACCGATATGACTTTGTGAAAGAGGGTTTCGCGTTATTAGTGTCTATTGAATGTTTGATTTCGTTTGTAAAGGTCATTTGGTCACCTTCTAAATAGAATATATCGGAATATTCGAGGCAAAGTTGAGAAATAAGTTCGGCTTGCTCATCATTCAGATGTTCTAACCGAAGTTGTTTCATCATTGTAGTTTGTCTATCAGGCTGGGTTAAGTTTAGTGGGTAATTTTCGGAAAGAATGTTTACGGAAAAATTGTTTATCGGTTCGAGTTCCAAATTATCGAAATTAACAGTTTTGGGGATAGCATTTGTATTTAAAATTGAAGTAAGAAATTCGCCTTTTTCATTAATTTTAACAAGGGCACGGGGAAGATGAACCTTTTGTATTTCGGCAGATGATAGGAAAGCCTCAGTGTTAGTGAGGTTACATTTTAATTTACATATCTGTTCTGTTCGGGGTTCTAAATAGATTGTATTAATTGAGATGCAGTTATTGAAAGTTGAAGGGTTCTGAGTACGCATGACAGTATCATCCGTAACTTTGTAGAGTGGTAAGGTTTTAAAATTAGTGCCATGTTGTTTGCTGTTAAAGTCTAAAACGCAGTTACAGTGTTTAAGGAAATCTGAACCCACTAATCCGTCGAATTCAATGTCGATGTTGCAAATATACACCTTGTGTGGGTCGGCGACATTCAAAGGTCTTACAGAAAGTTCTGTTCTGGGAAGTTGACATTCGGGCTGAAGTCGTCCAGATTCATTGTCTGAATTTGGGTTTGAATTTGTGAAATTTCTTGGTCTGGGGGTTCTGACTGAGTGGGGGTCAAATGAAAATGAAAATTTACTTGACAAGAATCAGGTTCGTCAGAATAATATTCGTTAAGCTGTTCAGTGTTGAAATATTCTGGTTCGTCGTTTTGTTCGAAATCATTAGGGTAATATTGTTGTACGTTTCCGTACTGGTTGGGCAAAGGGTTGTATTGATTTTCGTTTTGAGAATAGTTATAGTCATTGTGATATGGTCCGAATTGCAGATTGTTCAAGTGATGAGTCTTTGGTTGTTGGCGTTGTTGATGTTTAAAGAAACTCGGGTTCGGTCTGTAATTGCCAGACATTTGGGGTTGTCTATTGGTAGATGGACGAAATTGTTGCTGTGAAAATTATTGACTGGGATTAACATTTGTAGATTGATTAGCAGGTTGATTGGAAAAATGAAGGCGATAATTGGAATAATTCAGATTGGAATTCGGGTTGTGTTGAAATTGTCTCATCCTCAATAAGCATTCATTGCTTAGATGGCCCATTCGTTTACAAAATGTGCATTGTTTTGGAGGTGGGACGTTATTTGGTTTACGATAGGGTTGTTGGAAACTTCTATTACTTGAAAATTTCTGGGTTTCTGAATGTGATAGTTGTAGTTCTCGTTTAATTCTGGAAATGGCAGTGAGAATACTGCAGGGGTCGCTAGCGCGAACGAGTTGACCAAATTTGGGCTCTAAACCCGCGAGGAGGCTATTAAGAGCCATTGACTCTATCAAGTCAATCTGTGCTTGTTTTTCTTTAACAGTTAGGTTTTGTTTGTTTATGGCTGCTAGCATTTTCGCCTGATGCGTCTGAAGTCTAGCAGAATATGTAAGAGTGAATTCATTAGGAGTTTGCCGCATTGTTTGCAAATCCTGTATAAGAGCCGAGAGATCCCTAGGATCTCCAAAATGATTTTCTAGGAAGGTTTGAATTTCAGCTAGTTGACTAGGGTTTCGCGAATTAATTAACTCAGCCGCTCTACGGCGTAACTTATTTTTGATATGGAGAATTAGCAATACTTGCTGATTATCCGTTGCCATGCTGTAAGCAGTATTACAGGAGCATATAAAAGTTTTCAAAAATATTGGATTACCATCATACTCAGGAATTATGGCAAATATTTCCGATAGCTTATAGGGTTCTACGGTTGGTGTAGCTGCTTGTCTAGTGGTGGCCATGTTTATAATATTATAAATTCACACAATAAATAAAAATTAAATGTTGAGGTTTTAAATGTAAATGGTAAATATCTAGTTTATCAAAATCCAATATCGAGCAATGTTTAATAGAGCAATAACAAATTTGAAATAGGAATGTATAAATGGTAAATTAATAATAAACTTGAAATAATGTTTCAAATACTTCGAAATATGTAAGTCAAAGTAATGGAAATAAAATAATATGATTATGTAAAATATATAGTTTCAAAATTATTTAGGCAAGGTAAGGTTATGAGGAATAAAATACTATATAAATGAAAGAACTGGTGGTCATTCAAAATAAAATCAAAATAAAATAGTTACTTTATGTGATTCTTACGTTATTATTCCTCGCATCGGACTGTTCCCCGCGTCACTTAGCACTGATTAGCCTGGTTGCGTGCCTTGCTAGTACTTGGTAGTTGTTGTCCTTTTCAAGTAGATTCTATTCTGCAAAGGCTTGGAAACCACCACAAACAGTTAGAAATCTTCGTGTTCTAGCTGTGTCTGGAATATCCTACTGACTGCGCCAATTTGCCAAGATTATTTATTTAAAACATTCAAAATCAAACTTTAAACAATTAATTACTTGAAATACTTAATACTATAAGTGATAATATTTGAATGACAACACGAGATCGTTTCCAGTTGCTTTTATAACATCGACAAAAGTGCTGATGCAAGTCAGCGATTTTACTGGGTAAACGGACTCGTGTAGGTTTCCGGGAAGTTGTTTGCATATAATTCGAGATGAAATTTGATATCACTGAGAAGTCACGTACGTTTTAAATTCCGTTGACTTCTCGACTGTGTGAACTAAGTGCTGATATATTTTGCATATAACATATATATAATTCATTTGGGTCCCGTACCACCAATATGACCCAGGTTATATTCTCAGACCGTCCAACCATTTTTCATATTGTATATTAGTTGTTTTTCATTACCTCATATTTATATAATAATACTATAATACGAGCAAGGTTTGTTTATTTATATATATATATATATATATATATATATATATATAAATTATATAAGTTGATATTATGAACTTAGCCCGAACTTATATCGCAACGACAATTCAACATTCCCAGCTGAGTAAGCGACATGTGTGGTGTCATATTACGGCGCCGCCGATTTCCGTGAGAACTGCAGTTTCAACTATGCCTATTCAGCATCTTTAAACTTATATATTGTAAAATTTCTCTTCTACTGTATTCATTATTACTCAGTCTGTTGTTAGTTATTATTGTCATTATTTCAATTTTGTATTTTGTATTTTAAAAAGTTATTATTTGGTTAAAGTTAATAAATTTTTTTTTAAAAGTTTAATTTGAGAAGTGTGATATAACAAATTGGCGCAGTCAGTAGGATCCGTCAACGTTACTAGAACACGAGCATACTTCTAACTGGTAGCGGCGGGTTCCTATCCCTCAACGGAGCAAAGAACCTGGAAGAAGTCCCAACTGCGCAAGGAGAACAATCCAATGTTCCTGTTGATGTGAGTAGTAGTGAATCGTCTAACGTTTAAGGTTTTAACAATTTATTTAATTGATTTGATTGATATATTTGATAATTTGATTTTTATTTGATTGATTATTTTATTTATTTGGTAATCTTGATATATTATTTTGAATTGATTTATTACTTGATTATTTGAATTGAAATATTTATTTGATATATTTTGATTTACGTTTACATATTTATTTTATTATTTCATTCTTTACCGTTCTATTATCCAAAATATCGTTTATTCCCCATTATATACATTCGCTTAATAATTTTTATACTATATTTTATTTGAAACCCAATTTAATATCCCTCGTTTATTTTATTTTTATTATTTTCCAACTTGTGTATACTTTTAATTCTAACACATCGAAATGGCACAAGCAACAAATAATGTAGTTTCTGATGAAACCGAGAAGTACCGGTTATCGGAAATATTTTCTATCATTCCGGAATTTGAAGGCGACCAGATCTCCTTGGCCACCTTCATACACTCATGTAATTGTGCGTACAATATGTCGACTGCAGAGCAAAAATATCTGCTAGTCATTCATATTAAAAATAAACTTAGAGGCAAAGCTGTTCAGTTGGTCAACTCGAGAAACCCCGCTTCATATTTAGAAATTAAACAGCTTTTGACACTACATTTCGGAGATTCGCGCGATCTGTCTTCTTTGATCCACGATCTCCAACGTCTCAAACAACTTTCTAATGAGTCCCCTCTGACCTTTTATAATAGGCTTCAGGTTTTGAGTGCGAAAATGCACTCATGCATCCAAAAATCCTCTGGGCTAACCAATGAACAAAAAGACGCTCAGACAACCCTTGTAGATACGATGGTTCTGAATACACTTCTTACAGGATTAGAACCACGTCTAGGCCAAATAATTCGTGCCAGCAATCCCAAAGACCTTCTGGAGGCACACTCTCGAATCAGACGAGAACTTCAGTTGTCATATTTTGAAGAGCAAAAAATTCACAAATCTGCTCCTCCTAAACCCACATTTCAGGCTAGAAAACCAACTCCACCTCCTAAATGCTTAAATTGTGGGCGATTAGGCCACATTGCTGCGGACTGTCGCCTGAGATATCAAAATAACCTTCAGCCTTTCAATCAAAATAACAGACCAAATTTCGTTGGGCCGAATCAGTCTTCGAGGCCAAATCCAATCAATAATAATAACAATCATCAAGGTCAACAATTCCGACCAAATAATTTTCAAAGACCTCCTTTCAAGCCTAACAACTTTCGACCGTCTGTAAAACAGACAAACCCAAATTATCGTTCCGAAAGAACCCACCATTTTAACAACCATCATAATGTCAACTATCCCGAATATTCTGCAAATGACTATGATTATTATACTGATAATAACCAGCAGAATTTCGATTATAACGACCAAAACTATGAAAGCCCTGAGTTCGACCAAATAGTAGATGATACCCCTGTCGAACCTTTCAGTCCTCACGAATACCAGGATTTTCTAGCGCTTCCGAGCCTAGATCAGCCCCCCGATTCGACAACTACCCTCTCAGAAGTCCAAACGCAAATACAGAACTTGAATTTGGAAAACTTCAATCCCGATCTGAACTTCCCAGAACAAACATTTCTTTAAGTCCCCTTCTGACAGTAAATTCCAAGAACCTTTATTATATCAACGACGCTTCTGGAAAATTTAAACTCCTAATTGATACCGGAGCTGGTATCTCCATTTTCAAAGAAAACACTGTCAAAAACTTCTCACAAAGATCTCCCGAAAGAGTCACAATTCAAGGCATTACTCATGAGAAAATCCCGATCTCACAATCCACCCTCATTCCTTTCGCATTAGGTAATCCACACAAAGTCTTTATCTACGATCTAGATATTGAGTTTGATGGAATATTAGGTCTTGATTTTCTTGAACATTATGAATGTATTGTCGACTTAAAATCCAAACAATTAATTACTAACTTTAAAACTATCCCCCTACATAAAGTGCCCGATCACGACCAATCAAATACACAACCAACAGACACCCCCAGTACTAACGCACAAACTCATATTTTTAACAATCAAATAACAATCCAGGCACGAACCGAACAAATTTTCCAACTTAAATGTGAACTTAGAAATACTGACGCAATTTTACCGACACAAGTAATTGACAAAGTACGAATTCCCAACGCGGTTGTACGTGTTAATTCAAAGGGAGAATTTCTGACTTCGATAATAAACGCGAACGCAATGCCAAAACCTGTTAACTTTTCCAATCTTCATTTAGAACCCCTTGACAATACACACCCTCTCTTAAATCTGAATACACACGATTCCTCTGAATCTACAAACTTAGACAGAAACTTTACAATCAGAGAACAAATTCCGACAGAACATCTTAACGACGAAGAGCGAGAACTTATCACGAATCTCTGCTTAGAATTCGAAGATATTTTCTATCTCGAAGGCGATGTTTTGACGTTTACTAACGCCGTCAAACACTCTATTGACACCAATAATGCCAAGCCCGTTTTCACAAAATCGTACAGATATCCTCAAATCCATAAGGAGGAAGTGAAAACCCAAATTTCCAAAATGCTTGATCAAGGCATTATCAGGCACTCTTCTTCTCCTTGGTCCTCCCCCGTATGGGTCGTCCCCAAGAAACTCGATGCTTCTGGTAAGCAAAAGTGGCGAGTTGTTATCGACTATAGGAAGTTGAACGAACTAACTGTAGACGATAAATACCCTCTGCCCAATATTTCTGTTCCCCTCGACCAACTTGGTAAGTGTCAATACTTTTCGACACTGGATCTCGCTTCCGGGTTTCACCAGTTGGAAATCCTTGAGGAAGACATTCCCAAGACCGGTTTCTCTGTTGACAATGGCCATTACGAATTCGTTCGTATGTCATTTGGTCTGAAAAATGCACCTTCTACCTTTCAGAGGGTCATGGACAACATTCTTCTGGGCATCCAGAATGAACGTTGCCTTGTTTACATGGATGACATTATCGTTTATTCACCAACCATCCATGAGCATATGTCCCGTTTGACAGAAGTCTTTAAGCGTCTTAGACAGTCAAACTTGAAAATTCAACCTGACAAGTGTGAGTTTCTCCGTAAGGAAGTCGCTTACCTAGGTCATCTGATCACCCAAGAAGGAGTAAAACCAAACCCTTCAAAGGTTGAATGCATCCAGAATTTCCCTCAACCCCAAATTCCTAAAGATGTTAAATCTTTTCTTGGTCTCGCCGGTTATTACCGACGTTTTATCCCCAATTTCGCCAAGATCTCAAAGCCCCTAACGAAACTCCTGCAGAAGGACGTCAAATTCATCTTCGACGCAGATTGCAAGTCTTCCTTCAACGAACTGAAGCAAGCCATTGTATCTGACCCTATCTTGATCTACCCAAATTTCGAAGAACCATTCCTGCTCACTACTGATGCTAGTGCTTTTGCAATTGGAGCGGTTCTCTCGCAAGGCCCCGTAGGAAAAGATCGTCCTATAGCATATGCTTCCCGTACACTCTGCGCGGTAGAAACTCGATATTCCACTATCGAACGGGAACTGCTAGCTATTGTTTGGGCGGTCAAGCACTACAGACCTTACCTTTTTGGGAGAAAGTTTACACTCCTGTGTGATCACCGTCCGCTTATTTGGCTCTTTTCGATCAAAGACCCTGGCAGTCGTCTAGCCAGATTGCGCCTCAAACTAGAGGAGTATAACTATAAAATCGAACACAAGCCCGGCAAGGTAAACTTGAACGCAGACGCTCTTTCCCGTATCAAAATTAATCACTTCAAACAATGCACCGACTTTCTTTCGAAGATAAAAATTTTCGCAAATAACGAAACCGACCCAAAACAACCCGATCCAGGTTCTAGTCACGATAACTCCGACGACTCCGACAACGATCAAGAACGCGATGATCATGACGAACGCATGACAACAGAATTTAATCGATTTGTTCAATTGTATAAAACCGAGTGGATAATCGACTACTCAAAAATAGAAATTTCTAACGCCCAACTTCTAGACAAATCTCACAAACGAATAGTCACTTTCTTCTGGCAAAATAAACTCAATGACTTGCATGACAAAATCATCGAAGATATTTTCGAAGAAGACCCAAACTTCACTACTGACACTCTAAACGTTCTAGCCAGTAAAACTGTAAGGCATAGAAAATATTTAATTGTCCCTTTACCCTTAGATCCTATAACAGTTGTTGCACATCTTTTCAACATTCTGTATAACAACCAAGACCAGTTCGACGAATCCGAAACTTTTTGTATTGAGAACAACGTAGAACTACCGATTCTTGAAACACTATCCTTTATACTTGCAGACAAAGACGTAAAACTTAAAATTTGTCAAAATATTGTGACAACCCCTTCACAAGACGAAATTCCCATTATACTGCAACAGTACCACTGCGACAAAAATAACCTACACCGTGGAATTAATGAGACTATTCGACGTATTAGGGAAAAGTATAACTGGACTGGACTAATCAAAAGCGTAGAGCAATTTATCAAGTCTTGCGAAACTTGCCAAAAGGTAAAGTTTTGTAGGAAAAACTTAAGTGCTCCTTTTGTCATAACCGAAACACCAAAAACACCATTCGAACGTATCAATATTGATATTTTCGAATATCCAACTAGAAACTACGCACTGACTATTAGGGATGAACTCACCAAATTTACTCAGGCCTACCCAATTGGTGACAAAACAGCTAAAACTGTAGTAAACACCCTCCTAATATTCTTCCAACATTACGGTAGACCTCTTCGCATCCATTGTGATTATGGACGTGAATTTGATAAGACTCTCATAAGGGACCTGTGCGAACTATATGACATAAAACTATCCTTTTCAAGTGTCCACCATCCCGAATCAAATGGTTCTATCGAAAGGTTTCACGCGACTTTAGTGGAAATGATAAGGGCAAATACAGCTGAACATCCGGACGAACATCCATTCAACGTCCTCCATTACGCAATTATCTGCTACAACAACACTAAAAACAAGACTACTGGTTTCACGCCCTACGAACTCATCTTTGGGCACACTTCTAGTAGACCCCCCGAAACAATATACGATCAGGAAAAACTCATTTCCAAATATGTTAGGGACCTTAACAACAGAATGAACTACTATTATAGACTTGCCCGCGCAAAAACCGACCAACAAAAACAAAAATCTAAAGTTAGATTTGACAAACATGTTTCGACTAACCAACCAGAATACAAAGTAGGCGACAAAGTTTACGTGAAAGAGTCTCAGATTAAAAGCAAATCTGAAAACAAATTCAATGGACCTTTTGAAATTACCGCGATTAGAAAAAACTCTGCCACAGTTATAAACTTACAGACTAACCAAATCAGTAAAATTAACTTTGACAGACTAAAACCATATTTTGAATGAATCCCTTCTTTTCAGATTCTCTGGACTGTTTTCAGTCGTGAACCTCCAACAATACTCTCTTACACCCGTTAACATTACAATAGGAGTTTTCTTCCATGAAGAAGGCACACTTAAAATTTCAAACGACAAATGGTCACTTCTTGTCTTCAAAGACCTCAGCCCTTTCAGAGGTGCTATTTCAAATAACGACGCCATACTAAACCGAATTTTAAAGACAATCAACGAAAACACAACTAATACAAAATCATTTAAACCAAAAATACAAACACATGTTAGCCTTTTGAAACAAATTTCTAAATCCGTTAACTCTAAATATACAGACATCTTCGCTGACACTCAAACTTACCCTACTAACAGAAGAAAACGCGGACTTATTAACGGACTGGGATCAGTTTGGAAAGCTATTTCAGGAAACTTAGACGCAACAGATGGTGAATACATAAATGACTGTATAACTAAAATTACTAAAGACCAACACCAAATTCAGGACTTAGTAAAGAAACAAATATCTGTAACAACCTCAGTCATTACGAGCCTCAAGAAAACTTTACAAAAATTTCAATCCGAGGAGAAATTATTCTCGAATAACATTGAAAAAATAAGGCAGTCAATTTTATACATTTCAAATGATCTTGATTTTCATGAATTTCAAATCAATATCTTGGATCTGTGCGAAAGCCTAATGGAGAGTTACATATTTATCGAAAATACTCTCGATGATGTTTTAACTGCAGTCTCTTTCGCCCGCTTAAAAATTTTACATAGTTCGATCATAACCCCAGTAGATTTGGTCGATTCCCTTCAAAAGATTTCTCAGTCACTACATGAAAATAATTTACCACTTCCTATTTACAGTTCAAATGTTGCTCAGTACATTGATTTGATAGAATTGGAAGCTTTTCAAATCAACACCAAAATCATTTTTGTACTCAAAATTCCTTTAGTTGATCCTGAGATTTACACCCTTTACCACCTTTATCCGATCCCAATTTTGGATGATCGAACAGGGTTTCATCATATACTTTCAATAAAGACAAAATTTATCGCGAGAGATGACGATTCGTTATTTTACACATCCTTCGAAGACCTGGGTGACTGCAAGCCTTTAACTAAACATCATAAGATTTGTTCCAAAGCCATATCACATCCAATAGACAAAGATGCCATCTGCGAAGGTCAGCTTCTCAGACAGCCAGCCACACTTCCAGCAACCTGCAAAAGTATGATATTATATGCAGCAGACTATAATATCCAAGAGATTGACGTAAACTTTTGGTTGATCTCGATTTCAAGACCACTGGCCATCACCATCAAATGCAAAGGGCAAGATGTCGTAACACAAACCATATCGACAAATTCAGTGTTGCAAATCCAACCCGATTACAATGCCTTTATCGACAACACTAGGGTCCATGCTACAAGAACTTCTAAAAATGTCCAAAACATCATATACAGAAACCACCCAGTGGACATTCCTTTCAACTGCTGCAACGGCATGCCAGCCGCCAATGAGATGCCAAACCTGACACCCCTACAGCTACAAGAATTAGATGTACAAGACCTAGATGTTGCCAACCATAAGCTCTCCCAATATTCTAAGGAAGTGGAAAAGCTGATGGAACAACCACCCTTAGAAAAGCATACGTCCTGGCTCACAATCACAACGACCACCTTAGTAATAATTGTGACTATACTCCTCACAATGAAGTCAATCCAGAAGAGGTTCAAGGATTCCACTACACCAAGCTCCGCTGTCCAGCACACGCCACCGACAGCACCAACAAACACTAAGCCCAAAGGAAAGCTACACAGCCTTCTGAATCCAACCGATGCTATACCATCAACTTTTTTATATGGATGGGAGTTGTTATATAAGTTTATACTATGAACTTAGCACGAACTTATATCGCAACGACAATTCAACATTCCCAGCTGACTAAGCGACATGTGTGGTGTCATATTACGGCGCGTCCGATTTCCGTGAGAACTGCAGTATCAACTATGCCTATTCAGCATCTTTAAACTTATATATTGTAAAATTTCTCTTCTACTGTATTCATTATTACTCAGTAACTCTTTCACTTTATGTCGTTATTTTTCATTTGCATTTTAAAGTTATTATTTTGTTTGTTATTAATAAAAATCTTTTTTTAAAAGTTAATATTGTGATATAACATATATATATATATATATATATATATATATATATATATATATATAAATATATATATATATATATATATATATATATATATATATATATATGTTATATCACACTTCTCAAATTAAGCTTTTTTAAAAAAAGATTTTTATTAACTTTAACCAAATAATAACTTTTTAAAATACAAAATACAAAATTGAAATAATGACAATAATCACTAACAACAGACTGAGTAATAATGAATACAGTAGAAGAGAAATTTTACAATATATAAGTTTAAAGATGCTGAATAGGCATAGTTGACACTGCAGTTCTCACGGAAATCGGCGGCGCCGTAATATGACACCACACGTGTCGCTTAGTCAGCTGGGAATGTTGAATTGTCGTTGCGATATAAGTTCGTGCTAAGTTCATAGTATAAACTTATATAACAACTCCCATCCATATAAAAAAGTTGATGGTACAGCATCAACTTTTACGTCAAGTTGTGGAGTTCTGTATTGTCGGTTGGATTCAGAAGGCTGTGTAGCTTTCCTTTGGGCTTAGTGTTTGATGGTGCTGTCGGTGGCATGTGCTGGACAGCGGAGCTTGGTGTAGTGGAATCCTTGAACCTCTTCTGGATTGACTTCATTGTGAGGAGTATAATCACAATTATTACTAAGGTGGTCGTTGTGATTGTGAGCCAGGACGTATGCTTTTCTAAGGGTGGTTGTTCCATCAGCTTTTCCAGTTCCTTAGAATATTGGGAGAGCTTATGGTTGGCAACATCTAGGTCTCGTACATCTAATTCTTGTAGCTGTAGGGGTGTCAGGTTTGGCATCTCATTGGCGGCTGGCATGCCGTTGCAGCAGTTGAAAGGAATGTCCACTGGGTGGTTTCTGTATATGATGTTTTGGACATTTTTAGAAGTTCTTGTAGCATGGACCCTTGTGTTGTCGATAAAGGCATTGCAATCGGGTTGGATTTGCAACACTGAATTTGTCGATATGGTTTGTGTTACGACATCTTGCCCTTTGCATTTGATGGTGATGGCCAGTGGTCTTGAAATCGAGGTCAACCAAAAGTTTACGTCAATCTCTTGGATATTATAGTCTGCTGCATATAATATCAAACTTTTGCAGGTTGCTGGAAGTGTGGTTGGCTGTCTGAGAAGCTGACCTTCGCAGATGGCATCTTTGTCTATTGGATGTGATATGGCTTTGGAACAAATCTTATGATGTTTAGTTAAAGGCTTGCAGTCACCCAGGTCTTCGAAGGATGCGTATAATAACGAATCGTCATCTCTCGCGATAAATTTTGTCTTTATTGAAAGTACATGATGGAACCCTGTTCGATCATCCAAAATTGGGATCGGATAAAGGTGGTAAAGGGTGTAAATCTCAGGATCAACTAAAGGAATTTTGAGTACAAAAATGATTTTGGTGTTGATTTGAAAAGCTTCCAATTCTATCAAATCAATGTACTGAGCAACATTTGAACTGTAAATAGGAAGTGGTAAATTATTTTCATGTGGTGACTGAGAAATCTTTTGAAGGGAATCGACCAAATCTACTGGGGTTATGATCGAACTATGTAAAATTTTTAAGCGGGCGAAAGAGACTGCAGTTAAAACATCATCGAGAGTGTTTTCGATAAATATGTAACTCTCCATTAGGCTTTCACACAGATCCAAGATATTGATTTGAAATTCATGAAAATCAAGATCATTTGAAATGTATAAAATTGACTGCCTTAATTTTTCGATGTTATTCGAGAATAGTTTCTCCTCGGATTGAAATTTTTGTAAAGTGTTGTTGAGGCTCGTAATGACTGAGGTTGTTACAGATATTTGTTTCTTTACTAAGTCCTGAATTTGGTGTGGTCTTTAGTAATTTTAGTTATACAGTCATTTATGTATTCACCATCTGTTGCGTCTAAGTTTCCTGAAATAGCTTTCCAACTGATCGCAGTCCGTTAATAAGTCCGCGTTTTCTTCTGTTAGTAGGGTAAGTTTGAGTGTCAGCGAAGATGTCTGTATATTTAGGTTAACGGATTTACAAATTGTTTCAAAAGGCTAACATGTGTTTGTATTTTTGGTTTAAATGATTTTGTATTAGTTGTGTTTTCGTTGATTGTCTCTAAAATTCGGTTTAGTATGGCGTCGTTATTTGAAATAGCACCTCTGAAAGGGCTGAGGTCTTTGAAGACAAGAAGTGACCATTTGTCGTTTGAAATTTTAAGTGTGCCTTCTTCATGGAAGAAACTCCTATTGTATTGTCAACGGGTGTAAGAGAGTATTGTGGAGGTTCACGACTGAAAACAGTCCAGAGAATCTGAAAAGAAGGATTCATTCAAAATATGGTTTTAGTCTGTCAAAGTTATTTTACTGATTTGGTTAGTCTGTAAGTTTATAACGGTGGCAGAGTTTTTCTTATCGCGGTGATTTCAAAAGGTCCATTGAATTTGTTTTCAGATTTGCTTTTAATCTGAGACTCTTTCACGTAAACTTTGTCGCCTACTTTGTTTCTGGTTGGTTAGTCTAAACATGTTTGTCAAATCTAACTTTAGATTTTTGTTTTTGTTGGTCGGTTTTACGCGGGCAAGTCTATAATAGTAGTTCATTATGTTGTTAAGGTCCCTAAAATATTTGGAACTGAGTTTTTCCTGATCGTATATTTTTGGGGGGTCTACTAGAAGTGTGCCCAAAGATGAGTTCGTAGGGCGTGAAACCAGTAGTCTTGTTTTTAGTGTTGTTTATAGCAGATAACTGCGTAAGGGAGGACGTTGAATGGATGTTCGTCCGGATGTTCAGCTGTATTTGCCCTTATCATTTCCGCTAAAGTCGCGTGAAACCTTTCGATAGAACCATTTGATTCGGGATGGTGGACACTGAAAAGGATAGTTTTATGTCATATAGTTGCACAGGTCCCTTATGAGAGTGTTATCAATTCACGTCCATAATCACAATGGATGCGAAGAGGTGTACCGTAATGTTGGAAGAATATTAGGAGGGTGTTTACAACAGTTTTAGCTGTTTTGTCACCAATTGGGTAGGCCTGAGTAAATTTGGTGAGTTCATCCCTAATAGTTAGTGCGTAGTTTTTAGTTGGATATTCGAAAAATCAATGTTTCGAAGGGCGTTTTTGGTGTTTCAGTTATGACAAAAGAAGCACTTAAGTTTTTTCTACAGAACTTTACTTTTGGCAAGTTTCGCAGGATTTAATAAATTGCTCTACACTTTTGATTATTCTAGTCCAATTATACTTTTCTTTTATGCGTCGGATGGTCTCGTTAATTCCACGATGAAGGTTATTTTTGCCGCCCAGTGGTACTGCTGCAGAATAACGGGAATTCGTCTTGTGAAGGGGTTGTCGCAATATTTTGACAATTTTAAGTTTTTACGTCTTTGTCTGCAAGTATAAAGGATAGTGTTTCAAGAATCGGTAGTTCTACGTTGTTTCAATACAAAAGTTTCGGATTCGTCGAACTGGTCTTGGTGTTATAGAGAATGTTGAAAAGATGTGCAACAACTGTTCAGGATCAAAGGGTAAAGGGACAATTTAAATATTTTCTATGCCTTACAGTTTTACTGGCTAGAACGTTTAGAGTGTCAGTAGTGAAGTTTGGGTCTCCTTCAAAATATCTTCGATGATTTGTCATGCAAGTCATTGAGTTTATTTTGCCAGAAGAAAGTGACTATTCGTTTGTGAGATTTGTCTAGAAGTTGGGCGTTAGAAATTTCTATTTTGGAGTAGTCGATTATCGACTCGGTTTTATACATTGAACAAATCGATTAATTCTGTTGTCATGCGTTCGTCATGATCATCGCGTTCTTGATCGTTTTGTTGGAGTCGCGGAGTTATCGTGACTAGTACCTGCTGGATCGGGTTGTTTTGGTCGGTTTCGTTATTTGCGAAAAATTTTTATCTGAAAGAAAGTCGGTGCATTGTTTGAAGTGATTAATTTTGATACGGAAAGAGCGTCTGCGTTCAGTTTACCTTGCCGGGCTTGTATTCGATTTAAAGTTATACTACTCTAGTTTGAGGCGCCATCTGGCTAGACGACTGCCGGGTCTTTGTTCGAAAAGAGCCAAGTAAGCGGACGGTGATCACACAGGATGTAAACTTTCTCCCAAAAGATACGGTCTGTAGTGCTTGACCGCCCAAACAATGGCTAGCAGTTCCCGTTCGATAGTGGAATATCGAGTTTCTGCAGCGCAGAGTGTACGGGAAGCATATGCTATAGGAAGCTTTTCCTACGGGGCCTTGTGAGAGAACCGCTCCAATTGCAAAAGCACTAGCATCAGTAGTGAGCAGGAATAGTTCTTCGAAATTTGGGTTAGATCAAGATAGGGTCAGATACAAGGGCTTGCTTCAGTTCGTTGCAATCTGCGTAGAAGAAGAATTTGATGTCTTTCTGCAGGAGTTTCGTTAGGCCTTGAGATCTTGGCGAAATTGGGGATAAAACGTCGGTAATAACCGGCAGAGACCAGAAAAGATTTAACATCTTTAGGAGTTTGGGGTTGAGGAAAATTCTGATGCATTCAACCTTTGAAGGGTTTGGTTTTACTCCTTCTTGGGTTGATCAAGATACTAGGTAAGCAACTTCCTTACGAGAAACTCACACTTGTCAGGTTGATTTCAAGTTGACTGTCTAAACGTTAAAGACTTCTGTCAACGGGACATATCTCATGGATGGTTGCGTGAATAGACTATGATGTCATCCAGTAAACAAGGCAACGTTCATTTTGGATGCCCAAAAGAATGTTGTTTTGACCCTCTGAAAAGTAGAAGGTGCATTTTTCAAACCAAATGGCATACGAACGAATTCGTAATGGCCATTGTCAACAGAGAAACCGGTCTTGGGAATGTCTTCTCAAGGATTTCCAACTGGTGGAACCGGAAGCGAGATCCGTGTCGAAAAGTATCGACACTTACGTTGATCGAGGAGATCAGAAATGTTCAGAGGATATTTATCGTCTACAGTTAGTTCGTTAACTTCCTATAGTCGATAACAACTCGCCATTTTTGCTTACCAGAAGCATCGAGTTTCTTAGGGACGACCCATACGGGGGAGGACCAAGGAGAAGAGAGAGTGCCTGATTATGCTTGATGACGTTCGCATGATCATCGCGTTCTCGATCGTTGTTTGGAGTCGTCGGAGTTATCGTGACTAGACCTGCCTGGACGGTGTTTTGGTCGGTTTCGTTATTGCGAAAATTTTTATCTTTGAAAGAAGTCGGGCATTTGAAGTGATTAATTTTGATACGGGAAAGAGCGTTGCGTTCAAGTTTACCTTGCGGCTTGTATTCGATTTCAAGTTACACCCTTAGTTTGAGGCGCCATCTGGCTAGACGACTGCAGGGTCTTTGTTCGAAAAGAGCCAAGGTAAGCGGGACGGTGATCACACGGAGTGTAAACTTCTCCAAAAAGATACGGTCTGTAGTGCTGACCGCCCAAACAATGGCTAGCAGTTTCCTCGATAATGGAATATCGAGTTTCTGCAGCGCAGAGTGTACGGAAGCAATGCTATAGGAAGATCTTTTCCTACGGGCCTTGTGAGAGAACCGTCTCCAATTGCAAAGCACTATTGCATCAGTAGTGAGCAGGAATAGTTCTTCGAAATTTGGGTAGATCAAGATGGGTCAGTACAAGAATGCTTCAGTTCGTTGCAATCTGCGTAGAAGAATTGATGTCTTTCTGCAGGAGTTTCGTTAGGGGCCTTGAGATCTTGGCGAAATTGGGATAAAACGTCGGTAAAACCGGCGAGACAAAGAAAAGATTTAACATCTTTAGGAGTTTGGGTTGAGGAAAATTCTGAATGCATTCAACTTTGAAGGTTTGGTTTTACTCTTCTTGGGTGATCAGATGACTAGGTAAGCAACTCTTACGAGAACTCACACTTGTCAGGTTGAATTTTCAAGTTTGACTGGTCTAAGACGCTTAAAGACTTCTGTCAAACGGGACATAGCTCATGGATGGTTGGTGAAGACTATGATGTCATCCTTAAACAAGGCAACGTTCATTTTGGATGCCCAAAAGAATGTTGTTTATGACCCTCTGAAAAGTAGAAGGTGCATTTTTCAAACCAATGGCATACGAACGAATTCGTAATGGCCATGTCAACAGAGAAACCGTCTTGGAATGTCTTCCTCAAGGATTTCCAACTGGTGGACCCGGAAGCGAGATCCAGTGTCGAAAAGTATCGACACTTACCAAGTTGATCGAGGAGATCAGAAAGTTGGGCAGAGGATATTTATCGTCTACAGTTAGTTCGTTAAACTTCCTATAGTCGATAACAAACTCGCCACTTTGCTTTACCAGAAGCATCGAGTTTTTAGGACGACCCATACGGGGGAGGACCAAGGAGAAGAAGAGTGCCTGATTATGCCTTGATCAAGCATTTTGGCAATTTGAGTTCACTTCCTCCTTATGGACTTGAGGATATCTGTACGATTTTGTGAAAACGGGCTTGGCATTATGGTGTCAATTGAATGGTTTTACTGCGTTGGTAAAGGATAAAACATCGCCTCGAGATAGAAAATATCTTCGAATTCTAAACAGAGGTTCGTGATAAGCTCTCGCTCTTCGTCATTTAGGTGTTCTGTACGAAATTTGTTTCCTGATAGTTAAGTTTCTGTCCACGTTTAGAGAGTCTAGTATTCTTGTGTATTTAAATTTAGAGAGGGTGTGAATGGTCAGGGGTTCTAAGTGAAGATCGGAAAAATTAACATTTTAGGCATCGCGTTCGCGTTTATTATTGAGATCGCAATTTCCCTTTGAATTAACGCGTACAACTGCGTTGGGAAGTCGTACTTTGTCAATTACTTGTGCCGGTAAATGCGTCAGTATTAAAAAGGTCGCAACTTGAGTTTGAAAATTTGTTCGGTTCTTGCTGGAATAGTTATTTGATTGTTATGAGTACAATTTGCTATTTTAGTATTAGGAATGTCTGTCGGCTGTGTTTAGGTTGATCGTGATCGGGGACTTTATGTAGAGGAATAGTCTTGAAGTTCGTATTAACTGTTTTGATTTTTAAAAAGTCACACAATACATTTGTATGCTCAAGAAAATCAAGACCTAATATTCCATCAAACTCAATATCTAGATTGTAGATAAAAACTTATGAGGGTTACTATGGCAAATGGAATAAGAGTTATTCAGAAAAGGATTTTCTCGTGAGTACTACCTTGGATTGTCACTTTTCGGGAAATCTTTGACGGAAATTCTAACGGTGTGTTCTTTAAAATGGAGATACCAGCTCCGGTATCGATGAGAAGTTTAAATTTTTCGGAAGCATCGTGAATGTAATAAAGATTTTTAGAGTTTACCGTAAAAGAGGACTCAGAGAAATGCTTGTTCCGGGAAATTCGCATTTGGGTTGAAATCTTCCAGATTCAGATTCTGGATTTGGGTTTGACTTCGGAATGGTAGTTGTTGATCCGGGGGGATCTAGGATCGGGAGAGCTAGAAAATCCTGGTATTCGTGACTGTTCAAAGGTGTAACGAAGTTATCGTTTTGAGTTTGCTCAATTTCATAATCGAAGGATTTTGACTGAAATCGTCATAAATGTATGGGCTATTTCAGTATTATAGCCGTAGTCGCTTACTGAATATTGTTGATAATCAGTTCAGGTGTTCATTGAAAATGATGCGTCCTTTCTGGACGATAGTGAGGGTTTGTCTGTATTACAGACGGTCAGAATTGATTTGGTTTAAAAGGGGGTCTCTGAAAATTGTCGGTCGAAATGGTGGATCTTGATGGTTGATTATTTGGGGTGGATTTGCCTCGAAGTTGATTTGGCCCTGTAAAATTAGGTCTAAAATTTTGGTTGTAAGAATTGAGGGTTGTTTTGAAATCTTAACAGACAGTGTAATCGCACCACAATTAAACATTTAGGAGGTGGAGTTGGTTTTTTAGCCTAAAAAGATGGCTTGTGTGGAACGGATTTATTTACTTTTTGTCATCAAAATAGGATAATTGAAGTTCTTCTTATTCGTGAATGTGCCTCAAGAAGATCCTTCGGATTACTGGCACGGATAATTTGGCCTAATCGAGGTTCTAAACCGGTAAGTAATGTGTGTTAAAACCATGGTGTCAACGAGAGTGGTTTGAGCGTCTTTCTGCTCGGTGCTCAGACTAGGAGCTTTTTGGATACATTGGATAATTGTTTTAACCGTTGAAGGTCGTGTATTAATGAGGAAAGATCACGAGAATCCCCAAAGAAGAGTTAGAAGTTGTTTTATTCGAGATAAGACGCAGGATTCCTCGAGTTGATTAACTGCGCCGCTTTTCCCCTTAATTATTTTTAATGTGGATACTAGCAAGTATTTTTGTTCAGCACGTGGACATGTTATATGCACAATTGCAAGCATGAAAAATGTGGCCAAAGAAATTGGTCGCTTCAAACTCTGGATTATTGAAAATATTTCCGACAACCTATATTTTTCAGTTTCTTCGGCAACAGTGTTGTTTTGTGCTTGTGCCATTTGGATTTAATATAGAATTCAGGAACGAAAAAGGTTCAAATCAAAATAATAAAAAGGGGATAGAAAAAATGGTATCAATAAAATAAATGGTGTAAAAATCAATAATCAATAAATTTGTAAATGGGAAATACCAAAGTTATTTGGATGATAGAATGGTATTAATAAAATGTAATAAAATCAATAAATCAAATAGTTCACTCAATCGAATGAATAAAATCAAAGTAATCAAATCATAAAAATTAATGCAATCAAATAATAAATCAGTGATTCAATTCACTGAATAAAAAATATCAAATCATTCAAATATTAAAATCATTATTAATAAACTTAAACCTTAGACGATTCACTTATACTCACATCAACAGGAACATTGGAAGATCCGTGTTCTCCTTGTCATCGCAGTTGGGACTTCTTCCAGGTTCTTTGCTCCGTTGAGGGATAGGAATCCGCCGCTACCAGTTAGAAGTAAGCTCGTGTTCTAGTAACGTTGACGGATCCTACTGACTGCGCCAATTTGTTATATCAACTTCTCAATATTAACTTTTTAAAAAAGATTTTATTAATAACAAACAAATAATAACTTAAAATACAAATGAAAAATAACGATATAAAGTGACAGAGTTACTGAGTAATAATGAATACAGTAGAAGAGAAAATTTTACAATATATAAGTTTAAAGATGCTGAATAGGCATAGTTGACACTGCAGTTCTCACGGAAATCGCGGCGCCGTAATATGACACCACACGTGTCGCTTAGTCAGCTGGGAATGTTGAATTGTCGTTGCGATAAGTTAGTGCTAAGTTCATAGTATAAACTTATATAACTATATATATATTATATATATATATATATATATATATAATATATATATATATATATGTTAGGCGTAAATATCGTAAGATACAAAGTATCATATTTCGCTGACCAGTTTCCGCTTCACTATGTAAACGTGGGAACGCATCGACTTGACCGTTCTTTTGAGTAGTCAGCTTTCTTAATGTTATAAATCAGAGCGAAGCGGTCCACGGTCGTCATTTATCGTTAGTACCTGTTCAACTTAGTTAGTTCATTTTTAATTTTTCAATTTAATGTTTTATTTCAAGTTTTAATTTTTTGTATTTCAATAACTATATTTTAAAAAATCAAAAGTGATTTACAAGATATAAATTCAGTCGCAGTCAGTAGGATTGTCCAACACAGCTAGAACACGTTAATTATCCTTTTAACAGATTTACTCATACATAATTTTGAATTTTGATACATTTTTGTGTGATTTACTTACTTTAATTTTTCCGCTTTATTTAATTTTTATTTTCGTAAACACTTGAATATTTGAGATGGCAACTACAAGACAAGGTTGCTGCGACTCCTACTGAAAAGCCATACAAAATATCAGAAAATTTTCGCAATAATTCCGGAATATGACGGAAACTCTATATTCTTAAATACTTTCATTTCTTCATGCCAATTGCATATAGTATGGCAACTGACTACCAACAAGTACTTCTAATACTGCACATCATAAACAAAGTTCGCGGCAGAGCAGCCGAACTAATAAATTCTCGAAACCAGACTCAATTAACAGAAATTCAGACACTCTAGGAGAACCACTTTGGAGATCCTAGAGATCTCTCAGCCTTGATTCAGGATCTTGAAAGAATGAGGCAATTAAATACCGAATCCCCCATAACATTTTTAGTTTTAGTTTCAATTTACATTTCATTTTTTTCCTAGTTAAAAGTGTTAGTTTTTAATTTTTATGTTTTGATAATATATATATATATATATATGATATATATATATATATATATATATATATATATATATATTAAACTAAAATCAAAGATATAAATTGGCGTAATCAGTAGGATTGTCCAACACAGTTAGAACACGTGCATACTAACTGACTGGAGATTTCCAAATCATCGTGGAAACGACCTACCTGTCTGAGACAACAACTGTAGCAGCGGAGACCAGGAACACGCAACGATACAGCTAACCAGTCGACGCTTTCGCAGGACAAGTCCTATGCCTGGGGTACTAATGTATGTAGAAGCATCACGTTTTTGATTTAATTATTTATCATTTGATACGATTTTTATATTTATTGTTATATTATTATTATCAGTTCTCTCGTTTAAAATTTCCACATATTTCTGATTCCTTTGAACCGCATTTTAAGCTACTGAATAATTTTTGAAACGAATTTATTATTATTCTGCATTATTTTAACTAGCTATATTTTATTTTATGTTCGCAAACTGTTGAATTTATTACTCTTTTAACCAATTTACTCATACCATAATTTTGAACTTTGATATATTTTTGTGCGAATTTGCTTACTTCCGTTTTACTGCTTTATTTAATTTTTATTTCTCGTAACACTTGATTATTTGAAGGGGCAAGTACAAGGCAAGGTCCTGCGACTCCTACTGTAGAGCCATACAAAATATCTGAAATTTTCGCAATAATTCCGGAATATGACGGAAACTCTATATTCTTAAACACTTTCATCTCTTCATGCCAAACTGCATATTGCAATATACTTCGTCGGTTCAATTTAAAAATTATAACAACTAATATTTACTTTCACTTTTCTAGAACTTTATTTACATTTAAAACAGCTGATTCACAATACATTTTCATATAAGCTAGTCGTCGCGGTATTACTGCTTGGCGATCGTGGTGTGCTTCTTTTATATCACCAGCGTAGAATTCTCCAGTAGAAATCATCATAGTTCCTTCCGCTGCCGAGTCTTTTCGAGAATCGTATTTTTTTTGTCGTAAAGCGTTTGTTGTCGTGCTGAAATGACACAGGGTCGGCTTTGGGTAAATTTCGTAACACTGCCCCCCCTTTAATTCTGATCGTCCCGATCAGAAACATCCTCTCCATGGTAGGGAGCTAGTCGATCTAAATGAACCACCTCAATTTAGCCTTGGGGTTTCGACGGATCCGGTAGACGACGTCATTAAGCCTCTTGACCACCTCGTATGGACCATCCCAGGCGGGTGTAAGCTTTGGGGATTTACCCTTGCTCCGTTGCGGGTTGTACAACCAGACTTTGTCCCTCTCCTGGAACCCGACTGAATTGGCCTTGAGGTCGTATCGCGTCTTCATCCGGTCACTGGTGGCCAACATCTGCGTTCGGGCTAATTCGTGTATTGCCAGCATGTTATGTCGGAGTTGGTCGGCATAATCGTCGATGTCTTGGGGAGGTTCTTCGGGGGAGCAAATGCCAAGTCGCATGGTAATCGCAGCTCCTTTCCGAATAGGACCCTGGCTGGGGTCAGGCCTGTACTATTATGTAAAGCAGAGCGATATGACAACAGGAATAGGGGGATATGCTCATCCCAATCACGCTGGTTATTGCTGACGACCTTGGATAGGTGTTGTTCCAAGGTCCTGTTGAATCTTTCCACCATTCCGTCTGACTGTGGGTGTAATGTGTTGTTCGCGTTTTCCTGATCCAACATCGTTGCAGACCTTCTGGAATACATTCGATTCGAAGTTACGCCCCTGGTCTGAATGTAATTCCATCGGGACGCCAAACCGGCTGAATAGTTGTTCTACTAGCACCGTCGCTACCGTGGTTGCCTCTTGGTTGGGTATCGCATATGCCTCAGGCCATTTGCTGAAGTAATCCATTGCGACCAGAATGTATTTGTTCCCCCTCTCAGACTCGGGAAACGGACCGGCGACATCGATGGCGATTCTCTCAAATGGGACGCCCACATTGTACTGCTGCATTCTGCCCTTGGTCCGGGTCTTCGGGCCCTTACTGGCGGCACATGTGGCACATTTGCGGCACCAAGCTCTGACGTCTTCGAAGTAATTCACCCAGTAGTACCGCTGGCGAACTTTGTCTAGGGTTTTATTCATGCCCAGGTGGCCTCCGGTAATTCCATCATGTACTTCGGTCAGGATGGCTGGTACCTTTTTCTTCGGAACTACCAGTTGGGACTTGGTTTCTCGTCCATCAGCGCTTTCCCAAACTCGCTTGAGCATTCCATTGTCTACTCGTAGAGAGTCCCACTGAGCCCATAACGATTTCAGCACGCCGGAGTATCTAGCTACCTCGTCCCATCGTGGCCTGGGTGCCCCTCTCATTTTGAGTGACAAGATTGGTTCGATGTCTGGATCAGCCATTTGGTCCTGAATGCACTGTTCCGTTGTCCAGTCTTCATTGGCCTGCACTCGAATCTGCCTGATGGAGATACCCTCCCGCTGTTCAGTCTTCAGACAATGCTTGCATTCCGCTCTACAGGGTCTTCTGGATAGGGCATCGGCATTATTGTGCAACCGGCCGGCACGGTGTTCCACCTTGACGTCGTATTGGTGTAATTTCTCCATCCATCTGGCCAGTTGTCCTTCCGGTGTCTTCATGTCCAGCAGCCATTTGAGTGCGGCATGATCTGTTCGGATTAAGAAATGGCGACCATACAGGTATTTATGGAAATGGTCCACAGCCCTTATTATTGCAAGAAGTTCTTTTCTGGTGACGCAATAATTTCTTTCTGGCTTCGAGAATCCACGGCTGTAGTACTCGATCACCCTCTCTTCACCATCTTGCACCTGGGATAGGACGGCCCCCAAACCTGTATTGCTGGCGTCGGTGTCTAAGATGAACTTGCCGGACTGTGTAGGAAAGGCTAGGATTGGGCTGGAACATAGTGCTGCCTTCAGTCGCCTGAATGATGTTTCGCAATCCTGATTCCAATGGAAGGTCTCTTTATCAGTGGTCTGCCGATGTAGAGGGGCGGCGATGGTGGCAAATCCCTCAACAAAACGCCGGTAGTATGAACATAGGCCCAAGAAGCTTCGGAGTTCATGTTTATCTCTTGGAACTGGCCAATCGCGGATGGCTTCTATCTTGTCTTCGTTGGTGCGGATTCCTGACTCGGACACTACGTGGCCCAAAAACTCTACTTCTTTTTGAAACAAGGAACACTTCTTCGGATTGAGTCTCAGGTTGGCATTATTAATTCTGGAGAATACTTCGCCCAGGTTCTTCAGATGGTCGTCGAATGTCTGGCCCATGACTAGAATGTCGTCGAGGTATACTAAGCACGTCCTCCATGTTAACCCGCTCAGTACATACTCCATTAGCCTCTCAAATGTAGCGGGTGCATTACATAACCCAAAGGGCATGACCGTGAACTGAAACAGCCCTTTACTGGTGGAGAACGCTGTCTTCTCTCTGTCGTTTGCGTGCAGACCAACCTGCCAATATCCACTTTTTAGGTCTAGTGTGGAGAACCAACGGGAGCCTGCTAGTGTGGTCAAAGTGTCATCGATTCGGGGTAGTGGATAGCTGTCTTTCTTCGTGACGTCATTGAGCTTTCTGTAATCCACGCAAAATCGGGTGGTTCCATCCTTCTTTTTAACTAGCACGACGGGAGCAGACCATGGACTGATGGATGGCTCAATAACTCCATTTTGTAACATGGACTCGATGTTTTCCTCGACTGCCTGTTGTTGCCCCAATGGTAGTCGTCTAGGTGGTATTCTGATGGGCTGAGCCTTTCCGGTATCTATTCGATGCTGGATGATGTTGGTGCGACCGGTGGTTCCATTTTTACTGTTAAAAATTTGCCAGTGTTTTGTGATAAATTGCTTGGCTTTTTTCTGGTTCTCTGGTGTCAAGTGTGTTAAGTGGTCAGCAAACTGTTGTAGGAACTCTCTATCGGGCCCTGTCTCCTTCACCGACGTCTGGTACTCTTCTTCGCAATTGATGATGGTCTCTACTGGCTCGAAACAAGCTATCTCTTGACCATTGGTAATTCTGATGTCGTTGTTGGACAAATTCAGGACTCTGATTGGTATATCTCGTCCGGTTTTAACTATAGCCCGTCCAACCAAGTAGTCATGAGCTGAGTGTACGGGCTCCACCATTCCAACGCAGCTCCCAGGATTGCTGTCTAGCTGCCCATGAATAATCTGTTCTGTTCGACCGGGAATTCTAGCTGAAGACTTTGCCACAATTTTTATGGGCGTGACTGATGTGTTGACGGGCCGTGTCAATACAAATTCCTCATTCAGGAACCGAAGAACATCATATCTCGGGTCGAACATAAATCCATGCTGGCTAATTAGGTCCATTCCCAGTATAAAATCGTCCTCAATATTCGCTACCAGGACCCTATGCCGGATCATGTTGTCCCCTATCTGTAGCACGACATCTGCCTCACCCTGTATTGACATGGACTCGCCGGTGACCGTTCTGAGCTGGATGTTATTGCTAACTGGCCGAATTTCTGATGCTCTCAAGACCCTGGACTTGGCAATGGACACAGCGGCGCCGGTATCGATGGTGATGGTAACTGCTCGCCCATTGATGGTGCCTCTGATGACTAGGCTGCCGCTATCTCGGCAAAATCCCCGGATGGATAACGTTTTGGGGGCTGGTGGAGGGACAGTCAGCATTCGCCCCTCTATGCTGACTAACTGACGGTCCCTGGACATGTGGCTGTTCTGTTGGTTACCCCTGGTCGGTGATCGTTCAGGTGGCCTCACTCGACAATTACGTTGGAAGTGCCCTGTCCGTCCGCAGCCGTAACATGCCCCTCTGGTGCCAGTTCCTTGTGACCGGTCTAATATTTTGTTCAGACCAGCAAGCAGCGCTTGAAATGGTGACTCTGATTCTTCCTGGTTGAAGGAAACTGCTCGGACCCTCGGCTTGGACATGTTCATGACGGCCTCTACTTCCAAAGCCCTAAGTAGAGCTTCATCACTTTTCTTGACGCCACTCAGTCTTAAATTTCTTTGAACTTCCACATCTCTGATGCCGTTTATGAAACTCTGTGTGGCCAACTGGTCTTTCGTTTCCTCTGGCAGGTCTGGGTAGGACAAGTGTACTAACCGTCTAATCTCTGCTTCGAATTCTTGAAGGCTTTCACCGGATTTTTGCGTTTTTCCACTGAGTTGGACTTGGTATACCTGGCTCAAGGATTGATTGTCGTAACGTTTGTCCAGGATGGCGATGATCTTGTCGAAATTGCCTTGTTCCTCGACTGGAATGCTTTGGAGGAGTTCTAGGGCCGGACCTCTTAACGAAATTACCAGAGAAGTAGATTTTTCTTGATTATCCCATCCGTTAGCTGTAGCCACGGCCTCAAATTGCCGTTTATACATGGGCCAAGATGAACTGCCGTCGAATGTGGGTGGTTTACTAAAGGAACCTTTGGTACTCACGGTGTTCTGGTATTTTCCTCGCTGTAAGTCCTGTTGCATTTTTTTGATTTCTGTTTCCACCTTGTTTTGAATAGCACTGATTTCAAATTTCACCTGGCTCTGTATGGAATCGATGTCATCTACTTTGGTTTCAAGGGCCTCCACATTATTTTTTAGGATCTTTATGTCGTCGTTTATCTCTTTTATATCTGATTCTACTATTTGCATTCTATCATTAACTGTTTCGTTAACTTGTGATACTATTTGC
This sequence comes from Octodonta nipae, assembly GCA_034190945.1. Lineage (NCBI taxonomy): Eukaryota > Metazoa > Arthropoda > Insecta > Coleoptera > Chrysomelidae > Octodonta > Octodonta nipae. Next base: position 55,592,967 of record CM067221.1, on the reverse strand, counting down.
ATTAGTTGTTCAAATTGCATTTGTCTTTTTCTTCAGTTTGATCTTGTTTTTGTTCAAATATTTTAAAATCATTTTCTCGTTTTTCTTCAAATTTCGAGAACAATCCTTCCAATAAATTTTGTTGTTTTTCTTCCATCGTGGAAACAAGATTTGTTGTTTTTTCATCAAAAGATTTTACTAACCTTTGTTGAATTTCGTCTTGATGTTGTTTCTCCTTCTTGTCACGTTTTTCTAGAATCTGTGCTATTTTTTCGTCTAGTCCCTCCGTAACCTGTTTGATAATTTTTCTGGTAGTTTCGTCGGTTTTTTCCATACTTCGAGTTTCCATAAATCAAATTACTGCACTTAATCCTTCACTTCTGACACCAAATTGCAATATACTTCGTGGGTTCAATTTAAAAATTATAACAACTAATATTTACTTTCACTTTTCTAGAACTTTATTTACATTTAAAACAGCTGATTCACAATACATTTTCATATAAGCTAGTCGTCGCGGTATTACTGCTTGGCGATCGTGGTGTGCTTCTTTTATATCACCAGCGTAGAATTCTCCAGTAGAAATCATCATAGTTCCTTCCGCTGCCGAGTCTTTTCGAGAATCGTATTTTTTTGTCGTAAAGCGTTTGTTGTCGTGCTGAAATGACACAGGGTCGGCTTTGGGTAAATTTCGTAACAATATATTATGGCAACTGACTATCAACAAGTGCTTTTAATATTGCACATCAAAAATAAACTTCGCGGCACAGCAGCCGAACTAATAAGTTCTTGCTACCCGACTCAATTAACTGAAATTCAGACACTCTTAGAGAACCACTTTGGAGATCCTAGAGATCTCTCAGCCTTGATTCAGGATATTCAACGAATGAGGCAATTAAATACTGAATCTCCATAACATTATCAGCCAGACTACAAACCCACCAAGCAAAAATGCTTGCTGCGGTTAACAAACAAACTTGACTCAAAAACATAATAGCCTCCTAACAGGTTTAGAGCCAAAGATAGGACAACTAGTTCGTGCTAGCGATTCTCAAGACAGCCAGTTGCAAGATTTTGCTCACAGCCTGTATTGTAGACCTTCCCTTTCGAAAGCCGTACTGGTTGTCCGAAAGACCTCCAGCCGCCTCAATCGCTTCCTCCACACGTCCCCTGATAAGATGCTCGTATACTTTGCCGATTACGTCTAACAGGGTAATCGGTCTGTATTTCGTAACGCCCCCTTCCCCTTGACCTTTCGGGATCAGGACAGTTTTCCCTCTCCTCCAGGTTTCAGGAAATCGTTGTCTCTTCCATAGTTCGTTCAGGATTTGAAGAATCCCTCCCGAATCGTGCCGAATGATCGCCCTAACCGTTTCTACGAACACTCCATCAGGCCCAGGTGCTTTACCCGCTTTCAGCCTTCCACATGCTTGCTCCAACTCGTTCTCTGTGAAAAGCCTCACCTGGAAGTCCTCTTGCCGAGTGAAGCCTTACGTTTCATTCTGAACGTTAGGGAAGAGTTCCCTAACGATCCTCAATTTCTCATCCTTATGCAGCTCATATGGACTCACCCCGCCTTTCAATTTGGAGGTGACTATCTTATAGCCCTGCCCCCAGACGTCCCCATCCACCTCACTCACCAAACTCCTCCAAGCCTCACGCTTGGCCTTTCCGATAACTTTTACAAGCTTCTTCAGGGCCTCCACATATCCTGCCTTTCTCTCGGTTTCCTCCCATTCTCTACCCACCCTTCCCCTTACTCTCGTCCAGTCTCTCCTCTTTTTGTTACATTCCTTTCTTACATTCTCCAATGACTCATCCCACCAGTACGCATGCTCCCCACTTCCTGTCGTTCCCCCTCTCTCACTCCGCATCCCAAGCGCCTGTGCGCGCCTGAGGACCCCCGCCAGACCCGCATAACACCCCCCCAACGTCCCCGCGGAGAATGTCATACGCATCCACCACAAGGTCCTCATTCACACCCCTACCCCGGAAGAGCCCGTCACGACATCGGCGCTTCACTGATGCTCCTACGTCAAACGCGATGTACCTGTGGAGGACCTCCCAGCTCCCCAGACCCTCGCGAGCGATGGCGAACACAGCGTCACGTCGACGTGTGACCGGGATTCGCCCCTGACAAATGTTGGCTCGGCGCCGTTATTCAGGACCACGGCATCCTGTGCCGCAATCCCTTCCTCCCACAGGAGACCCTTGGCATCCCTAATGGCTGACCCCCACAACGCTGATTTCGCGTTGAAGTCGCCGGCCACCAGGTACTCCCCATTGCTCGCGCGGACCTCCTGGAAATACAATCTACCAGGGCAGTATACTCCCCCATCCCGATGTTCGGAGACAGGTAGCAGGCCACCAACCTCACACCCAAAATCGACCAGTAACATCCCCTCTCCCACTCTCACCCCTTTCACTCCACAGTTCCTGTTTACCACCAGGACCGCGACATCCACTCTACTGTCACACAGCCACTTGCCACCACTCGCGTACCTAACGTTTGGTTCGGCCATAACCAAAACGTCCGCGCTGGTCCGGACAGCCGTCTCAACCGCCAGATTATGCGCAGCCCTTGCACGCCCCACATTCACTTGAAGGAACTTAATACCCCACAGGATTACTTTCCTTCCTCACCCTCTTTTTCGCCCTCTCTCCTTTTCGTATACGCATTCTCTTTTTCCTCCTCGAGCAGTCTCCTCCTAAAGAACCTACACGCGGTAGTGTCCCATCTATGCCCTTCCTCACTACACAAATGACATTTGGGCTTACACTTCCATTCTTTAGCAGTGTGTCCTCTGACGCCGCAATTGAAACAACACTGTCTCCGATCCTCCCATTTACATTCACTCGCCGTATGCCCGAAGTCCCAGCACCGGTAGCACTTGTCTAACCGGACCCTGGGGCTTATGACACACTTCAGCCATCCCACTTTCACACTTTTTGCTTGCAACAGCACCGCCGCGCTGGCCCCTTCCACGCTGATGGTGGCCGTCTGCCTGCCCCCAACCCTACAACCATCTTGGTCACCTTGACCTCGCCCTTTACTCCCTGGACCGAGCCAACGGCAGCAACTACCTCGGCCTCGGTGGTGGCGGCGTCGAGTCCCCTTATTAGTAAGAATGACCCACCTCCCCCTTTTGCGAAAACCCTCTTTTCCAACACACCCCTCCAGTCTCTCGGAGAGCTTTGCTGCCTGCCCCTTTTCGGTGACAAGTAACAATTCCCTCCGCTTTTTCTCCCTAACTGCCTTTATGTTAACGCCCAAGGAGGAGACGTCCACGGACTGCCTGACGAGACGGACGGTGTCCGCGAACGTCTTCCCCTCGGGCTTTTTAATGAAGACGGCGTCTTCATTAGGCCGCCTTCTAGCTACAGGTGGGGCAGCTTTCCCTTGCTGACCCACCTTAGCCCTCTCCAACTGCACCTTTCCCACCGCTTTCGGTGCCGCCACAGTGGCATATGTGCCCCCCTGTCCATCCCCTCCCGCCTTTGGTGGGGGTTGGTATATTGTGACCCTGATGGGCGCACCCGAGAAGATCACCTGCACTGCCTTCCGGAACGCGTCCATCGAGATCCCCTTCCCCAAGGCGACCGCCAGCTCACCGGCATTCAGGTCCAGGTGCTCCTCTGTAACGTCATCGGTCCCCTCCAGCTTCCTCATCACCACCCGAATGTTGTAATTGTCCTCCGTGACACCGTAGACGCTACATACACTTTATTTACAACGTAGTTGTAAAAGGTGTCCTCCGACCCTCCCGGTTCGGGGGCTCCCTCGAGTAGGTCGGGATATCTTTCCCTCGCCACCCGAGTGAGGCCCCTAGTCCCCTGCTCCCGATCAAGACACACGGCCACGTCCGTCAGGGACCGGTCTCTGAAGGGGTTTCCAGAAACTTTACCCACGCTGCTGAAAACCTCCTCAGGCCAGGTCTTCGCCATCACCGCCCGTATCTCCCCGAGCGTTTTGGCCCCCGCTACCTCTCGTGAAACTTCTCTCACTTCGCTCTCTTTCATTTCCTCTGCCAACGTTGTTTCCTTTGCGCCCGCTCCGCCCCCCTTGGCGGACATCACGGCCCTGATCTCCGCAGTCATGAGTATAGAACTCAGACTGCGGAGCCTTATTACCCCATCCTTGATCTAACGCTTGGTGTTGGTGCTCTCATACACCAAGCGCGAGAGTTCGCGCGTAACCCCATCCAGGTCCTTCAATGCCTGAAGGGCCTTCCTCCGGAGAAGATCCTCCGCCGAATCATCCGTGAGGAAAAAGAGATCGTCTATGTCGATCCCCTCCTCCTCGCCGAGCTCCCTTTTCCGCTTTGTTGACCGTAGCGAGTCCTCATCATACGTGAGGTCCAACACCGTTCTGTTGGACCTCCTATTCCGTTTGCCTCACCGCTGCCCACCGGTTCAGCCCGAGACGGTCCCCCACGACCCACGCCTAGGGCTCCTCCGCAGCCCCGCGATAGCACCTTTCCCGACTTCGGTCCGTAATCATTACCGACTTCATTGCCCTTACTGTCGCCGTTCCTCGTTCCTGTTAGCCTTTCCGTCTCTATCATTTCCACAATCATTTCCGTTTCGCGCTGATCCATTCTCATCAGGGTTCCTAGACAACACAACATTCAGGTTTTTTACATTTAAGTCCAATTCCATCATAAATCCCACGAGTTGGGTCGAAAATTCGGTACGGCGAGGCAGTGCGCCCTTAACCCGCTAAGGCTAACTACTCTGGGAGGTCGCCCGGTATCCCAGAGGCTCCGTTCGAGACCAACTAACGTATGGCCATCCAGCCCTCGGCACGGATTGCGTAACACCTTGGCTTACGGATTTTTTTAACCAGGTTTACTCCGGCTTCCCCTCCCACCCCTGCCCACCCCATTCCCCTTTCCCCACCTCCCCCACCCCCCTTACCCACTGTCCACATGTGCCACCAACCCGGGGAACATGATTAGGAAGCACACGCAGACAGCTCCACATGATCCGCGGGCGATTATTTGGCCCCCATTGTAGGACTTTATTTATCGCCTTACCAGCTAGCTCAATTGGGTCGTATAATGCCATTATACGACCCTCTAATTCGCCTTGGTCTTCTCCGTCTGGGGTGGTACTAAAGAAATTAGACGCCTCTGGAAAACAGAAGTGGCAGATTGTAGTGGACTACCCCAACCTTAACGAACTTATAGTCAATGACAAGTACCCACTACCGAACATCTCAGACCTACTAGACCAACTAGGCAAATGCCAGTACTTTACGACTCTTGACCTCGCCTCTGGTTTCCACCAGATAGAAATTGACCCCAAAGACATCGCGAAAACTGCATTCACTGTCGAGAACGCACATTTTGAGTTCGCCCGGATGCCCTTCGGATTCAAGAATGCTCCTTCTACCTTTCAAAGGGTGATGGATAACATTCTTATGGGAATCCAGAATGAAAGATGTCTGGTTTACATGGATGACATAATCATTTACTCGCCTACAATACATGACCATGTATCACGACTGACAGACGTATTTAAAAGACTCAGAAAGGCTAACCTTAAAATACAGCCTTACAAATGCGAATTTCTCCGCAAGGAGGTCGCTTACTTAGGACATCTTATAACTAAAGACGGTGTAAAACCCATTCCATCAAAAGTAGACTGTATTTTAAACTTTCCACAACCGAAGAACCCTAAAGACATAAAATCTTTCTTAGGGCTTGCTGGTTACTACCGTAGGTTCATTTCTAACTTTGCAAAGATCTCCAAACCACTAACAAAACTATTACAAAAAGACCAACCATTCAATTTTAACGAAGAATGTGTAAAATCCTTCAATGAGTAAAAACGAACATTGACTTCCACCCCTAACTCATTTACCCAAATTTTGACGAACCGTTTGTACTGACTACGTACGCCAGCGCTTTTGCTATCGGCGCCGTATTATCTCAAGGACCAATAGGTAAGGATTTACCGATTGGATATGCTTCTAGGACCCTTTGTAAAGCCAAAACCCGGTACTCCACCATTGAGCGAGAGCTCTTAGCCATTGTCTGGGCGGTTAAGCATTTTCGTCCGATAATCTATAGCCGTAAGTTCCTACTACTAACCGATCGCCCGTTAACCTGGCTATTTTCCATAAAAGATCCCGGTAGTAGACTTGCCCGATGGAGACTCAAACTAGAAGAATACGATTATGAAATTATTTACAAGCCTGGTAAAGTTAACAAGAACGCTGATGCTTTATCACGGATTAAAATCAACCATCTTGACGAATGTTCATCATTTCAGTCAAAATCGAAACTAACACCCTTCAAACTCCTACCCTAAACTACGAATCCGAAGACGACAGTCCTGAACCCGAACAAAATGAAATATCTCTTGAAACTATGTCCGAAGAATTTAAAACCTTTATAGAACGTTATAAAACTACTTCTTTAATTGACTACAGCAAAATTGAATTCTCCAACTTTCAACTATTAGACAAAACAAATAAAAACATTTTAATTTTCCCCCAATCATCCAATCTTCAGGAATTTGATCACGACATTTTCGAAGAAGTCGCTGACTTCGAAACGTTTAAAATTAATGTATTCGCCAGCAAAACCGTAAGCAGAAGGCAATATTTCATAATCCCACTTCCAAATGATCCTGACATTGTAAATGAAGTTCTTTTTGCATCGATATACAAACATCAAGATACTTTATCTCCATCTAAAACATACTGTGTTGAAAACAATCTCGAACTCCCACTTTTAGAGATGCTCTCTTTCATTTTCGCTGAAAAGGAAATCAAATGGAAAATCTGCCAAAACGTTACAAAAACACCCGAACAAGACGAAATACCGCTGATCCTTGAACGATATCATAAACCGTTCGCCGTATTAAGGAAATGTACACCTGGCCAAGTTTCACAAAAGACATTGAAAATTTCGTCAAGAACTGTGAAATTTGTCAAATAACTAAAGCGTGTCGCAAAAACCTAGACAATCCCCTCGTCATTACGGAAACGCCTAAAAAACCATTTGAGCGAATTAATATCGACATACTAGAAAATACCTAACAGGAACTATATCTTATCTGTAAGAGACGAACTGAGAAAATACTCGCAAGCTTATGCTTTGGCAGAAATTAGCCAAATCAGTTGTCAGTACTACTACGCCATTGCGTATCCATTGGACTATGGTAGGGAATTTGACAACGCCATATTCAAAGACTTGTGTAAACTGTACGACATCAAACTAACTTATTCAAGCGTAGGACATCCGCAAACAAATGACTTTGTAGAACGATTTCATTCTTTCCTCGAAGTTTCCTTGGACTTCCATCGTCTTGAAGTGGTTGATCTCACAACGTTTCAATAGCTGTGTATCTGCTATCGTCATCAGGTGAATGATAGGAAATTCAGAGTATCCGTCGTATTTATATTATACCCTTAACGGTCATGCGTCGCAGGTCATGGTCATTGGGTCTTATCTGGTCCAATTAGCGTCGTCGTCCCTGGAGGTGGTTGCCGGTGATGCGTAGTGGCAGAGGCCGAAGAAGAGCTCTCCAAATATTTTAATTTGGACGCTGGGCTCGCTAATTATATTTTCATTCGAGATTATATAGGCTGTCTCTATGAATTTTCTTTTGTACAGTGCTCCTCCTTGTGAATTGGTTTAGCCAGGTCCCATTTGATATTATGCTGTTCGGTCCATGCGTGAATAGCTAGCCCAGACTTCGTTACCTCTGCCCTTTGAGAAGCTGTGCGGTGTTTCTTAATCCTGGTCTCCAGCGGTCGCTTTGTCTCTCCAATGTAAAGATTGCCACATTCACACGGTATGCTGTATATACAGTTATGTGGTATTGCTGGTACGTCGGGCCTCGTTCTTGTTATCATGCTCCTCAAGGTGTCGTTGCTTTTGAAGATCATTCTGATTCCATAGCTGTGTGCAATTCTTCTAAGTTTCTCCGACAAGCCTTTAGTATACGGTAAAAGTAGAGTTGCAACCGTGGTGTCCTCTTCTGCCTAGGTGGTTTGTCCAGCTCTTCAAACGCCTTGGTAATGATCCTTTCCGGATATCCATTCGCCAAAAGGTCTGCTCTAAGTTTCACTTGTTCTTCTTTGAGGGCTTCTGGTGTGCTGCAGATAGTTTTGGCTCTATGGATAAGTGTTTGATGATGCCAGTTTTCGTTGCTTATGGGTGGTTCGAATTGTAGTGAAGGTATAATCCTGTATGCGTAGCCTTCCTGTAGACTGTTGTTTGGATTCCGGTCCTAGTCCCTTGACACTTTACATCAAGGAATGGTAGGCACCCACTCTCTTCCATCTCCATGGTGAATCTAATGGATGGTTGGGATTGGTTCAGGTGCTCCAGGAATGCCCGTAGTTCTGTCCTTCCATGTTGCCAAATAATAAAGGTGTCATCGACATACCTCAACCATAGCTTAGGCTGCTTCTCGAAACTCCTCAGTGCATGTTCTTCGAACCATTCCATGTAGATGTTGGCGATGGTTGGTGATAACGGGGAACCCATAGGCAATCGATCTTCTTGCATGAAGAACGGTCCTTCTCCTGAAAGTAGCAGTTCTTGAGGCAACATTCAAGCAAGTCCATGATTGAGTCTATTGGCAGCTCCGTCCTCTCCATCAGAGTTTCGTCTTCAGTAAGTTTCTTTCTCACTATGTTGAGAGATTCGTCTAGTGGTACGTTCGTGAAAAGGTTTTCAACGTCGAAACTTACTAAGCGATGTTCTGGCCCAAGTTCCATGGATCCTATGATTTCGACAAAAAGCTTTGAGTTCTTGACGTACGATGATGTTTTACCCTCCAAAGGCTGGATGATTGGTAGAATGAATTTCGATAGTGCTGCTGTTGGTGAGTTGCGCGAACTTGTAATCGGTCTGAGAGGTACTCCAGCCTTGTGTATCTTGGGTAGTCCATAAAGATGTGGTGGTTTGCTGTGATGTGGCGTCAATTTTCTCCTTGTCTCGGGTAGAATGTATTCAGCATGATCTCTGAGCGTGTTGTAAGTTTTCCTTTCCATTTTGGATGTTGGATCAGTAGGCAGTGGCATGTATTTTCCCTTCGACAGTACTTCGTCGATTTTCCTGTTGTATTCCGTTCTGTCCATCAGGATGGTGGCATTTCCTTTGTCAGCTGGTAGAATGATGATAGATTTGTCGTCCTTAAGTGTTTTTATGATTCTCCTTTCGGATTCGTTGATGTTTTGTTTGATGTGTTGAGTTTTCTCAATTGCGGTTCTGACTTTCCATCGGAATTCCTCCAGTTGCGGTGTCTCTTTGCTGCCTATTGCTGACTCCACGGAACTGATGATATCTAGTACTGGCAACTTTTTTGGAGCTACAGCGTAGTTTAACCCCTTAGAAAGCAATGTTTCCTCGACTGCTGTGAGAACTCTGGATGACAAGTTCAGCACTGTTTTCTTGTTGGTCGTATCCTTCGGCAGCTGCTTTCTGGTAAGTTTGTTAAGTTTCTCAGTGTGCACCTTTTGGCCGATTGTTCTGATGTTGTCACAGTGGTTTTGAATCGAAGCAAAAATCGGCATGTGGTCCTCCTCGTGTGTGCATCTTCTGATTTCTTGAAACCTTTCTTCTGCGTCCTGCAGAAGTTGGGATTTCTTCCAACGATGATGGTTTCACGATGATTTCATTCTACTTTGTTAGAAATGATTCGAATCCATAAAGCCGAAAATCCAGATGAACATCCCCTAAATGTACTCCCGTATGCGGTTATTGCTTACAATAACTCAACAAACAAAACCCATGGCTTTTCGCCTTACGAACTAGTGTTTGGACATACTTCCAGCAGACCACCTGAAACCACTTACAACCATAAGGAACTGATTAGTAAATATATACGAGACGTGAACAATCGGATTTCCTATTACTAGAAAGTAGCCCTCGAAAAAACTGCCATACAAAAGCAAAAAGCTAAAGAACGTTTTGATAAACACGTTTCCGACAAACTTCCTGAATTTTAAAATTGGTGATAAAGTACGTCAAGGAATCTGAAATTAAAGACAAACTTCATAACAAATTCACGG